>OZ004620.1:31847477-33047477 GCA_963924575.1 Pycnomerus fuliginosus
GGTCTAAAGGATGCAATAACAATAGCTTCCACGGTAACACAGGAAATATGCAAGTTGAGGACAGACGAAGGATATAAAGATTGTATTAAAGAGGCAGAGGGACTCAGTGGTGCTGGAGAGCAATCTGCTTCTTCAAGCAAAAGAGCAGTAAAAACTCCACAACTGAAAGACTATATAGTTTTTGGAACGCAGCCTACCCGACATAGCAGTATGGAAAGTGACTTTTTCAAAGCAGAATATTATCATGTTATCGATGTCATCTTGGCCGAGTTGCACAGAAGATTTAGCGACAATGAAGAATTACTCAAGTCCGTATCAAGTATAGAAGATTTCGATATCAACAAGTTGACTGCTTTAAGGGAGCTAGGTAAGTTGCATTAAATAACAAAGTAAATATGTGCTTAATACTGAAATGATTAGGGATTAAAATGCCATCAAAAGAAGAACTTATTGTAGCAAAGTCATATGTGGAGAAGATTAAGGATAGTGATGTATGGAGTGCACTTTATAAACAGCGAGAAGCTTTTAAGGACACATATCAATTGTTTGCATCGGTTGCAACATTTGGATGTAGCACAGCAATTTGCGAGTCGACTTTCTCACGTTTGACAGCAATAAATAGACCCCAAAGAATGTCTATGAAGCATAAGCGAATGGCTGATTTAGTTTTCTTAGCATTTGAATGTAAGCGTACAGAAAATTTAGATATAAATATTGTACTCAGAAAATTTAACAATTTTGCACAAAGAAGATTACAATTGTATTAGTTGTAAGTATTTGTACAGCAACAATGCGTTTTTTTTAACAATTTGTATTTGTATTTATAAAGGGAAGGACGAGTGCATTTCGAACTAATTCTCATG
Organism: Pycnomerus fuliginosus; assembly: GCA_963924575.1. Lineage (NCBI taxonomy): Eukaryota > Metazoa > Arthropoda > Insecta > Coleoptera > Zopheridae > Pycnomerus > Pycnomerus fuliginosus. The sequence continues at coordinate 31,848,341 of OZ004620.1, forward strand.
TTTAGCTTTTGTTTTGTTATTTTTACCAAAGTACGTATACCTAATAAAAAAATTGCAGTCCATAATCTACTGATTTTTTCGAGTCCACAATGAAATATAAGTTTTTCGTTTTCGTTTGTAAACAAACCAGGGCCGTACCCCAAATAATTTAATTTTTTGGGGGACCGAGGTAACAAATACTGGTGGGGGGGGGGGGGGCAAAAAAAATTCCCGGGGGGCTACCGCCCCCCGCACCCCCCAAGGGGTCGCCCTTCGCGCTCCCTCTGTATGCCCTACTTAAAAGTTTCATTGCCCTACCTTCCGTTTGTTTCTAGCTACAGGCCTGAGCGTCAGTCTGACAAATTGACACAGATTGTCAACGAAGTGAAACATTTGCAAAAATTACCAAAAATAATTGTATTCTTATCAATTTCGAATGATTCAATACTTTAAGAAAGCCTGTAAGATGTGCTGTATTAAGTAAGTTTAAAGTGACAAATTCTGCTTCTAGGTCCAGAGAAAGACACTTTTTACAAAACCCTTCAAATTTAATCGAGATTACAGCTTGCATGATTTCTAAGCATCTATCTGAGCACCAAACAACTCCCTTCGAAGCAACTGCGAATCCTCCACGTTTAATAAATTGGAGATCAGCATTGAAACTTGACGCTTGAGCACATAATATTTAAATATTTATGTAGGTATGTAAACAAAATTTAAAACTATAAACTTACTAACGAGCTTACTTACTACCACACATCTTACATACTTTCTTCAAACATTCATTTCCAGTACGTTAATCATTTGAAATTGGTAAGGATTTAAATATTTTTGGTCTTTTATTGCAAAAAATTTCACTATAAGGACAATCAGTGACAATTTGTAAAATTGACAGTAAATCTCCTCTCGCCACGTTGCCAAATGGTTGACATGACCTGCAGCCAGAGACGACGAACCAAGGGAGGCACACCAACAACATCACTGTCAGATTTCGTCTTGAATGATAAATTAATCAGCGAGGGGCTCACCACTTATCAAAAACTTGTACACACATTTCATATTTCCAACATTTCCGCGAGATTTCAGCCGCCACGTACACCACATTTCCATAGCAGCACCATAGCAAAAGCGAAGTTTTTTACTCTTTCAATTGACTTCTCGCTTTTGGCTCCGGCAAAGCTCGCAAAACCTCGGCTTCGCCTCAGTTTTTTACAGCTCAAATTGATTCCAATTGACCAAAGCTCGCAAAACTTCGGCTTCGCCCTGGCAGTAAAAAACTGAGGCGAAGCCGAAGTCTTGCGAGCTTTGGCGGAGCCAAAAGCGAGCAGTGAAATGAAATTGTAATAAATTGAGGCGAAGCCGAAGTTTCTCGAGCTTTGGCAGAGCCAAAGGCGAGTAGTCAATTGAAACTGTAAAAAACTGAGGCAAAGCCGAGAGGCTGACCAGTCACCAAAAATTTGTACACCAATTTACATATTTTCCAATATTTCCGCGACATTTCAGCTGCCACGTACACCACATTTCGATAGTGGTGAACCCTTCGTTCATCAGTATTTTCAAACATTGTCAAAAGTTGACCAATCAAATCAAATACGCAATCCGCGAAGTGAAAACTCATACCTAGATCAAATTTCATGTGCGATATCTATATATCGCAACATTTTTGCGATATTTTGCGATTTTTGCGGAGTTTTACTGAATTTTTTAGAGGAATCCGTCAATATTTAGTGGAATTCCCTATAAATCGCCATATATCAGAAAGATTTGCGAATATTCGCACATGCTTCACACGACAAGGGCTACTTGATTACATTTGCAGTGCGTCAAAACGATAACGCCAAATGTTAGTGTTGAACTATAAAATCAATCGATAATTACACAAATTCCTACAGAATCTACATGGAAAACGCCAGAAGGCTTCTGTTGATGAGAAACATTTATATAATCTTTAGCCATAATCCCGATATAAATACTGAGGTAATAAAATAATGTAATGATTTAAACTAGTCTGCCAGAGGTGGGTTGAAAATGTGAAAAATTGAACTTATGGCATGTCTTGAGGGCGTTTTAGAGTAATGTGGTAGACTGTGGGAGGAAGTTTAGGTTTTGTTTGGGAAAAAACTGTCATTAAAATTGCTAAAATTCTAATTTTCAAAATGTTTTGAAAAAAACTGCTGTTATTCCGATTTAAAACGAAGACTCCGATTCAATTCCTGCAACACGCATACGACACACAGTTTCAAATAATATATCGCATTAAAAGTATTATGACGTCGTACCCCAAACGTTCAAATACATAAATAATTTTAACCTTTACAAAAGGAGAATCACAAATTGGCTATTAACAACCCCAAGGCAATCTATTCATGCTTTATTCTAGAAACACCGGTACACCTTCAGTTTCCTCACTTATAATAGGTACATACTTGTATGTTTCTCATGAATCTATAAAACAAAAATGTTATTCATCTTCATAAACACTCGCACACAAGTGTTACCTCACTTACGCGAGTATCTATGCCCCCAGTTATTTATTCAATTATAAATTTCTTATTATGATCACCCATGATTGCAAATTATGTCTAAATATTATTACTAATCCAAGGATTACGATTCAGTTCCTTCGCATATATTCTTTTACCGTTTCTAACTGCTCAAATTATAAATATGAGTCCTTTATTGTCATCCTTAATATGTTCACAATACAATGTTTGCAACTGGCATACTGCACACTTTTCTCCATTGACCAGCTAAAGAAATTGCTATAAAATACTAATTCTAATCCATTTTAACCTCCCCACAACCATATAAAAATGGGAGGTTACTGCAATCACTCCAAAATTCGAAATTGAGATAACACCAGATCTTTACGTTTCAAGGTCCCAGGATCACAAAAAAGTGGTTTTTAAAAAATGTCTGTGTGTATGTATGTATGTGAGCACGATTTCTCGGAAACTACCGAACGGATTTTAATGAAATTGGGTATGGAGGTTAGTGTTGGCCTTCCGGTGAGCCGAGTTAATTTTGTTGCCAATCCACAAACGCCAAGTGCGTTTTTGGCATATCGACTATGAAATTTGACTGATGAACACTAATTTTTCTTATCAGCACATGAAAAGTCTTGAAATTCTGTATCTGAAAGTGTATTCACACTTAGCGCCTTTTTGGCATAAAATCGAAAAATTCAAAGTTTCGAGGAAACATTAAATAAGACGCTACAGCCTAAAATGCTGGATCGATTTGGCTGAAATTTGGTAGGTAGAGATACCGTTACCCGCCGAAGAGCTGATTGAATTTTGGTGGCAATCAGCAAACGGCAAGTGCCATTTTGGCATATCAATTTCGAAATTTGAATAATGAACTCCTATCTTCTCTATCAGCACATGAAAAGCCTTCAAATTTTGTTTTCAAAATTGTATTCAATCTTAGTGCCCTTTTGGCAAAAGATTGTAAAATTTAGAAAAATCACAGAAAGCACCTTAGGTTTGGTGGAATAAAATATGTACTAAATAGTAAAATTTACTTGATATTGGTGATAGGATTGGATCATTCACCAAGTGGGGAGGTTCCAGCCGCTTCCGTAGCTGCCCGTTTTTTTTGTTTGTCATGTTGGCCACAGATTATGTTGACATCTAGCAAGGCACAGTGAACAAACGTTCCATATGCTTGCGCATGTGTAGTACCAACGACAGAGATGAAAAATTGCCTTGTCCCTAGTATACAGGTTGGCTCATTGAAAAGGAGCCATCCATATTTTCTGCTTTCTGACTCAAGTGAGAAAAAAAAATCACGCGAACAAGCTGATTTGGAAGGGGGCACTTAAATCGGTGTTTGATGAAATTTTAGAACGCACCCCCTAACCCCCGCGAACCTCAACTTTAAAATTTAAAATTGCAACTCACCACTTATGATAGGTACATCGTTTGAAAGCTAATTTAATTTAATTTATCAAAAAAGTCGCGACACTTTCTAACGAACGTGGGGGTTGTGTAAGTCAGGCTTTTTTTCCGTCTCGCGCGAATTTTCAGTTCCGTCAAAATTTCTGTCAAGTGTCGATCAACAGTTAGTAAAATATGGAAGTTATTACTGTCGTTAATTATTGCCCATTGTTTCTACTTTTTGACACTAACAGGAATTTTGACGAAACTGAAAACCCGTTTACAAACTAATAGAAAAAAGCCTAATTCACACAATATCCGCGTTCGTTTAGAGGCAAAACCGAATCTTTACTACTGCAGAAACATATCTATAAAACCTTTCAAATGTGATAAGATCTTAACTATTAGCTCGGACAATGTTTGTCACTTTACCGTACGAAATGAAAGTGTGTATTACACAGCTGATGGTTAAGAGGGAATATTTATAGAAAGTTCAACAATTTTCATTTCACAACCCCCCGGGTGTGTTAACCTTAATTCTCAAAAAAAATTGTTTAAAAAATAAGTGAACCCCAAGCCTCAAAAAAAATTAAACCATTACACCTTACCTAATTCCTTTGTCAGAACCGCCACAGAACGCGCTCTAATCGCACGGATTTTGATTAGAAAATGATATCATTCCATTTGTTACAGTGAAATGAAGCGCCTTGAAGTTAAGAAACCGTGAAGACACATTGCGTAAACCATCAAATTTCAATTAGCAGGAAAAAAGTGAAAAGACACAAAAACTAAATTTATTGTGTGCGCTCTCGCTACTGCCTTCACAATAAACGACACAACATTATCTTCTTTATTATGATTTCTATACAGCGGAATGGTGCTCATTAACCCCCACACTTACAGTTCTTTGGCGGGCAACCGGTTTTCTAACCGGAGGAGAATAAATTCTCAATAATAATTCACAATGTACGAATGCATACAAAACGATTCCAAGGGTATTTCACACGCTGGACAAGTACGCCTCGCTATTGAACTCGTTTTGTGAAATTTATACTATCTGCAACCGCCTGCGACTCGTGCCATATTGTTCGGTTTTGTTGCATCAATTGCAAAGTTGATAACTTCTATGATTCGTCTATTGTACAGATGACAATGATTTAAGCTCAGATTTAAGTCAACATTTACACTTTCAGCCAGATTGTATCTACTCCTAATACAGTGTGTCCCACTTAAGACGAAGACACAATAGATGTTTTCCTTATTTTTGTAGGCAGAGACTTGAGTTTTTGCACACTCATACAACTTCATAAGGAGCATGTTCTCGAGGGGTCGACAACTTGGAAATTTTGGTGTACAAGCATGAGAAATTTGTACAATTTTTTTCAGGAATTTTGGAAATTTTGGATATTTTCACACGATTTTGCACATTTTCTGGAAATTTTTTAGAAGTTATGGAAATTTTGGTGTACAGATTTTTACCCAGTTGTCAACAAGTAGTAAACTCCAAAATGGCACTTCCGGTTGCACGATTGGCTCCAAAAGCTTTTCAGATCTAAGTTGGGTTTACTAAATGCCTACGTGTCAAATTTCAGCCAAATCGGTCAAGTGGTTTGTCGTACGTACGTACGAACATACACACAGACACATTTTGAAAACCACTTTTTTGGCTTCCCGAGACCTCAAAACGTAAACATAGAACCGGTCTTATCTCGAATTCGAAAATTTTAGTGATTGCAGTTTAACCTCCCATTTTTTACAATTGTGGTTGGATTTGGGAGGTTAAAAATTAAAACTGCAAATTTTGCGTTAATGTGGCTACGTGATGTCAAAATTGAATTTCGAACATTTTTTTCTTAGTAATTTCCTTCGATAAACGCGCAAACTGACAAAGTGGAGGTTAAGATTGCTTTTTTTTGAAAATTCAAAATACAAATTTTCAATTGAAACTCGGCATAGGGAGTCAAAATTGAATTTTGAAAAACTTATTGAAATAACTTTTTTCGATCAAGCAAAATATTGAGAAATGGCCCTATACCCAAGGTCGCAGTAGTAGGCTGGGTTCGAGGCTAGGTTTATACAACTTAAAGTCTCCACCGAGGGGTCATCCGCTCCTCAAAATCTTGTACAAGTATTGACGAAACTGCCCAAATTGGTTGAAAGCTTGGTCCATTTTTCAAAGAGGAACTGATGTTTGATTACACAAGATAGTTTCACAGTCTCGTTCCACAAAATTTACTTACTGTTTAGGACGCGCCTTTCTTCAATGTTTGAGCGTCTTTCGATCGATTTACAGTGCGACCCAAAAGCTGTTATTTTTCTTTGACCCAAACGTTTTTTCATTTTCCAGGCAACTGTTTTGTATTTTGTGTTAATTTCTTTTATAGCTGAAGATGGAGTAACACTCCGAAACGCGTCCTAAACAGTAAGTAAATTTTGTGGAACGAGACTGTGAAACTACCTTGTGTAATTGCCCAAATTGCTTATTTATTGCCTAAATTTCCGTTATTGCTAATTGCCATAAATTCTCATTTATTGCGGAAATTGCCCACTTATTGGCGAAATTGCCCGCATATTGTTAAATTTGACCATTTATTGACAAAAATTTTTTCATACCGTTTATATGACAGATCGTCAAAATTTGAGTTTTTTGGCAGGACAAGCAAACTTTGCAATGGATTGTATTACACGTGACCAAATGAAAGAAACCAAATGGTGAGATTTGTCAAGTGTTGGTCAAAAAAAAAAACCCGACAGATTCAACGCCCTTACAGTTTCAGTCCAAAAAAATATACATCTTACTCATTTACTAGTCACTTTTCTTGGACTGTAAATGGGTTGAACGTGCCGCTTTTTTCTTACCAATACCTGACAAATCTCTCCAAAATCCCCTTTCTCTACCCTCTGGTATACTCATCAGTTTTTGGCCACTGAAAATTGCTTAAATTTTCTTGTAAAAACTTTACTTTGCAAATTGTACCTATTTCGCGTATCGACAAACCATGCCGAAATCTGCCGATATTGTATTGCCAAATTTTTTGCCGTTATTACCCAACTTTTTACTTGTTTTCTTATTGCTCAAATATTGTCTGCTATTGCCTTCATTATCATTATTGCCGTTATTGCCGAAATTGTGTACAAGTATTTCCCATAGTGGTTGACCCCTCGGTCTCCACTTACAAAAATAACAGGGCTTCCAGCGCCAACTTTGCAAAAATAAATGATAAAAATGACTGATTAGTTCCAAAAAAATGACCTCGGTAAATAAGAAAAAGACAATGGCTGGTATGAATAAAGTGTTACAAGATGCTCATACTTGCATTAATAAAGGATACAAATATAAGATTTTCGTGCACGAGAAAAGGATAGAACTATGAACGAAGGCTTGTTACCGTTTATTCATACCGGCCATTAAATGAAAGAAAACTGACATAAATGGCCGGTATGAATAAATGGTAACATAGCTTTTGCTTATAGTTCTATCCTTTTCTCGCGCACGAAGAGCTTATATTTGCATCCTTTGTTAATGCGAGTGTGAGCATTTTGTAACACTTGGCTGGTATGAATAAAATGTTACAGGATGCTCATACTTGTATTAATAAAGGATACAAATACAACTATCTAGTGCACGAGAGAAGGATGGAACTATAAGCAAAAGCTTTGTTACCGCTTATTCATACCGGCCAATATTCGAAAGCAACACAAGTTAACACAATTTTATTGCAGGTATTGCAAATAAACTATTTATAAGACTACAAACTAAGAAATTTTTTGTTTCTTGACCAGAAAATTATCAATTAAGGTACTCTTTTTTTAAAATTCTCTTCTCCAATTCATGAGCGTCTTTTTTTCACTGATTCAACTGAGCAATTTGAACACCCCCTAAGTATGGCTTATAATGCTTTTTGACAGGTTTTTTCAGTGGCGTAGAGTGGGATCGATCCATCAATAACTTATCATTTGTGGAGAAAATCTATTTTGGCCAAAAAAAATGACAATAAATGACCTAGATATGAAAAAAATGACTTTAAATGACTACTAAAAAAAAAAATTACTTCACTGGAAGCCCTGAAATAAGGAAAATATCTGGATGTCTTTGTCTTAAGTGGGACACACTGTATAATGGTTGTGGTAATATCAAACACAACTCAATTTATTAGCGAGTCATTATCTTGTCCTTTGCACTTTGACTAAGTACTTGTCTTGCCTTCCTAGAAGTTTGCTTTCAATACGATGATTTTACTTATCTTTACGTTTTTTGCGAATCATTACGTCGAGCAAAGTCATTCATCCGTGAAGACAGGAAAAACAGTTTGAGGACACGATATCAAAACTGCAAAGAACTCCTCAAACAATGTAACCAATTTCTTGAGCAATTACTTGACACGGAAAACCAACTAGGTATATACTTAACAGATAAAATCAATATAAACATTGTTAAAATAATAAAACAATCGTGACTAACGTCACAATTCAGCAAAAATAACATTGCTTCCTTCCTATTACAAATGATTGGGTTTAGAACTCGGTCACTATAAAGTGCAGGACCGCAAGGTATCCCTAAGCGACCCCTTCCTTTCACGACACGCACATATATCACAAACGCCAAAGGACAAACTGTCAACCATTTATTTACGACAGCACGAAATAAATTAACAGACGCGGAAAATTATTGACACGTCCGCATTCAGACAAGAGCAGCCGTCAAGGTCCGATGAAGAAGGCCTGCAATGGTACCGCCCGGCATCACCTTATATGTGTATCGTATTTTCTGACATTGCCTGCAAATTGATGAATTTATGTAGCGGTGGAATTGCGAACACGATTCAAAAATATTCCCATCTCGGAGAAACAGCGTCACTAAAATTTATTGCAGACGCCGACAACTCGAGAACGTGAACGTGATGCCACTGCGAATTTTCTAATATCGTAATTCAAGCTGGTTCGGGAATAATAATTTGACATTGGCATACATACCTAGCGCCGAAATTGGATACCTCGAGGTGAATCCATTCAGAGTTCACAGAAGATTTCCCAATGTCGGTTGTTTTGACAGGGGTCATCAAATAACATACTTGAATCAAATGCAATCAAATGGCACCAAAAAATTTTTAACTTCGATAAAATCGATCGAAAAATAGAATCGCCAAAAACATCAAATCATTACGTTTTGGGGTCCTGATGGGAATCCGAAAAAGTGGTTTTTGAAAAATGTCTGAGTGGGTGTCTGTCCGTAATCACGCTGCAGCTAAAAACTAGTGAACGTATCGAGATGAAGTTTGCCACACATCGGTTCATGAAAAGTGCCTTTTTGGCACATCAACTTTAAAAGATTAAATACAAACCCTCATTTTTCGCGTCACCATATGAAAGCTCATAGAATTCTGCTTCTGAAAATGTATTCACACTTGGTGCCCTTTTGTCCAAAAAACGATGCCGTGAAAAAAACCTATGTATAACTGTATATTTTTATTACCGGATTCGATAGCTGATTTTTTTTTCAAGTCGAAGACCTTTGTGCTATTTTTTTCGAAAAATGTCATTTTTGTGGCAAAATGGCTCTTTTTTGAATTTATTTTACAAAAAAGCATATTCTTACTATCGGATTCCATAGCCGTTACGTTACATTGGCGGGTCAAAAGCCTTAGTGCTATTTTTTCGAAAATTGACATTTTAGAGGCAAAAAGGCCCCATCTTAAATTTTTCTTAGCAAAAGAGTACCATTAGTACCATTTTTTAACGTAATCTTAAAGCTTAAATAATAATAAGTAATATTAAGTATTAACGATATTACCACAAACTAATGCTAATCGCATCACCCCGATGTGTCCTCTTACCCCGGTCTGCACAAGGGGTTCGTCACGAGGGGAAATTCTTGGGTAATGGGAGAATTTTGAGGCATGCTGGGAAATGGCAAGGAAATACTGGGGAAATGGGTAAATACAACGGAAATGCTGGGGAAACGGGGAAATTTATTGAGGAAATGAGGAAATTTTTTGGAGAAAATGGCTCAGAAAATGGGGACATTTTGTGAGGAAATGGGGACATCTCTTGTGAAAATGGGGAAATGATGGAAAATTTGAAGGAAATTGAGAAATTTTTGGCAATGAAGGAAATTTTAGTCCACTAAAATACATTGGCGAACCCTGAGGATAAATGGCAGGAAATTGCAAGGCAATGGCTGGGAAATTCCTGGTAATGGAAGAATTTTGGGGAAATTTTATTTTTGATGGGGAAATTAGAGGCGTGCTGGGAAATGGCAGGGAAATAGAACGGAAATGCTGGGGAAATGGGGAAATTTTTTGGAGGAAATGGAAATTTTTTTGGAGGAAATCGTTCGAGAAATGGGGAAATTTTTGGCAATGAAAGAAATTTTTGTCCCCTAAAATCCAGGGGTGACCCGCAGGCCCGAATCAGTGTACATTTTCCGGGAATACGCCCGGAATACATCGAAATACGTCGGAATACAGGCAATACTTCTGTATTCCCGGAATGAGTGTACGTTTTTTAGTCTGCGAATCACCCCTCGCCTAAAATACATTGTGACGAACCCCTCGATCTGCCCTAATAGCAGTAAAAACAAGACCGAACGACTTGGCTCAAAACTCGCTGAACGGATGTGTAAAATTTCATCTCGATATCTTCATTAGTTTCAGCTGTGGCGCGCAATTGATGAGTTTGCGGCCATAATGCACAGTTTTGGGTTCGGACTCCAGATACAAATACTCAGTATCTTAAGCCATCTCTACCTACCTTTCAGCCAAATCGATCCAGTACTTTGAGCTGGAGGCAGACACAAGGACAGACATTTTCGACGTCATTTTCCAAAAACCACAGTCGACGTCGTTAAATTAATTTAATTAATTGCGCCCGTAAAGACGGTCATCTTGGAAGTAGCGTTTACTTTTGGGCGAAGAGGGGTTTGCGTGTTATTCTTACGGATGGCGGATTTTTATTTTGAAATTTGGGTGTTAAATGGTTGATTTGTGAAGTGCAGTTCGTGTTTGCTGCTATTATGGCTTTGTTATTAGTTTCTTTTTTTTAAATGGCCACTGTGGTACCGGGTTTTTGTTATTTATTGGAAATTGCACCAGCATCACTTATGCAACCAGTAGCACAATTTGAATTATGTTTGGACGCACCAAGGGGCACTCGAAGGGGCACAATCTTTGCAATATAGCGCAATTTTCAACTTTTTTGCTCGTATTTCGCACATTGTGCAGTAATTGCACACATTACACAATTATTGCACACAGTACACCATTATTACACACATTGCACAACAATTGTACCTCGCACTACTTTGCAGTTCAAATCTGATTTGTTGAAAAAATCGTTCAACAATCGGCATGTAGTGCGGTAAAATTTTGAGGCATAGAGACCTATGATTTAGAGGGGGAAAGAATATTTTCTGGCGTACTAAACGCGTTCTAAACACAATGTTATCGTCATGGAGAAATTTTTAATGACATTTTTTAATAAGTTTTTTTTCAAATTACTCGACTGACTGGTCTGTTCTGAACTGAAAATGCATAGTCTGTGCTTAGAAAACGTCAGCAACTCGTTTTTACACTGTTCCAATGCCAATAACGTTTGAAAATATTTATGTTTCGGTATTTTCCTAAAATGTTTCTTTTTTTCAATTTTTTCGAGAACTTTTTGAATACATACCTTTAGATACGAGTTGCCGGTAGAGGTACTTCGCCAAAAAATTGTTAGGTATATTGATACAGGCCAACTTAGTCACAACAATCACAACAATACTCTTCCACGCGCAAAGTGTAATTAGTCATTGATTAGGTACAGTCGGGGAATTTGAAAATGCCCACCCCACCCCGACCATCCACTTGTTCGACTGTATCGTGTTTAATGTCTGCTGACCTGACAGACAAACATCAATCGGGGTGGGCATTTTCATAGTCCACGACTGTACTGCGCTTCGCAAGGGAGGGGGAAAGAATCTTTTAGCACGCTCGACCTAGCGCCCAACACAGAATGTGCACAAGACTGCACAATATTACACACCATTCCATACTATTGCACAATTGCACATTATTGCAAACACGTACGTTCCAACATTGCACGCATTGAATACCCCTTGGGACGCACACGGAGAGCGTTAATTGTTATCACAAATTTTATCATCGTTATGGAAGGCCGATTCAGGTATGTACAGCATTTATTTCTGTTATTTCTTCAAATATTCTGAAATGTCATGCCATCTGTCATAAAAGAAGGAACCTGTACAAGATTAACTCTCTATTGATGATTTTAATAAAAGAAGGACATCTATGAATACTTACTCGAAACAACGTGAGTAATGTTTTACCTTAAATCGTTAATTAAGTCGTATTTGACACCGAGGATGACACTCAACAAGTACTGCATAATAATTTGTGTACACTGGGCGGTCCACCGCGAGTACCACGTAAAACAATTAATATAAAATACTCGATAAAATATGAAATTTCACTTGAACAAGTCCATTTTTATTTGAAGTAAACTTTTTTCTTGTGTATTGGCAAGTATTGTCAGTATCCTATGCTAATACACGTATTCCCAGCAGTGGACGACCTATCGGATTGAACCAAAAAAATGACAGTCACCATCGGATGCAGGATGCAAAAAAACGCTATACCTCTTCGAGGATTTTGGCAGGCTTTTTGGCATTATTTTATACTTCTGTCCAACCTTGGGGGGATTTCACAGTCGGCAGTGGTGTACAAATTTTCGGCAGTGTTAGTGGAAAATGTTAGGCAGTGGTTGCAAAAATTGAGCAAATTCGACAGTAGTCTATGAATTTTTAGGTTGTCGGGGGACTTCACCGTTGGCAGTGGTGTACAAATTTACGGCAGTGCCGTGAAAATTCGGCAGTGGTGTACAAATTTTTGGGGTGTGAAATGCCCCCCAGTCCAACCCTGTACATATTACCAAATGGACCACAAAACTTGAGATCAAGAGAGACGAGAAATTTTAACGGCACATTCTCACATATTTACATCTCACTAATACTAGTTGAAGCCGTATAGAATGTATAAGGTGGGTCGAGGGGTTAACCATATGGTAAATTTGTGTACAAAAAATCGCAAATTGTAAGAAAATCACCAAAATCGCTAGAAAATTGCAAGAATCGCTAAAAATTGATCAAAGTTGCCAAAAATCGCCAAGTTGCTGAAAATTAACAGAACAAGCGGAAATCGCCACCAAAATTCCCATAAAAAATAATAAAGTTCGATGATAATCGTCATAGAATACCTGATATTGCTAAAAAAACATAAGCTGCTTGATGTGGCTCTTAATTTAATCTTAATAAGAAAGAGGGTTTAATTCATGACTTTGTAATTTTCTTCGCTGTTTTGGAGAAAATAATTAATAATAATCGGCTATGAGGTCATTTATATGGGTCTAAACTGAGTTCCACGAGCGGTAGTCAACTTTGAAATTTTGCTTCTCCATGTAAATTAAATGGGAAAACTATATTCCAAAGGCGACCACCGCTGCAAGGTCTCGTGGAACGAGGTTTAAAGCATTGAAACGTCTATGGTAACGTCCTCGGCAACGTCACATTGACAATTTTTTAAAAATGTTTCTTTTTCAAAATGTAGCAACGTTTTTGTTCAATTTCTCTTCGCAATAGCAGAACATATATTTAGTTCCTCACGAATCAAGCAGATTAAAAGAAATATATTATCGTAATATAATTACCATATTTTTTGTTCAACATTGCGAGGTTCCTTCAGTTTTCGAATAAAAGTATTTTTCTTTATATTAAAATGTATTAATCTGTGACTCTCAACTAATTTCCGAAAAAAAGTGTTAACTATATCTCATTCATTTACAGGTGTCAAAATTTGAGTTTTTTGGCTGACAAGCAAACTTTGCAAGAGATTGAACGACAAGTGCCTCGGAGAAGCGGATCGTGGAGAGATTTGTCAGGTAGGTATTGGTCGGGAAAAAACGGCAGATTCAACCCTTTTTCAGTCGAAGAAAAGTAATAGATTATCACTGGGATGTATTTTTAAAATTTGTCCAAAATCAGTACAGGGTCTTTGAATCTAAAAAATGAAACATTAAAGAGCACAGAAGGAGCTTAAAAATCGCCGAAATTATTGGAAAATTTCCAAGTCGCAAAAAAAAAGCCAAATTCGCTCGAAAATCGCCAAAATTGCTTCAAAATCGCTGGAAACTTGCTTGAAAATCGCCGGAAACTTGCTTGAAAATTACCAAAATCGCCACAATTGCTGGAAAATCGCTAGAAAATTGCCAAAATTCCAGATAACTGTACACCAAAATCGCCAAGTGGTTAAACCCCTCGAGGTGGGTGCACGTGCGGTGGCGTAAAATTTTGTTAGCGAGATCTAACTATGTATCAGTATAAAGTCTCGATGTGCCATTACAATTCCACGGCTCTCTTGATCTCAAATTTTATTGTTCAAGTGGTATAATTCTGTTTACAATTCAAGAAAATTTTATTTTATTAAGTTCTTGTTCTATACAGTAGGAAGCCAAAACGAATTTTATGGGCATTCGAATTATAAGGCATCAAATGCGACACTTTCAGCAATAACCGAGGGGTTGACAACTGGGTAAAAATCTACACCAAAATAATCCATAATTTCTAAAAAATTTCCAGAAAATGTGCAAAATCATGTAAAAATATCAAAAATTTCCAAAATTCCTGAAAAAAATTGTACAAATTTCTCATGCTTGTACACCAAAATTCCCAAGTTGTCAACCCCTCGGCAATAACACTTCAAGTAACTCACAATTCTTTTCACAAACTAACATTTTTGAAGTTGGGGGTCGTGGAAAACCCGAGGGAAAACCTGCCGGCTTGCAGCATTTGGATTGCGTCGGTGCAAAATAATGGCGTAACTCAAAACGCTGATTTTGATTGGCCATTACTTGCCATTACCATAGCAACAGCGCAAATTGTCATGACCACTTGCGCTGTTGTTATGGTAATGGCCAACCAAAACAGGCGATTTGAGTTGCGCCACAATTTTGCATCGACGCATAGCAACAGCGCAAATCGTTATGACAAGTGCACTGCTTCCCAACTTGAAATTGGCCCTTTAATTAGGAACTCAGGTGCTGGAAATCATGCAGTAGGCAGCAACCCTGATTGCATATTGCTCAAAAATTCCTTAATAATTGATACTAAAACAAGATCTTTTATGCAAGTCCTTAAATACATGACTTTTGAATTTAATTCGTTGAGTTCTATGTAAAAACTTCACCGTTTCGTTGTAGGTATACATGAAACTGAATGCACTTTGGCGGCATACAAAGCAGAAATCCAGATTTTTCGGAAAATTCGCGAATATTTATTTTCACGGTGACATTTGACACGCGTCTGACAACTGAATTACGATTTGACAGTTGCATCCAAAAATGGACAAGGAAAGAGATATCAGCCGGTTTCCTTTTATGTAAGAAGCGGAACCATCCCCAAACGCGTGAACCCATATCCATATATGGGTTAACGTAAACCCTCGTCATCACCTATAATCAAAAATTATCTGCCGTAGCAGCTTCGTCATTGTTGATTGAGCTTAATCACAAGGGAATTTGCATAATAAATTTATTACAAATTTATTCTGGTAAGTTTCGGCGAATAGGTACTATTGCAATAATAATTGAGCTTCTCTGCAAGTGCAGCACAAAGGGAATGAAGAATTGAAGAGAAAGTTGATTGTCATCACTTTAGTTTTGTATTTATTAGTAAACATTTGCTTTTTAAATTAATACCGTTAACACAATTAACTTTCTTCCCATTTCTCATTTCGATTTCTAATTATTTCGCAGCTTGTTCATGTAAAATTACGGTAAAAACTGATGTTTAGTGACGAATGGTGCCATTATGAGTCAGCCGTAAAAAGGTCAAATACCTGCGATCTCTTCACGGCATCGACAAAGAACCACAACTGAAACTGCCTCTACTTGTCAACCTCGCTGATCGCGAGCACACATAACGGAATATCAAAAAAATAAGAAGCTTTATAAATCTCCAATTTCTTGGTTAAAGGAAATTCGTGTCATCTGTCGATTCTCACTTGACAATCTTGACATCGCGCAGTCATTTTACAAGATGCCTACGTATACCGCGCCTTAATTTTTCATTTTATTATTGGAAATAATAAAGATCGCAAGCTTTTATTGCAGCTTACCTGGGAATTGCTATTGGAGTCTTCGATTTTATCTGTTTCCATCATCGTGGATGATTTGGAACATCCAAGCTTTCCTCACTAAAATAACGCAAAACTTGTCACTTACACATTATTCTAATGAAATGTGTTTACAAACACGTTTTTCAACAACAAATTGCTTGAACTAAACACAAAATTAATGAAAAACGCAACCGAAACGCACGGAACCCATTTCACTTCCAGAAACAGGCGGATTGAAGTGATAGTGAAGTGCGACCCGTCGACATTCTAGTAACAAGCTAAAACTCCCTAAAATTATTATGGCGCCAAATTTAAATATCGTTCTATACGAATTCCCCAAGAGAGCGCCAAATTTAAATCTCTCCTTACGTAAGAATGTATTTGAACGATTTTGTGAAGAATGGAAAGAAAATTATTGGAGTAGCTGCAAATTACAAGTAATTTGCTTTACTAAATACGTGATGTAATCTAGTTTTATAGATCTTTACTGAAAGTTCTACAGAGACCCCCACCGAAAGAACCAGGAATCTTCCTTAAACCAACCACTTCATACATAACTGAAAAGCAAAAAATAATTGTGAGTGCAAAATAAACAATTTTTTACTCAGTAGATTCCAAAAGGATTTTCAGTAAATGAAGAAGTTGAACTGGGGGTTGTCATTGGAAAGACTGGCGCAAAAATCAGGAACGAACAAGCAATGGATTATATTGGGGGCTATTGCGTAGCTTTAGATATGACTGCTACTTGTAAAATGGTGATACCAAATAAGTTTTCAACATAATTTCCTCGTATATTCTAGAAAGAAGCAAGAAGTATGGGAGGGTCATGGACTATTGGTAAAGGTTTCAATACGGCTTGTCCTGTTGGAGTTTTTATTCCTAAAAATAATATACCTGACCCGGATAATGTAGAAATTTGGTGTTCGGTTAATGGGCAAATGATGCAAGAAGGAAATACCAATGATCTTTTATTTAAATTGCCTGAGCTTGTTTCGTTTATATCACAGTATATCACTTTGGAGGAGAATGATTTAATACTAACAGGATCTCCACCAGGGATGGGGCCTGTACAATCTGGAGATATTATAAAAGCCGGCATTAAAAACATAACAGAAATAGAATTTCATGTATCACAATAATTTACTGTTTAACTTCCTCAGAGGCTGGAAAATACAATTTGAATACAAGATATGCAAGTGATGATCCTAGTAACCCTCCTGCTATGACATCTGAAATAATTTTAAGAGTAAAAATGCTTTTAATTTTTTTTTATTGATCAGTGCTTATAGGCAACCAACAATTACAGTTGCAACTGTGTTCATTGGTCACGCGATATTAGCGATGACGTGGAACCGCCATCTTTGTTGTGAATGGTTATAGTCAACGCCTCCTACTGAAGCCAAACAAAGCAAGACTTCAATGTGCAAATTCCAGAAAACTTCATTTTTCGTCCAATTCTTTATTTACAGTTACTGTTTTGCGTTTTAAGACCTTAATATTGACAAATTGAAGAATTTCCATCGATTAAATCGTTACATTATGTCCACAATAGGGTGTATCGAAAAAAAAGAATTTTGCAATTTGGTTTTGTAATAGTCGCCAAAACTTACCTTTTACTATCCTAAGAAGAAAGTTTATTTAAGGCTTTGCTATAATTCAACATCTTTAGCCCTCTACCGCCCCTCAAATATTGGTTATTTTGAAATTCCAAGTCTACAACGAATAATTTTTTTAAATTCATTATTTAGTGTTTTTCTATCACTAGTAAGTTCGGAGTA
The DNA here is from genome assembly GCA_963924575.1 of Pycnomerus fuliginosus. Classification (NCBI taxonomy): domain Eukaryota; kingdom Metazoa; phylum Arthropoda; class Insecta; order Coleoptera; family Zopheridae; genus Pycnomerus; species Pycnomerus fuliginosus. The sequence goes on from OZ004620.1 coordinate 31,866,143, forward strand.
CATTTTAAAGACCACTAAATTTAGCTACCTACTGCCATAGAGTTTCAGCGACAATTAACTCTAATTAATTAAGTTGCTGGTGCATGCATGACAGAACTTATGACACTACTGGTTGACGTCTAAAGTTCAGACGTTATATTTTCGTGCGTTTTTTATTCGAATTTATGTGCTTCCTTTTCGAGTTAATAAAAATATTTCAAAGGCAATTTACACTAGAAATAGCCTCGAGTGGCCTATATTTGGTGGGCCTTCGAAGACTAAAAACGCACAAAAATTTAAAGTTTGAACTTTAGACGTCAAACAGTACTGTCATACCTACATAAGTTCTGTCATGCATGCACCAGCAACTTGATTGATGAGTTAATTGTCTTTGAAACTATAATGCAATGGCCATCTAGTAGGTAGCTAAATTTAACTAGAGATGAAAAAACGGCTGTTACTGATCTTTAAAATCTACTCCGAGCCTACTAGTGACAGAATAACAATAAATGTTGCATTTCAAAAAAATTTTCATTGTAAAACTTGAGATTTCAAAATAACATAATATTTGAGGGGCGGTAGAGGGCTAAAAACGTTGAACTATAGCAAAACCTTAAATAAACTTTCTTTTCAGGATAGTAAAAGGCAAGTTTTGGCGACTATTACAAAACGAAATTCCAAAATGAGCTTTGTGCTGAAATAAATCAAATCTACACAAGGAAATTCTCGCTTTGTTTAGCTTCATTGCCATGGTAACAACCTTAACCTAGCCCAACAAATATGGCTAATGCCCGTATTCCAAATGTCAAGAACATGACCAGTTGCATAGATCAACAAAAAAAAATGTGTAACTCGGGATTAATCATTTTCTTTGCTAAATTTCAGAACTATTACCTTCATAGTGGTGGTGGTAATCACACGTACGGCTAATTGCAATCGCAGAGGCAATTAATAAAGGCACTAGACAAACACAAAGCTTCCAAGATTGCCTGCCTTCTTTTTCTAATTTAATTTTTCTCGCTATATACAGGGTCATGAATACTGCACCAGAAAAGGCAAACGAGGAATGTCCACTCGGAAAACTTTTCCTGCCATCCATAATGTCACGATGAAGTCCATTACATTTCGTGAAATCTTCACCTGAACCTTTAGGGAAGCATCGGTAGTAGAAATCGGGTCTGGGTCGTCCAACTAATATCTTTATAAAACTAGTGACAACCCCATTTATTGGATAAAGCAATGTTAAGGCCCAGCCAGCAAGCAGTGCATCCTCCTCTTGGTTTTGAATAAAATATTCTCCAAGAAGAAATGCGAGAGGGGTGAGAATTATAATAAACCATAAGCATGTTGAAGTGACATAACTGTGATGAACTGGGTATTGGTACTTCCATAATTCCTCAGGCTTTATTACTCGAATAAAAGGTTCCGATTCGTCGAGCCAACTAAAACACAAAATAATTAGGTTTTTTTAAGTAATGACGTGTTCTGTACTGAAAGAAGATCCATAGGGCTACTCGGCTAGCCATTTCTGTCAAGACATGCATTCTGTTCATGACAGGAGAGAACATTGATCACGCAGATAATTTTTAGGCCGCACCAATATTAATTAAGAAGTTTAATCTAATCTTTACAGAATCTTCACATTTTTACAAACTTAGGTTAGCTGTCAAAAATCTTTGGTCGCGTTCACGTCACGTGGTCACAAGGGTGAACTGTGTCAGAAAGCGATTTTTCGCCATTAACTTTGAATAACCACTGGTTTGTTGTGGTTATCCATGGTTATCGAATAAACTTGGTTATTTGGGTTTATTATAGGCGCTTTCCTTTCGCATATACCTGAAGATCCTCAGTAGTTAATCTCAGCAATTTGATTGGTCCATCTGAATATTGACCAATCAAATTGCTGAGAATAACTGAGGCTCCTCAGATAATTGACCTATTTTGAGACCTCCCTGTTGCAAATCACAGTAGAAACCATTGAAAAATTTTTCTTGTGGATTCTACTGGTTTCAATGTGTGTATTTGCACGGATAATTCCCAGTACCAACCAACAGAAATTTGCCCTGGTTCGCACTGGGCAGTTCCAACAGACACCAATGGAAACCAGTAGAATCCACAAGAGATTCCCATAAAAACACTATAGGATCCAACAAAAAATATTTTCACTGGAAATCCACAATACAAATATTAATGGAACGCTATTGGCTCTGCGTATGATGGCGTGACCTTCTTTTCTCGCGAAGTCCATTTCCTGCAGCCAATGTTGAATGATCTGTAACGTAAAAGTTTGGTTCTCAGAGTGAAAAGTACAAAAAAGAGTTCAATAGTAGGTTTTAGAGATACCAGACTTCAGGATCGAAATATTTTAACTTTACCCGCTAGGTAGGTACCTAGTGAGGAGCATTTTTCTCTTCCACTCCTTCTCTCGATCATTTGATAGTTTCAAGCAATTTGAAGAATTTGAAAGGTTGCCAAATAACGTACCTAACTTTTACTTCAGGCTTTTGTCAAAGCAAGATGGTGGTTTTTTGTTGACTTCGCTGGCGGACTGACGCTCATCCTGAATCCTAAACACTCTAAACTGTTACAAATTGTCCTCAACGACACATTGTCCACACTTCACCAAATCAGAATCAGAAACTCACGAAAATCTTGCAAGAAAAACATTGCCAATGACTAACACCAACAGCATCAAAGATGGCTACCTACTAATACGAAAGATGATATGTATTGTAAACAGGCAGGACTTGTTTGATTCCTATTGGCTCAAATTCTGCAACTGGCGCCATCTACTCTAATTCTAATGGATTTTCCCAGTACGAATACAAAGCCAGTACAATCCATTAGATTTTAGAAGAAATAGTTTTGTCATTTCTACTGGTATTTCCAAGCAGTCTGCTGGACCAGTAGGATCCATTAGAAATCATTATAAAAATCAATTCGTGGGGTATTCCAAGTACATTCCAGTTGTATCGTTCCAGTACAGACCAGTATACACATTAAATACCAATACAAACCAGTGGCAGTTTCTAATGGTTTCTATAGCACTTCTACTGGTCATTTGCAACAGGGCTCCCACTCCGATTTGAGTGCGCGCGCGCAAGTAAGTCTCTTGCATCTGGTGTCCGCGATTGGTTATAGTTTACGCGGGATTTTTGGAAAATATCAACCTGACTAAGCAACAAGAAAAACCCTAGTTGTGGTGTGGTAGGTGAACTAATCAAATTGCTGACTTTAACTGAGGTTTGCTCAGAGAAATGTTTGAAAAATTTCAAAATTTGAGCAATCCACAATCTGCGGCATTGAAAAAATTGTATTGTCAAAATAAAATCCTTGATGGTGTCAGGTCACAGAGGTTGGATTATTTAATACATTTTCGTTAATTTTAGGTAGACCCCTACGAGACGCATCTTTTGAGGTATCTATTAGGGTATCTATAGTGATTTTTGGATGTTCGGCTGAATTCTACAGCCGAATACCGAATATCATACCGAATGGTGAATATTCGACCTGATCGAATAGTAAATATTAATATTCGGCCTGATCGAATAGTAAATATTCGGCCTTTTCCGCCGAATTGTTGTGCAGTGCGCGATGCGCATCAACCGGCGTAACCTCTAGCTTGAAACTTTGTGCTTTTGTAGTTTCATACAAAACAATCTAAACCAAAATGTGAATTATGTATTTTGTTAACCAAAGTATTTTGCAGTTTTAAGTTCTTGTTTTGTTTTGTATTGTTTTATTATTTCAATTTTACTTTATTTTTATTAAACGTTCCAACTTCTAGTAATGATAATAAGTGATGGTAGAAAGAAACTTGGATTTTTTGGCCGAATGGCCGAATATTAGACTTGCTATTCGGCCGAATACGCCGAGTATACCCTATAGTATCAATACCTAGTCAACTCAAATGGAAGTTTTAAACCCACACCCGACTGCGACCTCGCGAATAACACAATATTTTGCTTGGCGATCAAAATATCAAAAAAATTCATAAGAATAAATTGTTCGCAATATTGTTTTGACCCCATGTGCCAAGCTTCAATCCAAAATTCGAATTTTTAATTTTAGAAAAATCTGGAAAAATCTTAATTTTCAAAAAATTAAATTGCGAATTTTGCTTTTAAGCGACTACGTGAAAACAAAATTGACTTCTGAACAACTTTTCTTCAACAATTTTTTTCGATATCTTTAGCGCAACCGGACATAAAATCGAGCTTTAAAGATTTTTTTGGGGAAATTCAAAGTGCAAATTTTGAATTGAAACTCGGCATAGGGAGTAAAAATTGGATTCTGAACACTTTGTTCTTATGATTTTTTTCGATATCTTGATCGCGAAGCAAAATATTGAAAAATGGCCCTATTATTCGGAAAGTCGCAGTAGGCTGGATTTACAATTTACATTTGAGTTGAGTACCTCAAACGAACGATGCATCTAATAGGGGTCTACGACAGTGCAAAGATTTATACTACTTTGACTGGGACATATCACTGTAGATATAAACTCTTGGAAAATTCGGTCCCACTTGTGGGGTGAATTTTCATCGCGCGGATTTATGGAACGATCCCTGTTTGATGTCAACTTTTAAAAATTTTCAAACAATTTCAAAAGTTGACCAATCACGGCGAACCGTTCCGTCAAATCCGCAATCCGCGCGATGAAAACTCGGCGCCTTTATGGGGCCTTTATTTATTGGTTAATATTTGGACTTTTTTTACAATATGTTAACAATGGCTAGAAAAAATAAATTATAACAGATTAAAACATAAATAGAGCGCCTCAAGAATTACTTCATAATCCTTTTCTGAATTTTGGGGGGTTTCCGACCTTTTATACCCACATGAATTATGGTATAGGTTCTTATTTCGTATAGATCGCACTTGCATTGACATAAGAAAGTTTATATTTAGGTTTGTATGTCTTTGGAAAGGGGTAACATATTAAATTATGTAAACTAAACCTCAACAGGTGCCTCTAGTTTGAAGTGTCTGTCGGCCACTCTGATTGGCTAGAAACAGTAAGAGGCGCGGTTGCCACATATCCCTGCCGCAAATGCCCACACGACTTCCATAAAAAATACGAACCGGATTTTTCATAGTTTCAGTTGTGTTTTGTATCCCTTCTCTATGGTTTTGTGTAGGTTTTTGAAACATTGAATTCCCAGGTGAAACCACAAAATATCCGGTATGGAGATTTCTACGAAAAACCATAAAAATTCGGTAAATGTTTATTTGAAAGTAAATGGTTATTTCCACAAGAAACCACAAAATTTCAGGAGTTCTCTGGAAAATATATGATGGTCATTATCATATGAGATAGCCGAGACCTAGCTGAATATATATGGATATTGCCACTAATTTTCTCAAGGCTTCTAATCGGAGAAGGCGCTAACTTCACCCACATCAGAAGCCGTTATTAGCTGGTTTGTTTTATGCGGTGTTTCGTTAATTAATTATAAGTAAAGGTTTCAAAAGGGTTGCACTGCGCAGGTTGCACGCTTATCGGGCAACCTGCAAATATAAATACTTGGCGAATAACCCCATAAAGCCATAAAGTGAGTTTTCAATGCCGCGGATTGCGGATTTGCGGAACAGTCCGTGATTGGTCAAGTTTCGAAGATATGTAAAAATTTTCATAAAAATTGACCAATCACGGACGCCATCCGCGAACAGAAAACTCACCCTTAAAGTAAAAGGTCGATTCGCACTATTGATGAGTAAAAAAAAAGAAGCACATCTATGAATACTTACTCGAAACAACTAGCCCAGGCGTTTTAGATTTTGACCTCGGAAAAAATAATGTAAATCTGAAACTTGGCAGATCAGCTCTATTTGAAGTGCTTAACAACATATTAAAAGTCCCAAAACCTCCGGTGCCGGCTTCATGGAATTTAAGCCGCTGGAACATCTGGAACACTGAAGAAGTGCAGGTTTGCGCTGGAACTGACGCTACGGCCAAACGGTTAGTCCTATCGGCTTCCAATCGATCTTAAACGACTGTATGAGAAACGGGCTATCTTTCTTGGTGCTTTTCAATCATTTTAAGCTGTATCCGGGCCTCCCGAAAGTGACAAAAGCCCACGAAATAAAGAAAAAAGTAATTTTTTTTCAATTTGAAATTAGACAATTTTCTGTGAGAGATATCGCAAAAATGCACGAACTAAACCTTGTAGAGGATAAAAAAAGCTTTCAAACGACACCTTCAAAATATTTCTGTGACCAATAAGAACGGAGGTTCACGACCTTGAACACTGCCACGCTGGTTGCCGCAAGCAGAAATGCGCGCGCCGTTTGAGCCGGCCGCTACGTTCCTATTGGTCGTAGAAATATTTTGAAGGTGTCGTTTGAAAGTTTTTTTTATCCTCTACAATGTTTATTTCGTGCATTTTTGCGATATCTCTCACAGAAAACCGTCTAATTTGAAATTGAAAAAAAATTATTTTCTTCTTTATTTCGCGGGCTTTTGCCACCTTTGGAAGGCCCGGATACAGTTTAAAATCATTGAAAAGCACTAAGAAAGATAGCCCGTTTCTCATACAATCGTTTAAGATCGATTGGAAGCCGATAGGACTAACCGTTTGGCCGTAGCGTCAGTTCCAGCGCAAACCTGCACTTCTTCAGTGTTCCAGAAGTTCCATGGGCTAGAATTTCATGAAGCCGGCACCGGAGGTTTTGGGAGTTTTAATATGTTGTTAAGCAGTTCAAATAGAGCTGAACTGCTAAGTTTCAGATTTACATTATTTTTTTCCAGCGCAAATCTGCACTTCTTCAGTGTTCCAGAAGTTCCATGGGCTAGAATTTCATGAAGCCGGCACCGGAGGTTTTGGGAGTTTTAGTATGTTGTTTTGTTAAGCACTTCAAATAGAGCTGATCTGCCAAGTTTCAGATTTACATTATTTTTTCCGAGGTTTTGCCTATTTCGAGACTAAAATGCCTGGGCTAAACGTGTTTACACGAAGAATAACGATCGTCAGTCTAATAAGGGTTGCCAATTTAGCGCTTAATGCACTAACTCTAGTGCTATTGGGCGCTTTCGTTTGACATTTTGTGAGAAATAAGTGTTTTTAAGGGCCGGTTTTTCCATATATGTAAAATATTAGGGTTTCTCCATTTCATGTTAACTTTAACAATGAAGTTTGCCACCTTAGCTTCCATTGCGACAACAATTGTTTCTATGGAAATAACCTGTCATGTTAAATTTAACGTGAGATGGAAGAATCGGCTCTTAGGGCCGGTTTATCGATGCTCAGTTATCGCAAACTGAAAGCCAATTACCTAGCAACTAGAGTTCTGATTGGCTAAAATGTGTCAGTTTGAAATTAGCTGAGCATCGATAAACCGCGCGGGCCTTAAAGGCTGTTTACACTGCATGATTTTTCATATGATTTTCTGTATGACTTGAAATCACCATGGCGAATGATTGTTGACAACAATTTGGAGTCATGGTAACTTTAAGTCATAGAGAAAATCATATGAAAAATCATGTAGTGTAAACAGCCTTTAAGGGGATGATTTACGTCATCATGTAAATATGGTTAGGATCGTAACTCAGCAGATGGCGCCAGCAGTACGATTTTGCACTTTTTTTTACATTGTTATTTTGCTGAAACGGTAAGAGGTGCAAGGCGCGACTTTAATGCCGCCGGTGGGAGACGGTCGAGTGACAAATGACCATTGAAACGCCTGTCGCAAAGATGCCTGCTGCATGGCCTGCTGCATGAAATTGCAGCAAGATAATTATTATGCTGAAATTTCGCAGAGTTCTATTATGTAGAACACATTTAAATAAAATCGTGCTACTGGTTGCATAAGTGATACCCGATATCAATTTGAATAAATAACAAAAAGCCCAAACCATAGTAGCCAGTTCAAAAAAGTAAACTAATAACAAAGCTAATATCATCAAACACGAACTGCACTTTATAAATCAACCATTAACAGCCAAATTTCAAAATAAAAATCCGTCATCTCCCGTAAAAATAACATGTAAACCCTCATTCGCGCCAAAATAAACGCCACTTCCAAGATGGCTGTCCTTACTACGGAATGCCCACCAGATTCCGCCTCTGTTTTTAATTTGGTCAATAGAGGTATTTCTTGAGTAGAAAGGATACACATTATACTGAGATCTCAACGCGTTAAAAGAAGACGCCAAGATGATGCGCGCGCACTTGGAGGCGACCGATATCCGGTTATAAGGAAGGGAGAATAGTTCGAATGTTGGCGGCAATCAGTTGAAACTTCTTTTCACTAGCAGAAACATTGTTATTACGGCAGTATATAATGCAACAAGACAAAACCATACTGGTTTATTCTCAAAAATTATACAAATAGCCTGCGAAAACGAGGCTATTTCGGAATAATCACTTTAATCTAGGTTAATGGGGTTATGTTTCTGCATCTGTCATGTGTCAACTGTGCAGTGAAGCAAATATTGATTTGGTACTCGGTTTCCTCACCAATGACATCGTAATATAATATGCCGTGCCGAAAAGCTCGATGTTTCTTCCTAACAACATAAAAATGTTCTAACCATCACATAAAATAGACAATGGTCTACCATTTTCTACTTTTAATTAAACGTGCCTACTGTTTCATTCAATTATTTAATTTTCTCTGGTCGGTTACAGGTTAACAAAGAACAACCGTGTTCATCGCTGTAAATTGTACCGGATATAAGGTACCTCCGATTGCGCGCGCATGACATGCCAATGACGTCACTCAAGAAATACCTCTATTATTGAAATCACCAAAACGTCACCGTGACGTCAACCGACCGTCAGCGCCAATTTTTTTACATGCAGGCTCATGCAAGTGGGTACTCGCGGCAAAATGACTAAGCCTAATGTCAAATTGTAAACACGTAATCTAGATGTCAAACTTACGTCAAACGTCAAATTTGAAAAATGCGGTTCGTTGTACGTAAATAATCCGTGTTCTGTTTTAACTTAAGTTTCATCCAACAATCACAAAATTGTGCTCCAAAATGCATATTGTAAGTTGCAAAACCTTCTCGTTATTCCGATTTCGTAATTCGTAACATTTTGCAGAGCTCCGGAATGGAACAATCATCGCCAGCGGCCCCTGCTCCTCCACCTAACCTAACACCCGCCCTAACATTTAGCTACAAAGACATAATTGTGGGTAAATTAGTGCGTGCAGTAGCCTCCAGTGTCTTCTCGCAACTCGTTATCCTCGTGATTTACGTGCTTTTAGCAAACATTGACATTTTCCACCCCCTCGAATGGATGTCTGCAACGTTGAACACCTTCACCTACCTTCAAACGTGGTTGTTCGTCGTGATTTTCTCGTTTATAATATTCGCCCAGTGCATAATTTGCGCCAAAGATTACGTGTTCATGTCTTCCTACAGCTCCACACGTTTTCAGCAACTGGTACACATCTTCTCCGTTCACAACTTTATCGTGATGCTGCTGCACGTTATCATTGGTGGAGCTTTAATTTGGATGATTCTATCGCTGGTTGGGGGTGAAAATCAAGGTTTGGTGGTGTCGTGCGAACGAAATTACTGTTTAAATAACGAGACTTTTTTTCTAATCATCGGAGGATTCTTGACAGGGTTTTATTACTTCCTCAGAGTTCACGTTAATTCGAAACATTTGATATTCCCTATAATTCAACAGAAGAAGTTCCAACAGTTGCGGTCAAACTTAAGTGTGCTGTTTAAAGACAGCTTTTCTCAATCCATTTTCCCCACGATTTATTTTTCAATTTTTTATTATTTACAAGGTGATCAACTTGAAACCCAATTCATGAGCTTATTTCATTTGAATGAGTTGCAAAATGAGAGTAGTGTTCTTCTTTATGTGTATGCGTGGTGGTTCAATACGATTTATTTTTTTAGCATGAATCTGATGAGATTTTTCTTTTATCTGTTTCTCACTGAAAACGTCAACTTTCCATTATCTAAAGGAAATCCATTTATTTTGACGTTGCAAGAAGCTGTTGTCATGAAAAATCTACCAATTGTTCAAAACCTGGCTTGCTTGGATCTGTTTTTGCTATCCCAATGCTCGGTTGCTAGGCGACAAGTACTTTTTACCCTTTCTCAGCCTGGTGGGCACCCTCACAACTGGAATTCACTTGTTGAAAATTTATTGCAACTCTTCAACGAATACACGAATTTATTGAAAAAATCCACTGAAAGTGTGAACGAAAAACCGCAGGTACCGAGTGAAGTGTACACACCGTTTTCTCCGGTTAATCTACGTTCTCCCGAGTCAAGTTTCCGAGGCAACTTAAGAAATATGTCTTGCGTTCACGACTACTTAAATATAGTGGACGTAACTCATAATCTACCCCAAGAAACCAGTTTGCAACCATTAAAAACCGCCCTTTATGAAAAACTGAACAAAACTTCGTCGTTTTTGAAGACGTTGTTGGGGATAAATTTCCTCTTTGGAGAGCTGCCGGAAGTGAACATCCAGCGATGTTTGGGAAATGGTTATTTGATAATCTGGGCTAGTCAGGGAATCGCTGAACTGGCAGCTGCGTCACTGACTGAAGATAAATACGGAATTGTTCAAAAGGATTTGCCGGTACTAATAACAACTTTGGTTCAGTTGAAACAAAGTTTGGACAAACTGAACAAAGTGCCTGCACTGTCTAGAAAAGTCGCCGCTTTGGACGATTTCAATTACAAGATGAAGAACGCGGTGGCTGCGGCTGTAAAACGGAGTTTGTTGAGTATTTGTTTGAATTTTGGGGAGTATTTCAGTGATTTGACTATAAGCAGGGATGCTCTGCAGTATCTGCAAGTTAATATTATGCTGAAGAGTTAAGTTAGACTGACGGTTATTTATTTTGTTACTTCAGTTTGTATGTAAATATTTTTGAAATAAACTGATAATACTTAAGGGCGGTTATTTTTGAAACGGGGAGATCGTCTCACGGATGAGATGCAACAGAGGGATTAACCGCTTAGCAATGTTGGTGAACGGTTCTCTGGAATTTTTACAATTTTCTAGCAATTTCGGCAATTTTCCAGTGATTTTAGCGATTTTCCTGCAATTTTGGCAATTTTCAAGCAAGTTTCCGGCGATTTTCAAGCAAATTTCCCCCGATTTTGCAGCAATTTTGACGATTTTCGAGCGAATTTGACATATTTTTTTGGCGACTTGGAAATTTTCTAGCAATTTCGGCGATTTTTAAGCTCCTTCTGTGGTCTTTAATGTTTCATTTTTTAGATTAAAAAACACTACTGATTTTGGACTTTTAAAAATACATCCCAGTCATTTATATTACTTTTCTTCGACTGAAAAAAGGTTGAATCTGCCGTTTTTTCCCGGCCAATACCTACCTGACAAATCTCTCCACAATCCCCTTCTCCGAGGCACTTGTAGTTCAATCTCTTGCAAAGTTTGCTTGTTTAACCAAAAAAGTTGCGGAAACAAAACAAGGGGATGAATTTAAAAAATTGGAAGTCTCGTGGAACTCAGTCTAGACCCATATAAATGACGTCGTAGCCGATTATTATTAATTATTTTCTCCAAAACAGTGAAGAAAATTGCAAATAAGTCATGAATTAGACCCTCTTTCTTTTCTTATTAAGATTAAATTAAGAGCCACATCAAACAGATTATGTTTTTTTGCAATATCAAGTATTCTATGACGATTATCATCGAACTTTATTATTTTTTATGGGAACTTTGGTGGCGATTTCCACTTGTTCTGTTAATTTTCAGCAACTTGACGATTTTTGGCAACTTTGGGCGGTTTTTAGCGATTTTGGCGATTTTCTTACAATTTACGATCTTGTGTACACAAATTTACCATGTGATTAACCCCTCGGATGCAACAAATCTCACGGAGAACACTCACCAAACACATTTTAACTTCTATGCTTTGACGCAACGAGTTAATAAAATCGCATCGCCAAAAACTTCAAATCTTTACGTCATAGATTAGGGAATTATGTCGTTATAGTTATACCATAAATCTCTAATCTGTGCTTTACGTTTTAGGGTCCTGGGAATCCGAAAGTGTTTTTTGAAAAATGTCTGTCTGTGATCACGCTGCAGCTCAAATTATTGAATGTATGATGAAATTTGGCACACATATTCAATGAGCAATTTGTAGGTGCTGATTAGATTTTGGGCGACATCGGTTCACAGAAAGTTCCTTTTTAGCACATCAACTTTAAAATTTTAAATGCAAAAATCTCCATTTTTAGCGTCACCATATGAAAGCTCGTCGAATTCTGCTTCTAAAAATGTATTCACAGTTGGTGCCCTTTTGGCCAAACAACGAGTGCCGGGAGAAAAACCTATGTATAACTATATTTATTAGCGGATGTGATAGCTGATTTTTTTTCAAGTCGGAAATCTTAGTGCCATTTCTTCGAAAAATATCATTTTAGTGGCAAAAGGGCCCTTCTTTGAATTTATTTTACAAAAAAACCTATTCTTACTATCGGATTCGATAGCTGTTGCAATGCCGGATCAAAAACCTTAGTGCCTTTTTTTCGAAAATTGCCATTTTAGAGGCAAAAAGGCCCCTTTTTGAGTTTTTCTTAGCAAAAGAACAATTATTATTAAGTATCGAATTCGATAGCTGTTGCATTACCGGATCGAAAACCCTAGTGCCATTTTTTCAGAAAATGTCGAGGGGGTTGCCACGGTCCGATTTGAGGTACAGAAGAATTCCTTCAATACAAAAATGCTTTTTATTTCCAAAAAATTCCTCTCAATTGCCACAATTCCAGGAAAAATTCCTCGAAGTTCATCAAAAATTCCTTAAAAATGCCAAAAACTTCCTCGAAATTGGCAAAAAATTCCTCAGAAATGCCTTGAAATTCCTCATAAACAAAAAACCTTCGTGCTTAGATATCCATCATATTTCGAAACATTTATTATGTAGGTATTAGATATTAGGCAAGAATGTAGGTACATACTTACATATACAGGGTATTATTTTTAAAACTCCATAAATATCCTGTACGGAGGGGGAGACTTGTGTGTGTATTCATGTAATTTTTTTCACAAACCGGAAATAACCCAAATTTTTTTTTTTTCAAGAGGGATTATACTTTTCTCTCAACCTATTCCGAATCTACGATTTTTTCTGAGTTAGAAACGTGTATCATAATTAACCAGAAGTACACTCACGGTCGCCCTAGATTTTCAAAATCTTCAAAAAAATCGGTGAAAAATTGAGATTTAAAAAAAATACAAAAACACGTCCTACTTTTATGTTTTTATTTCATTAATCTATAAGAAAAGAGAGCTATCGGAGGCTTTAATTTCCGGTTAAACCGGAAGCGGAGAACCAATATCAGACTATATCATCAGATACATCTTTAAAAAATAAAGTAGACTGTAACAAACAGGAGGATTGGGGTTGGGGTTAACTCGAAAGGAGCTTAATTCAAACGGAGGAATGTGGTGATGATGACTTTTATTCTTGTAGTTTGACAACTCTAATTATTAAAAACAAGTGACGGGGAGGATGGGTACTGCTACACTCCCCCTCGTGTCCTATCCTCGAGCCGAGGACGGGACACGCAAAAGGTGCTCGTCACATCCTCCCCCTCGTGTCCTGATCTCGTGCCAAGGATAGGACACGAGGGGGAGTGTAGCAGTACCCATCCTCCCCGTCACTTGTTTTTAATAATTAGAGTTGTCAAACTACAAGAATAAAAGTCATCATCACCACATTCCTCCGTTTGAATTAAGCTCCTTTCGAGTTAACCCCAACCCCAACCCTCCTGTTTGTTACAAGACCTATTTTTGTGATTTCCAACAATCTTAATTTTTCACCGATTTCTGCGATGTTTTTGAAAATCTAGGGTGGCCGTGACCGTACTTCCGGTTAAGTATAATACATGTCTCTAACTCAGATCGTAGATCCAGAATCCGTTGAGAAAAAAGTGTAATCATATTTGAAAAACAAAAATTAGGGTCACATCCGATGAAACCGGAAGTGAAAAAAATCACCTGAATACACCCACAAGTGTCCCCCTCCATACAGGACTGACCAGCGTTTATTTCATTTCAATATCTTTTTTACGTCTAAAGATATTAAAGTGGGAAGTTGTCAAAATAACACCCTGTTTGCAGTTGGCAAATTGTAAAATTAGTTGGCATTTTGGAGATTCTCATATTAGTCGCATTTTTTTTTATTTTTTATTTTAAAAATGCCAACTAGGAAATAGGCACAGCTTTTGGGAGGAATAATAATGTTGGTATTTGACTATCGGCCCGTGCCGCCGTCGTATTTCCAGGAATTGTCTGCAGCTGCAGCTGCTTTATTTCTCCAGGATCCAGGAAGGCAGGGAACAAAAAACTAATAAGATGGATTTATTTATTAAAATCTTCAAACGACTGTCAACATGGATTCGTAGTCACACTCTTATTTTTGCTCTTGTTTGACTGGGTATCCTTTATATCAGCTTCGCTTCCTTATTGTGATTATTAGCACACATCTAGTTATTTATTTGGTTTTTTCGCTATCCGGAACCGGAACAGTGTCTATAAATTTGTGTTTTTCTGCCACTGACAAATATGAGTAAAGCTCAAAAAAATCCAAGGCGCTACAAAGTGCAGTGTTTATCATGCGGTCATATTTTCAATAATGATTATAAACAACAACACGAAAGCAAGTGTCATTCTGGACAACATGTTAACATTAAAATTGTGGGAGCTACGTCTGATCCATTCGATGCAGCGAAAAGAAAAAAAAAATGTGAAGCCTCATCCTCCTCAAAGAGCACTGGTAACGAGGCGGGTAAGTACACTCAGGAGATAAAATAATGGCCCTGGACTGCTCACAATGTGGATAGATTGTCACAAGCTTTATCAAAAAAATTAAAATTGAACGTGAAAACCTCTTTATTAAAACGATTCGAGTGGGATACAAGCCTTCACAAACCTATTTTGAGTGTCTTTTCTAAGAATCTATCGACATTGTTCGCGATCGAGGGCCAATATTTTATCCTCTGGCTGTACCAAGTACCTACTTACGCTATCATTCTCGTTAAGAATAAATGTAGGCATTTTATTTACCAAATTGTTTTCGAAAAATAGCATAGCCTTTTATTTTTCAAAACATACGGAACTAATAATTGCAAAGGCAGTGGAAACGGACACCGAAATTATTGACGTAAACTGTGGTACACCAGATATTCCAAAAACTGGTGAGGTCGAGGAGCGGCAAAGTAGCGTGACTAGTGTGGGGTTGGAAAATCAGTTAATTACTGAAAATTTGACATTAGATTTAGGGGAAGATCAAAAATTAGGGATAAATAGAGGCACAACTGAAATCCACGAAAACATTTTGGAATTAACTGATGCTGGTGATGGCAATGAGTACCTACGGAATTAATACTAACTGGGCAGCATGCGTTGGAAAATTTGCGTTTCTTGTTGATACTACAGGACACGACAAAGGATCTTTTAAAGAAAATAAAAAACTCCTCTACTATTGATCAGCACATCACTACAATTAAGATACTTGATTCTGTGGAAACATTAACTGAGGCATGCAAGGATGTTCGTGAGTCTTGTCAAAAATATATTCAGTGTATGAATAATAAAAATGAAGCACTAGTAATTGATGAAGATGCGTCAACAAACTCTGAGATTATTATTCAGGATCTAGGACTACGAAAATCCTCCTTGTCCGAAAATGAAAAAAGGTATTTGATTTCCCTAGGGCCACATCAGCCAAAATTATCGAAATTTCCAAGCGATGGAAAAAATTAATTTAACCCAAAATGGTATCAGGAATTCGAATATCTTGAGTATAGTCCTGCAAAGGATGCAGCTTATTGTTTCGTTTGTTTTTTATTCTGTGATGGGCCTGGTCGTCAAAATGCTGAATCAAATTGGAGTAAACATGGGGTAAGGAACTGGGGCAAAATGAAGAGTTCTGGATATCTGAAAGCAGGAAAACTTCAACTACATTTTGCTTCACAAGCATATAAATCTGCGTTGACTGATTATTGCAATTTTTTGCTTAAAACTGGCCACGTTGATGTTTTACTTGATAAAAATAAGCGCAATGCATTACTCGAAGAAGAGAGACTATTGTCCTTTAATGCGGAAGTGATTAAAATTCTTGCAGATGTTGCTTGTACGTTAGGAAGGCAAGGAATCGCATTCAGGGGAAAAGAGCACCATAGTGGGAATTATTATCAAATTGTGCAGTTACTCTCAAGGCACAACCCAATCTTAAATAAATGGTTGGATGATACCACCATGCGTCCTTACCATGTAACCTATCTTAGCCCAGCCTCACAGAATGAATTCATTGATTTACTTGGCGAGGAAGTACGTAGGAAAATAGTGGCAGAAATCAACACTGCAAAATTTTTCACTGTTATGGCTGATTCAATCCCGGATTCGTCTAATAAGGATATAATGTCACTAGTTATTCGTACAGTCGATGAAGAAGGATGCCCGAAAGAAAGATTGGTTGGTGTTTTAGAATTCGAGTCTAAAACTGGAGCTGGGCTAGCTAGTGACATTGTAAGAGCTATGGAAAACAAACAAATCGATACTTCTAATTTAAGCTTCCAATCATATGATTTTGCCTCCTCGATGTCAGGTAAATTTAATGGGGCCCAGCAAAAATTATCAGAGCTTGTTGGTCATAAAATACCATACATACCCTGTCAGGCTCATAGAACTAACACTGCAGTAGAACACAGTTGCAAGGCCAGTTTAATTATTCCTGATTTTTTTGACATCTTGGAAAATCTTTATGTATTTTTCTCCTCCAGCACGAAGAGATTTCAAAGTTTAAAAGCTCAGTTAGAGGATGTTGAAAATTGTCTTCAGCTGAGAAATCTTTCTAAAACGAGATGGACCGCTCGAGCTGAGTCAGTTAAAGCAGTAAACGCATCTTTTGAAAAAATAGTAGAACTTCTTCGGGACATGTCGGAAGATCGGGCGGTTGACTCTAAGACAAAGGCAAAAGCTTTTGGTTTGTTTAAAAAGGTTTCAAATTTTGATTTTATAGTATCAATGTTTTTCATGAAGTTATGTATAAGTTAAAGGTTCTTACAGAATCCTTAGAGTCACCTGAATTAAATGTGTTGGATGCCATTAGTCTTATTAAAAGTGCTACTGATTCATTGGACAACATATTCAATAATGAAGAAGATATCACTAATCTAATAAAAGCAGGAAAAGACTTTGCAGTAAAGTTGTCCGTTGATGCTGAATATGATTTCAATAAGCATCACAGACGGAGACTTGTTCCTAAAAGATTTGACCCGAACAATGAAAACGTAGCCACATTCAACATGTTCACTTTCTACCGAAAAGAATTTAAAGAAGTACTAAGCACTCTAACTGAACTTCTTAGATCCAACTTGCAAACATGTCTTCAGGAGATGGAACCGGTTGTGAACATTTTTCAATTCCCCCTTTCAAAAGATAATTTGAAAATTAATATACTAGAGGCTGCAATTGACATGTATCCTTGTGCAGCAAATAGACCTGACGTGTTTGCATTGCAGAGTAAATTAGAAATTTTGTTTGACCACTGCAGTGACGCAAAATCAATGAAAGATATAATAGCAAAATCTGCTAAAATGAAGCACATTTTAAAATTAGCTTTTATCATGTGTCAAATTTTTAATGGGTAGTTGGCAAATTTGCCCGTCTCCCCCCTCACATAGCTGCTCTTAAATACGCCCCTGCCTGTTTGTATACTGCATGCCCACTTCCGGAATATCTTTGGAAGTGAGTACACGGTAATTTCCTTCAAATAAATAATAATTTCTTGTGTCTTCAATCAATTACAAAAATTAACTGAAGCAAAATGATCACAAATCCAACACCACAGGAGGCTCCATTGACCGCTGGGAAAAAGGCGACTGACTGGGGCCTTGGAGTGCTCCGATTTACTTCAAACTTGCACCATGGCTCCTGCCAGCCACGAGTTACATGAAGTCCGTTTTCCAAAAACATCCTTATGCGTATCACGAATGCATAAAACCATGGCGTCTTTCGTCAGTCTTCAGTAAAAGGAGAATTCTCAGATCTTTAAGCACTTCTTCGACATTATTAGACTCTCTGCGACTTGGCAACATGCATCAATTTTGAAGGTGACATGCAATTTGACAAATGTCATAAATACTATACCCAGTGAATTCTGTCACCCTAACAAAGCCTACTGCCGTCCGTTTTGGTCGCAAACGGAGTATAGATCCCGGACAGACTATAGTACCTATAATGCTCAGTTTTGGCGGTACTTTTGTAATTGAAGCAATATAATAAATGAAGCAGGCAAGGGTGCTATTTGCATTTGTGGAAGGTCTAAATGAAATTAATAAATATAAGCCAAATTTTGTCTTCTTTTTTTTGTATTAATAATTTATTTAAAATTTTCGTTCTACGCATTGGTCGATAATTTTTGTATAACATTAAAGAAACGTAGTTTTGAGAGAAGTTGTATTAGGAACGGGAATATTTAAATTGGAACCCATCATACTTCTCATTACCATGCTTTAATCGTTTGACTATTATTATTTTTTGTATTTCGCAAGTTCATTTATTAGGTAGGTACGCGTTAAAACGCTTCTTGCGAGGGGAGGTACAAGTTATCAGGGGGGGACTACCACTCCCTGCATCATATTTTGTAAATGGTATGGAGGGGAAGATTTTCTGGGCGCCAATTTTAGGTTATGCCCCGGGCGCAAAATTTTTGTTAGTACGGCTCTGGTAGGTGATGCTCCACATCGGACATCGGGCGGGAATGTCTATATACAGTATGTCTCATTTTAACTCGAACCATCCAAATATTTCGGTTAATTTTAACCGAATCGATGCGTTCTTTTTTTCTGCATGTAGAGCTCCAAAATCTGCACCTGCGTGATACATACTTCACTTTTTTTATAGACCAAAATCCCAGCCTACTGCGATTTAATAGAGATTCCAAAAATGAGAAAATGTTAAAAAAAATTTATAAGGAAAAGTTGCTCAGGATGGCTAAATCCGAAATTTCAGGAAAGAATAACAATGTTGAATTTCTTGGAATCACAAAATTACGAAAAGTCAATATTTTTGCAACATAATGGGGGCTGTGAAATAAAAAAATGCAGCAGAGAAGCGGCTGGAACCTCCCCATCGCGTGGATCTTTGTATTGTGTAGATAGTAGTCAATTCATCAGAATTTTTTTAATCCTTGACTAATTTCGCAATTTTCTGACAAATACCGACGTGACCTCGGACATCACCCATCTCGTTTGACAATATGTTCCTTTTAAGGTTAATCTTTTGCCACCTTTTTGACAATAACTGCCACTTTATGTCATCCACTGTCAGCCCGCTCCCGAGCGGGCCCGCTCCCTTTTAATGAGAAAGAATTTTTTCTCTATTTTCCACTGAAATGGCAGAAACTGTGAACACATTTTTAGAACCAGAATTTAATCGCCTTTCTAATGGCGACATAAAAAAGGAGGTCTTGTATTTAAAATTTTAAGTTGATATGCTTAAATGGGACTTCCCGTGGGCCAATTGCTTTCAAAAGCCTTTTAGGTCTTCAACGGGTCACCCAATCTCCATGTACCAAATTTCAGCCAAATCGATTCAGTAATTTGGACTATAATGTATTTTTACTGTTATTATAAAATTTCGATTTTTTGAACCAAACAGCGCTAAATGCGAATTAATTTTGTCCTATTTAAAACCAGAATTTGAAGACCTTTCTGATGGTGACAATAAATCTTTCAAAAACTTGTTTTTAATGGTCAAATGAGAGAATAATTTTAAATTTGGAAATTGGTGTGCCAAAACGGCACATTCCGTGAGTCGATTGAATTTAAAATTTGTTCAGCTCTTTGACGTGCAATACAATCCCCATGTGCAAAATTTCATCCAAATCGGTTCAGGGGCTTGGGCTGTACCGCGATTTTAAAGTCCGATAAAAATCAATTTTTTTTTAAATTTTTTGTCAAAAGGACACTAAGAATGAATACACTTTAAAAAGCAGAATTTGAAGGTCTTCCTAATGGTGACGTGAAAAATGGGGGTTTGCATTTAAAATTTAAAAGTTGATGTGATAAAATGGCATTTCCGGTTGCACGATTGGCTCCAAAAGCTTTTCAGATCTAAGTTAGGTTACGAGATGCCTATGTTCCAAATTTCAGCCAAATCGGTCTAGTAGTTTTGGCTGTGGCGTGATTACAAACGAACGTACATTTTTATTTCATATCACCCGTTATGTTGCAAAAATATTGACGTTTTCGTTATTTTATGATTCTTCCTCAAGAAATTCAACATTTTTATTTTTTCCTGAAACTTCGGATTTAGCCATTTGGAGCAACTTTTCTTTATAAAATTTTTCGATAAAAAAATGCCTAATACGATTTCGTCATTTTTGGTCTCTTTATTAAATCGCAGTAGGCTGGGGTTTCGGTTTATAAAAAAAGTTGAGTATTACACAGGTGCAGATTTTGGAGCTATACATGCAGAAAAAATGAACGCATTGATTCGGTTAAAATTAACCAAAATATTTGTGTGCTTCCAGTTAAAATGAGACGCACTGTATATCTATATAAAGGACTGTCCAGAATTCATGCTTAGGTAGTAAAATTTTCATATCCAAACATTATATTTAATTAATTAATAACAATATGCCCAAATCATTCTGTGGGGCCTGAATAAATAATTTTCTAAAAAAAATAATACATCTAATTCTTACAGTTCAGTTACTGACTTGACTACTCTGCAACACTTTGTGAATTCCGCGCATTTCAGCAAATGAGGATAATCCCTTCTAACCAGCTCGAGATTCGACCGAAACGCATCAAAGCCTTTTTTCAACTTCTTTTCCACCACAGCCTTACTATCTTTGGTTTTTATAGATCTCACATTAGAAACGGCACTGGACCTTGATCGATGACGATTCGATCTATTCGCCCGACTTTTATTTAGCAGAGGTCCACTGTACATGTACTTTTCCAAATTTCCAAACCCTGCCGACACCTCCGCAAAATCCTCCTCATCGATTTCTGCATCCCCATAGTACGAGTATGACAGCAGCGACCTGTTGGAGTTTCGTTTTTGTTTCATCCTCTTGCTTCTTTCATTTTCATCCGAATTCATCGCTTGAAACGACGAGTCTGATGGATCGTACAGTTTACGTTTTGGCTTTTTATTAGAGTCCTCTAATCCAGAGGTGCTTTTGGAAAGATTGTTCGGTGTTGACGATGCTCTCGGTTCCGCGTTTTGCGGATCGCTAACATTTTGAAGGGTGGCTTTTTGCAGACGGTCAAACAGTTCCTCTGCACATATATAGCTGTCTTCGGACTCCTTATCATTATCGAAGAGCCTCTTTGCTTGACTGTTGTCAACTTTTTTTATTGGACTTTTTACCATCCTCGGTGCGATGGTTATGTTTTGAAGTAAATTGAT
This sequence comes from Pycnomerus fuliginosus, assembly GCA_963924575.1. NCBI lineage: Eukaryota > Metazoa > Arthropoda > Insecta > Coleoptera > Zopheridae > Pycnomerus > Pycnomerus fuliginosus. Next base: position 31,887,505 of record OZ004620.1, read on the forward strand.
TTTGTTGCTCTTTCCCTTGCTTCGAACTTTCTTCTCCTTTTTCATGTCCTCGGCGAATTGTAAACTCTCTTCCAGGATAACGCTTAATTCGGGCGATCCACGTTTGGTTTTACTAAAATCGACTTGGGACGACTCTAATATATCCAACACTTCTTGAGTGTTTGGAATGTGTTCTTCAGTGTTCACCCCTAATAGGTCACTCGGTAATTTGCAATGCTCTTCCTCCACATTTGCAGCTTCCAGCAAATTCAACAATTCTCTAGTGTGCTCTGGTGATTCGACCTGTAGATGTTTTAAAAGCTCCTCATCTTCCGTAATTTGTTTTTTGCTTTTATTCATTTTCTTTAGTGGTAATACAGAATCGCTGGTCTCGCGTTCACTTTTCGAAATTTCTTCGATTACCTGGATTTCATCAAAAGCCAAACTCAGTTTACTTCTTTGTTTGCGTTGTTTTTTAAATTTCGCATCAGACACGGTTTTCTCCCTTATTTCTTTGGTTCCGTGTTTCTTACTTTTCCTTGTGTCAAAGAACTGTTCCTCTACACTACTGACTATCGCTTCGTCTAGTATTTCCTTCCTATTTGGGGTTGTTTCCAGGATACTCAAGAGTTCTTGGGTATTCTTAGCGCGTTCTGGGGAGGCTGGGGGCTGATCAATTTTAGATGATTTCTTTGGTCTTTCTTGGTGTAGACTCTCAATGGATTCGTCCAGGGTGTGTTTTCTGCCTTTATTTCTTTTCCTTGAGAGCAAGATAGAATCGTTGGTCATTGTTACATCAAACGTCTCCTTCAAACTTCGGTTAATTTTTTGTTTGTCTGGTCTTTTAAGCTTCTCATTAGACACAGTTTTCTCTTTTATTACTTTTGTTCGGTAGTTTTTGCTTGTTCGTATGTCATCATCACTGTCCTGCATCACTGAAGAACATAGTACTTGTTCTTCATTTCTTATATCACCTTCCTTTACGGGGGTTGTTTCCAGCATACTCATCTCTTCTTGAATAGGCTTGAAGAATCTTTCCGTTTTATGTGATTCATTCTCGCTTCCTCCCTGCACAGATTCATCCAAGATTTGTGTTTTCCCTTTATTTCTTTTATTTAGCGTCAATTTACAATCATCGATCATTCGTTGTTCACTTTTGTCCGATTCTTCCATAATCTGGATTTCATTAAACGTTTGCTTCAAACTTAATTTATTTTTTTGTTTGTTGAATCTTTTGAGACTCTCATCAGAAACCCTTTTCACCTTTATTTCATCTGCAGTTTCGCCTAATGTTTGTTTCTTACTTTTTAGATTACGTTCCTTTAGGTGTATTATGGCAGTAGTTTTCACTTTATGTGTTTGTTGTTCGCTTTCTTCTTCGTTTTGACTCTCCATGTTTTCTTCCATGATTTGTTTTTTAGATTTATATCTTTTTCCTGGCGGCAATACAGAATCGTTGGTCACTTCTTCACTTTCGATCGGTTTTTTTCCAATTTCTTCGATTGAGTGGATTTCATCGCACTTCTTTATACTTTTTTGTTTGTTGGATCTTTTGAGATTCTCATCAGACACAGTTTTTGCATTTACTTCTTTGGTTCGGTGTTTTTCACTGTCGCCTAACATTTGTTCCTCATTTTTATTTAGATTACTTTCATTTACGTATACGGCAGTTGTTTCCTTAAAGTGTTTTTTGCCCGTTCTTTTCATTTTAGGTGTTTGCTTTTTTCCTTCTTCTTCGTTTTGACTCTCAAAAGATTCTTCTAAATTTTGCTTTTTACCTTTATTTCTTTTCCCCAGCGGCAATACATTCACTTGTTCACTTTTTCCAATTTCTTCGCTTATCTGGATCTCATCATACTTCTTTTTGTTTTGTTGTTCGTGGAGTCTTTTGAGATTCTCATCAGACACAGTTTTCACCTTTATTTCTTTGGTTCGGTGTTTTTCACTTCTCGGTACGTCACTGTCGCTTAATATTTGTTCCTCATTTTTATTTAGATTACCTTCATTTATGTGTACGGCAGTTGTTTCCTTAAAGTGTTTTTTGTTCGTTCTTGTCATTTTAGGTGTTTGCTTTATTCCTTCTTCGTTTTGACTCTCGAAGGATTCTTCTAAATTTTGCTTTTTACCCTTATTTCTTTTCCCCAGCGGCAGTACATTCACTTGTTCACTTTCTCTTTCTCCAATTTCTTCGCTTATCTGGATCTCATCATATTTCTTTTTGTTTTGATCTTTGTGTGGTCTTTTGAGATTCTCATCAGGCACAGTTTTCACCTTTATTTCTTTGGTTCGGCATTTTTCACTTTTCGGTACGTCACTGTCGCTTAATATTTGTTCCTCATTTTTATTTAGATTACTTTCATGGACGTGTACGGTAGTTGTTTCCTTAAAATGTTTTTTGTTCGTTCTTTTCATTGTAGGTGTTTGCTTTTTTCCTTCTTCTTCGTTTTGACTCTCCAGGGAATCTTCCAAAATCAGTTTTTTAACTCTATTCCTTTTCCCCAGCGGCAATACATTCACTTGTTCACTTTCTCCAATTTCTTCGCTTATCTGGATCTCATTATACTTCTTTTTGGTTTGTTGTTCGTGTGGTCTTTTGAGATTCTCATCAGGCACAGTTTTCACCCCTATTTCTTTGGTTCGATGTTTTTTACTTCTCGGTGCGTCATCTAGCACTTGTTTCTCTACAATGTCTTCTATTATTAAAGAACTATTTACTTTTTTCTTATTTCTTTGCACTTCATGTGATTCATTCTTTCTGCCTTCTCGGTCTAGATTCCCAATGGATCCATCCAAGATTTGTTCTTTATCTTTATTTATTTCTCTTGGTGGTAACATAGAATCGTGAATCACTTGTTCTTTACTTCTCTCCTCCCTTTCTTCGTTTACTGCAACAAACTTTTGCGTCGAACTTAGTTTACTTTTTTGCTTGCCAGAAACAGTTTTCAAACTAATCTTTTTTGTCGTGGGTTTTTTACTTCTTTGTACGCCGTCCAGTGGCGCGTCATCCCCTAACGGTTGATTTTCTATTGTCAAAGAACCATCTACCGTTTTATTTCTTAGATTTTCTTGTCCACTGTTTGTTTCCAGCATGCTTAACACTTCCTGGGTGTTCTTAAGCTGTTCTGGTGCAGCAGGAGGCTTGACCTGCAGATAGTTGAAAAGCTCTTCATCTGTTATTCTTACGTCAGATGGTTGCGTTTTCAATACTTCAACCTTATTTGTCTTCGTTAGTGGTTCACTTCTGTTTGCCATTTCTTCTAAATCATTATCTTCGTCAGATGTGCGATTTCTGGATGTTTCTTTTTGTTTGTTAGGCTTAGATTTCTCTTCAATCGCAATCTTCTCCTTCATCAATTCATCATTCTCTGGCTTTTTTTCTTCCAAAGAAGTATCTAAAGACCATATTTCTTGTACTTTTCGACTTCTAGATCTTGTTTGCTTCCATCCCAAAAAAACGCCATCTGCTGAGTTTGAGTCTTCGAGAGGGTCTGTGTCTTTGGTCGACTGTTTTTTAAGTTTTTGAGTTGTCTCTTCCACGTTTTCCTGCTGCTCACTTTCGCTATCCAGCGTTATAGGTTCATTACTTACTTCACCATCATTCTGTTGCGCTATTTTACTTAAAACTTGACTCATCGGCAATGGCTGTAATTTTACTACCAGTTCTTTTACTACTGGCGAAGAACTTTTCTTTGGAATTTCATTTGCTCCTTCTGATTTGCTAGATTTAGACGTGATACTCAAACTGTCGGGGTTTTCGTTCCTCTTGTCTCTAGAGGAATAATTCGTTGTTTCTTCTACATCTACCTCGTGATATTTTGCTTTCGAGATCTTTGCTTCTGTATCAATCGCTTTAGGTCTTGAAGCTTTACTCTTGGGCGAGTTTTCCTCTTCGTACGATTTTGTCGAATCTGAAGTGGGAGCAATCTCATCAATATGACGAAATACGCTCAGTTTTTGCACTCGAACAAACAGTTCCCTCCTGTTATTGGACCTATCGCTACTTGCAATCGATATTAACGTTTCCTCTTCCTCGCCGTTTGGAATTAAACTGGCCGAAGACGAGAGTAGGGGCTTGGAAGATCGTTTTTTGAGCCCAGAAAATGGAGATTCACTCCGGGAAGTTGCTGACAATAGACAGATCGAAGTATCGACCTCCACCGGTTTTTCCTCCCTTACAACTTCCACACACTCAAGCCACCTCTGCACTTTCTCCATTGTACCTTTGGATATCGCGACTTCCGAGATTTGGTTCCTTGGACTAACCGATTTCGACGCTTTGCCAATAACAACAACCGACTTGTTGTTGCTTATTTCGGGGGTGGGGGAGCTCGCATCCAGAGGGTCGCCAATCATGGAAGCTGTGAACGACTGACTTTCCTTTTACTCATTTGTCGTTTTTACATTTAATCAACTTACCAAGGGTGTGACGACGTGGCTTAAACGACTTTTTCTGCCGCTCGAATGTGCCGACATCAAAAGCGTCGCCTTCGAAGAGATTTTTTCCCCCTAAAAGTCGACTAAGAAGGGACGCGAGAGACTGTCACTACTTACGGTTCGTTCTGTAATGTCAACGACTTCCTGGTCTTCGGGGTCGCAGGAGGGGCTCGTGATTGTGGGTCGCGACATCCTCGGTTCGTTTGAGATCGGTTTGGGGGTTGACAATTTAAGGGATTTAACCGGTCCTGCGGCTGACGATTTCTTCTCGGTGGCTTTTGTGACCGACGATAACTTCTTGGTGGATGATTTTGTGACCGACGATATTTTTTCGGTGGATTTTGTGGCCGACGATATCTTCACGGCGGGGGGAGGATTGGGTGGTGGTTCGTCCTCGTCATCGGAGGTCAACTCGATGATTTCGCAATTCCCGTAGTTTTCGGACGACTGCAATAGTAATGTTTTGGAAAATGTGAAAGAGGGGAGGGATTTGTCACTTACGGTGGAGGCTTCATCATCTGAAGGTGGATGTTGACTGTGTTCCTGCAAAAACAGATCGGTTTGATATACATCGACTTATTTATGAATTTTATTGTTGTAAACACAAAATTAACTTTTCAAAAATTAAAACGTATGGAAAAATAGCAGCAGAGAAGCGGCTGCAACCTCCCCAACGCGTGGGTATTTCATTTCCGGCACTTGTGTTTAAAATGTTAAAGTTGATATGCCTAAATCGCACTTCCCGTGGACCAATTGCTTCCAAAAGCCTTTCCGCTCTTCAACGGGTCTCCATGTACCAAATTTCGGACAAATCGATCCAGTAGTTTGGGCTATAACGTGGTTTCAGTGTTATTAAAAAATTTCTATCCAAACGGAACTAATAGCGAATAAATTTTGTCTTATTTCAAACCAGAATTTAAACACATTTCTGATAGTGACAATAAATCTTCCAAAAACTTGTTTTGGATGGTCAAATCAAGGCCTCCAGCGCCAACTTTGCAAAAATAAATGATAAAAATGACTGACTAGTTCCAAAAAAATGACCCAAAAAATGACCTCGGTAAATAAGAAAATGACAAGAAAGTAAAGGAAACCATTGAAGGAAACTGATATAATATTCGAAAGTAACACAATTTTATTGCACATATTGCAAATAAACAATTTCTAAAATTAAAAACTAACGGCGGGTTGTACCAAACATTTAATCCTGTGTTAAAATTAATCATTCAAAAATTCTATAGCAACAAATTGTTGACAACAATTGTTTCTATGGTATCGTAATGGGGTTAGCGTTAACTCCAGAATTAAATGTTTGGTACAGTCGGGGCCTTTGAAAATGCCCACCCTACCGCGACGATTCACTTGGTACAATTCCGACCTGTCAGAAAAACATCATTGGATGTTACAGCGATACAGTCGACCAGAAACTCTGAAAATGCCCACCCCACAGAGACTGTGGAGTGGGCATTTTCAGAGTCCCCGACTGTACAATCCTCCCTAAAATTTTGTTGTTTCTTGACCAGAAAATTATCAATTAAATTAGGTACTTTTTTTAAAATTATTTTCCATAATTAATTTTTTCTTATTAGAAACCGCGAGAAGGCACTGAACAACTTGAACACCCACCCCCTAGGTTAATCAGTCTTATTCTGTATGCCATTGGAATTTTCAATTGGATTGGAATTTTCAATAATTGAAAACTTCCAATTTTCAATTGCTTGTTAAATACAGAATACGAACCAGCTGTCACATTATGACAGAATTGTCCAATTTCCAATGTTGAGAAATCCAATTGGCATACAGTAACACTGATTGGCTTGTATGTAATGCTTTTTGACAGGTTTTTTCAGTGGCGTAACGTTCTCTTTCTCAGTGGCGTAGAGACGGATCCATCAATAACTTATCATTTGGCCCAAAAAAATGACACTAAATAACCTAGAAGTGAAAAAAATGACTTTAAGTAACTACAAAAAAAAAATTAATGACTATAAATGATTTAAATGTCTTCACTGGAAGCCCTGTTAAATGAGAGAATAATTTTAAATTTGGAAATTGGTGTGCCAAAACGGCACTTTCCGTGGGTCGATTGAATCCAATAAAAATTCAGCTCTTCGACGTGTAATACAATCCATATAAAAATCTCGATTTTTGTAGTTCTTGGTCAAAAGGGCACTGACTGGAAGCAGAATCTGAAGGCCTTTCTTATGGTGACGTGAAAAATAGGGGGTTGCATTTAAAATTTGAAAGTTGATGTGCCAAAATGGCATGTCTGGTTGCACGATTGGCTCCAAAAGCTTTTCAGATCTAAGTTGGGTTATGAGATGCCTACGTACCAAATTTAAGCCAAATCGGTCGAGTAGTTTGGGCTGTGGCGTGTTTACGAACGTACGTGCGAACATACGAACGTACTTACGTACAGTCATACAGACAGATAAAAACCACTTTTTTGGGTTCCTGAGACCTCAAAGCGTATAGATCCGGTCTTATCTCGAATTCGAAAATTTTAGTGGTTGCAGTAACCTCCCCTTTTTTTAAATGGTGAAGTGGAGTGGGGAGGTTAAAACCTACAAAGAAGTACAGAAACCTTTTCAGTCGTTTGTGATATGCGAAAAACAATCGAATTAAACCATAATACAGGTCTTGTAGACGTGTGTGACTAACTTTGATATGTGCTTTCAAAAAGGCCCATTTAGAGTGTATACGTGTGTTGTTTTATTCACCCGATGCTTCATCGAATCAATCCAAACTGTTGTTAAATTAATCAATGTTTCTAGCGATGTTTAATATGAATTGTTGTTATATTCATCGACACTCAATCATGATTCTGCATCGGCCCATCGACTCTACGAGCCGATGGATTGGATGGATGGTGGTGGGGTTAACGGCAATGGCGGCAAAATCGGGATAAACGTTGAGAAAGTGTGGTTATTGGCAGAGGTTACTGGTTAGAATCACAAGTTGAAATTGTTGGAAAATTCTTGTTGTTTCTTGAGCTACAAAATGAACGGCGGGTCATGCGAAGAAGAGCAGGAGAAAGTTGTTTTGCAACTTGGGCACAATGAGGTTACATTTAATGTTGCTATCACGGAGACAGAATAGTTGTACTGAGTAATTTGGTAATAACCAGAGTCTGACCAGGAGAAAATACAATTTGTGATTATAACCTTCAAAATGTCAATAAATTCCTCTGCCTCACCGCAACCGCATCGGTTCTGTTGTTTTCCGCAACGGTCATCGTTTTCATCTCCCTGCTACGTCACGATTAAACATTAATGAATCTCCGCTGGATAAAACAACACACGTTATTTTCGAAAAAATGGTTTATTTTGTTTTATATCAGATGTTAAACTGTACTTTTATTAACTGTAAGGGTAGATTAAATTAATGCACTTTAGCAGCAACTAGAGAGAAAACAATTATAGACTCGTGAAAGATCGCCCACTCGCTCCTTCGTCGCTCGTGATCTAACACCTTTCACTCGCTGATAAAGCATCTCTTTATTGTCTTGTATAATAAATAACCATGTACATCCCATTTCCGTCCTAACATAACGTGCTGGTCCAGAATTCTCCTTATCCGGCCTAAATCTTCCCTTTTCACGTAAAGAACGATCTACGTTTACAAAAAATCTTTCGCACGGAATTCTTCTATTTGGGAAAGTTTCTTCATATAATCTCCTTGCTTCAGCTGCATTACCGTTTGCTCCGCAGTAGAATAAATGGACTATCTCGTTTGGGGATATTTGAAAAGCTTTGTGCATGCAACACCAGTGGCTAATCTTGATGAATTACAGGAACGTGTAGTAATCGGTTGTCAAACCATAAGGAACAGCCCAGGAATTTTTGATCGAGTACTATAGCTTCAATGAATCGCAGATTACTATCTTGTGTAGAAATGAATGGCGGCCATTTTGAACATTTACTTTAAGTCATTAATATATAGAATTTGTCGAGTTTTGTAATTAATTAAAAATAAATTTTCGTTTTTTAACAAAGTTTGGGATGGGAAATGCAGATAATTTTTTTAATCCACTTTTCTTGAAAACGATTGGTCCTACGAAGTTACATCAAGAGGGGCTTTTTTATGTAATTTTAGTCAGACAAGCATATTCCGGAGAGGAAATGTCCAAAAAATTTCGCACAAAAAAATTTGGGTGAAAAGAGCCAGAGACCAAAGCTGGGCCAAGTACCGAAAAAAAGTACTTAAGTATCAAGTACTAAGTACTTGATATTTTGAATATACTTCAAGTATCAAATCCAAGTACTGGATAGAAGTACTTGAAAATTGCAGTCCAATACTTTACTAGTGCGCACACGTTAAGTACCTAGTAGGTACCAGTACCAATACTTGAAAGTACTGAGTAAAATAAGGGACTAAGTATTTAATACAGTACTTAAGTACCTACTTCATAAAATACTTAAGTACTTGACATAGTACGTAAGTAAAATAAGAGACTGAGTATTTAATAAGGCACTTAAGTACTTTCAGGACTTAAGTACTTGACACAGTACTCAAGTATCTACTTCATTTGCTCCCGTCTGCCTGTCAATTTTTCATGTAAATAAGATGGCACATGTTACAAAAAAACATTTGACTGACGTCCAGACCGCTGCGTTTTCGGTGTGGGTGGTTGTAAACATGTCATGCACATGAAAGACTGATTGCAGTCTGCACCCCGTGCCCGTAATAATTTCGAGTTCTGATAACGACACCACGCAAAAAGTGCTCCATTTCAATAAGATTTATGGTATTGTTTTGCGAATTTCAGGCTTCTAAGAAATGAACAAAGTGAAGTCGTTCTTGGATTTGCCCCAACATAATAAATATTGTAAAAACCCCCCATTTGTCAGTAAAAGATTCAGTATACCGAACTCGATACTTAAGTACTCGATATTTAAGTTCTCGATACTTAAGTAGTCGACACTTAAGTACTTGATGCCGCATGGTTCAACATACCAAGTACAAATACTTCTCTCGAAAAAATTATTCAAGTACTTACCAGTATCAAGTACTTTTACGAGTACTTGAAATACCCAGTATCCGTACCGAATTTTCAAAGTACTTAAGTAGGTACCGTTAGTTTTGGTATTAAGTACCAAAAGTAATCAGTACTTCAAGTACATTTCGATACTGAGTGGCCCAGCTCTGCCAGAGACCCACCCCCCCTATTTCGAACGCCTCTGGTGAAATCCCCTTTTGGCTGATAACATAATCTGATGGAGCTTATTGATATCAGACAGTGTGCAAAAACTCGTCGCTGTAGCCCAAACGGTTCCTGATTTATTCAATAAAAAGTTTGGGCGCCCTCTTCAGAGGACCGTAGCCCCCTTAGGAGCGATTGAAAATTAATGACTGCATACCTGAATCATCCTGTAGATAAGAAGGCAAGAAAATCAACAAATTGCAGGTTTCTGTAAAACCAAACATACCCTTGAAACAAAAACCACCAGAATCAGACACGTGATCCAAACTGAAACGCATGTCAACGTGACGTTTATTAAAATGTCATGTCGGAGATTGTTTTCCTTCCAAATTATGTTTGCGTGTGATTAATCATTTGTGTGTACCCAAAACGCGAATCTTCAAAGAAAAATTGATAAGAATCCACCAGATTTATTTCACTCATGACATCCCATAGTCGATTTTAAAGTTTTTTTGGTTAAGTTGCATGGGAAATCTGCAAGATCGCCTCTCCCCAGGTAAAATGGCAAACACCTCCGACGAGAAATTTAAATTTCACGACCAATTCGAAGAGGACGACTCCGGCAACGGCTTGTACTTCAACAAAGTCTACATCCCCGAAGAAATTGTCATTTTAATTCTCAGTTACGTCGATCCGGAGAAAATCCTCGAGGCGACTACGGTTTGCAAAAAATGGTGCAACATTATAAAATCGGAGGAATTGTGGTCCATGGTTTACCAGAGACGGTACAGGAGGAAGGGCAAAAAACAGCTGCCGTGGTTCGTTTTTTACAGTTTGTTCACCACCGATTACTTCGACAAGAACCTCATAAAGAATGGAAACGGTCAGGATCAGTACCAACACTGGACCATAGTGAGGAATTACGGTGATGGGTTCAAAATTGAGAAGAACCCGTGCGGGGCTCAACCTCTTCCCCTTGAGGTTCCAGAGTTTAACGGGCACACGAGCTGCTTTGCCACTTCCTACTACGAGTGCAATAAATTACAGTCAATACCATTGGACAATAACTTGATTCGCTTCATAATGAACGAATTTAAGCCGCACATCTACACGAGCGAATGGGTTACGGCGAGATTCGACTGTGGCTGCGTGTACAATTTATGGTGTCATTTGTACAGTAACGTCACGTTCAAGATGAGTGAAATTTTGGAAGAAGACAGAGATAGGAACATAAAAAATCCACCTTTGCATAGTCAAAAAACTGGTATTAAGTTCGAACAGTGGGAGGAACCCAGTTGGAATAAGGTAATGACATTTCTACTTCTGTACCCCAGAATAAAAGTGTTTCAGTCCATTTTTAGCCAAATCAGGTTTCTTTCATGGGAATACATAATATTAAGTCACCTTTTCAATGCGATATCGTTTTAATTCACATCTCGACCGGCATAGAAAATAGAACCTTTTAAAAAAGATAAGTCCTTTCCTTATTTGGAATAAAACAGTACCAAACGGAACTTTACACTTTTCTCCCAATATTATTTTCATTAGTTAGATATTAAGTCCGTAAGAACTGCTCAAGTGACGTGCATGTTTCGAGGGAATGTTTTACAGTGCTTCTATAATTGAAAACAGTGGAGAATGACTGTCATTTCTGTAATTATTTGATATTTATTGATCTGTTCGAAATCCAAAAATCCTCTTTACTCATATATTAAGTCCAGTTCTTGAAATTATATTCAAAATAAGACAGTATTAAGTCCACAAAAAAGTCAAAAAAAAATCTGGCGGCCTACATTTTAGATGGGCATGGTTCAAAATATGTGCAAAATGAAGCTATAATCTGTCCGGGATCCACACGACCGAGATTCACCCGATTTCCATGGCGATTCATTGTTGACAACAATGATTCGCCATGGAAATAGGGTGAATCCCGGTCGTGTGGATCCCGGACAGACCATAGTTAGTCACAATACATTTCCCAAAAAATAGGGACCTGCCACTTTTTCGAGTGGCGACCTTCACTAATTTATATTGTAAAAAAAAAGGCAGCAGAGAAGCGGCTGGAACCTCCCCATCGCGTGGATCTTTGTATTCTGTGTAGATAGTAGTCAATTCAACAGATTTTTTTCTATCCTTATCGTCTGTGACTAATCTCGCAATTTTCTGACAAATACCAACATCGCCTCGGACATCATCCATCACATTTGACAATATGTTCCTTTTAAGGTTAATCTTTTGCCACCTTTTTGACAATTGGCGAAAATCAGCTGCTAATAGATGGCATTGCTAAACCACAAAATGGCGATCTCACCCCATTGGGGAGCCGGAAGTGAGAATTCTAGCGTGACGTGCCTGACAGTGTTAGTTGGTGACATCAGTGACATCGACACTTGGATTTTTTAAAAGCCAAGTTTTTCCTGGATTTACAATGTTCCACTTAAGTACACAAAACGTAAAATTCCACAGAATTATTCACAAAAGTTCGAGTCAGCGAGAGGATGTCTCCTAACAAAACTACTACCTAACCTCGCAACTGACAACTGACTGACGTAAGCCGAAATTATGATGACGGACGTCTAAAAGTATTTCCGTATCCTGTCCCTCAGTGTAATTAAAGTATTGCCACCAGATGTCACTTTGCTGATTTTCGCGAATAACTGCCACTTTATGTCATCCACTGTCAGCCCGCTCCCTTTTAATGAGAAAGATTTTTTTCTCAATTTTCCACTGAAATGGCAGAAACTGTGAATACATTTTTAGAACCAGAATATGATCGTCTTTCTAATGGCGACATAAAAAATTAGGCCTTGTATTTAAATTTTAAGTTGATATGCTTAAATGGCACTTCCCTTCGACGAATTGCTTTCAAAAGTCCTTCAGGTCTTCAACGGGTCAACGAATCTCCATGTACCAAATTTCAGCCAAATCGATTCAGTAATTTGGGCTATAATGTATTTTTAGTGTTATTATAAAATTTCGATTTTTTGAACCAAACAGCACTAAATGTTAATTAATTTTATCTTATTGAAAACCAGAATTTGAAGACCTTTCTCATGGTGACAATAAATCTTTCAAAAACTTGTTTTTAATGGTTAAATGAGAGAATAATTTTAAATTTGGAAATTGGTGTGCCAAAACGGCACTTTCCGTGGGCCGATTGAATCCAAAATTTGCTCAGCTCTTTGACGTGTAAGGCAATCCCCATGTGCAAAATTTCAGACAAATCGGTTGAGGGGCTTGGGCTGTACCGCGATTTTAAAGTCCGATAAAAATCATTTTTTTTTAAATTTTTGGTCAAAAGGGCACTAAGAATGAATACATTTTTAGACGCAGAATTTGAAGGTCTTTCTTATGGTGACGTGAAAAATGGGGGTTTGCATTTAACATTTAAAAGTTGATGTGCCAAAATGGCATTTCCAGTTGCACGATTGGCTCCAAAAGCTTTTCAGATCTAAGTTAGGCTATGAGATGCCTATGTACCAAATTCCAGCCAAATCGCTCCAGTAGTTTGGGCTGTAGAGCGTTTACAAACGCACGCACGTACGTACGTACATACATACAGACAAATTTTAAAAACTACTTTTCTGGGTTCCTGGACCTCAAAACGTATAGATTCGGTCTTATCTCGATTTCGAAAATTTTAGTGATTGCAGTAACCTCCCATTTTTTTAAAATTTTGTTGGAGTTGGGGAGGTTAAAAAATCTTTAAACAGCTCTCCTGCAAAACTTGATTTTAACCTCCCCAACCCCATCACAATTTTAAAAAAATGGGAGGTTACTGCAATCACTAAAATTTTCGAATTTGAGGTAGCACCAGATCTTCACGTTTTGAGGTCTCAGGAACCCAGAAAAGGGGTTTTTAAAATGTGTCTGTGTGTATGTACGTACGTAATTAATTTTGTGACGTCACGCGTAGGCATATTTTGTTGGAAGCGTCCAATCAAATGTCACCAAAAATGTCTGTCAATATATTTCAGCGCCCTCATTGGCTCTTTTCCCAGAGTTCCCTCACTGTGACATCACACACCAGAGGGCGTCCTCTTTAGCTAGAATCGCGAATAATTTCAAATACAGACATTAACATTTTGACACATTTTTGACAATAACTGCCACTTTATGTCATCCACTGTCAGCTCGCTCCCTTTTAATGAGAAAGAATTTGTTCTCTATTTTCCACTGAAATGGCAGAAACTGTGAATACATTTTTAGAACCAGAATTTGATCGTCTTTTTAATGGCGGCATAAAAAAGGAGGCCTTGTATTTAAAATTTTAAGTTGATATGCCTAAATGGCACTTCCCGTTTACCAATTGCTTCCAAAAGTCTTTCAGGTCTTCAACCCAATCCCCATGTACCAAATTTCAGTCAAATCGATCCAGTAGTTTGGGCTACGTTAACAATCCCGAATATTTCAATTTTTGTCAAAAAGGCACTGAGAGTGTTTTTTAAAAGCAGAATTTGAAGGCTTTTCTTATAGTGACGTGAAAAATGGGAGTTTACATTTAAAATTTAAAAGTAGATGTGCCAAAATGGCATTTCCGGTTGCACGATTGACTCCAAAAGCTTTTGAGATCTAAGTTAGGTAATCAGATGCCCACGTACCAAATTTCAGCTAAATCGGTCTAGTAGTTTTGGCTGTGGCGTGTTTACGAACATACACACAGTCACATTTTAAAAACCACTTTTTTGGGTTCCTGAGACATCAAAACGCATAGATCCGGACTCCGGATCGAATTCGAAAATTTTATAGTGATTGCAGTAACTTCCCATTTTTTTTTAATTGTGATGGGGTTGGGGAGGTTAAAAAGTGCAAACGCTTAAATATTTACACACCCTGTACCTTCTTGTAAGAACACTGTTATTGATATTTCTTACGGTTTTTCTATAAATAAAAAAAAACTGAATTTTCAAAATGGCGGCCATTTTTTTTGGTATTCCGCTCATCCAGGTTAAGTGAATTTGTTTCCTCTTAAAGACAATGGAAAGACGAACATACAGTAAAAAATGCTTATTACAAAACAAATTACTTCCATGTTTGGGTATTTTTCAAGCTTACTTGACCGTACTGTAATCGTTTGCGCACTTATAATATACAGGGTGTTTTGCAACCGCGTGTAAGTTTTTTAACCTGATTGCCCATCGAAAATAGTGGGGGGCATTTCACACCCCAAAAATTTGTACACCACTGCCGAATTTTCAGGGCACTGCCGTAAATTTGTACACCACTGCCGACTGTGAAGTCCCCCGATAGTCGAATTTGCTCAATTTTTGCAACCACTGCCTAACATTTCCCACTAACACTGCCGAAAATTTGTACACCACTGCCGACTGTGAAATCCCCCCCAGAAAATAGTAAGGATTGGCACAAAATTGTTTAGGTCGAAGTCGTCTCCTAAGGAAGTTATAGGGCTTTAAAGTCAGTCATCGGGAGCAGTTTTTCTTAGTTATCTCAGGAACGGATTAACGGATTTGAATGAAATTTGGTGGACACTAGTAGCCCGTGAATATACATCTACATGGGGAATTTCGTTGAATTATGACCACGGGATCCCCAGAAAACGGAGACATCTTTGACATTTTTCTTCCGGAAAATGTTTGAAGGTCACGTGTTTTAAAAATGGTGGTGTCCGTTAGAAAGGGCAATTCAAACTGCAACTTCTACTATACTTGGTATTTTTTGATTTAATGCGTGGTTTTAGAGATATCCGTACCTGAGGTAACTGGAAAATTTTTCAAGGTCACGCATTTTAAAAATGGCTGTGGTAAAGAGCAGCTTAAACTGCAACTCTTTTACTATTCTTGGTATTTTTTAATGAGATATCCAAATAAGAAAAACTGCTCCCTATGGTAAAACCCTAACTTCCTTAGGAGACGACTTCGACCTAAACAATTTTGTTCCAATCGTCACCATTTTTGATGGGCAATCTAATGTTAAAAAACTTACACGCGGTTGCAAAACACCCTGTATAAATAAACTGTCAAAAGTCAAGAATACCTGTCACTTGTTAGTTGCCAGGCCGACCCGCGGTGATTAAAGTCACGCCTCACGCTTTACCATTTTTTTTGCTCAGTCGCAAGAGCAATGTATTTAATTTAATTTCGGTTGATTCGGTTTTATTTAATTTCGATATGAGTCACACTGGGCACCGGCAACTGCTGTTAAAAATTTCAAAATAAATTCACGTTACATAATATCTTTCCTTCAAGCTAAAGTTGATTTTTTTATTTTTTTTTAGGTTGAATTGATCGTGAAAGATTACCCGACCGGAGTGAAAACGATAATTTTCCAGCACGAAGGGAAGGACACGTTGTATTGGAAAGGGCATTATGGAGCCAAAATGGCCGGAGCGGTAGTGAAAATTCTGTTTGATTCGATCGAACCATTAAATCAGTGAGATTGCTGTGTTATTACCTATTAATGTATTTTTAAGAAAAATTAATATATTGTTACTGTAACAGACACCATTAATTTATTGCTTATGTATAATTTTGTATTTAATTCTTCGTCTAGGTACCTACATAAAGATTGAAAATATAATTTTGTTTTTGTTCTTCAGTGTATCTCACTTAAGATGACTATCTCATATTTTGTTATCTTTAGGAGAAGGTAACCCTAGGGACATACATTTTTGTACTCTTATGAAACGCATCTTTTAAGATAGGTACTCGACTCGAATTAAGTTGTACGCTCAGCCTATTGCGACTTTGCGAATAGGGCAATTTTTCAGTATTTTGCTTCGATCGAAAAAAAATCATAAGAATAAATTATTCATATGCCGAGTTCAATCAAAAGTTTGCATTTCGAATTTTCTAAAAAAAGTGTAAGGAAAGTTTGTTCAGAATTAAATTTTGACCTCGCGTAAACCGCTTTAACGCTTTAGCTTGGCATATGGAGTCAAAACAAGATTGCGAACAATTTATTCTTATGATTCTGCAATATTTTACCAGGGCCTAAAAGTTTAGTAAACATTTTCCTAAAAATCCATCCTCAGAGGGAGTAAAAAAATCGTTATTTCTTCAATTTCTGAGGAACAGCTTATGATAGTCACGAAATTATAAGCTTTGTCATACATTTTTGTGCTGAACAAGACTGATGTAATGGTTTTTGGCAAAAGTTTCAAGGACGTGCGAGCGTGGAGGGGCCGCGGACATTTTTTTATCTAACTTTTTTGTACGACATCTTGGGTCAATTTTGAACACAAATTTGAATTCCTTGTACATTTTTACGTAAAAAAGGTGCTTTAGTTGAAACTCGATAGCTCAGGCCGTTTTTGAGGAAAATCGATTTAAAGTTGAAAATGTGCAAAATTGATGGGATAGAGTATGGAAAATCCATTTTCTTGTTTGTGATTTTCTTTGGAATTTCAAGAATATGAGATGCAAGCAGGTTAAACTTGTTTGTTTTTTGCTGATCACGCAGCATCTGATAATTTTAGGTATTTTGACTGCCCCACTTTTATACCATGAAATTGAACTTTCAAATTGATTTTCCCCGAAAACGGCTTGAGCCATCGAGTTTCAACTAGAGCACCTTTTTTACGTAAAAATGTACGGGGAATTCAAATTTATGCTCACAATTGACCCAAGGTGTCGTGCAAAAAAGTTCGATACAAAAATGCCCGCGACCCCTCCACTCACGCACGTCCCTGAAGCTTTTGCCAAAAACCATTACATTAGTCTTGTTCAGCACAAAAATCTTCGACAAAGTTCAAAATTTCCTGACCCTATAGTAAGCCGTTCCACAGAAATTGAAGAAATAACTATTTTTTTTACCCCTTTGAGGGGCCCTAGCTCCCTTAGGTAGGATGGATTTTTTGAAAAATGTTTACTAAACTTTTAGTCCTAATTTTGATCGTAGAACGCACTGGTAAAATATTGCAGTCTAATTGCGGGACACCTTGTATTTTGTTCCAGGTAATAGATATTGTAATGAAAAATGATAAAATTTAATAATTTTACATTCCATCCCTTCCCCCGGGGATTAAATATACTATACTTTAGTCCCTAAAAAAAGTCACTGAAGAACTAAAGTAGTACTTTTAATGCTGCGAGTGCATAAAATAAAAACATTCTTTAATAAGCCTCTGATACATTGAGAAAAAGGAAGATGTTGGAAGACCTAAGAAATAGCGAAATACCCGAAAAATTGATTAGAATAATAGAGATGACAATGAGGGACTCGCAAGCAATTGTTAATACAGGAAAGGAAATGACAGAAAAAATTCATGTAAAGAAAGGCGTAGGGCAAGGCGACGCTCTGTCAGCGGTATTATTTATAACATCGTTAGATCGCATTATTAAAAAGGGACAATAAATAAAAATGCAATTCAAATAATAGCGTATGCAGACGACGTAATAATTGTAGCACGAGACAAAAGGGACGTAGGAAAAATCTTTCAAGAAATTGAGTCTGAAGCAAAACAAAGGGGTTTAGAGATAAATAAAGAGAAGACGAAATATATGCATTGCAGCAGAAACAAGAAGACACAATTGGCAGGAATGGAGAGTAATGGATATCTTTTTGAAGAAGTTGAAGCGTTTAAGTACCTTGGAGTGTTTATTAGTAGAACAAACGAAAGGATAGAGGAGTGCAAGCAAAGACTACAAGCCGGAAATAGAGCCTTCCATAGAAACAAAAAATTGCTTAAAGACAAGAAACTCAGCAGAACCACGAAGATGAAGATCTATAAAACAACTATAAGGCCCGTCAAAATGTACGCAGCAGAAACGATGTGTTTGACAAAAGAAAAGAGGAACGGCTAAAAATTTTTGAGAGAAGGATAGTTAGAAGTATAGTAGGACCGAAGGTTGAAAATGGGAATGAGATAAGGAGCTGAGATGACCCATGAAATAGAAAAATGCATGAAGAACGATAACATAGTGAGAGCAATAAAAGCACAGCATAAGATGGTACGGGCACATAGGAAGGAGAGACAAAGAAAACCCAGTAAGAGTGATGACAGGTTGGACCCCCTCAGAGCCCAGAGCACGAGGAAGGCCGAAAATAGGATGGAAAGAACAAGTTGAAAATGATATAAGAGCGATGAAAATAGAAAACTGGAGAGGGAAAATAGAAGACAGAAAAGTTTGGAGGAAAATAGTGGAAATAGCTAAAACGCACCAAAAGTTATAGAGGGAGGAGGCACAAGCAGAAAATATGGACTGATCCGCCATGTGGTAACATGATTTAAAAAGTGTAAAAACGCTGTATACTTCTTTGGGAGTGTAAAGCTTTATAATAATAATGAAAAATGTTAAATTTAATAATTATACATTCCATCCCTTCCCCTGGGGATTAAATATGCTATACTTTAGTCCCTAAAAAAAGTCACTAAAGTAGTACTTTTAATGCTGCGAGTGCATAAAATAAAAACATTCTTTAATAACTCACCTCGGCGACATTCACTGCTGACGACGTTTTACGCTCTGGTTTCTGAAAATGCCCTATAACAGGGCTCATAACATCGGACAACGTTTCGTCATCTTCTTTCTCCTTAACTTCAAGCGACTCATCAGCTAACAACTTCTCAACCGTAAACCATTGCGGAAACAAGGCCGGGGCCACCTCAGTCACAAAGTTAATAAACCGACCGTCAGTTTTCAACACAGAAACCACCACAGTCTTAACAAGATCCCGTTGCACATTTGCCCAAAAATTGAAGCCAGAAGCCCTCAGTTTTATCGTCAACACCATACTATCATGCCCGAGAATAAATTTCAAATTTAAAATGTCATCCGCACAAAAGTTAACGATATGATGAAGCCACAAATTACCCGAGTCACTGAAAGATTCAAAACACCGGCTGGTGCAGAAAAACGATAACTGTCGATTGGTGAGATCGATGTCCAACCAGTTGAAATCGTCCACCTAAAACTTCACTTTAACAGGAACAGAGCTGGGAGTAACTTTAGAAAAAAGTTACTTTCATATAACTAGTTACAAAAAGTAACTAAGTTACTTGGTAACTAGTTACTTTTTTCCTCCCTGCGAAAAGTAACTATATCTAGTTACTGTACTGAAGTAACTTGTAACTATCTCTGTCCGGGATCCACACGACCAAGATTCACCCAATTTCCATGGCGACTCATTGTTGACAACAATGATTCGCCATGGAAATAGGGTGAATCTTGGTCGTGTGAATCCCGGACAGACCATAGTTACTTTTGGTAAGTATCTAAAGACATAAAAAAGTAACTAGTTACTTTTCATGTATTTAGTTACTTTCCCAAGTAACTAGTTACTTTTTATGCAATTAGATACTTTTCCAATAATATCAAAAATTTTCAGAAAAGTTGCAGGTGTAGGCAATATCCGTCAGTTTTAATTATATTTTACGACATTATTCTCAGTATTGAGTAAAACAGAAGTTTTTGATGCAAATTCATTGACATTTTCTTTACTTTTGAAATTTTGACAGATTGTGAGGTAAGAGAAAATCTAGAGTCGCCGTGACTGCACTTTCGGTCAAGTATGATACGTGTTTCTAACTCAGAAAAAATCGTACATTCCGGATCCGTTGAGAAAAAGGTGTCATTCCATTTGAAAAAACAAAGTTAAGGTCATTTCCGGTTAAACCGGAAGTGGAAAAAATTCCCTTAATATGCGCGCAAGTGTCCCCCTTCGTGCGGGATTGGCCAGCTTTTATTTCAATTCAATATCTTTATTACATCCAAAGATATTCAAGGTGGGAAGTTTTAAAAATAACACCCTGTATGCTGTATGTACATACCATTAGATCATCAAGATTTATACCGTATTCCCTCGTGTAAAAGCAACAAAGTAAGTAGGCTGTTAATTTTGACTTTTATCGGGCTTTGACGTTAGGTTTTTCGCAAATACACCACGGTCAAATTGATATTTGGTAACACTAGAAGCAATCATGCACAAGCAAAAATAAATAAAGAGCTAAGGATTTGGGAGAATGTATGCTCCAAACTCTCTTGCCGTTTTAGCGATAGAAGTTAGTTTATCAAAATGCCATATCACTGTCCATAATTTAAATTCGACCTATTAACTTTTGCATTTGGCCATGGCGGAATTTTGCAAAGCTGACGTCAAAAACGTGACAGAACAGTCAAAAGTAGCAGCCTACTTACTTTGTTGCTTTTACAAGAGGGAATACGGTAATTATAGTGGGCCATGATCTTTATTCTTTGGTTAGTAACGCAACGAAATGAAGCTGCCTTGCTCTAATTATTATAAACCTATACTCCGTTTGCGACCAAAACGGACGGCAGTAGGCTTTGTTAGGGTGACAGAATTCACTGGGTATAGTATTTATGACATTTGTCAAATTGCATGTCACCTTCAAAATTGCTTTCAAAATTGATGCTTGTTGCCAAGTCGCAGAGAGTCTAATAATATCGAAGAAGTGCTTAAAGATCTGAGAATTCTCCTTTTACTGAAGACTGACGAAAGACGAAATGGTTTTATGCCTTCGTGATACGCATACCCACGTAAGGATGTTTTTGGAAAACGGACTTCATGTAACGCGTGGCTGGCATGGTGCAAGTTTGAAATAAATCGGAGCACTCCAAGGCCCCTGTCAGTCGCTTTTTTCCGAGGGTCAATGGAGCCTCCTGTGTTGTTGGATTTGTGACCATTTTGCTTCAGTTAATTTTTGGAAACAAGAAATTATTATTTATTTGAAGGAAATTGCTTACAGAGATTGTAGAGGAGGTACCTTGCTCGCTTTAGAATTAAATGTAATATCTGCTTTCATGTAGGTCCCTATGAAAGTTTGCAAGATTCCTAATAAAAATTTACCTAATTGTTCAATATTTTTTCTGATAATTTCGAAACAAAAAAACAGACAAATGTGGCACTTCCACACTTCCATAGATTTTGATGATTTACCAACACTTGTGGGTTTCAAATTTTGTGGTCCTTGTCTCAAAGTCTTCATTATTAGGTACCGTTTTATACCTTAAAAAGTGACATTATAAAAACGCCTCCGTAAAAAGGGAAATATCACCCGCCTGCGAACGTCTGCATCATTTAAATCTGGGCGATCTTCTTTGATTTGCTTAAAGCACCTGATTATCTGCTTTTTCTGTTCGACGCCTAATTAGTTTTGGCATTTCTGCGTCTCAATAACTGTCAAAATCAACAATTAAATGTAAAATGTGACAACACGGCTAAGGTTCAGTGAGACAACAGTTCAGTTACTAAATGGTGACCAACTTTGAAAAACCAAACCACAGCCTACTGCCGTCCGTTTTGGTCGCGAATGGAGTATAGACGAACTTATGGTATAAAAGAATTTTAATGGTACAACATACAAAGCGCAAAATAAGCTAACTACAGATTTTAAAAAATTATCTTCCGCCGAAATTGTCGAGATATTTACTAAAATTTAAACCCAATCCCAACCGTTTCTATAACATGAATGAAAATAACTAAATTACGCCAAGAGTAACCAAAATACTGTATCTATAGTTACTTACAGAAGTATTTAGATACTTTGTAAAAGTATCTAGTTACCAAAAGCAACTAAGTTACTTCAAATGTAACTAAGATACTATATCTAGTTACTTTTCATAAGTAACTTGTATCTAAGTTCTTTTTTCAGTAAAGTAACTAGTTACTTCAGTAACTTAAGTCACTTTTATAAAAAGTAACTTGAAAAGTATCTATGGTCTGTCCGGGATCCACACGACCAAGATTCACCCAATTTCCATGGCGACTCATTGTTGACAACAATGGTCTTGGTCGTGTGGATCCCGGACAGAGTATAGTTACTATTTCAAAGTAACTTTTCCAGCTCTGATACAGGAATTACTTCCACTTATTTACTTACGACATCAACGATGTGGATTGCATCTAAAACAATGGAGCTGCAAGTGACTGAAAACATTTTATCCGACTTTCCATTGATTTCATTCAAGATTTTCCGCAGAGTCGAGTAAAAATCCTTCTCAGGCTTCGTGGAAATACCAGGAGAAATTGCATTTAAAGCTGCATCCTGTTTAAATCGCAGCAGTAATTCAACCCCAACTGCTGCAAGTCGGAAGTTATTAGTTCTTCGAATTAGTCGCACCAACAATTTGCTGCAAAACTGTGATTAATTGACAATCAAAGAATTCAAAGTGCTTACAAATTTACATCAGCTGCTACTTTTTTAAGATTAATTTTACTTTTGTTAATGAGAACCAGAAACACATGCAACAATTCTACGAGGACAGGTTCTAGTTGTTGAAGAATAGAGAAGATCCCCCGAGTAAATTCCATAATAATTACACTGTGCAGTTGGAGTTTATCAACAACGATCTACAAGTCAGTGAAAAATAATTTACTTAAATTCTCAAACAAAACTTACGAGAAACGCCTCTAAACTGGATTTGACAACGCAAAGCGCTTTTCTTTCATTTCCGACCCAGCTTGCACTAAACTTAACCAAGAGCAGGAAAAACTGGAACGCCGCAAATAAAAATGTGTCCTTCTGATAACTTTCAAACTTATAATCGCGCATTTTAAGTAGTATTTTGGACAGTCTTTCAATTACATTTGTAGCAATCTTCGAGGGGTATTGCTGCAATTCAAAAGTTAACGAAAGTCAGGCAGTTATTAGAACTTACGTCGATCTCTTTTATTTCCCTCATCAGTGCATCTATTACGGTATCCAAACTCATTTTTGTAACTTATATTAACAATTACGAGCTAATATTAAACACCAAACATTACAAACTTCATAAAATGGCGCAAAAACAAACGACTGTCAGTTTGACAGATGACAGGAAACGCCGCCCGCGTCGATTTTTTGAAGTTCGAATGAGAAATTGAAAATTAGTTGAAAATGAGATTCATTGCTTAAAAGAACAGTTTTTGTTTATTTCAATTTGGTGTACTTATAGATATTAATAAAAATTGTTGTTAGGTATTCAAATTACCCATCTTTGTTGCATACACCAATTCTACGAGGGCGTGTATAGCTGGCTGCCTATATAACCAAACTTAAGGCGATACTTCGTCTCATTCTAAAACTAAAACTTCATGAAAAAATGCTTCACAAGTCACAAGATAGTTACACCTTACACCCCCTAAAAGGGGTCTTCCAAAATTCGATATACCGGGTAGAAGCATTTTTAGAAAAAAAGGTTTTGTAAGTAAAGTCCCGTCGCATATTAACGAAAGCGGGGGTTGTGTGTCTCAGGCTTTTTTCTGTTGGTTTTGAAACGGGATTTCACATGCGTCAAAACTCCCGTCACTCACTGTCAATGTCAATAAACAGTAAACAATGGAGGTTGAAAGGGGTCTTTGTTGTTAATTATTGTCCATGACAGGAATTTTGACTGAACTGAAATCCCGTTTACAAACCAACAGAAAAAAAGCCTGAGACACACAATCCCCGCTTTCGTTAATATGCGACGGGACTTTATAAAAGTTTTATGACTTCGAGAGGGAAAATAGATAGCAAGGCATGATCGCCATTTTGATTCAAGGTCAAATGAAAGTCAACTTAATTTTTTTTAATGGAAACCTCTCCATCAGATCCAAAAATATTTTAGATGAGAGTTGCTTGTTCTTTTACGGGGAATAAGAATCTGAAATAAAAAATATAGGTTTCGATTTAAAAAATTAAGTTGGCCTTTATATAGCCTTGAATCAAAATTGCGATGCTGCAGTCTATTTTCCCCCTCGAAGTCATAAAACTTTTATTCAAAACATTTTTTTCTAAAATGCTTCCTTTCCGAGATATTTGCCAGTCTCACTATAAAACGACCACCCCGTATACAGGATGTCCGGAAATAACATTCAAATATTTCGGGGGGTAATTCTACAGCTTAAAATATGAAAAAATGTGTCCGGAAATCGTTCCTAAAGGGGCTACGGCCCTCTAAATGGGGGTCTTAAAATACGATTGTTACTGAATATATCAGAAATCATTTAGGTTGCAGCGACGAATTTTTGCGCATTGTCTAACATTCATAAGGGCCATCAGATTATGTTATCTATCAAAAGATTGGCTGATTCAATCAAGGGCGTGCGGGTTTCAGCTTTCTCCACGTAAAATTTTTTATGTGCTATTTTTTCCTTATTCTTTCACCCGAATGTAGTCCCCTAACTAAAATTACATAAAAAAAGAACACTGATGTAGGACCAATACGATTTTCGAGCAAATTTGACTTGAAGATCCATCTGCATTTCCCAGGCTTATCAAAATGAGACAATTTATTAAATTTCAAAACTGAACGGATTCTAAAAAAATTACTAACTAAGGTACCTAATCTGATGATGCTTAAGTTGATGTCAAATAGTCTGTGAAAACTTCCTAATTTACTAAATTAAAATAAAAATCGAATTTTTAATGCCCCCTTCAAAAGGGTCGCCGTAGTATGTAGTAGGAACTTCTGTTCATATTTTTCGATGTAGAATCACCCCCCGAACTATTTCAACTTGATTTCCGGACACACTGTATATTTTTAAATCATCCAAAAAATATGTACAGGGTGTTCCCTAATTGTGATGCCAACGCTTAACCAGAGCTTCCTTAGATAAAAATATGTCGAAAAGTTCGTATCAACCATATGCCAAAAGTCAATCGTTTGCGAGTCATTGGGCTTGGAATGTGACGCATTAAGTATGGTTTAACCACCCCACTCCACTTTACCATTAAAAAAAGGGAGGTTACTGCAATCACTAAAATTTTCGAATTCGAGATCGCCAATCCAACCACAATTTAAAAAAAAGGCAGCAGAGAAGCGGCGGGAACCTCGCCATCGCGTGGGTTTTTGATTTCCGCGCCTTGTGTTTAAAGTTGATATGCCTAAATGGCACTTCTCGTGGACCAGTTGCTCCCAAAAGCCTTTCAGTTATTCAATGGGTCACCATGTATCAAATTTCAGCCAAATCGATCAAGCAGTTTGGGCTATAATGTGGTTTTAGTGTTATTAAAAAATTCGATTTTTCTACCCAAAAGGTAGGTACTAAAAGCGAATGAATTTTGTCTTATCTTTCAAAAACTTGTTTTCGACGGTTAAATGAGAGAATAATTTAAAATTTAAAGATTGGTGTGCCAAAACGGCACTTTTCGTCGGTCGATTGAATCCAAAAATTCTTCAGCTCTTCAACGTGTAATAATTCCCATGTGCAAAATGTCAGACAAATCGGTTCAGAGGCTTTGGGCTGTACAACGATTTTCAAGTCCGATAAAAGTTCGATTTTTGAAGTTTTTGGTCAAAAGGGCACTGACAGCGAATACATCTTTGGTAGCAGAATCTGAAAGCCTTTCTTATGATGACGTGAAAAATAGGGATTTGCATTTAAAATTTAAAAGTTGATGTGCCAAAATGGTTGCACGATTGACTCCAAAAGCTTTTCAGATCTAAGTTGGGTCATGAGATGCCTATGTACCAAATTTCAGCCAAATCGGTCGAGTAGTTTGGGCCGTGGCTTGTTTACGAACGTAAGTATGTACAGACACATTTTAAAAGCCACTTTTTTGGCTTCCTGAGTTGCACAACTCGTGCCAGTACGTAAATTTCCAAGAAATTCACTCATGCCACTGGCACGAGTTGTGAGTGAATTTCTTGGAAATTGACCGATTGTCACGAGTTATGCAACTCGGGCGAGTGGCACGAGTGCAGAGCTGGGAAAGTTACTTTGAAAAAGTAACTAGATACTTTTCAAGTTACTTTTCATAAAAGTAACTTAAGTTACTGAAGTAACTAGATACTTTACTGAAAAAAGAACTTAGTTACAAGTTACTTATGAAAAGTAACTAGATATAGTATCTTAGTTACTTTTGAAGTAACTTAGTTACTTTTGGTACCTATCTAGATACTTTTAAAAAGTAACTAAATACTTCTGTAAGTAACTAGATACAGTATTTTAGTTACTTTTGGCGTAATTTAGTTACTTTCATTAATGTTATAGAAACGGTTGGGATTGAGTTTAAATTTAATTAAATACCTCGACAATTTCGGAGGAGGATCATTAAAATTCTTTTGTACCAATAGGTGCATCTAGATTTATGATAAATTAGAGCAAGCCAGTTTCATTGCGTTGCGTTACTAACCAAAGAATAAAGATCATGGTCCACTAAAATTATAAATGATCATGATATGTACATACAGCCCATACAGGGTTTTTTAAAACTTCCCACCTCTTGAATATCTTTGGATGTAATAAAGAAAGTTAAATATTGAAATGAAATAAAAGCTGGCCAATCCCGCACGGAGGGGGACACAAATGATCTTAACTTTGTTTTTTCAAATAGAATGACACCTTTTTCTCAACGGATTCGGAATGTACAATTTTTTTCTGAGTTAGAAACATGTATCATACTTGACCGGAAATGCAGTCACGGCCACCCTAGATTTTCAAAAATATCGAAGAAATCGGTGAAATGTTGAGATTTTCGAAAAACGCAAAAACATCACAAAAGTTAGTTGTTTTGATGCAAATTTACCTGAGCAATTTCATTTTTTGATTTCTCATTTCTATCAAATTTTCTCTTACCTCACAATCTGTCAAAATCTCAAAAGTAAATAAAAAGAAAATGTCAATGGGCAGATGAATTATGGCATCAAAAAATTCTGTTTTACCCAGCCTATCAATACAACTTTTCTGAAAATTGTTGATATTATTGTAAAAGTATCTTATTGCATAAAAAGTAACTAGTTACGTTGGAAAGTAACTAAATACATGAAAAGTAACTAGATACATGAAAAGTAACTAGTTACTTTTTTATGTCTTTAGATACTTACCAAAAGTAACTAGTTACAAGTTACTTCAGTAAAGTAACTAGATATAGTTACTTTTCGCAGGGAGAAAAAAAGTAACTAGTTACTAGGTAACTTAGTTACTTTTTGTAACTAGTTACATAAAAGTAACTCTGCACGAGTGGCACTTGTAAAACAGCCTCGTGGCCCTGAATTAATGGTCAACACCTTTGTTTGTTTTAATTTTGTAACGTTTTTTAACTTTAGCAGTCGTGCTTTCCATTTACCTTCTTTTATTACTTAAGGCAGAATAGAATAAGAATCAGCTTTGCTGTTTCTGTCCTGTTGAGCTAGATCTTGTGTTAATATCGGAATTATTGTTTCTTTATTTCTTCATATTTTGGGTTCAATAAATGCGAGAATAATTGTAAATATTATTATTATTATTATTATTGTTGTCTTGTCACTCTTGTCTTGTCTTGAATTTAAGATCAAGATTGAAGTTATATCTACACATAATTCTTGACATTTAATTTCTTCTTTTGTGCTCAAGTTTTTTGAATCTTGATCCTGAATTTTTCGTCGATGATCAGTCCAAGCCGTGAAACTCGCCCAGAGCTGTGAAAATCTTATCCTCTCAATTCCCAATATGTTCGGAATAGTCAACATCTCTACGGTTGAGAGGTAAGAGGTGACTCCCGAACATTTTTTATGTAGATATTTTGACGCCTACTAAATGGTGCACGTGAACACCAACAAAAGAAAACCTGAATTCTTTATTTAATTCTTTAAAAACCTACCCTGTTTTCATTTGACTAGGTAGCTTAATATGAACGAATCCCATCAAAGAGCAGTAATCAGCCCAACCCGAGGGGCAAATCTATGGGCGAAATCAGTGTACAAGCTAGGTGAAATCACGTGAAATCATGCGAAATCAAGGAAATCCAGGTGAGATCAAGGGAAATAAGGTGAATTCAATAGCTGTAATCATGGTGAAATCAGGCGAAATCACGCAGGAAGGTGAAATAAGTGTACAAAATTTTGCTCATAGATTTGCCCCTCGGCCTAACCCAAACCCTTTGGATCCAGTACTTAACCACAATGAAATGAGAAATTTTGGTGTTCTTCGTTTCCGCAGTTTTGCGCTCACCATGCCAATAAATACTAAAGTAAAAGTACTTAAAGTAAATAAAATATCGCCGGATGACATGTGGCTTGACCAAAATTTTTTTAACCTCCCCACTCCACTTCACCATTTAAAAAAAAGGGAGGTTACTGCAATCACTAAAATTTTCGAATTCGAGATAAGACCGGATCTATACGTTTTGAGGTCTCAGGAACCCAAAAAAGTGGTTTTTAAAATGTGTCTGTATGTATGAACGTACGTTCGTGCGTACGTACGTACGTACGTACGTTCGTAAACACGCCACAGCCCAAACTACTCGACCGATTTGGCTGAAATTTGGTACGTGTGCATGTGAAAACCCAACTTAGATCTGAAAAGCTTTTGGAGCCAATCGTGCAACCAGAAGTGCCATTTTGGCACATCAACTTTTAAATTTTAAATGCAAACCCCCATTTTTCACGTCACCATAAGAAAGACGTTCAAATTCTGCATCTAAAAATGTATTCATTCTTAGTGCCCTTTTGACCAACAATTTAAAAAAAATTGATTTTTATCGGACTTTAAAATCGCGGTACAGCCCAAGCCCCTCAACCGATTTGGCTGAAATTTTGCACATGGGGATTGTATTACACGTCGAAGAGCTGAACAAATTTTGGATTCAATCGACCCACGGAAAGTGCCGTTTTGGCACACCAATTTCGAAACTTAAAATTATTCTCTCATTCACCCATCAAAAACAACTTTTTGAAAGATTTATTGTTATCATCAGAAAGGTCTTCAAATTCTGGTTTTAAATGAGATAAAATTTATTCGCATTTAGTACCCTTCGGGTAGAAAAATCGAAATTTTGTAATAACACTGAAACCACGTTATAGCCCAAACTACTGGATCAATTTGTCCGAAATTTGGTACATGGAGGTTAGGTAACCCATTGAAGAGCTGAAAGGCTTTTGGGAGCAATTGGTCCACGGGAAGTGCCATTTAGGCATATCAACTTTAAAATCTTAAACACAATAAGTCACGGAAATCAAAGACCCATGCGTTGGGGAGGTTCCAGCCGCTTCTCTGCTGCCTTTTTTTTCTTGTAAACTGATAACTTTAAGAAAAGTTATCTTGAAAGATGCAATAGAGTGAACTTAACATTATTTATTTAAAAAAAATCACAATCATTTGCCGTGTTTCTTGATAACTCCCAGCACCTCCTCGACATCATCTTTGGACCCCAAAAATATCGGCGAGCGCTGATGCAACGCCTCCGGTTGAACATCCAAAATTGGTATTTTACCGTTCGAAGCCAAACCCCCAGCTTTCGTGACGAGGAACGCCATTGGAATACATTCATACAACAGGCGAAGCTTTCCTTTTGGCGAATCTTTCGTAGCCGGATATATGAAAATTCCTCCATATTTTATCGTCCTATGCACATCGGCTACCATGGAGCCAACGTATCTCGCTCCGTAGGGTTTCCCTTTCGCGGGATCTTTTTTGTTTTCCACGTATTCTTTTACGGAGTCGTCCCATTGATGAGCGTAACCTTCGTTGATGGAATAAATTTTTCCCCTTGCAGGGATTTTCATGTTCGGATCTGTTAATATAAACTCTCCTATGGAAGGGTCTAACATGAAACCTTGGACGCCGTTGCCTACTGAGATCACCATCATGGTGGCGCTTCCGTATAACGCATAGCCTGCAGCGACTACTTTATTTCCAGGTTGTAGGGCATCTTTGATAGATGGAATGGAGTTGTCTTCTTTCTTCATAATGGCGAAGATGGAACCGATCGAGACTAAACAGTCGATGTTTGAGGAACCATCAAGTGGATCGAACGCCACGATGTACTTTCCTCTTTTATCAGTTTCAATCTAGGAATTTCTTCATTATTGTTTTAATACAGGGTGAATCTGAAAGACTCCACATCCGTTATACCACAGAATCTACAGTTCAAATGATGAAGCTTGGTGCAAAAATTATTGGTCAATTGTGATTCCTCTTGATGTTATAAGCCGCTAAAAATCTTCATTTTAAACGTTCTTTTTAAATATCTTTCGAAAGGTGTCTCGTAGGATTTTGAATTTTTGCACAGCAGTGTTACAGACCAAGATGCAACTACTGGTGGTACTTAAGACATTATCCAAAAAGCGGATCCCTGTTATACAAGGTGGCGCCGATGTTATTTGCCCTTGAACTTTTGTTCATCTGTGCCCAGAACCATTGCTCACAACTGAAGAAAAAACATTGATGGTAATTTCACTTTTTTATGAGGTAGACTCATCATTGGTTTTAAGGTGATTACCTGCATCATGTTTTCGGTTTTTTTCAATTTTTCTCGTGAGTGGTTACCTAGCTTTTTCGAAAAATTTTAAGAGCCAAAAAAGTTTTAGAATTCAACGGGGAATACGGCCGCATAGACAAATTAGCAAGATTTTCAAACATAAAAAACTTCAAGGGCAAATAACATCGGAGTCACCCTGTATAACATAGATCCGCTTTTTGAATAATGTCTTAAGTACCATCAGCAGTTGCTTCTTGGTTTGTAACAATGTTATGCAAAAATTCAAAATCCTACGATACACCTTTCGAAAGATATTTAAAAAGAACGTTTAAAAATAACAATAACATCAAGAGGAATCACAATTGACCAATAATTTTTGCATCAAGCTTCATCATTTGAACAGTAGATTCTGTGGCATAAAGGATGTGGAGTCTTTCAGACTCACCCTGTATAGTACGGTCATTATAGAATTTTACTACGGAAAATTTATCAGAGGGCTGAATTTTTGTACCCACGCTCCTTTGATAGCCCTAAATGAAATGCTAAAAGTCGCCTAGAATCCGAGTTCGGCTTGCGATGATATGCCACCAAGAAGTATTAAAAATGATTGTCAACAAATATCTCCTAAAATATTGGTTTTTGGACAAAAGGGGTGGTATACAAAATTGAAGCCCGTCTCATGCTCTACAAAAAAGTTGCTATTCACTTTTTTCGCAGAGTCGACAGTGTGACCGTAACGCGAAGCAAAAGAAATGCGCGACGCAAGTCTGCGCGCGTTGCGTAATTTTTTATTACAAATGTTGTTTAGTGATTTTCAAAGTTTTTTCTATAATATTTCATTAATTAAGTACGTAGAATGGGGTAGGTATATCAATTTTTTTACACTTTTTCGATTTGCTATTGTCGCTTTTTGATTTTACACTAAAATTTTCATCAAATTCGCTTCTAAGTCAGTTAACGGTACTAAACACTTCACAGTTTTATCTTAAACAGTGAGGGGCGTATTTTTGAATATTGGGAAAACTTCGCAGGTTGCTGAAATTTTGCATACAGGTTCCCTTTATAGTTCTAAATGAAATACTAAAAGTCCCCTAAAATTCCAGTGCCGCTTCCGATGATATGCCATCAAGAAAGTGTTAAAAACTGCATTTCATTCAACAAATATCTCTTAAAGCATTGAGTTTTCAACAAAAGAGGTGGTACAATATTAAAGCTTACTTCATGCTCTATCAAAATTTCTTGACGATCCATAAAATATAGGTTCTGCTTTTTGAACTTAAATATTATCAGATCCTTTTACAGATAGATTAAGCTTACATTAGTCCAGAAGGCGTTTCCGAGATTTTGCGCAATGAACGACAGTGGATAAAATTAATAATTAATAAATCTTTTTATGAAATAATTTGCTATACATACAGTGTGTCTCATTTTAACTGGAACCACACAAATATTTCGGTTAATTTTAACCTAATCAATGCGTTCTTTTTTTCTGCATGTAGAGCTCCAAAATCTGCACCTGGGTAATACTCAACTTTTTTTATAAACCAAAACCCCAGCCTACTGCGATTTAATAAAGAGGCCAAAAATGACGAAATCGTATTAGGCATTTTTTTATCAAAAAATTTTATAAAGAAAAGTTGCTCAGGATCGTCCCAATGGCTAAATTCCAAGTTTCAGGATAAAATAAAAATGTCGAATTTCTTGAGGAAGAATCATAAAATAACGAAAACGTCAATATTTTTGCAACATAACGGGTGATGTGAATTAAAAAAACAATTGAAGCGCATATGTTTGCTGTTTGTGGCACATTGCAACAGATTAGTTGGGGTGTCCCTTGAAATTGCCAAGAAGAACGAAAATCTTACACTTAATTTCAACTTTTTTTGCGAATGGTAAGCTTTATCCATCCATAGCCGATAGCAAATGTCAAATCAATTCATTTCAATTGTTTTCTTATTTCACAGCACCCATGATGTTACAAAAATATTGAATTTTTCGTTATTTTGTGATTCTTCTTCAAGAATTTCAACATTTTTTATTTTTTCCTGAAATTTCGGATTGAGCCATTTGGAGCCATCCTGAGCAACTT
This sequence comes from Pycnomerus fuliginosus, assembly GCA_963924575.1. Taxonomy (NCBI): domain Eukaryota; kingdom Metazoa; phylum Arthropoda; class Insecta; order Coleoptera; family Zopheridae; genus Pycnomerus; species Pycnomerus fuliginosus. The sequence continues at coordinate 31,920,211 of OZ004620.1, forward strand.
CTCCTTATAAAATTTTTCGATAAAAAAATGCCTAATACGATTTCGTCATTTTTGGACTCTTTATTAAATGGCAGTATGCTGGGATTTCGGTCTATAAAAAAAAAGAAGTATCATGCAGGTGCAGATTTTGGAGCTCTACATGCAGAAAAAAAGAACGCATTGATTCGGTTAAAACTAACAGAAATATTTGGGTGGTTTCAGTTAAAATGAAACACACTGTATATCATCTGATGCCTCGTGTTGCGCCTGTACTGTCGACTATGGAAAAACTAATGCAGAGTTTTTTGTAGAGAATGAAGTGAGCTTTAATATTGTGTATCACCTCTTTTGTTGAAAACTCAATTCTTTAAGAGATATTTTGTTGAAATGCAGTTTTTAACATTTTTTTGGTGGCATATCATCGGAAGCGGCACTGGGATTTTAGGGGATTTTTAGTATATTTAGAACTATAATAGGAACCTACGTGCAGAATTTCAACCCCCTGAGGAGTTTTCCTAAAAAAATGCTAAAATGACTGGAATAGTGTCCGAGCGGTCCGGTGCAGAAGCCTGCTTTAAGGGCATTATAGACGAACTCCTCCACTTTGCAGATATATTTATGCACGGGAGATATTCAAAAATATGCTGCACACTGTTTAAGATAAAACTGTGAAGTGTTTAGTACAATTAACTGGCTTAGAAGCGAATTTGATGAAAATTTCCATGTAAAATCAAAAAGCAACAATAGCAAATCGAAAAAGTGTAAAATAATTAAAATACTTACCCCATTCCACGTACCTAATTGCATATTAATGAAATATTGTAAAAAAAACCAATGAAAATCACTAAACAACATTTGTATTAAAAAGTTACGCGACGCGCGCAGACTTGCGTCGCGCATTCCTCTTGCTTCGCGGTGCGGACACACCGTTGACTCTACGAAAATAGTGAATAGCAACTTTTTTGTAGAGCATGAGACGGGCTTCAATTTTGAATACTACCTCTTTTGTCCAAAAGCCAATATTTTAGGAGATATTTGTTGAAAATCGTTTTTAACACTTCTTGGTGGCATATCATTGGAAGCTGAATTCGGATTTTAGGGGACTTTTAGCATTTCATTTAGGACTATCAAGGTAACGTGCGTACAAAAATTCAGCCGTCTGATAATTTTTCCGAAGTTAATATGGATTTTTTTCTATAATGACTGGCCAATCAGGTCAGTAAGTCAGTAGGTCAGTCAGTAAGGGGAAACAATAAAGAAAAAAGTCAGGGAAAGCTGATGGAAAACTTTTATTGTCTTCCTAAAAGTCTTCTCTAAGATATATTAATTTTGCATCAGTCTACCGCCATCTTTGAAAAATGGCGGCCAAATTCGTTTTCATGCAATTATCTCGCTTAATACATATGCACTTTAGAGCAAAACGTGTTATTAGAAGAATTATTCTACAGGAAATTTTCTACAAGAAAGTCCTACACATTGTTCTTATAGGACTTGCTGTTTAGGCCCCATAATGTTCCTTTACTTCTACGCGTCAGCGCAAGAAGTTTCTAAAGTTACGCGCACAGTGTTGTTAAGTAAACTAGATACAAGTACCTAGATACATCAAATGTATCTAGATACTGTATCAGTGTTGTACTGTACAGTGTTGTTAAGTACCTAGATACAAGAATCTTTACTTAACAACGCTGTGTATCTAGATACATTTTTTATAGTATCTTGTATCTAAGACACATAGATACTTAGATACACAATACCTACACTAACTAGCATTTTAATAATTGACAACTACCTCGAGACAACGACAACTTTAAAAATGTGAGATGTTTTTATTTCTCGGTTATAAGCGTGAAAAATCGCAGATGTTTGGTATTTCGTCTACACTCGCAAAAATAATCAATATCTTTGTGTTAAGAAGTCCTTTCCGGTGGAATCCTAAACAGGTATAGAAACACGAATATACTCTATTCGAAGAAGCTGGGCTCGAAGCTGGGTTTTCCCCGAAATACCGATACCGAACCAATGAGTTTTTAATTGCACCTAGAAATATTCATTTGCTTTATTCTTTCTTGATAGCCGTATCGTACCCTAGCTTTAGCAGACCCCCTCATACAATTTTTTTAAATAATGTGCTTTTGTTTCCAAAAAACTTCGCGTTGCTTATGTCATTCTGTTTATTCTGATGGGTATCGATGGTCAAGCGGATTAGCGTTTCTCTAGTAATTGCCTCTGTGCGTCGTTCCCTTCTCAAAAAATAAAAAATCACTTTTAACACTTATATCATAAATAAGTATTAAAGGCAGATAGGAGTGTCTTTCTGTTTCTCAGACCCTCGCCTCGTCATAGACACCTGGACGCCAATCCTTGGTTCAAAAGAACGCATCGTTCTACTACGGTGTGAGAGAAGTTGTCGTAAAACCGGTTTACTTAAACACAGTTTACGACAACTTCTCTCACACCGTAGTAGAACGATGCGTTCTCTTGAACCAAGAATTGGCGTCCTGAAGCTGAGTTAGAACATTGTTGTTCTTCGTTTTTAATTCAGATGTATCTGAAATGTATCTATATGTATCTAGATACTTATTGCAAGTATCTGTATCTGCATCTAGATACTGATGAAAAAATGTATCTACCTAGAATCTAGATACTCCGTCCGAAAAGTATCTGTATCTGTATCTAGATACTTCAAAAAATGTATCTTTAACAACCCTGCGCACAAAATTGATTTGCGAAGAAAATCAAATCTTGATATTTTAGGTTCCTAGGAACCCAAAGAAAGGATTCTTGACAAATACCTGCCTTTGTATTTGCGTGTGAAGGCTATTCAAACTATTGAAGATATCGAGATGAAAGTTAGTAAATGTGTTGAGAGGGTACTTTGTAGGGGTTCACTATATTTATAACCAAATCGGTCTGTAAATTGTGGGTCCTTTGTGCAAGAACTCGAAAACGGTTGAAGGTATTGAGTTGTAATTTATGTACTGTCATTGCGAAAGTCTTAGTTTTAGGGCAAAACGTCTCATTATAAAAACTATTTATTCTACAAGAAATTTACTTGACTTGACGTTTGAGCTAGAACGGTTCGCAATTTCATAATTTTGTTTCGCATTAGTTCGTACCTCGTTTCTTCTCAACCATTTGTTCTAAATGTCATGCGAGGAGGGTAGAAAAAAGTAGCAATTTATAAGAAACAACTGCATAGCCACAGTTTATCAGTAGATACTTAGAGAAATTATACGATAACTTAATGCCATAAATACCATATGATCAAGATTAGTAGGTAATCCAAAAAAATTACGCTTTGGAGATTAAGTCTTTAACAATAACACAGTTAAAGGAAAGTGTAACGTTCTTTAGTGGCAAACATTTGGTTCATATAGTATACAGGGTGTACCAAACGTCATACAGATATTTCAGAGTGTTATTATCCTATTGATTTTAAGACCCTCCAAAGGGGTATCCGAGGGGGTACCCAAAAATTTAAGCTTTTTTCAAATTACCTACTCGACAGTGCCAATTTGAACATTTTTTCCTTTATTTTCACTAATTAGGCCAATTGAAATTTACGCCACAAGTTTTCTCGCTTTGAAGAGTTAATTTTATTCGAAAACCATGCGTCCTAGCGACGTTTAACAAGAGTATTTTTATTATGCAGAATAGACCAAAAATGATGATCTTATTACCATTTATAGTATCCCTCGACGAGCGTCAGTTAGCCGTATCTAGAGAACTGCTTCTAGCATCGTTTTGAAAATTTGTACACAGGGGTTTCAATTAATTTTGAATCGACGTAAAATATTTTCATGAATGGCGCACTTCCGGTTATACCGGAAATAGGTACTAACTTCCTTATTTTAAATGGAACACCCTGTATATTATGATATTTTTGGATTCTACGTTTCATTCTAGGTAAACTTTACTAGGAATTGCTATGCCAAAAATCAACTATTTTTGAGAAAATCAAGAATCTCGCTTTTTTATGCCAAGTGCAGGCCTAACTTCAAAAAGCTGTAACATCCTTACAGTATGAAATGAGGAAACGATATTAATTTGGCATGAAGACTAATGTAGGGTGTATCCGCCCCTGGACTCAAGTTGAGTCAAATACATACAGGGTGTTCTCTGCAAATTTTTAAACATAATCGACTTCATTGGTCAAAAAGTCAATTTTTTCAAATGGAATGCCCTAACTATTTTATGGCACATCGATGCAGAATTTAATTGTCTATCATTTTCGTCTACACGTTTGCCACATTTAAATAAACAGTTTTTGTGATATTTCTATGTATTTGGAATTTGACCAAAATTTCATATTTTAAAACAGGATTAAAATAAGATTAAATTTTCATTTGAGCAGAACTAAGGAACTCTAAAAGCTCCTAAAATCATAGCTAACTTTGGTTATTAAATAGTGCTAAATATGAAATTTTGGTCAAATTCCAAATACTTAGAAATATCACAAAAACTGTTTATTTAAATATGGCAAACATGTAGACTAAAATGATAGACAATTAAATTCTGCATCAATATGCGATAAAATAGTTGGGGCATTTCATTTGAAAAAAATGACTATTTGACCAATGAAATTGACGATGTTTAAAAATTTGCAGAGAACCCCCTGTATGTATTTGACCCAATTTGAGTCCAGGGGCGGATAGACCCTACATTAGTCTTCATGCCAAATTAATATCGTTTTCTCATTTCATACTGTAAGGATGTGACAGCTTTTTGAAATTAGGTCTGCACTTGGCATAAAAAAGCGAAATTCTTGATTTTCTCAAAAACGGTTGATTTTTGGCATAGCAATTCTTAGTAAAAGTTTACCTAGAATGAAACGTAGAATCCAAAAATATCATAATATACAGGGTGTTCCATTTAAAATAAGGAAGTTAGTGTCTATTTCCGGTATAACCGGAAGTGCGCCATTGATGAAAATATTTTACGTCGATTCAAAATTAATTGAAACCCCTGTGTACAAATTTTCAAGACGATGCTAGAAACAGTTCTCCAGATACGGCTAACTGACGCTCGTCGAGGGATACCCTGTATAGTGTGTAAAATGCCCGCAATTGCAAAAAATGTCAAGGCCCCCTCCAAGAACGTACGTCTCTGATATTAGGAAAAATCTGAAAAAAACTATGAGAAAGCCCATTATGACACTATCTATTGGTTCTAATTTCAAAATCCCATCATTCGTATTTTTCGAGTAACAAGAAAATTAAAATTTTTGGGTACCAACCCTTTTGACTTAAAATCATTAGGGCAATAACACCCTGAAATATCTGTACGAGGTTTAGGAACAACCTGTATAGGTATCGTGAAAGAAGAGAAGAAATGTTTGGGTCAAAGAAAAATAACAGCTTTGGATCGCACTGTAGATTCATCGAAAGGCGCTCAAATATTCAAAGTTTGAGCGTTTTTCGATGAATGTTTTAGAATTTGTGTTAAATTTCTTTTCTAGCTGAAGATGGAGTAACACTCCGAAACGCGTTTGTAGCAAATTTCATGTAGGTAGAACAACAATTTTTATAATGATAGATGTTTTGCTTTAAAACTCATGTTAACGGAGAAAAATACATAAATTGCAACTCGACACCTTCAACAGTTTTTGAGTTATTGAACGAAGGGCCATCGATTTACAGACCGATTTGGTTAGAAATACAGGGTGTCCGGAAATTAGAGGATAATGTCTTAAGGGCGTATTCTACGATCAAAAAGACGTAGAAAAGTTTTAATAAACATGGGTCGAAAAATGCCTCCTAAGGGACCTGGGCCCCTTAAAGGGGACACTTTGAAAATGTTTTTTCTAAATTTCTTCAAAACGGTTAAAGATAACACCGTTAAATTGGGTAACTTTAGTAAGTCTTTGATGCTGAATTCATTTCCGTGGAGAAAATTCTAAAGTTTCAGTCATAAGCGTCCCGTACAGGGGGGCTTAGGACTAACTTCGCTTAAAAATTTTTGTAAATCGTTTTTTTTCAAATCTGATACCAGAATCTGAACATCTGAAGTTTTTTGCGTAAAAATGACGCTCTTGTTTGAAATCGCTAGGACGCACCGTTTTCGAATAAATTGACCCAAGTCTTTTTTGAGCGCGAAAATCTGTCGCAGAAGATTTTAGTTAATTTACCAAATTATCAAAAACGAGTTCAGGGTCTGATTCCTTGCGTGATTTTAGGAAAAGAAGTTAGTATGGACATATGGTGGAAAATGCTTCCTGGAAAGCTGACGTTCTTCAGTACCTCCTACCTACCTTAGGAAGCGTTTTCCGCCATATGTCCATACGAACTTTTCTTTTTAAAATAACACAAGAAATCAACCCCTGAACCAATTTTTGATAATTTAGGAAATAACTAAATAAAATTGTGCAAATTTTTGTGCTCTAAAACCGCTAGGGTCAATTTATTCGAAAACCGTGCACCCTAGCGATTTCGAACAAGAGCACCATTTTTACGCACAAAACTTCAATCATTCAGATTCTGGTGCTAAATTTGAGAAAAAACGACTTACAAAAATGATTTGAGCAAATTTAGTCCTAAGCCCCCCTGTACGAGACGCTTATGACCGAAACTTTAAAATTTTTACCACGGTAGTGAATTCAGCATCAAAAACTTACTAAAGATGCTCAATATCGCGTTTTATTTTTAACCGTTTTGAAGAAATTTGGAAAAAAACACTTTCAAAGCTCCCTTAGTAGGCATTTTTCGACCCATATTTATTAAAAATTTTCTTCATATTTTTGATCGTAGAATACGCCCTCTAATTTCCAGACAGCCAGTATAGTGAACCCCTATAAATAAGTACCCTCTCAACATATTTACCAAGTTTCCTCTTGATAGTTTGAACCGTAGCGCCTTCAGGACTACGCAGATTCACGGACAGACATACAGACAGACACGCAAACGCACAGGCAGGCATTTGTCAGAAATCCTTCCTTTGGATTCCTAGGAACCTAAAACATCAAGATTTTATGTTCTTTGCAAATCAATTTTGTACATAACTTTAGAAACATTTAAAGAAACTATAAAGAACATTCTGGAGCCTAAACGGCAAGTCCTAAAAGAAAAATTCATAGGACCTTTCTCGTAGAAAACTTCCTGTAGAATAATTCTTCTAATAATAACACGTTTTTCTCTAAAGTGCATATTAAAGGAGATAATTGCAAGAAAACGAATTTGGCCGCCATTTTTCAAAGATGGCGGCCAACGCAGACGTGGTAGAGGGGTACAAAAAAGAATAAAACTTCTTCCAGCTTTCCCCTTATTAGACCATCTTATCATCCCTTGCTGACTGGCCTATAAATATCTAATGGTTTTACCTCTATAACAGTTTCATTTTCTTCTGATATTAAGAGAGCTACCGTGTATGACGATGACAACATATTGATGAAAAGATCGTTTGCCAAAACGTCAAGTTTTTTGACTTCTTCCCCTTGGACATTTGTACTACCTACAGTTCCAAATCTACAGACGATAACTTGTTCACTCGGAATTGGGGTAGAAATACTTACAGTTGAGTAATACCAGCTCTCCTGACAGCACTGCTGATGACTTTAACGGCGGTTTGGATGGAATTCAAAAGTTGGGTGAGTTCACCCGTGGCATGAGGAGCGTTTTTTTGTTCGGACAAGACATATCTCGTCAATGTTATACAGTCTGAATCCAGAGCGTGCGATGACATGTTGATTGCAGTAGCTTTAATCGACTGATCCAACAGCAGAATTCCGTGCTATTAATAAAGTGAACTTTGAACTATTTTTCTGAGATACAGAGTCTGATTAAATTTGTAAACAAACACGTAACGAAAAATATGTTTGTTTTTTGGATCTATTTATCAGTTAAGATACGACTTTTATTCGAGCAATATGGTAAACAAATCCGGTTTTCTTATCTAATGTTTATAAAACGTTGAGTTACTAGCAGAAGGTACCTACCTACCTGAGTCACTACACTAACTACTTCATAAACGCGCTTTCTCCAGTTATTTAATACCAAGAGATTAGATTTTCCACTGAAATAAGTGATTTTCACGTGTTGACAAAATGCTAAAATACGCAAACATTATCGTAGGTATAGTAAGTAGTAACGTGACTGGTAAAAATTATGAATAGGAGACAAAAAATAAATAAAAAGGGGAATTATTTCAAGCGAATGCAAAGGTTTCTGTCTTGAGTTTTAGAAGCAAAAGCGAGAGGGCAGCATTGTTGACTTTCTCTGCAAAACCTGAAGCCTTTCATTATTTAAATTACGGGAATGAGATATGCTAATTTTCTGCACTATTATGAGCATGCAATTTAGTTTTAGGAGCAGAGACAAGTAATTTATTTTCACGGTTTTGGTGGAAGAAAAGAAAACACTTCAAATACTTAAATGCTGTGCGTAAATGAGCAAATAAAAATGATAAATCTATATCTTATATCCATACGAATCTGTGTAGTTTGTTATCTCTATGAATCTATCTGTCTGTATCGGTTTCAGACAATCAAACGTTAGAGTTTTGTAAAATAATGAAAAATTAAGAACAAATAATTGATCGAGGTTCAAAATATAGGTAGGTAATTATTTATCTTACCTCTTCGGGACTTGAAAGTCACATTTTGACACTATCAGTGACAATTTCCAAATTTCTAGTTGAAAACAAAAGACGCAATAAAATACAATGAACAGAAGTATGATACAAGAAACTTAAAGAAAAAAATTGGACGTCTCGGAGACGGTAGAAACTTCTGCTTTTTCACAAAATTTGCAAAAATGTAGCAATTAACCGTTTAACCAGCTAATTTTAAAAATAATAAACAAAATAAAACGTAAAAGTTGCAGGATTGGCACCAAAAGATTGCAGATCTAACTTGGGTTATGAGATGCGTACGCACCAAATTTCAGCCAAATCGGTCCAGTAGTTTTGGCTGTGGCGTGTTTGCAAACGTACGTACGTACATCAGACACATTTTTAAAACCACTTTTTTGGGTTCCTGAGTCCAAAAAACGTGAAGACCTGGTGCTGTCTCAAATTCGAAAATTTTAGTGATTGCAGTGACCTTCCTTTTTTTTAAGTGGTGATGTGGAGTGGAGATGTTAAAATACACAGTTATACTTAGATTTTTTCACGGCACCGATTTTTGGTCAAAAGGGCACCAAGTATGAATACAAGCAGAATTGGAAGAGTGGAAGTTGATGTGCCAAAATGTCACTTCCTATGGGCCGATTTAGCTTCTCCGAAATCCATAAGGTGTATAGGTTCCGAATTTCAGCCAGATCGGTCCAGTAGTTTGGGCTGTAGCGTCTTTACAGACACAGACATTTTTTCAAAACCACTTCTGATGAAGTCATCACCTACCTATCGAATTTGACAACATCTGCTTTTTAAGGTTAATATCCTGTCACATTTACTGTCACCAAATATAACTTTACGTCATTCTCTGACAGTTTGCAACTTTTTATTAAGAATGAAAATTTTCATCATTTTCCGCTGCAACTGTGACTGAATAGATTTTTAGAACCAGACTTTAATCATCTTTCTATGATGACATATGAAGCCTTAAATTTAAAATTGTAAAGATAATATCCTAAAATCGCACTTCCCGTGGACCAATTGCTTCTAAAAGTCGTTCAGCTCTTCAACAGATCACAGAATTTCCATGTTCCAAATTTCAGCCAAATCGGTTCAGTAGTTTGGACTGTAGTGTTGTTTTTAATGTTCGATGTTTTTTGCCTAAAGAGAATTAAGTATGAATGCATTTTGTCTCATTTAAAACCAGAATTTGAATTGATGAAAATAAATATTTCAAAAACTAGTTTTGGATGGGTAAACGAGGGTATAATTTTAAAATTTCAAGATTGCTGGACCAAAATGGGACTTGCCGCGGGTCGATTACCCTTAAAAACTTCTTGACTCTTCGACGGGTATCAAATTTCACCAAATCGGTTCAGGCGTTTGGGTTTTACCCTGAATTTAAAAATTTTTGAAATTTTGTCAAAAGGTTACTGAGAGTGAATGCATCTTTGGAAAAAGAATTTGGGTTATAGAAAAAAGCCACCGGAAGGTGTACATCATTGCGATGTGTATCTCTGTAAATGTTTATCCCGTTAATATGTAGGGGCCGTCTGAAAATACTGGTAGAATCGGTAAAATCTGCACCTAGTAGTAGGTAGTGCCTCCGCAGGCACACGGATGTGTCAAAAACGCGAATTGTTGAAAAATACAGTATTAAAAAATTGTGAATTGGGCTGAAAAACCTGAAATAGCCCTTTACAGTGTTTGCAGTAGAAAATGAACAAAAAAATACAAAAATCATACGAAGTCTGTAGAATTAGCACTACAGGCAAGAAAAAATTTACTTCAGTTAAGGAGAAATACTAAAAGTAACACTGAAATTAACTGTGGTTAAAAAGAAATATTACACGAAAATAAGAAATTACGCAAATCAGACTTGTGGGGGTTGAAATATTTATATACCTATTGCGAAGGCGGTGGAAAAATTGTATAAGGTGAACTGAATGAAAAGAATTACCGGAATTAAAACAAATTTTGGCGAATTTTGAAAAATTAACACTCGGGGCTGAAAAATTGTGAAAGGAAATGAAAAGTCAAGAGGAATGAAAATTAAGTGTGATTAAGTAGAATTACGAAATAAAACATGAAAATAACCAAATTATGCAATTAAAACTTTTTGGGGGTTGAAATACGCACCTATTGCGAAGGAAACTGAAAAAGTGTAAAAGGTAAACTGCCCATCCGCCTACAGTGGCGCTGTAAATTACCACATCAAATTCAGCCCTGATACGTTGAGCAGTTTTTGAGTTCTCGCATTTTTGTCTTTCGGCAAGTTAAGGGGTTGTACCGCCTTTAAGGGTCGTTTTTCGCGAATGATGAATAAGACCTTTTTTGTACCATCAATAGAAAGCTATCGAATGGTATTATTTTCAACTATACGTTATTCATTGAAAATTTGAGTTTCCACCCCTAACTTTCATCCCCCTCGATAATTATTTTCTAAAATTCACTCTTCCCTTCTCGAAGACGCAGTGTGTAAGATGTCACAGTTTCGCAGAAACTGTGTCAAATTGCAGGGTTTTATGGACGTTTCACCCCTAAACTCCAACCCCCTATATCACCACCCCCACATGCCCTAAAGGAAGTTGTATTTTCAATTTCACCACCCTAACCCAATTCCGGTGATTCCATGTTTTCAACCCTTCATGATTTCACCCCTTTATGATTTACAGGGGTTAGTTTATTTTTCCGGTGTTACATAACTCCCTGCGTATTTACTGACTTCAGTTGTTCATAAATAAATCAATAGTGTTTCAGAAAAAATAAATAAAATATATTTATCCGCTTGCAAAGAGTTAGGGGTGGTTAATAGCCTAAGGGTTGGTTTAAGGTTGAAAACTCAAAAGACCTTTTTTCAATAGTTGACCGAAATCTATCGACCCCGTAATTTTATGTTACCATTTACTTGAAGGAATTTCAAGTTTCAACCCTTAAATTTCATCTCCCTTGTTAGATTTTAGTGAAAGCTTGTCCATCCACTTACAATGTCACTGAAAATTAACACACCAAATTATGCCTTGATACGTTGAGTAGTTTTTGAGTTTTCGCATTTAGGTGTTTCTGCATGTTAGGGGTTGTAGCGCTTATAAGGGTGGTTTTTCTCAAAATACGAATGACACCTTTTTTGAATCATTAATGGAAAGCTATCGAATGACGCCAATTTCGACCAATACTTATTAAGCGGAATTTCGAGTTGCAACCCCTAATTTCCACCCCATCTGTTCGATTTTACAAAAAAACGCATCCCCCGCAAGATTTCACCGATATATGTGTGTACGTTGAGTTTCCGACAGCTGCGTGCAACCCTTGCGGAGTTATCATATTTTTTGTGGTTTCCATCCCCTAAATTTCATCCCCCGAAATTAGCACCCTTTCACTTTCAACAGACTTGAGGGTCGAACGTACATACCAAGTTTCAGAAAGATATCTCCACTAGTTCTCGACTTATTGCAGTTAATAGTTTTTCGGTTTTTCACCCCTAACTCCCACCCCCTTGGTCCGATATGGCCCAAAAGCAATCCCCGCCGAGTATTTAAGGAAACACAACTGCACACCAAGTTTCAGCTCGCTATCTGAATCCGTTCTCAAGTTATCCGACGGACAGACTGGACGAGCGAGCCAGCGAGCGAGCGATAGAACGAGCGAGCGAGCGAATAATCAAAGACAAGGGTACCTCCGCATTCTACTACGACACTAAAACGAAATTACACGAATTTTGCAAAATTAACACTTGCGGGTTGAAAAATTGTAAAGGGGTATGAAAAGTTAAAGGTGATGAGAATTAATCGTAATTAAGTAGAATTACCAAAAATAACATGAAAATAAGCCAATTATGCAAATTTGGCTTTTGGGGGTTGAAATATTGCGAAAGGGGTCGAAAAAGTGAAAATGGCAAACAATCCATGAGTAAAATTTATTATGGAAAAAGGCAAACTTGCTCGAATTTTACAAAATAATCGCTAGGGGTTTGAAAGATTATGAATGGGGATGAAAAGTCAAGAGGGGTGAAAATGAACTGTAGTTAAGCAGAACTATAGCAAAAAATAAAATGTATTTATTCTGCTTGCTAGGGCTTAGGGGTTGTTAGTAGCCTAGGGGTTGATAATTTTATTCCACAACTTGCATGAAAAAATTTCCAGTTTCAACCCTTAAATTTCATCCTCCTTGTTAATGAAAATTTTACCATCTGCCTACAGTGTCCAACCTTGATACGTTGAGTAGTTTTTGAGTTCGGCATGTTACGGATTGTACCGCCTTTAATGGTCGCTTTTCGCGAATGATGATTAAGACCTTTTTTGTACCTTTTTTGTAACAGAAAGCTATCGAATGACGGTGTTAATTGCAACACTGCATTATTGAATGAAAATTCGAGTTTCCACCCCTAAATTTCATCCCCCTTCGAAAAATGTCTCCTAAAATTCACTCCTCCTTTCTTGAAGATGCAATGTGTGGACCTCACAGTTTCACAGAAGATATTGCTTCTCTGTGCCAAATTACAGGGTTTCATGAACGTTTCAACCTCTAAACTCCAACCCCCACATGCTCTAAAGAAAGTTGTATTTTCAATTTTATCACCCTAGTCCAATTCGTTCAAAAATTGTGGAGATTTATAGATTCATGTTTTCAACCCCTCATGATTTCACCCCTTTACGATTTACATGGGTGAGTCCTTTTTATGGAACCCCGTAATTCTATACTAACATTTACTTGAAGAAATTTCCAGTTTCAACCCTTAACCCTCATTGTGCCTTTATACGTAACACCCTTTTTGAATCATTAATGGAAAGTTATCGAATGACGTCAATTTCGAAATTTCGACCCCATCAGTTCGATTTTGCGTAAAATGCATCCCTGGAAAGATTTCACCGATAAGTATAAGTGTGTACGTTAAGTTTAAAATAATTGCGTCCCACCCTTGCGGAGTTATCATATTTTTTGTGATTTAGGTACATCCCCTAAGTTTCATCCCCCGAAATTGGCACACCTTCACCTTCAGCAGACTTGAAGGTTGAAGGTGGAACGTACATATGTACTAAGTTTCAGCAAGATACCCCCCTTAGTTTTCTAGTCATTACAATTAATAATTTTTCAGTTTTTCACGGTACTAAAACGTTGTGTCCGGTGCCCACAAATGCTTCGAAATGTAGTTATTCTCTGTACACGGATAGAGGGGCAGTATGAATCAGGTTTGACTCTGTTGTGCTGTTAAGCGGGCTTTCATTTACGTCAAAATTGTTTCTGTTATTTGACACTGACAGGAATTTTGACGAATACATTAGACAAAACAGCAGAAAAGAAGCTTGACTCACACTGACCTTATGTTCGTTAGAAATCGATTCGGTTTTAAAAGCCTAACTAATAAAAACCCCAACATTTTGAAAAAATAATACAAGAATTAGGAATATATTTATATATCTTTGTTTTCTCTGCAATTCCTCATTAACTAATCGACTAATAAAATATTTAGAGCTTGTACCATTTTTCCGTATCGATTAAACGACGCCTTATTCCTTCTTCCCTCCCGACAGTGCTCCCTTTTATTACTGCGGAATTTTCCTTTCACGTACTCTCATTTCGTGTATCGAAGCTTTAGACATCTTTATCCTCCCCATCCCTGCGGAATGGGTCTCCTGGGCGTTTCGGTCAAGACATTCAAATATTTACTCTAAACAACAATATCACGAGTGCACATAAAATGTTAAAGGTATTCGCTCCGGTAATTCTAAAAATTTTTTCGAAGGCGAGGCTGTTTATATTGGGGTGAGAAGTAAGAGGGTCTCATCTCCAGGTTTTATGGCTGTATTTCATGACACCATCGAAATATGATTACCCCCGGGGGTAATTATAAAATGAAATGCGAATTTTTTATATTTCGGCTTATGGGAGCCTAAAAATCAATTAGTCGTTCCCTGGGTTTTATGGAAAGTGTTGTTTACGTTGCTGCTGACTTTGATTGATGTTTTTCCATGTAATTTCCTGCTGTTTTAAATGCGTGGCCTCGGAAGAAAACTTTTGGACGTTCTGATATAGTTGTAATACATTTGTTGAAGATCGCGCCAGTTTAATTGCTCGACTTAATGAATGTTTCGAGTAATTAAAGCGAGAAGGGAATGTAAATTATGGTCCATAAGGCACCTGGTGCGCTCCTGCAGATGGGGTTTAACACCCTTCCACTTATGTTAGTGGAAACGATTTGAATGATATTTCGATTGAGAAATGAGAATCACGTCATTTTCAGATAAGCTACTGACGTACACTACTTATTACGAAGGCGTAGAGGGGCCACAACAAAGTTTTTAAAATTTTCAGAAAAAAAAACTTTGTTGATGCAATAGCAAATTGTCACTTGCAAGGGACAATTGTCACTTGTAACTTAATCCGGACCTGGTTACAAGTGACAAATTATTGCAAAAAATATTCCTAACAACAAAACAACTAACTACTTACTGTTGTGTATTATGATGCATTATACGTTATTATACCGCTACCGCCTTTTCTCAAAGTGTTTCGAGTCCTAGAAATCTGAAATTTGCATAAAACGATTCTCCCTCAAATTTGAGAAAATAAGATTGGTCACACTTGCGGTCGCAAAAAACTTTTACAAAATTTATGCTTTCTAGTGAATTTCGCGTTTTAAAGATTATATCAGGAAAATTGCTGGCAGTTTGTTTCACTAGAGCCTTTGATAATACAAAATGCAATTTTGATTAAAACTTTCCCATATTTATTGGTTTTGCTCTATTTTGGAACTTTAAATTAAAGAAAAGCTACTTTTCGCGAAGTGTGTGAGCCCTAGAAGTTTTAAATTTGCACCAATCGATTCCTCTTCAAATTTGAGGAAATAGGATGGGTCACACTTGCGGTCGCAAAAAACTTTTACAAAATTGTGCTTTCTAGTGGATTTCGCGTTTTAAAGTTTTCATCAGGAAAATTGTTGAAAATTGGTTTCACTAGAGCTTTTGATAATACAAAATGAAAAAAAACGTACTTTTCTCGAAGTGCGTGAGTCCTAGAAGTTTGAAATTTGCACCAATCGATTGTCCTTCAAATTTCAGGAAATAAGATGTGTCACACTTGCGGCCGCAAAAAACTTATAGAAAATGTAAAAATGTGTAGTTCCTACTGAATTTCGACGTTTTAAGTTTTTTTCTTAGAAAAACTGGTGGCAATGGAATTACTAGCATCTCTTATAATATAAAATCCGGTTTTAATGCCATGATTTACTTGCCATGATTTATTGAATTTTGAAGTTTTAAACCAATAAAAATCTACTTTTCTCGAAATGGGTGGCTCTTAGAAGTTCGAAGTTTACTCCAGTTGATTCTCCCTCAAATTTGAGGAAGCAAGATGGGTCACACTTTAGGTCGCAAACGGTTTTTAAAAAAATCACCTTCCAGTGTATACCTCTTTTTGAAATTGGCTTTTCGGTTTTCTACGTGAAAAATTAATGGCAGTTAGTCTTTTTAGTCTCCTGACAGTACGAAATACGCATCACACCCTAGCTGGCCCACAACCAATGGGCCCGCCTCATATTGATCAGCCCCCGGGCCTGACTATTGTTTAATCCGGCCCTGCTTGTAACCGACAATTGTCACTTACAACTGACAATAAATTGTCACTTGCAACTGGCAATAGTCACTTGTAATTGACAATTGTCACTTGTAACTGACAATTGTCACTTGTAACTGACAATTGTCACTTGTAACTGACAATTGTCACTTGTAGCTGGCAATAATTCGTTAATTGGAATAGACCAATGGCGTACGCCGGAAGGGGTTAGGGGGGTTACAACTCATGTGATTCCAGAAATGTTTGTGTTTTTCTTTCAGTTTCTAGAAAATAACGAAAATGTAAGGGTTTATGCTCTTTTAGTAGTTTTTGCACATCTTATTCTTTTGACACCCCCCCTTTTCATGACAAATTTCTGCGCACGTCACTGAAGCAGTTCGAAACGCCTGCCAGTTACGGGTGACAGTTGTCGATTACAAGTGACAATTGTCAGTTGCAAGTGACAATTGTCGGTTGCAAATGACAATTGTCGGCTACAAGTGACAATTGTCAGTTGCAAGTGATAATTGTCAGTTGCAAGTGACAATTGTCAGTTGCAAGTGACAATGAATTGTCAGTTGCAAGTGACAATTGTCAGTTACAAGTGACAATTTGCTATTGCAACAAAGTTTTTTTTTCCGGAAATTTTAAAAACTTTGTTGTGGCCCTTCTACGCCTTCATCACTTATAAATAAAAAAATAAATCTAAAAAAGACCATTAGCCGTAATGTGGACTCTGGAAATAAAATGTGTAATCATCCAACATACCCGACTAGCAGCACGTAAGGTTACTACCCTCACCTTGTCCGGGCTGCTACATTACGTTTCAGGCGATGAAATAGCTACGCCTCAACCCGGAAATTCCGGTATCAGTGCTCGAAATAACCGAGTTGCAATTTTAATTCGTAACGCCTCCCTTCAAGGTGTATAATTAAAAATTGATATAGGTCATATTGGGTTTACCCCGGCCGGGGGTTGTGGTAAAAAGTAGGGGTAGCTTTTCGTTTACAAATGAGCTGGCAATTATGGGGCGGAAATAAGCTGGCATGCGAATGCGGAAATGAGCGTAGATGTCATTTACAGCGACACTGTGTTCTTTAGCGTATATTGTATTGGGGGTGGGTTTGGGGATGAAACAGGTGAACGACCGAAAGCGACCCAGACCGACGTCGGGCGGCGGCAAGCATCGATCTTCACTGCACCCAGCTTGCGCATTGCGTCCCTCCGCAGCCCCGCTTTGTTCGGTTCGGGGTTCTTTCGGTTCCAACGTTTTCGTTCCGGTTAGCATTAAATCAGCTTTGCAACTAAAATTGTATCAAATAATATTATCAACCCCTAATCGCCCTGAAATCTTTTTGAATTGTCCAATTTGGGACAAAACTGGTTGTTGTTTTAGCTTATTCGTCCGCTCGCTCCCGAAAAGTAAGGCGGGGATTGCTTTTGGGCCATATCGGACCAAGGGGGTGGGAGCTAGGGGTGAAAAACCGAAAAACTGAACTTCAAAACCTCGGGAAGTAGTGAGGGGTACCTTACTGAAACTTGGTGTGCACATTCGACCTTCAAATCTGTTGAATGTGAGGGGGTGTCAATTTCGGGGGATGAAAGTTAGGGAATGAAAAAAACAAAAAATATGTTGACTCCCCAAGAATTGTACGCAGCTATTGGAAACCTGACGTACATACATTAGGGTAGGCCGAAATAAACAAATTTTGGAATTTCGTTTTGCAATACTCGCCAAAACTTACCTTTTACTATTCTAAGAAGAAAGTTTATTTAAGGTTTTGCGATAGATCAACATCAACTTATGAAGTCAATGACGTAAAGGTCAATGCAACATAAATAATAATCTTCAGCCCTCTATCGCCTCTCAAATATTGGTTACTTTGAAATTTCAAATTTACAACGAAATATTTTTTTAAATGCAATATTTATTGTTTTACTATCACTACTAGGCTCGGAGTAGATTTTAAAGATCACTAATAGCCGTTTTTTCACATACAGATAAATTCAACATTCAAAAAAGGCGTTATTCACATTTTGTGAAAAACAACCATTAAAGGCGCCATTACTCAACGTATCAGGGTAGAATTTGGTGTGCTAATTTAAAGTGACACTGTAGCTGGATGGGCAAACTTTCGTATATACCTAATAACACGAGTGACACCAAAATTTCCCGAAATTTTTTGACATTTACGACTAATTTCCGCGGCAAAAAATCTCGAGTAAATAAAATAAAATAAATTTCCGGTAGGGATCAAGAGTGGTATTCAGCGAGAAAATTTCACTTAAGTACAAAATCCTGACAGTAGGAACCTGACAGAAAAATTTCCGATATAATTTTCTCTTGATTGGCCAGAATCCGTCGTAAAGATTTAAATCCTCTTTCGTATTGAATCAAATTTTTAATGAGGAATTTTCCAATAAAATCTTGCGGGCAGATGGGGTGGAAATTAGTGGTTGCAACTCGAAATTCCGACTATTTCACTGACACTGTAGGTAGATGGTCAAATTTTCACTAAGATCTAACATAGGGGACGAAACTCGAGGGTTGAAACTGAAAATCTTTTGAAGAAAATGGCCTTATAAAATTACGGGGTTCGATGGATTTCGGTCAACCATTGAAAAAAGGTCTTATGAGTATTCAACCTAAAGCCAACCCCTAGACAACCCCTAACGCTTTGCAATCGGTTAAATATGTTTTATTTCTTTTTTTTCGAAATCAGATTATGAACAACCGAAGTAAATGAATACGCAAGAACCAAGAAGTTATGTAACACCGTACATAGAAATAAACTCGCCCATGTAAATCATAAAAGGGTGAAATGATGAGGGGTTGAAAACATTAATTTCTAAATAGCCGCAATTTTTCAACGAACTGGATTAGGGTGGTGAAATTAAAAACACAACTTTCCTTAGAACATGAGCGGGTGGATAAATAGGGGGTTGGGTTCGGTTGGGTTGGGTTTTAGGGTTTGAAACGTTCATGAAGCCCTGTAATTTGACACAGAGAAGCAATACAGGCTGTCACAGGATCATGGTACACCACCCTTTTTCTTCATAGCTTTTGGGATACATTTTTGAACTTGGAACATCGAATGTACTTATTAAGGGCTACTTTCTGACATATTAACCAAATTTTTTCCATTTTCCAATAAATGAGGAAAATTAGAGACAAGAGAAAATTAGAGAAAAGCAGATTCCGAAAATGTATTGATATATCGGGTGTTCCACTTGAAAATAAAAAGTTTATGTAACTTCCGGGAGAGCCGGAAATGGAAAAAATTTGGTTAATATGTCAGAAAGTAGCCCTTAATAAGTACATTCGATGTTCCAAGTTTCAAAAATGTATTCCAAAAACTATGGAAAAAAGTGGGGTGTACCATGATCCTGTGGCACCCTGTATATGCTGTGAAACTGGGAGGTTTCACACATTACATTACATCTTCGAAAAAGGAGGAGTGAATTTTAGGAGAAATTTAGCGAAAGGGATGAAAAGGGGTAGAAACTCGAATTTTCACTGAATAATATAGGGTTGAAATTACTACTATTCGATGGTACAAAAAAGGTCTTAGTCATAATTCGGGAAAACCCACCCTTAAAGACACTACAACCCCAGGAACAAAAATGCGAGACCTATAAAACTGCTCAACGTATCAAGGCTGAATTTGGTGTCCATTTACAGTGGCACTGTAGGCGGATGGGCAAATTTTCATTGTGATCTAACAAGGGGATGAAACTGGAAATTTTTTCAGGTATATGGTTGAAAAAAATTGGCAATCTCGCAGATGGTACGAAGGTTTTCGATCCGGCAATGCAACAGCTATCGAATCCGATAATAACAATAATATCGTCTTTTGCAAAGAAAAATTCAGAAAGTGATCTTTTTGCTCCGAGTTTTGCCCCTAAAATGGCAATGGCAAGAATATGCTCTTTTGCTAAAATAAATTTAAAAAAGGACCCTTTTTCAGTAAAATTACATTATTCGAAAAAATGGCACTAAGGTGTTCGAACCCGTAAAATATCAGCTAGAAAATTCAATAATAAAAATGTACAGTTTTTACACGGCATCGATTTTTTTCCAAAAGGGCACCAAATATGAATACATTTTTAGAAGCAGAATTGGAAGAGCTTTCATATTAATTATTTAAATTTAAATTTTTAAAGTTGATGTGCCAAAATGGCACTTCCTGTTGGCCGATTTGGCCCAAAACCTTTTCAGCTCTTCTGAAATCCATAGCATATCCACGTTCCAGTAAAGAATTCTCCTTTATCTTGATTTGTTCCTGAGTTATCCCGGAAAGATTGAAAGTCGCGATTTTAAAGAAAAATTCATATCTTTCTAACGATTTGTGATAATTAAATGACAATTGGAACTTTTATATTTTCGACAGCTGCCAGCCCAATAGAATTAACAGAAATGTTCTACTCCTTCTAGATTTTGAGCAACGACAGTCAATTTTTCTTTTTCTTATGGCCGCCATGTTGGATTTTAACACCATTGGTTACACCAGAGACGTTACACAAAAAATTAGCTTTTCAAAAATATAACCAAACATGGACTTCTTTGACAGATCGTCAAAATTTGAAAATTTGAATGAAAAATTTTGGAAAATCAGCCTAAACTTTCATATATTTTTTCAACATAGTCCATATTATTACATTTTTGAAAAGCTAATTTTTTTGTGTAACCAATGGTGTTAAAATCCAATATGGGAGCCATAAGAAAAAGAAATGCCATTGAACTGACAGCTGTCAAAAATATAGAAGTTCCAATTTTCATTTGAATCGTGATTTTCTGTTTTTTTTTCGGGATAACTCAGAAACGAATTAATATACCGCGAAATTTTTTACAGATTCTTAATCGCCTTGAAAAGGTTCAGATTTTCTCTAATTTAACATACTCTTGATATCTTATGGTTTCCGAGTTCCCAAAGGTGGGCAAGGAAAAATTCACCACCCTGTATAAATTTCTACTTAATGGCAGCAAATTTGTATTTCATTTCTTCGCTGATTTCGCTACTTTTTCTGAAGAAACACCGTTATTTTATGTGTATTGAGGTGACTTACAAAGTGCCTACTTATCCAAACAGATCAGATCAGATCAAAACTAATGTGGAAGAACCAATTTTGTAATTACTATTAACTCGAAGTTGGAGGAATTAATTGCAGAATAAAGGGAACTGTGGAATAGGGAATAGGCATAAGTTTAACTTACTGGAAGTTTGTAGGTAATTGGTAGCTCAGCATTTGAGAGTTTGTATTTTTTTATAGCAGCGCAATTACATTAGAGCACGTTAATTAAATCCTTTCAATAATTTCTCTTTCGCAATAAGAGCTTACCTATATTTTCGTAATGCCGAATCAATTTGAATTGAACTGTGAAAGAACGGAGCAAAAGTGGAAAATAATAAGCGAGCGAATTTATAAACTTGGAAATACACACGTCATGGTGAAAAGGCACAGAATTTTGTAAAATTTTTCAAAAAGACAATGAAACAAATCGAAGCAAGTTTCCTAAAAGAGAACACACATTAAAATAAAAAGCCACCAATGCGATGTGTATCCCTCTGTAAATGTTTATCACGTTAATGGGTATGCAGATGGGTGCAGATTTGATCAATCTGCACCTAGTAGTAGTGCATTTTCGAATATAACCAGTACTAAGGCCATAAAATGAAATATTAATTTTGATGACGTATGAGCTACGCCCTCACGAAAAGTACGAGCCGGCCTGTCCATTTCATTCCTGTTTAATTTCGTCAATGTCAAAATCCAATTCTGCAATGGAAACAAGGAAGGTTTAAAAACTTGTGGGTCGCTCTCTATTTCGTGACGTAATATGGAGGCAAATTTTGACAATGACAGACTTTAGCATTGCTTTTGCATACCGGGCTTTGTCAAATTTTGCCTCCATTGTCTATCTCTTTTAATTGGAAACCCTAAGTGACAGAACTGTCATCTATTTGTCATCTGTGTTCTTACACCAAGAAATTGTACGGAAAGGTGAGATCGCTAGCACATACGTCATCAATTGCTTTTTGAAGACGAATACTTAATAAAATCTAAAACAAAAACGATGAATCTAGATCTTTGATTATTTTTCAAATTATACTAATAATAAAGAAATTTGTGACATACCGTGGGCTATTGGGATGAGAAACCTGAAAGAGTCCTTTACAGTGTTTGGAGTAGAAAATGCACAAAAAAACACAAAAATTATGACTTTTTTTCAATGATTGACCGAAACTTATCGAACGATATAATTTGGCTCCAACACTTTCCAGTTTCAACCCTTAAATTTCATCCCCCTTGTTGCATCATAATGAAAATTTGCCCATCCGCCTACAGTGTTGTAAATTAACACACCAAATCCAGCTTTGATACGTTGAGCAGTTTTTGAGTTCTCCCATTTTTGTGTTTTGGCAAGTTAGGGGTTGTACAGCCCTTAAGGCTCGCTCTTTGCAAATAATAATTAAGACCTTTTTTGTACCATTATTCAGTGAAAATTCGAGTTTCCACTCATAAATTTCATCCCCTTCGATAAATTCTCCTAAAATTCACTCCTCCTTTCTCGAAGATACAATGTGTAAGACCGCATAGTTTCACAGAAGATATTGCTTCTATGTGCAAAATTACTGGGCTTCATGAACGTTTCAACCCCTAAACTCCAATCCCTTATTTCACCACTCCTGGATGTTCTAAAGACAGTTGTGCTTTCAATTTTACCACCCTAACCCAATTCGTTGAAATACTGCGGCTATTTACAGATTCATGTTTTCAACCCCTCATGATTTCACTCCTTTATGATTTACAAGGGTGTTTATTTTTCCGGTGTTACATATCTCCTTGCGTATTTCGGTTGTTCATAAATAAATCAATAGGATTTCAGAAAAAATAAATAAAATGTATTTATCCGCTCGCAAAGAGTTAGGGGTTGTTAATAGCCTAGGGTTTGGTTTTAGGTTGAAAACTCATAATACCTTTTTTCAATAGTTGACCGAAATCTATAGAGCCCCGTAATTTTATGCTACCATTTACTTGAAGAAATTTCAAGTTTCAACCCTTAAATTTCATCCCCTTTGTTAGATATTATTGGAAATTTGTCCATCCACCTATAATGTCACTGGAAATCCACACACCAAATTCTGCCTTGATACGTTGAGTAGTTTTTGAGTTCTCGTATTTTTGTGTTTCTGCATGTTAGGAGTTGTAGCGCCTTTAAGGGTGCTTTTTTCGCAAAATATGAATAACACCTTTTTTGAGTGTTGTTGTTTGAAATGTTGAAAATTGGCCAAACAGAATTAAACAGAGGAGAGAATGAACAAAAAAACAGAAAAACTTGGGAAGTATGATGAATTAGCACTCAAAGGGGATAAAAAATTATGGAGGCGATGAGAAGTCCAAGGCAATGAAAATTTGCCAAAAATAACGTGGAAAATAAGGCAATTTTGCAAAATTATCGCGAGTGTTGAAACATTTGTAAAGGAGTATGAAAAGATAAGAGGGGTAAAAATTAACCGTGGTTAAGTTGAATTACAGAAAATAACACAATAATAAGCCAATTATGCAAATTTAGCTTTTGGGGGGTTGAAATATTGCGAAAGGAGTGGAAAAACTGAAAAAGGTAAACATAAGCCATATGAGTTCAATTTATTGCCGAAGAAAAACGAAATTAGGGGAATTTAGTAAAATAGGTACTTAGGGGGTTGAACAATTGTAAAGGAGGATGAAAAGTCAAAGGGGATGAAAATTAACCAAAGTTAAGAAGAATTACAGAAAATAACACAAAGATAAGCCAATTATGCCAATTTAGCGTTTGGGGGGTTGAGATATTGCGAGTGGGGTTGAAAAAGTGAAAGAGCAAAATTCAAGGTAAAATTTGTTATTGAAGAAAGCTAACGAATAACGCCAATTTCGACCGATACGAATTAAGTGGAATTTCGAGTTGCAACCTCTAATTTGCACCCCATCTGTTCGATTTTGCGAAAAATGCATCCCCCGTAAGTCTTCAACGATATATCGGGTGTCCCAAAAAACGGATGAAATATTTTTGTGAATAAGTCGACCATTTCTTAACCGATTTGAATGAACTTGGTTTTAAATTAAAGCTAAAGAATCAGGCTTTCGAATCCCACAAGAAACTACGACAGATAGCGCCACCGTAGTATTCCTATTGATGCTTATTTTTAAAGCTTACTCTAGATGCTTGGGAATTGGTCACACAACATTCTATCGTTATGAAACTCAAGTGGCCTTGAAGACCATTCTTTTTTCTCTAAAAATTTTCAGAAGTCGATTTAGTTTAAGCATTAATTTTCTGCGATTTTTTAAATGTATCTTTTTACGCCTTAATGACTTGTGAGTAAAGTTTGTGATGCACAAACAGCGTAATTTTCGGTTAATTATCTGATTTGATGAAAACAGGTGATTGCTAATGAGGAACAAATTAGAGAGTTATTACTGAGAATTCGGCTGTATGTGCATCACTGTTAGTTTAGTGGCGGTCATGAAAGCGTGAAAATACGCGCAAACACATTTTATAAAAAAATTACAGAGCGTTAATAGTTAAACCAAATTAACTTCTGAAAAAAGATTTTTGAAGACAAAAGAACGATCTTCAAGGCTATTTAAGTCTCATAACGATTGGTTGTTTTCTCACCAATCCCCACGCACTTTAAAAACAAGTAACAATATAGGAATACTAAGACGGTGTTTCCTACGGGGTTCGAAAGTCTGATTCAGATCGGTTAAGAAATGGTTAACTTATTCCCAAAAATATTTTGTTCGCTTTTTTTGCGACACCCGATATGTGTGTACGTTGGGTTTCAAATAGCTGCGTGCAATCCTTGCGGAGTTATCATATTTTTTGTGGTTTTCATCCCCCGAAATTGGCACCTTCAGCAGACTTGAAGGTCGAACGTACATACCAGGTTTCGGCAAGATACCTCCACTAGTTCTCGAGTTATTGCAATTAATAATTTTTCGATTTTTCACCCCTAACTCCCACCCCCTTGGTCCGATATGGCCCAAACGCAATACTCCTTTTCATTTAGCAATTGTTATTGGCGCATGAGTTGGTTTTTTGAAGCGCGCTTTTTAAAACAGTCGGCCAGTGATTTTTTAATAACTTTTTTTGTGGTGAAGTTTAGGTATTTCTTTGTTGTGAGGTTAGGGGTGACTATGTTGTGAGGTTAGGTTACGGACAGCGTCCTGCTGTTAGCATGTCTACATAACCTAAAGAACCGAAGCAAACAAAAATCCCTAAATCGCGAACCTAAACTTATGGATTTTTATTTTTTATTTTATTTTTCATAATATCGATACACTAAACAAAAACCATTCTCTTGATAGAGTAGACGAGCGAGCGAGCGAGCGAGCGAATAAGCTAAAACAAGAGTGCCTCTCGTACTGATATGGCACTAAAACAGAAGCATAACGATAATTAAATTGTTTATACGCCCCTGCCGCTGATATTTAAATCCCTTTGTAGTTTTAACCTCCCCAACCCCATCACAATTTTAAAAAAATGGGAGGTTACTGCAATCACTAAAATTTTCGAATTTGAGATAGCACCAGATCTCCACGTTTTGAGGTCTCAGGAACCCAGAAAAGTGGTTTATAAAATGTGTCTGTGTGTATGTTCGTACGTACGTTCGTACGTACGTTCGTACGTTCGTACGTACGTACGTTCGTACGTTTGTAAACACGCCACAGCCAAAACTACTGGGCCGATTTGGCTGCAATTTGGTACGTAGGCATCTCATAACCCAACTTAGATCTGAAAAGCTTTTGGAGCCAATCGTGCAACCGGAAATGCCATTTTGGCACATCAACTTTTAAATTTTAAATGCAAACCCCCATTTTTCACGTCACCATAAGAAAGACCTTCAAATTCTGCTTCTAAAAATGTATTCATTCTTAGTGCCCTTTTGACCAAAAATTTAAAAAAAAATTGATTTTTATCAAACTTTAAAATCGCGGTACAGCCCAAGCCCCTGAATCGATTTGGCTGAAATTTTGCACATAGGGATTGTATTACACCTCGAAAAGCTGAACAAATTTTGAATTCCATCGACTCACGGAAAGTGTCCTTTTGGCACACCAATTTCCAAATTTAAAATTATTCAATCATTAAACCATTAAAAACAAGTTTTTGAAAGATTTATTGTCACCATCAGAAGGGTCTTCAAATCTTGGTTTTAAATAGGACAAAATTAATTCGCATTTAGCGCTGTTTGGTTCAAAAAATCGAAATTTTATAATAACAGTAAAAACACATTATAGCCCAAATTACTGAATCGATTTGGCTGAAATTTGGTACATGGAGATTAGGTGACCCGTTGAAGACCTGAAAGGCTTTTGGGAGCAATTGGCCCACGCGAACTGCCATTTAAGCATATCAACTTAAAATTTTAAATACAAGGCCTCTTTTTTATGTCGCCATTAGAAAGACGATCAAATTCTGGTTCTAAAAATGTATTCACAGTTTCTGCCATTTCAGTGGAAAATATTGAAAAAATTCTTTCTCATTAAAAGGGAGCAGGCTGACAGTGGATGACATAAAGTGGCAGTTATTGTCAAAAAGTTGGCAAAAGATTAACCTTAAAAGGAACATATTGTCAAATGTGATGGGTGATGTACGAGGTGATGTCGGTATTTGTCAGAAAATTGCGAAATTAGTCACAGACGTCAGACGATAAGGATAAAAAAAAATCTGTTGAATTGACTACTATCTACACAGAATACAAAGATCCACGCGATGGGGAGGTTCCAGCCGCTTCTCTGCTGCATTCTTTTTAAAGAAAGACGGTTCGTTTTTAAACCCAATTTATGGAGACTTTTGAATGTACAATCCGCTTTGAAATAAATTGAATTTGAATTACAAATAACTCCGGAATGAACATTTAAACGTTCGTGCGTTTATTTATTTAAAGAGTTTGCTGAAAATTAACCATTTCAGGTACTTGTAGGGAGAGCAAAAGGTGTAATAAAGCATAATAATTCCGAAAGCTTTAATAAGGGATTCTGCTGCAGGGGTGGATGGAGAACCGAAGGGGTGTGTGAAATTACGGCAACTGGCGATGTATTATTCTTCATCACTGCTCCTGAACGCTGCTTGGCTGCTACCTAGGCGATTTCCTCCCCCTTGAAATGATAAATCACAATTTGGCTATCATCACAATTGATAATCTCGTTACAGCCTGTCTTCAAGTTGAAATTATTTTTTCGTTGATTTCTGAAAATGATGGCTTAAAGTAAAATATAATTATTGGAATTGGAATAAATTGTTTTTTCATGTATAAATGGTTGCAGAGATATGGCAACTCAGCGAGGCTGGGCCGTCGTATCGACCCGTTTGGAATCACCATCACAACGTGGAGGGTTCATACGGCGAACAGTATGCACGACATCCAGCCTTGACACGAAGTAACCGAGTAAACTTAAGGACTTCCACTACATTACTAATAAAAATGCACTTCCAATATTGATCTTTCCTTTTCTTATGAAAAACTGGAAGTTTAACACTCCAATTCCAACTTTCCAGACAGGGTTGTTTATGGAAGAAACAGCAGGAATCAAAAGGCTAATTTTCATCAGGGGAGTTACATGTAGTTCTGTGTGGGTGGCACTACTCTCCATAAAAAGAAAAAAGATTAAAACTGTTCGTTCCGTTGTTAGCCCAAAAATAAGGTAGGGCTGAAAATTGGTAGGGGAGAGAGGGGTAAGTTGACGAAGAGGGTAAGATAACGAATTGTCAATATTGACCATTATACAGGGTGAGTCTGAAAGACTCCACAGAATCAACTGTTCAAATGATGAAGGGTGGCCCCGATGTTATTTGCCCTTGAACTTTTTTATGTTTGAAAATATTGCTAATTTACCTATGCGGCCGTATTTCCCGTTCAATTCTAAAACTTTTTTGGCTCTTAAAATTTTTCGAAAAAACTAACCACTCACGAGAAAAATTGAAAAAACCGAAAACATGATGCAGGTAATCACCTTAAAACCAATGATGAGTCTACCTCATAAAAAAGTGAAATTTTTTTTTTCAGTTGGGAGCAATGGTTCTGGGCACAGATGTAGGACAACACCTTCAATGTAAAAAAACAGTTGAAATGTGATGCGTGTCAACGTACACTTTGATTTTTATTGAAATTGTAGGTTTATCACGATGATCATGTTTTCGGTTTTTTCAATTTTCCTCGTGAGTGGTTAGTTTTTTCGAAAAATTTTAAGAGCCAAAACAGTTTTAGAATTGAACGGGGAATACGGCCTCATAGGCAAATTAGCAATATTTTCAAACATAAAAAAGTTCAAGGGCAAATAACATCGGGGCCACCCTGTATAACAGAGATCCGTTTTTTGGATAATGTCTTAAGTACCATCAGCAGTTGCTTTTTGGTCTGTAACAATGCTGTGCAAAAATTCAAAATTCTACGATACACCTTTCGAAAGATATTTAAAAACGTTTAAAAATAAAGATCTTTGGCGGCTTATAACTAGAGATGAAACGGATATCCGGTTACTATCCGGTATCCGGCCTATCCGACCCCTTTTTTACTATCCGACCGGATACCGGATAGTGACCTGATATCCGGCCGAAGCCGGATACTTACATCAAAAATAAAAAAGACTTAAAAATCAACTTTTATTTTTAATTTTATAAGTTTAATTTTTGAAATTTAACAGTGGCAAATTATGATGGATAAAATTTTTATGATTCAGCGATGCCATTGCACACTCGTACACTTTTCTGGAATTTTTAGATAAAATTGTATTGTACACCACCACGCACGACCATTACTCTCTTTATTACCTGTTAGCATTTCCTTTTCAGGGACAACTGGGCTGGGATTGCCCGCTTAACCCGCTCACCACACACGATTCAGATGATCGAGTTGCATCGTGTTATCTCGCGCTGCGCCGGCTGTACTCTACCTACTCATGCCTCGAGTTCACATATTTTTGCGCGCTTAATTCAAACCGTATAGTTGGCCGGATATCCGGCGGCCGTATATCCGGCTATCCGGCCAGAGCCTCGGCCGGATATCCGGTATCCGGTATCCGGTATCCGGTATCCGGCCAAAATCACTATCCGTTGCATCTCTACTTATAACATCAAGAGGAATCACAATTGACCAATAATTTTTGCACCAAGCTTCATCATTTGAACAGTAGATTCTGTGTTATAAAGGATGTGGAGTCTTTCAGACTCACCCTGTACCTATGTATAGGGTGTCCCGAAATTAGTGGTCAAAACTTTACCAGTAGATTATTCTATGAAAAATATGAAAAAGCCCCTATGAACATATGTCAAAAAATAAGTCCTAAGGGAGCTAAAGCCCCTTAAAGGGGCCACTTTGAAAGTGTTTTTTTCTAAATATCTTCAAAACGGTTGAAGACAGCAACGTGAAATTTGGTAACTCTACTAAGTTTTTAATGCTCAATTTACTACTTTAGAGAAAATAGAGAAAATAAGCGTCTCATACAGGAGGGGCTTAGGACTTTTACTCATACATACATTTTTGTAAGTAATTTTTTCTTAAATTTGATTCCAGAATCTGAAAATTTGAGGTTTTTTAAGTACAAATGGTACTCTTGTTTGACATCGATAGAATGCGCCCTTTTCGAAGAAAATAGCTTTAATTGGTTCAGGGCTCCAAAATTTGTGACAGATTTTGGCACTTTGAAATTTTAAATACAAATCCCATTAATTCTGCGTCTAAAGATGTATTCACTCTTAATCAGGGTTGACAAAAAACCCGGGTTTTTGTGTCCAGCCTCATGGGTTTTTGATTTTTTGTGCATGGGTTTTTGTGTGGGTATTTCGGTTTTTCTGTGGGTTTTTGGGTATTTGTTATCATTTTGACAGTTTTGACACTTTTTTAATCTGTAATGACATGTTTGACACACATAAACATCTAACCTAACCCTATTTACTGGCTATTTAGAATTAATTAAGAATAAAGTAAACAAAAAATAAGTACTTAAGGCTCTATTATAATTTTTGTAATCATTATTAATTCTGTAAAGGTCTCTAGTGGAAGAAAACGAAGAGAAATTAATTGTTGCGACGGTAAATGATAGTACTTTTGTGCATTGTAAGGAGCATTCCTCTCTCTTGATTTTACTGCTCCAGGCTAATTGTGATTTTCATTTTAAAAATAGGGTTTTTGTCTGTGGGGTTCTGTGAGGGTGGGTTTTTGTGTTTTGAGGTCTGGGTTTTTGTGTCAAAAACCCACACTTTTTAACTTCTGATAACCCTGCGTCTTAATGCCTTTTTGACAAAAACTCAAATATTCGAGATTTTTAACGAACTTTAAAAACATGATACAGCCCAAACGCCTGAACCGATTTGCCTAAAATTTTGCACATGGAGATGGTATTGCACGTTGAAGAGCTGAAAAATCTTTGGAAGCAATCCACAAACGGCAAGTGCCGTTTTGGTACAACAATTTTAAAATTTAGAATTATACTCATTTAACCAACTAAAACAAGTTTTTGAAAAATTTATTGTCACCATCAGAAAGGTCTTCAAATTCTGGTCTTAAATAAGACAAAATTCATTCACACTTTGCGCTTTGGGTAAAGAAATCGAAATTTTAACATCAAACTAGTGGATCGAGACTTACTCCCAGACGTGGACATGGCGCTAGTTTTTAGCATTTTTCGGCTAAACTATCAAACGGACAAAAAATTACTCTAATCAAGAATATTCTTCGTGAAATTATGCATTAAAAAGTCCTTTTCATCATTTTGCTTATCCCCACCTAATTCTTGCAAACGACGTCCGAAGTTAAGGGTACCGCTAGATTGATTTTCGGTGCGAGCGTAAAACAACCCTCAACTTCGAACGTCGTTTGCAAGAATTAGGCGAGGATAAGCAAAATGATGAAAAGGACTTTTTAATGCAGAATTTCATGAGGAATATTCTTGATGAGAGTAATTTTTTGTCCGCTTGATATTTCAGCCGAAAAATGATAAAAACTAGCGCCATGTCCACGTCTGGGAGTAGGTTTTTGCCAAAAGAGGGATGAGGCTTACACTTGGAGGGTGTTAAGTTTGCGGCCCTTCATTTCAGGGCCCATCAGCAGTCCGTAGCCAAAATTTCATAAATATAATAAACAAGTTCTACTCAAAAATCTATTTTGACTGTTCTACAACTTCGGACGTCGTTTGCAAGAATTAGGTGGGGATAAGCAAAACAATCAAAAGGACCTTTTTAATACAGAATTTCATAAGGAATGTATTTGATTGAAATACATTTTTTGTCAGATGGATAGTTTCGCCGAAAAATGCTAAAAACCAGCGCCATGTCACGTTTGATGGTGGTTTTCGCCAAATAAGGGATGAGGCGCACACTTGGGGGGTGGGAACTTTTCGGCATTTTATTTTAGGTGCCATCAGGAGTCCGTAGCCAAAATTCCAAAAATATATAAATTATTTCTTCTAAAAAACCTAACTTGACTGGACTCCGAATTCACAGTAGTTTTTTGTATTTTTCAACAATTCGCTGATAAAGCATCTATTTATCGTCTTGTATAATAAAATAATA
This sequence comes from Pycnomerus fuliginosus, assembly GCA_963924575.1. NCBI lineage: Eukaryota > Metazoa > Arthropoda > Insecta > Coleoptera > Zopheridae > Pycnomerus > Pycnomerus fuliginosus. The sequence continues at coordinate 31,951,844 of OZ004620.1, forward strand.
AATATAATTGATGTTTTGCTTTAATAAATGAATGATTTTCTATAGCTACCTGTGGTTTTACCATTGCCTCTCACATCCATGAAAAATTAAGAAATAGATGAACTTCAGCCAGATCTTGTATTTGAATAGTTTATTACCTGAGATAACGATGTGGTTTGTATTATTAATATTTGAAACTATCTTCATCGATCCTCGGATTTAAAGCAGACGGTGGATTTCAAGCTTATATACTTCCAGTGGCAAAATGCTTCGAAAAGCTACTTTGTGTTTACTCACAACGAGACTTTAAATACTTAATTAACTCAACGGTGCTTTTATGGCGTACCTGCAATTCCCTGTCTGCCGCTGATACGTTAACTTCCAATTTAATTTGTTTTATATGGTAGGTATATAAAAAGGACTGCAGTTCGATTTTTTGTCGGTCTATTCATATTTGATCAGAGTATTGACAAGTCGATAATATCTAAGAGGGACAATAACCCTTGGTGAGTCAACAAATAGGAGGGTTAACGTCAGTGGCCAGTGGCGGAACTCTTTGGGGCTCCTGTCAGATTAGTGCTAATGAGACAAAAAAAAAAAAATAAGGACGGCAGAAAATGCAGCATTTTAAAAGAAGGGCAAAATTTTAAGTATAGCATTCAAAAACTTCAAAATTCTTGCTTCAGATTCTCATTCAATGTACCTTATTTTGAACATATGCCCGTAAAATTCTTAAGATATCATTAGTTTTTCTGCTTCAATACCTATGCTTAATCTTTAAGGTTTTACATTTAAAGCAACCCACTTATTTGTATCTACTCTTGAGAAAACGGTCAGATCTCCATCATAATAATCTTAGAAACTTGCATAATATGTATTATATCCCTAGTCACAACACATCTAAATTCGAATGCTGTTTGTCTTTTGTTGCTGTGAAACTTATTAATAAGTATTTCAAGTTTTTGAACGACTGTCCTTCCGTCTTAAGTCTTCGTGTTAATTTAAATCATTTCTTGCAATTGCAAGATAATCTTGAATTTGAATGGTTCTAAGTACTAACATTTTTTATTTTATTTACGTTTTTTCCTTCGTGTTTTATAGGGCGAACAGTCTTCTGACTGATTTTCCCCCTTTTTGTAATGAATTTTTCTCTTACAAATAAAGTAACATCATTATTATTATTAATAATTGTAAAAGAGGGTATGAACTAAGAACCACCGAGGCAGGAAAGTATAAAAATAGTATATTAAAAGCCAACGGAAGATCATCAATGCGATGTGTATCCCTGTGGATGTTTATTCACCGTGAATGATTCATATAGCGAGTTGGACTTGGTGGTTTTGGGTGCAGCACCTATTAGTAGTGCCGAAGCATATGTCATGATAAAGAATTCGTGAGGGTGTATCAATTGATACATTTTTTGCGTTCAATTAGTATCTTCCGGTTGTAAGTACATATACCTAGGTCAAGCATTAAATTTCCACCAAGTCAATTTTTTGTGTTGGGGGTTGAACGGGGTGAAATTTTTTCCGTTCAATTATTATCCTCAGGGGTTGAAGGGGGTGGTTTTCGGGGGCGCTTACTTGGTACCTATCCTCCAATAACAGTGGTCCAAATCTTAAATTCATTTGCGCTCAATTAGTATCTTCCAGTAACAAGTAGTCTAAGGGTTAAATTTCCACCGAGTCAATTATTTATGTTTGTCAATTTTTCGTATTTGGTGGTTGAAGGCGGGGGTGGTTTTCGGGGTTGCAACTTTTTGCGTTCAGTTAGTCTGTTTCTGTTGTAGACAGTCCAAGGGCTCAATTTCATCCAAGTCAATTATTTGTGTTCGAGGGTTGAAGACTGTGGGTTTTGGGGGTACAATTTTTTGTGTTCAAAATAGTCTCCTACGATAATGAGTGGCAAAAGGATTAAATTCCATCCAAGTCATTTTTTGTGTTTCGGGGTTGAAGGGAGTGAGTTTTAGGAGCGTAGTTTTTTGTTCAATTCAACTCTTTCTGGTGGTCCAAGGGTTACATTTCCTCTAAGTAAATTTTTTATTTCAAGGTTGAAGGGGTCGAGTTTTAGAGGTGCAATTTTTTTCTCTTCCTGTCGTAGGTGATCTAAGGCAGGGTCTAAGGACTAAATATATGCTCAAAACCTTTTCTGGTCCATTGATTAACAGCAGTGGTCGGAACATTACTTTTAAAAAGTAATTCATTACCATTACACATTACTTTGTCGAAATTGTAATGCATTACAATTGCTCATTACTCTTTTCAAAAAGTAATGCATTACAATTACAATTACTTAATAAATGTAATGCATTACTTTATACATTACTTTTAACGTGACATTTCTTAAATTTCTAATTTCAAATTTTGAGATCTGCAGTAAATTGAAACATACGTCATTCCAGACACGGCCAACTCTAATTAGAATTTTAAAAAAGGCAGCAGAGAAGCGGCTGGAACCTCCCCATCGCGTGGATCTTTGTATTCTGTGTAGATAGTAGTCAATTCAACAGAATTTTTTTATGCTTATCGACTGTGACTAATTTCGCAATTTTCTGACAAATACCGACATCACCCATCACATTTGACAATATTATGTTCCTTTTAAGGCTAATAGTTTTGCCACCCTTTTGACAATTAATAACTGATACTTTATGTCATCCACTGTCAGCCCGCTCCCTTTTAATGAAAAATATTTTTTTCTCTATTTTCCACTGAAATGGCAGAAACTGTGAATACATTTTTAGAACTAGAATTTGATCGTCTTTCTAATGGCGACATAAAAAAGGAGGCCTTGTATTTAAAATTTAAAGTTGATATGCTTAAATGGCACTTCCCGTGCACCAATTGCTTCCAAAAGCCTTTCAGGTCTTCAACGGGTCACCCAATCTCCATTTACCAAATTTCAGCAAAATCGATTCACTAATTTGGGCTATAATGTATTTTTAGTGTTATTAAAAAATTTCGATTTTTTGACCCAAAGAGCACTAAATGCGAACGAATTTTGCCTTATTTAAAACCAGAATTTGAAGACCTTTCTGATGGTGACAATAAATCTTTCAAAAACTTGTTTTGGATGGTTAAATGAGTGAATAATTTTATAGTTAGAAATTGGTGTGCCAAAACGGCACTTTCCGTGGGCCGATTGAATCCAAAATTTGTTCAGCTCTTCGACGTGTAATACAATCCCCATGTGCAATTTCAGCCAAATCGGTTCAGGGGCTTGGGCTGTACCGAGATTTTAAAGTCCGATAAAAATCAATTTTTTTTTTATTTTTGGTCAAAAGGGCACTAAGAATGAATGCATTTTTAGAAGCAGAATTTGAAGGCCTTTCCTATCGTGACGTGAAAAATGGGGGTTTGCATTTAAAATTTAAAAATTGATGTGCCAAAATGGCATTTCTAGTTGCACGATTGGCTCCAAAAGCTTTTCAAGTTGGGTTATCACATGCACACGTACCAAATTTCAACCAAATCGGTCTAGTAGTTTTGGCTGTGGCGTGTTTACAAACGTACGCACATACACACAGACACATTTTTAAAACCACTTTTTTGGGTTCCTGAGACCTCGAAACGTGAAGATCTGGTGCTATCTCAAATTCGAAAATTTTAGTGATTGCAGTAACCTCCCTTTATTTATAAGTGGTGAAGTGGATTGGGGAGGTTAAAAATGCCACGTTATAAAAAAAACTGTAGGTGTATTATTTTAAAACAGTAAATTTATTATTTAATTTTAATTTAATTTGAATAACAATTGCGTTTCAAAATTTACCACTGCTTGAGATGGCTAAAGTTAGTTTTATTTTCTTCAGCTAGGAAATTATTTCAATTCTGTAGAAATATTTAATCCGGAGTAATTGCAGAGAATATCGCTACTAAAAATAGCAGGAGAACCTCTTCAAAATGCATCAATGTTTGCTTGGGAGGCGGTAGGTAAACAACCCCGCTGGGTTAGGGTTAACTCTGATACCAGTAGTACCTAGCTACTTCCTGTGGTGGTTATTTCATTTCACAGAATTACATTTTTCATAAAAGTTTTATTTCTGCGTTTATCAATTAAGGGTAAAAAAAGTAAGGAAAAAAGTAATGGTTTTCCATTACAATTACTAAAAAAATGTAATGCATTACAATTACCCATTACTATTTGAAAAAAGTAATGCACTACAATTACTCATTACCAGCTAAAGTAATTTCAATACAGTAATGCATTACTTCTGACCACTGAAATAGTTATCGAATTGCTTGAATTTCAAGCAACCCTTATGTGAAATTTCAAGTTTCAACCCCTAATTTGCACCCCTTTCTGTTTCATCTTGCAGAAAAAACATCCTTTATCAAATAATGTCAAAATATATGTGGTTGCAGACCTCCATGTACAAAATATTTGAGAAGTTTTCGTATTTTTGTGATTTTCAACCCCTAAATTTCATCCCCCAAAATTGACACCCCCTCACCTTCAACATACTTGTACGTCAAAAACCCATATCAAGTTTCAGTAAAATATCTCCACAGGTTCTCGAGTTATTACAATTAATAATTTTTCGATCCCGAAAAAACCTCGCATTCTCGCGCTTTTACTGCGAACGCTGCCTAAACGCTTGAAGATTGATTAAAATCGAATAAGGGAGAAATGTCGACAACGAATAGACCTACAAAAAAGTCCACGACAGTATATAAATATTTGTTACGGATAGCCGACAATAAGCCACTGAAGCTATTTTCGTCAAAAATTAAAACACAAAAACGATCTCGGTGGGCTACCCATCGTAGATAGCTATATGCCGTCGCGGACTTTTTTAAAGATCTTTTCATTGCCGACAATTCCTCCTCACAAACTCTTGCTCTAGCTTCAAGCGTTGAGGCAGCGTTCGCGATCAAACGTCGAAAACTGTAATTTCTTTCAGTTTTTCACCCCTAACTCCCACCCCTCTGGTCCGATATGGCCCAAAAACAATCCCCGCCGAGATTTTCGGGGTATACACATGTGTACAAAATTTCAGCTCGATATCTGCTTTCGTTCTCAAGTTATGCGAACGAGGATATTTGGACAAGAAGGGCGAAAAGTCCGAGTTTTACAAAATCCGAGTGCGATAATAACTTGTTAATATTTTTAGAGAAAATTGGTTTTCCATTTTCAAAGTCAGATCAATGTTCGCTTGACAGTTGGCGACTGTTGGACACACAATCGTTGTCTAGGTTACGATGTAAAAGAGCACATTAGACAACTCATTTGGATGCTATAAAGAGTTCATTACGAAACCGAAATAGAAAACATTTTAACATACTGAGAATTTTTTCATTAACTCTGGTTTTGGCATTTGGAACTCCAGTTGCGCCATTGGTAAATGTCGGGCGGCGGGATTTGGGCCAAATCGTTCCCATATTAAAAAAATGGAATAATCAAAATATAAACAAGTTATGATTACATATATTTAAATCCCATACAAATTAGCCTCCCAGACTACCTTGAACTGCCGTCTGGAAGGGTTGCTCTTAGACTGTTCTTTTTAACCTTCAAACTTGGCAGAATTCCATCCTCAGCAAATGTTTAACTCACATTCAACATTGTCCCTTGAAACTAACCCGACCTGAACCCTTTTGTACCATTTGAAAGAATAAGGACCGGTATTGAATTTGAATTGCAAACAACCAACAATGAAGTCTGGACGCGTAATTAAACTAACTTTTAACACCGCCGAAATTCTTTCCCACAGGTGACAATTTGACAAACGATAATCTCGCGTGATTAATGAGAAAAAAAATTATAAAATCGATCGCGTGTCAATGGGCACCCTTTCTGACGAGTGTTGAAGCAGTAATTATGGAAAAGTAAGCTTCTGGTAACTTTGGGAGGCAATTAGTGATTAAAGCGATGAGCGATGGAAATAAAAGAGACAAACAGCTGAGTTCACAACAGCATTTTGCGGAACCGTTGAACATTGATCAAAGTGAACGAACAGCATCGGATACAGCGGTTGCTGCAGGGTTAGATAGACTAGGGTGAAACATGCTGGTCACCCTCGACGCTGCCGGCAAAAAAATATTCTCAAAATAATTCATTAGAGGATCGGAAAAAGAGTGGACCCTGGCCTGGAATATAATCACATTAAAAGGGGTAAAAACTGCATGCGAATTATGTTGTTGTTTTGCTTTCGAAGGGTGAATAACCTTTTTTATAATTGAACAACTCTGCTTTCATTAAAAAGCCCGGCATCAATGCGATGTGTATCCCTGTAGATTTTATCGATCTGCACCTAGTAGTAGTGCCTCCGAAACCGGAAATGATATTCTTCAGTGTTTGCAGTAGAAAATGAACAAAAATGATCAATGCGATGTGTATCTCTGTAGATTTTATCAATCTGCACCTAGTAGTAGTGCCTGCGAAACCGGAAATGATCTTTTACAGTGTTTGCAGTAGAAAATGAACAAAAGTGATGATAATGATGATGATAATGTACATCAATGCGATGTGTATCTCTGTAGATTTTATCAATCTGCACCTAGTAGTAGTGCCTCCGAAACCGGAAATGATCCTTTACAGTGTTTGCAGTTTGCAGTGTTTGCAGTTCTGGTTGCCACAAACTATCTCGAAATCATCAGACGCTTACATTGCAGTTTTGCAATCGGGTGCGCGCGTTAGATAGTTATAGAGGTCAAGAATAAAACTGGCTGGCATTCGAACCTCTATAACTAAAGGGTGGATTTATGCAAAAATTTTGCATATTATATGCACTTTTTAGATCTGCTAGCACATTTAAGGAAACCACAGCTTATTTTGCATATGTGGTCCTTTTTTAAAATTATTTCGTGAAAAATTCCTTGAATTTGCTTCCAACAGTTCTAATGATCAGATCAAAGACATCTGTTTCATCATGTCGAAAGTGAGTGGTGACTGGTGGTAAACTATCGTGGATATTAGTTGTATCCAAAGTTGCTAAAAAAAAAGTGTCGAGTTTGTTCAATCAAATAACTTAAGGGTTGAATTAATAAATGAGTTGAGAAATGACCCAACAAGTAACGTGAAAATGGAAAGGAGCTTTTCAGTTTATAAACATATGCAGAAACAGCGATAAACGTCATATAGATTTGTAGTGATTTTTTTTTAAAATTATACATTGTTAAGTAGGTGTAAGTTTTTAGATCAATAAATGTACTTATAAGTTGTCTTATGATTGTTTTATTGAAAATATTAATTGTTTATATGTATTATTCTTAATATTAACAAATAATAAAATATTACACATGCCCTGCATATTTTGCTTAAAAGCTGCATATTTTGCCGAAAAAGCTTGCATAAATATGCGCATAGACTTGGATTTTTATTTGCATATAATCCGCCCTTTATCCATAACTATTTCCTTTTGGAAATCATCCTCAAACCACAAAAGTGGAATTATTGTAAAAATACGAAATTAAATCACGCGTGATTGTAATTTCTTGAATATTCAGATCGAAATAAGTCGAAAAGAAAGGGTAACGTTTTGCGCTAAAATCCATTTAAATGACTCCTAAGAGAGATACGCTCCCTTGCCGGAATACGTAGAATTCAGTTTTTTTTAAATTTTCTCATAAAATACAATTGATACGAATCTGAAATTTTGAACATTGACTACACTGAGAAAAATCAAGCAATTAGAATGTCATACTAAGATTTGTATGTTTGTGGCAAAAAGAAATTTAGTTTTAATAATTAAATGGCGTATGACTGTAACTAAACGAAATATCTACCGCAGTAAAATACATTTTTTTGGGAGACTATTAGAATTGTAATGTTGTTATGAGTAAATTTCTAATGATGGCAGAGCTCGTGAATGCTCCTGTTCCTGTCTAGGTTTTTTTGGAAAATTTTTGTTATGGCAACTAAACGTTTATTTGCGGCCACAGCCTAAATTGTTTCCAGAGCTTGCTTTGTCTCCTGAGACAATGGTCTAAATGTCAGAATCGGATATCATCGACAACGGTTTGGATTGGGGTAGTTAGTTGTTGGCAATGTGCTAATGAACACGCGGTCTCGCGGTCAGAGTTCAATACCACTGGGGGTGTGTGTGTGTAGTTGTGTACACGTGTTATTGTGCGGTGTGTCTTGAAGAAAGCCTGATTCCTTAGCTTTAATTTAAGATCACGTTTATCAGAAACGGTTAAGAAATAGCCGATCGACTTATACCCAAAAATATTTTGTCCGGTTTTTTTGGTTCACCCGATATAATACATAATATGTATTATTGTATTTTTGGTTGAAAGTTTGGTCCATTTTTTCAAAGAGGAACTGATGTTTGATTACACGAGGTAGTTTGTTGTTTGAGCGTCTTTCGATGAATTTACAGTGTGACTCAAAAGCTGTTATTTTTCTTTGACCCAAACGTTTTTTCGTTTTCCAGGCAAGTGTTTTGTATTTTGTGTTAATTTCTTTTATAGCTGAAGATGGAGTAACACTCCGAAACGCGTCCTAAACAGTACCTAAGTAAATTTTGTGGAACAAGACTTTGAAACTACCTCGTGTAATATTGTATTTTTTCTGTTTAATCATCTATATACATATTGCGAGTAATGTATTATCGTATTTTTCCTGTTTAATCATCTACATAATTACCAATAATGTATTAGGTATATTGTATGTTTCCTGTTTAACCATATAAGAATGTGCCTAATATGTATTTTTAATAATCACATCCCTACCTACATAGGGGTGTAATAAATTATTTTTAGAAAATCATGGTTTGAATTTTAGTAGGTAAATGGGCATATTGCTCCTAATAGATTCTTCTATTTGCTATTAATACGAAAGAACTGCTGTGGCCAGAGTTTCTTATTGCTACTGCAAAAGATACGTATTCTAAAGGTTACTAAGCCAATGTTGTTGGCAGTAATAGAACCGTTTATTAGGATCTAAGTAACTGGTCATTTAGGACAATAAATTTTTATATGTGCTGTTAATAACGAGAACTGTTCAACGCCAGGATTCCCAATTTAGTCGCCCCAACAAAACGGCGTTGCCGTCCCGTATTTTAATATAACTTTCTAATAACTGCTATTAGAATTTACGTAAATTTTTTCAGTAATGTAAAAGGCTCTCTTGCTCATTTTTTACACAATTTTTCCTTTATACATTTTTTCTCGAAAAACCGTCACGAAACCATAATTAGGTGGCCATTGCATACAAAAGGGTGCTCTTGACCAAATTCGGTAGGATGCACCGTTTTCGAATAAAATGGATCCAATTTCTTTAGAGCGCAAAAATTTTAATCGGTTTATTTAACTAATTGTTTTCGTGCTGTAGCAGAATGCGAGGCACTCTTGTTTTAACTTATTCGTCCGCTCGCTCACTCGTCGTATCGCTCCTCACTCTCTCCGAGCTATAACTTGAGAACGGATTGAGATATCGTGCTGAAACTTGCTATACGGCTTTGTCTCCCGAAAAGTAAGGCGGGGATTGCTTTTGGGCCATATCGGACCAAGGGGGTGGGAGCTAAGGGTGAAAAACCGAAAAACTATGAATTGCAAAATCTCGGGAAGTAATGGGGGTATCTTACTGAAACTTGGTGTGCACATTCCACCTTCAAGTCTGTTGAATGTGAGGGGGTGTCAAAAAATATGATAACTCCCCAAGAATTGCACGCAGCTATTTGAAACCTGACGTACATACATACTACGATGAAATCTTGCGGGGGATACAGTTTCCAAAAAATCGGACAGATGGGGTGGAAATTACTGGTTGTAACTCGAAATTTTGCTTAATAACTATTGGTCGAAATTTGCGTCATTCGATAGCTTTCCAATAATGATTCAAAAAAGGCGTTATTCACGTTATTCACACAAAAATACGAGAACTCTAAAACTACTCAACGTATCAGGGCAGAATTGGGTGTGCTAATTTAGAGTGACACTGTAGGTGGATGGGCAAATTTTTACTAAAATCTAATAAGGGGAATGAAATTTAATGGTTGAAACTGGAGATTTCTTCAAGTAAACGGTGGTGTAAAATTACGGCGTTCGATAGACTTCAGTTAACCATTGAAAAAAGGTATGAATCTTCAATCTAAAACCAACCCCTAGCCTACTAACAACCCCTAACGCTATTTTATTTATTTTTTCTGAAATCCTATTGATTTAACCGAAGTATGTAAATACGCAAAAAGTTGTATAACACTTTAGAAATAAACTCACTCCTGTAAATCATAAAGGTGTTGAACACGCGAATCTCTAAATAACGGCAAATTTTGAACGAATTGAATTAGGGTGGTGAAATTCAAAGCACAACTTTCTTTAGAGTATGTGGGGGTGGTGAAATAGGGGGTTATAGTGTAGGGGTTGAAACGTACATAAAACCCTGTAATTTGATACAAAGAACTAATATCTGCGGTGAAATTATTGTGAGGCCTTATACACTGTGTCTTCGAAAAGGGAGGAGTGAATTTTAGGAGAAATTTATCGAAGGGGATGAAATTTACGGGTGGAAACTTGAATTTTCACTTAATAATGCCATTCGATAGCTTTCTATTGATGGTACAAAAATGGCCTTAATCATCACTCGCGAAAAACCACCCATAAAGGCGTTAAAAGTTACAACCCCCAACATGCAGAAACACAATAATACGATAACTTAAAAACTGGTCAACGTATTAAGGCCGAATTTGGTGTGTCAATTTACAGCGACAGAGGTGGAGGGATGGTAAATTTTTCATTATGATCTAACAAGGGGGATGAAATTTAAGGCTTGAAACTAGAAATTTTTCGGGAAAATGGTGGCATGAAATTACAAGGTTCCATAGATTTTGGTCAACCTTTAAAAAAAGTCTTATGAGCTTTCAACTTAAAACTAACCCCGAGACTACTAACAATCCCTAAACAAGCAGATTAATGTACGATTCCACCGACCTTACTTAACTTTAAGAGAGCCTTAAAATGACAATAATGACATTTATACCATAAGACAAACGTCATTCTCCATTTTTAGGTCTAACTTAAGTGAAAACTATGGTCCGTGGGACCGGCCATTAGTACATTTTATTTATTTTTTTGGGCTTTTTTGTGATTCTTTGGTAATTCAAAGTCATTTTCATTATTTTTTAAACCATCCACAGTTTTTCAATTCAACCCCTTTCTCGATATGTGAACCCTTAAAAAGCAAAATTTACGCAGACCGCTTCTTTTTCGTGTAATTTTTGCTAGCTCTACTTAAGTACAGAACCCCCCGAGCGTTAATTTCGTAAAATTCGATCAATTTTGTCTTTTTTCGGTAATAAATTTTACTCATATGGATTGTTTTTGCCTTTTTCACTTTTTCGACCCCCTACGCAATATTTCAAGCCCCAAGAGCTAAATTTGCATAATTGGCGTATTTTAGTGTTATTTTCTGTAGTTCTACTTAATTACGGTTCATTCTCATCCCCTTTGACTTTTCATCCCCAATTTTCCACCTCTCTAAGTGTTAATTTTGCAAATTTCGTGTAATTTCGTTTTTCTTTGGTAATAAATTGAGCTCATTTGGATTCAGTTACCCTTTCAGAATTTTTCAGCCCCTCTCGCATATTTTCTGTAATTCTACTTAATTATAAATCATTCTCATCTCCTTTGATTTTTCATCTCCCTTTACGATTTTTTAACCCTCCAAAATTCGGGTAACTTCTTCGGTAATTGAACTCATTTGGGTTCAGTTTACGTTTTATAATTTTCCAGCCTCCTTCGCAATAGGTAAGTATATCATTATACTTATACCCCACAAAAGTCTAAATTGCATATTGGCTTATTCTTCACCTCTCTTGACTTTTCATCCCCCTTCGTAATTTCTCAAATTTCTCAACCCACTGAGCGTCATTTACAAAATTTTGTTGTTTTTTCTATAACTAGGTACTCATCATTGCTCATTTCGATAACTTCTCATCATTTACTCATTTTATATGGATTATATTTTCACTCTTTACAACTTTTCCACCCCCTTCATTACCTCCAAAATATAAATTAGCAAAATTGTCTTATTTTCCGTGTTACTTTTGGTATTTCTACTTAACTGCCTTGCCTGTAGTGGTAATTCTACAGATTTCGCATAATTTTTGTTTTTTTGTTCATTTTCTACCCATGCAAACACCGTAAAGGACCATTTCAAGTTTCCCATCCCAATTCACAGTTTTTTAATATTGTATTTTTCAACAGTTCGCCTTTTTCACACATCTGTGAGTCTGCGCAGGCACTACTACTAGGTGCAGTTTGAAAAAATCTGCACCCGATTCCACCAAAAAATTCAGGCGGCTCCTACATACGTGATAAACATCTACAGGGATGCACATTGCATTGATGTACATCTTCCGGTGACTTTTATGCATAACTCTTGAACTGATTGTAATATCGAAGTGAAATTTTAAATGCGAATGTACATACAATCATAACTCTTGAAATTATACCTACGCTTCACAGCTTCACAAATTGCCGAACCATCAATTTTCTAATGACATCTCTAGAACGGATTGTGATATTGACCTGACGACATGAGATTTTATTTTATTTACTATTTTTTATTTAAATAACCGCCTATTAGCTATTAATAAAATCTACACGTATTAATGTTAACTTGATACTATCATAGTAAATTTTTGCCACCGTCTAAAATTAGACTACCTACTATCACTATCCACCCTCATTATCACAAATTCAAATTAGGAGCGCCGATAAGCATAATTTTCAAGTACTTGATTTGGAGATAATTTATGGAAACTATTACAGTTACGAATAAATATTGAATTTTCTTTTTTTTTGGGGTATTAAGATTAGTAACGCGTAATTTCCGTCCCATCCTTTATAGCCAGGAAGTAAAAACTTCTGAAACATATTTCGGCACTTAAAAACTTATTTATCCCACATTTTAAAGCGTGAAATTTCAAAGGACATAAAAAACTACAGCTGATTTATAAAGATCGGTTAAAGCGTATCAGCTGTTCTACCACCGGCTGTTTGCCGGCTCCCATCAACTGGACTGGACCCTCACCTGCCCACGAAATCTCTGCAACTGTAAATTCCTCGCTTTAAATTTTAATCGATAACACACCCTTTGAAAACTTAGTGCAGATGTGCCCTAATTTATCATTAATAAAATTCATTATTTCGCTCCTGATACTTTTTTGTTGGAGAATAAAAAAAGGTAAAATTCTGAATTTTTTTTTAGTTAGCCGCAGAGTGCCCTCCATATGCTGCGGTTTCTGAGACAACCCACAATTTCATTTTACCAGCGGCATTTTTTATGTTCATGAGCCATAACATCAACATATGGGATACGGTCACGTATTGTTAACTTAACGAATTCAGTAAAACCAATTCGATCTGGTTTCAAGGGCTGCATATTATCTTCACAATTGCACATTTGCAGTGACAGTAATTATTAAAATGACGGTGTAAATCTTATTCACAGTTACAATAGAAATTGGCGGAAAGTAATAAACGATTCTTCGCTCTCTGACCTATATTGGACAAAAAAATGCCATAAAAATCAAAAAAATTTCAATCTGAACAGGCGATACGTTTATTGGAGATAGATAAAAACAGCAGGTGCTGGTGATCAACACTCACCTGGCGTTTCAAGCGGGCAAGCTGCAAATTCGTTCGGAAATGCCTTTAAACTAGGCTCTTTCTTTAAATCTCTCGTTAAAAAAGGTTTGCGGAAAAAATATCCATCAGAATGACATTAGTGTGATGGTCAAAAAGGCGGTTCATCTTGAGGAAAATGAAGGAGCCGGTACCTGCAGAAAATAAAATTGATGGTTTTAAAACATGACGCAAATTACTAGTTACCGTTATTCAAAAACGTTGAAAAATTAATGTTCACAACATAATGCCTAGCCACAACCCTCGTAAAATCAATTTTTTTGGAATTACTCAATGTTACTTCTATCTACAATGCTAAAATAGCTACCTAATAGAAAGTGTTGGCAGAGGCTGTTGTGCTTGTGCTCATGTCCTCATATTAACTTTTAACCTCCCCAACCCCATCACAATTTTAAAAAAATGGGAGGTTACTGCAATCACTAAAATTTTCGAATTTGAGATAGCACCAGATCTTCACGTTTTGAGGTCTCAGGAACCCAAAAAAGGGGTTTTTAAAATGTGTCTGTGTGTATGTACGTACGTACGTACGTACGTTCGTACGTTCGTACGTTCGTTTGTAATCACGCCACAGCCAAAACTACTAGACCGATTTAGTTGAAATTTGGAACATAGGCATCTCGTAACCTAACTTAGATCTGAAAAGCTTTTGGAGCCAATCGTGCAACCGGAAATGCCATTTTGGCACATCAACTTTTAAATTTTAAATGCAAACCCCCATTTTTCACTTCACCATAAGGAAGACCTTCAAATTCTGCTTCTAAAAGTGTATTCATTCTTAGTGCCCTTTTGACCAAAAATAAAAAAAAAATTGATTTTTATCGGACTTTAAAATCGCGGTACAGCCCAAGCCCCTGAACCGATTTGGCTGAAATTTTGCACATGGGGATTGCATTACACGTCGAAGAGCTGAACAAATTTTGAATTCAATCGACTCACGGAAAGTGCCGTTTTGGCACACCAATTTCCAAATTTAAAATTATTTTTTCATTTGACCATTAAAAACAAGTTTTTGAAAGATTTATTGTCACTATCAGAAAGGTCTTCAAATTCTGGTTTTAAATAGGACAAAATTAATTCGCATTTAGCGCTGTTTGGTTCAAAAAAGCGAAATTTTATAATAACAGTAAAAATACATTATAGCCCAAATTACTGAATCGATTTGGCTGAAATTTGGTACATGGAGATCGGGTGACCCGTTGAAGACCTGAAAGGCTTTTGAAAGCAATTGGCCCACGGGAAGTCCCATTTAAATATATCAACTTAAAATTTTAAATACAAGACCTCATTTTTTATGTCGCCATTAGAAAGGCGATCAAATTCTGGTTCTAAAAATGTGTTCACAGTTTCGGCCATTTCAGTAGAAAATAGAGAAAAAATTCTTTCTCAATAAAAGGGAGCGGGCTGACAGTGGATGACATAAAGTGGCAGTTATTGTCAAAAAGGTGACAAAAGATTAACCTTAAAAGGAACATATTGTCAAATGTGATGGGTGATGTCCGAGGTGATGTCGGTATTTGTCAGAAAATTGCGAAATTAGTCAAGGATTAAAAAAATTCTGTTGAATTGACTACTATCTACACAGAATACAAAGATCCACGTGATGGGGAGGTTCCAGCCGCTTCTCTGCTGCATTTTTTTTCTGGTTTCAATGCATTTATTTCAACCGTCTTCAATTTCTGATTTTCTCTTGTCACCCTTTCCTAACAAAAGTAAAAATTTGCAGATCTGATGAAAAAATGACTATAGGACCTGGAAGTTCCTGAAGACAACCAATAATATGATCAAAACTAGATAGATTTCCGTTCAAAGTGTTTTGTAATATTTTCTCTGCTAAATACAATTACATAAATAGGTACTTACTGAATTAATTACATTACAAAAGGAAGCAGATGTAGAAAAAATCTGATTTGAAATCTACCCTGCTGCCTATGCAAGAAAAGGTGAAGAGAAAAAACTATGATACAACAAAATGTGAATTAAAACAAAACGGAAGATTTACATCAATGATGTAATCAGATGTAATCAGATGTGATCATAGATCATTGATGGGTATGTAGGGGCCATCTGGATTTACTGTAGAATCAATCTGCACCTAGTAGTAGTGCCTCCGCAGACGCACAGATGTGTCAAAAAGGCGAATTGTTGAAAAATAGTTTTACCGTAAGTATTAAAAAAACTTAATTGGGATGGGAAACCGAAAATGACCCTTTAAAGTGTTTGCAGTACTGAAAATGGACAAAAAAAACACAAACATTTTGCGAAGTCTGTAGAATTAGCACTCTAGGGGGTTGAAAAATATTAGAAGGTATGAGAAGGCCATGACAAGAGAAAATCTACAGCAGTTAAGTAGAAACACCAAAAGTAACACGGAAATAAGACAATTTTGCAAATTTATGTTTTGGAGGGGATGAAATATTGTGAAGAGGGTTAAAAATTTGCGAAATGGCGCTCAGTGGGTTGAAAAATAGAGAGTAGAATAATAAAATATAGCAGAAAAAAATGTAAATTAGGCTTTTGTAGGAGTTGAAATACTCCTACACCTTATTACGAAGGGGGCTAAAGAATTGAAAAAGGTAAACTGAATCCAAATAAGTTCAATTTATTACTGAAGAAAAACGAAATTAACATTTACGGAGTCGAAAAATTGTAAAGGGGGAGGAAAAGTCGATGGGAGTAAGGATTAATGGTAGTTAAGTAAAATTACAGAAAATAACACGAAAATAAGCCAATTATGCAGATATTGCTTCTGAGGAGTTGAATCATTGCTAAGGGGTGTCGAAAAATGAAAAAAATGCAAACAAAATCCAAATGAGTAAAATTAATTACGGAAAAAAGACAAAGTTGCGAGAATTTTACAAAATTAACGCTGAGGTGGTTGAAAAATTATGAAGGGGGATGAAAAGTTAAGGGGGGTGAAAATTTAGTGTAGTTAAGTAAGGTCTCGTATTTTTCTGTTTCTGCATGTTGGGGGTTGAATGATCTATGGGGTCGTAGGTAGCGCCTTTAAGGGTGGCTTTTCGCGAATGATGATAAAGACCTTTTTTTGTACCATTCATAGAAAGCTATCGGTATGAAGTTTAAACCTACATTATTCAGTACTCATTACAGAAAATCTAGAAGGCCTAGAAAATTTATGTGGATATAATTCGATTGACAGCTGTCAAAAATATAAAAGTTTCATCTAAATAGCATCAATCGTTAGGGAGATATTAATTTTTACTTGAAATCGCATTTTTCAGATTTTTCGGAATAACTCAGGAGCGAATTAACATATCGCGGATTTCTCTTCAGATTTAAGAGATGCCAATGATGAGCAGTGAAAAAGGAACCACCCTGTATACTATGTAATAACTTCTACAACTTTTAAAGAGAGCGCTAAAGATATTTCGCGTCCAAGGTGCCACATAATACTTTTTCTAGAACTGAATTCTGACTGAAAGAAACAAATCAAGAACATTATAAAATAATGATCCCCGAGCAGTCGAGCAGGAAATGATCACTTTGCGCACTGCAAAAAAATCACGCAGTTCGAGCACTGTCAGTGATAAAAAAAGTTTTTTTGAAAGTTGTAGAAAAAACAAACTTTTGTACATATTGTGCATATGTAGGGGATGATCCCGATCCGGGAGTAGGGAGGAATTTGATTTGTCTTTCGTGGCTCCAAAATCTAAAGATTGCAGAAAAAATCTTAGGGTTTCAGCTTTTTTCAATTCAAAAATACCCAATTAACAAATTTTAAATAATCCTTTTGTCCCATATATATGTCTGCCTTTGATACTTTTGTGTTCAGAAGATCATGATGAACAGAATAAACTTGGTCTCAAAGAGGAGAAAATGACAGTACAGCTTCACCTTCGTACATGTTTACAACCACCCTCACCGAAAACGCAGCAATCTGGACATCTGCCAAACGTTTTTTTGTTACATGTGCCATCTTATTTGTTCGAAAAATTGACAGGCAGACGGGAGCAAATGATATAATGGACCTCCATTTTTTTTACAAATTTGGAGTCCCCTCAATTGAAAACGCAGCCACACGCGAGCATGATTCTTCAATTTCCTGGTTTATACAGGATGTCTCAAAACTCGCGCACTTCGGGCCCGACGCGCTGTGGAGGATCATGAATGAAGCATAAAAGTGACAGTAAATTTTTTTTTAGAGGCACCATCGCAGAGATATCGGGTGGTCGTAAATGATTGACGGCTAAATGGCAACTCTGCATAAAAATATAGGGGGATTTTGCAAAAAGCAGTGTCGTCCATTGTTAATCGTGCTGTCCTTCCGCTGTAGTAGTGTCGGATTGAAAGCAACGAGGCCATTAAGCGGACAATAATTTATGACCACCCGATAGAATGTTCCCAAGATAAGTAAGGAAATCTGGCAACATGTTACAATTTTTACCTTGATATTTACTTTAATGTGATTATTAGAATACACTAGGACTCCTAGTGACAAGGTTGCCACATGGTTAACATATGAATAACTCCAATAATTCGAAAGGTTCCCCGAATTTTGTCCGCAATTATGCTTCACGTTCATTCACTGCATCATAAACACTGATAAACAAATCAATTGGATAATTCATTTTAGAGAAATTTACGTGTAAATTTCGGCCTTTCGGAGGGTTATAATAACTTTGTAGTGGGGGCTCAAATAAAATAATCTCAAGCTCAAGCTGTTTATGTTTTCTCGTAGGCTACTCTACAGCGCCTCAGGCACGAAGTGCGCGAGTTTTGAGACACACTGTATTAGGTATCTAAAACTTTAATAATTATCCGTAATTATGGTGAGGCAAATCATACAGGGTGAGCCTGAAAGACTCCACATCTTTTGTACCGCAGAATCTACTGGTCAAAGGATGAAGCTTAGTGTAAAAATTATTGGTCAATTGTTATAAGCCGCCAAAAATCTTCATTTTTAAACATTCCTTTTAAATATCTTTTGAAAGGTGTATCGTAGGATTTTGAATTTTTGCATAGCATTGTTACAGACCAAGAAGCAACTCCTGATGGTGCTTAAGACATTATCCAAAAAACGGATCTCTGTTATCGGGTGGCCCCGATGTTATTTGCCCTTGAACTTTTTTATGTTTGAAAATATTGCTAATTTGCCTATGCGGCCGTATTCCGCGTTCAATTCTAAAACTTTTTTGGCTCTTAAAATTTTTCGAAAAAACTAACCACTCACGAGAAAAACTGAAAAAACCGAAAACATGATGCAGGTAATCAATCACCTTAAAACCAATGATGAGTCTACCTCATAAAAAAGTGAAATTACCATCAATGTTTTTTCTTCAGTTGTGAGCAATGGTTCTGGGCACAGATGTAGGACAACACCTTCAATGCAAAAAAACAGTTGAAATGTGATGCGTGTCAACGTACACTTTTGATTTTTATTGAAATTGTTTTTCTAATTCTCCTCGTGAGTGGTTAATTTTTTCGAAAAATTTTAAGAGCCAAAAAAGTTCTATAATTGATCGGGGAATACGGCCGCATAGGCAAATTAGCAATATTTTTAAACATAAAAAAGTTCAAGGGCAAATAACATCGGGGCCACCATGTATAACAGGGATCCGCTTTTTGGATAATGTCTTAAGTACCATCATTTTGGTCTGTAACAATGCTGTGCAAAAATTCAAAATCCTATGTACACCTTTCGCAAGATATTTAAAAAGAACGTTTAAAAATGAAGATCTTTGGCGGCTTATAACATCAAGAGGAATCACAATTGACCAATAATTTTTGCACCAAGCTTCATCATTTGAACAGTAGATTCTGTGGTATAAAGGATGTGGCGTCTTTCAGACTCACCCTGTATAAATTTCATCCCCTTCGTTAAATTTCTTCTAAAATTCACTCCACCTTTCTCGAAGATATAATGTGTGAGACCTCACAGTTTCACAGCAGAAATTGCTTACAGAGTTTCATGAACGTTTCAACCCCTTAACTCCAACCCCCTATTTCACCACCCCCACATATTCCAAAGAAAGTTGTGTTTTTAATTTCACCACCCAAATCCAATGCGTTTTCTTGTAGAGAATTTAAGTCTTCAATATAATGTACTTCCATATTTTTCGTACGACGAAGAGACAGCGAGTTATTTGCAAAAAACCAAATTTTTGCACATATTTTGCATATTTAGGGGGTGATCCTGACCCCGGAGTAGGGAGGAATTTGATATACATATATGTCTTTCCTGGCTCCAAAATCTAAGTATGTATTGCAGAAAAAAAATCTTAGGGTTTCAGCTTTTTTATTCAAAAATGCCCACTTAACAAAAACAAAAAATCAGTCACATATACGTCTACCTTTGGTACTTTCGTGTTCAGTCTACCAAGCGTTTTATTGTTACATGTGCCATCCCATTTACACGAAAAATTCACAGGCAGACGGGAACAAATTATATAATGAACCACGATTTTTTTACAAATTTGGAGCCCTCTCAATTGAAAACCGAGCATAATTCGTAAATTTTCTGATTTATATTATCTAAAACTTTAATGCTTATCCGTTATTATGATGGTGGGGCAAATCATGTATCAAAATTGTCGCTAGTTGCTTGGAGCTTAGCTACCTTTTTTTCATGAAGTATTCTGGTTTCAAGTTTTGTCAGTTACAACTGTTACAAACAAGCCTAATTACAAAAGTGACAATATAATTGTCAGTTAAGTACAGTCACATTAAACAAAGTTTTTTTCTGTCAGTAGCTTTAAAAAGCTTTTTGCCCCTTTACACTTTCGAACGTGCTTTTGCCACATCTGAAAGACTCTTCGAGTCCTACTTATACCTACTGCCGTAAACTAATTGTGATTAATTCTTGATAATGCTTAGGTGGCAGATTCATCTTCAAAGAATCAATTAAACACCGAAATAGAAAAAATTGAATTACGTGTAACTTTAGCATCAGGAGAGCGTTAAGTTAATTTGGAACTCCGACCTCGGATGGATTTGAAAGAGTTATCACAGTTGCGAATTTTCCCCGCCATTTAATGACCAGATTTCCCAACTATAATTTCCTTTTACCTCAGCGCCGAAAGCGTGAGTAACGATCCCCTATAAAACGGCGGTGGAGTCCGACAGTATCGCAAATTCCCCTTCTGTTACAATTGATCACTCGGAAAACTCATTTTTTAGGCAGGTTCATACTATTTCCCGAAAGTGGCAGGGCTCCCCAAAGTAGGTCATATCAAGTAAGTGCGTCTGGTGGAAACGCACTGCCGAAAATTCATTTGGATAACAGCAGGGAACGTGTGTCCATGGAAACGTTCCTTCAGCCTCACCGTCATCTGTTGTATTTTGATTCACTTTATCATCCTTTCCAATGAGCTTTCCTGGACGCACATTCCTTCCAATTTGAGCGAGGTTTGTCTGTATATTCTGATGGCCATTTATGAGTTTAATGCGGTATGTAATTCTGGATGATATGTGCGTTCCCAGCCACTTTGTTGTGTTTTTGTTTTAATAAAACGGAATTTTCGTGGATTTGTCAGTTTAAGGGATGCACGGAGTTTTCCGATTTATTACGAATGCCGTTCGATTATCGTTGATCCTGTAAGATTAAACACAAAAAGGGTGTGGCTCATATTTCATATAAAACCGGAAATAAAAGGCTTTCCGTTACTGCTTTCATCTAAGGGCGTTTGAGGGGGAAGCTCCTTCAACCCTTGATCTTGTCTCTTCAGTGCAATCGGTTGTTCACAATTTCTGTTATTTTCATCTCACTTTTATTCTTTTGTCCTCTTGTCAATCAATTTATTCACTTTTTCGGATAATGTAGTCCAGTAAAGTTAGGTTTTTTAGAAGAAATTATTTACATATTTTTTAAATTTTGGCTACGAACTCCTGATAGCACCTGAAATGAAATGCCGAAACGTTCCCATCCCTCAAATGTGCGCTTCATTCCTTATTTAGCAAAAACCACCCTCAAACTTGGCATCTCGTTAGTTTTTAGCATTTTTCGGCGAAACTATCCATCTGACAAAAAATTTATTCTAATCAAAAGTCTTACTTATGAAATTCTGCATTAAAAAATCCTTTTGATTATTTTGATTATCCCACCTAATTCTCGCAAACGACGTCCGAAGTTGTAGAACAGTCAAATTAGATTCTTTAGTAGAACATATTTATATATTTATGAAAGTTTTGTTACGAACTGCTGCTGGGCCCCAAAAACACCCCCCAAGTGTAAGCTTCATCCCTTTTTTGATGGCGAAAACTTACTCCCAGACGTGGACATGGCGCTAGTTTCTAGCATTTTTCGGCTAAACTATCAAACGGACAAAAAATTACTTTAATCAAGAATATTCCTCATGAAATTCTGCATTAAAAAGTCCTTTTCATCATTTTGCTTATCTTCACCTAATTCCTGCAAGCGACTTCCGAAGTTGAGGGTTGTCTTTCGCTCGCACCGCTCGCACCATCAACTTCGGACGTCGTTTGCAAGAATTAGGTGGGGATAAGCAAAATAATGAAAAGGACTTTTTAATGCAGAATTTCATGAGGAATATTCCTGATTAGAGTAATTTTTTGTCCGTTTGATACTTTAGCCGAAAAATGCTAAAAACTAGCGCCATGTCCACGTCTGGGAGTCGGTATGGGACATTTGGGCGCGACCGAAACGGCGCGGACCGATTGGGCGCGACCATAACGGCGCGGGGACAAAACGGCGCTAGGCCAAAACGGCGCGGGGCCAAAACGGCGCGAGCCTATTTGGGCGCTGGGCCATTTGGGCGCGAAAGTATACAAATAATACATGGCAATCTATTCCTGGAACTTCGTAATACCGCCGATTATGACATGAAATTGTTATTGCAGTAGTGCATTCAGGTTCAGGCTAATAATTTTTTTAATTATTAAATTTTTTATCCGACAATCAAATGTAATTACAGAAACCTGTTGTTTATGTTGCTGATAGGGTTGCTTTCGAATAAAAGTTAACAAATTTCAACCGCCGTTTTAACTTTTATTACAAAAATCAAAATGTGACTGAACTATGGCTCTGGGCCTCATCAGAATATAAATTGTGAAGTCTTTCAAATTATTTCATTTTTACTTATTCATTTAAACTCTTGATCGGGTAGATTGGGAGGTAGAATGCTTATCACGGTTGTTAGCGTCGAAATGCAGATGGAATGTCTTGTGTAAGTATACAAAATCAATGTGTAGAGACCGGATAGTTAGGCAAAATAAAACTGCAAAATAGGCAAAATAAAACCCCTGTTTAGGCATTATAAAACTGCCAATTTAGGCAACAAAATAGGCAAAAATAAAGGCAAAAATTTACGATTTATTTACAATTCCAGCTACACACAAGCAGTCTCTATGTTTTCGATCTTGAGGTTGATTCTTCTGTCGCTCAAGACGTCTTTGTACCGAGAAAAAAGTCGCTTTACATCCACTGACGTCACAGGTGCATATTTCAATGATTTCACTATAAGGGGCCCAAGATCTGAATCGACGCCTTGATGAATGTCAGCCACCATTTGCAGTTTTTCAAGGCAGGAGTTGTTGGTCAAAATATTGTTAAACTTGGTTTGCACCGACTTGCCTATTGGCCCAGATTTTTCAGAAACACTTTTTTACTTGCCCAAGAATTTGTAAATTCTCCAAGAAGGTTTCCAACTTCTCGAATTTAGAATTGAAAAGCAACCCTTTAAGGGGGAGGGTAGGTAGGTAGGTAGGTATCTGCTCTAATCGTATAATTAGGATAATGTGTTTTGCTGAAAGTCCCAATAAAATAATGATTTGCTGATACCTAATGGGCCATTATCAAGAAATCATTATCCCGGATTTGCATTTCTGAGAAGAAAATTTATGATGGTGATGAGCTTTTAGGCAAATTCAAGGAAATTATTGTCAAATTAGGCATGGTAAGCAGAATATATGATTTTAGGCAAAATAAGACAAAAAACAGCATTTTAGGCAAAATAGGCAGGCACCAGGTATTTACCTAACTATCCGGTCTCTATCAATGTGCTTTTAAGGATTATTTCATTCCTGGAACGAAGAATCAGGTAGCCACACCTGATATCTGGGTTTTCCCAAAATCCCAAACTAATGATATATTATTCTAATGACCCGTTTCCTTTCTTAATATTAACGGCCGTTGCTTACACCGTCTTGCTCATAGATTTATAGTTTAATATATTCAATTTCCATTATTTACTTGTGTCAGTTATTAAAAAATTTCAAGGAATAAATTGAAACTGTTTCTATAATGGCAGGTAAAGGCGCTCGCAAATTTATCTGTAATAAAACCAAACTTGCCCAAGCGGATGGATTAGTGCATGGGTTCTAATTTATGACAGGATCATTAAAATTTGAAAAAATATATATATGATCTGCAAAATTCCTGTTTTTGTTGAACTTATACAAATGGAAGCGCCCAGTCAAATTTCGAGCATTTATTTTACATCTTTCGATTTCGAAGATCTCGGTAACTCAATTTCATTATTATCGAATTAAAATCACTGTTATTTATAATAATTATTTTTGAATCCATTAAGTGGTACCTACCAAGACTTTGAATACCTGAATATTTAACTTTTCTCAGGTTTTATTCCAGGGACTTTTTTCTCCAACCCATCTGCATTTGGACGCGCTAGACTTTACCGGGTAAAATTAAGCATATTATTCATCCTATGATCTGGCTAATTACATTTCATCTACCCAATCACGAGTTTATAAAAAGTACCTATTATATACTTAAGTAGAATAAAATAATTTGAAAGACACCACAATTTTTCATGATAGCTTGAATTCACTAAGGCAATAATGGGTAGGTGGTATCACGAGGTCGACAAAAATACTGTGGCATATATCATATTTTTTATACGCGCCCAAATGGCCCGGCGCCGAAATGGGCTCGCGCCGTTTTGGCCTGGCGCCCTTTTGTCCCCGCGCCGTTATGGTCGCGCCCAATCGGCCC
Organism: Pycnomerus fuliginosus; assembly: GCA_963924575.1. Classification (NCBI taxonomy): domain Eukaryota; kingdom Metazoa; phylum Arthropoda; class Insecta; order Coleoptera; family Zopheridae; genus Pycnomerus; species Pycnomerus fuliginosus. The sequence continues at coordinate 31,976,339 of OZ004620.1, forward strand.
GCGCCGTTTCGGTCGCGCCCAAATGTCCTAGACCGGGTGGGAGTATAGGTTTTTGCTAAAAGAGGGATGAAGCTTACACTTGGGAGGTGTTAAGTTTGCGGCCCTTCAGCAGTCCGTAGCAAAAACTTCATAAATATATAAACATGTTCTATTAAAAAATCTAATGTGACGGTTCTACAACTTCGGACGTCGTTTGCGAGAATTAGGTGGGGATAAGCAAAATAATCAAAAGGCCTTTTTAATGCAAAATTTCATAGGAAATACTTTTGATTAGAATACATTTTTTGTCAGATGGATAATTTCGCCGAAAAACGCTAAAAACTAGGGCCATGTCACGTTTGGGGGTGGTTCAATATTTCTTCATTGCTGTTTTAGGCTGTAAAGGTAAATACAACGTTAAAAAACTGTGAATTGGGATGAGAAGACTGAAATAGTCCTCTACAGTGTTCGCAGTCGAAAATGAACAAAAAAACACAAAAGATATGCGAGATCTGTAGAATTAGCACCACAGGCGCAAAAAAATTTACTGCAGTTAAGTCGAAATACCAAAAGTAACACGGAAAATAAGAAGATTTTGCAAATCTATGTTTTGGAGGGGATGAAATATTGTAAAGATGGTCGGAAACGAGTAAATGATGAGTAGTTATTGAAAAAAACAAAATTCGGCCAATTTTGTAAAATGGGGCTCAGTGGGTTGAAAAATTGCTAGGTAAATATCGATCTAGGGAAGTTAGTAGATTATTTTTTTTACTACCGCTTTAACCGAAAATGACCATAGTATTGTTTTTGTAATAGAAACCTATGTTTTTCTTAACGGATTCGGAATCTACAAGTCAAAAACATGTGTCACCCTTAAAAAGAACTAAATAAATAAATAAAATGTATTTATCTGCTTGCAAAGAGTTAGCGGTTGTTGATAGCCTAGGGGTTGGTTTTAGGTTGAAAACTCATATACCTACCTTTGTTCAATAGTTGATCGAAATCTACCGAACCCCGTAATTTTATACTACCATTTACTTGAAGAAATTTCAAGTTTAAAACCTTAAATTTCATCCCTCTTGTTAGGTCTTAGTGAAAATTTGTCATCCGCAAAATATGAATAACGCCTTTTTTGAATCATTAATAAAAAGCTATCGAATGACGCCATTTCGACCGATACTTATTAAGCGGAATTTCGAGTTGCAACCCCTAATTTCCGCCCCATCGGTTCGATTTTGCGAAAAATTCTTTTGAAAATCGCAAAAACAGGTCTAATCTATTTTTTAGAACCGCATCTGATGGTATAGTCTGACGTTTGTTTTCAGCTTCCCGTTTAACCGGAAATTGAAGCCTCCGATATATCTCGTTTCTCATAAACTAATGAAATGTAGACATAAAAGAAAATGTAATTGGACAGAAGAATTCGCCTCAAAAAACTAACTTGACTTGTTTTTGCATTTTTTGTAAATATCAGTTTTTCACCGATTTCTTCGATATTTTTCAAAATCATGGGTGGCTGTGACTCCATTTCCGGCCAAGTATGATACTTGTTTCGTTGAGAAAAAACTATAATTCCATTTGAACATACAAAGTTAAGGTAATTTCCGGTTAAACCGAAAGTGGAAAACATTCCCTCAATATACGCGCAGGTGTCCTCCTCCGTGCTGGGACGAACAGGGTTTATTTCAATTCAATATCTTTTTTACGTACAAAGAAATTCAGGGTGGGAAGTTTAAAAAAAACACCCTGTTTGTGTGTAAGTTGAGTTTCAAATAGCTGCGTGTAACCCTTGCGGAATTATCATATTTTTTGTGGTTTTCATCACCTAAATTTCATCCCCCGAAATTGGCACCCTCTTCACCTTCAGCAGACATAAAGGGCGAACGTACATTTCAGCAAGGTTCCTCCACCATAGGCCAGTCGGCAAAGAAATCAAAAGTGCGTTAATTCCCATAAGCGCGATTTTTGTGTTAAATGGTTTATTTTGATATGCATTTTAAGGCTTATGTTTTGCACAAAAAAATTCCTACCAGAAGTTGGTAATTTTTGCTCAGAGAAGTATGTTTTTTCCCTTAATGGTCTATTATAGGCGAAACTGTTGAGAAACTGGGCAAAATGACAGCCCCCCACCTTTAATTTTCTATAGTCTCTGACAAAGATAATGGCGTCAACTGCAACTCTCTACATCTAATAGTTTCGGAGATACAGCGGTTCAAATGTAGAGCAAAAATTTCGAAAATCGCCCGAAAATGGCTACTTTTTAAATTTTGACTTGTCAATTGCTTATTGGCTCTTTTGATGTAAACTATATTGTGAATAAGTTGCCGTCAACCGGAACTCTCTATACTTCTAATACTTCCGGAGTTATAACTTATAGCACTAGCGGTCGAAAGTAAGGTCTAAAACGTCAAAAATCGCATGGCAATTTGTATTTTGTTTCGCAAACCATTTGGAAATAGTAGTTTATAACCCAAAGCGTGAAAGTGATGTTTTACGCGGCGAAGGAAAATATGGACAGTCGAGGCGTAGGCGAGACTGGCCATTTCCTGAGACGCGTAAAACCACTTTTTCGCTGTGGTTTATACAACATTTTTCTTCCTACACCAGTTAAAAATAAATAAATAATTAATTTTGAAATTTGAGAACCCAAGTGACAGATCAAAAAGATCTAGACGTCAAGTCCTACAATTTAAATTTGGCAAAATCGCGTGTGCTGTCTTCCGTCATAAGCCAATCGCCGTCGCCATATTGTCCATTTTACACGCCTAGCCGTTAGTATAATTTTTACACGACTAGCCGTGAGAAGCGGTCCTTTCAGAGCCCTGACGAATCCCGAAAATCTCATTTTCAGTTAGTGTAGGAAGAAAATGTATAAAACATAAGATTCTATGCGTTTTTCTATATTATAATTTGTGAAAAAAATGTTGCCTTCAAAAATACATTTTTCCTCCAAAACTATTGGAGGTAGAGAGATCCGGTTGGCGGCATCCTCTTCTTCATAGACTAGACTAGAAAATGTTTTATACGTTTTCCACGTACGGGGCTTTGCAAATGTTTGGTAAAACAAAATACAAAAAATGGTCATTTTCAAGCGATTCTTGACTGTTCAGACCTAACTTTCGACCGATAAAACTCCGGAAGTGTTAGAAGTAGCTACTTATTCATAATATAGTCTGGATTAAAAAAGGCAATATGCATTTTTTGCATATTTACAATGAAAGTCGTCTTTTTTTAATGAAAAATCGTAATGAAAGTACCACTTTTTTTAACGAAAAAATCGTAATGAAAGTATCACTTTTTTTAACGATTTTAACATTATTTCATCTTTACATCTTACATCTTTACATTGTTACATTATACGGTGTTCCAATGAAAAGTAGCCACTCCAAATATTTCGTAAACCAAATAAAATATGAACAGGGGTCCAATTCTCGAATCGTACGAACTGTTTCGTATGCGAAATCACTAAGGTACGCGCAATCTGATTGGCGGCTGCTTAGCAACATCGCATACGAAGTAGATTCGAACGATTCGAGAATTGGGCCCCAGGTCGATTTCTATTTGGAGGGGGACACCTAAATCCATGCTTTTCGAAATTTCAAAACCCACCCCCTAACCCCTACCTACCCCCACTTTAAAATTTTAAATGGCAACCCCCCACTTGTGATACATCAATTGAAAGCTAATTTCATTGCCAATCTAACGCTGTTACAATTTTTGATATTTTTTCAACTCTAGCGCCCTCTATGTTCAAATTTTAAATTACGTTGGGCCCTTTGTGATACATCATTTTAAAGGGTTTGAAATTATCTGTCAACTAATGCAAGAATTTTTTAAATCCATCTATTCGTTCAAAAGTTACAGCCTAAACTTGAAGGATTTCTAGGCCCAGAACCAGCTCATATCTTTCAATGTAACTTTTGAACCAGTGGGTGGATTTTAAAAATTCTTGCATCAGTTTACAGAGAATTTCAAACCATTTCAAATGACGTATCACAAAGGGCCCTAATGTAATTTAAAATTTGACCATGGAGGGCGCTAGAGTGGAACAAATATCAAAAATTGTTGCAGCTTTAAATTGACAATAAAATTAGCTTTCAAATGATGTATCACAAGTGGGGGCTTACCATTTAAAATTTTGAAGTGGGGGTGGGTGGGGGTTAGGGGGTGAGTTTTGAAATTTCGCCTAAGCATGGATTTAAGTGTCCCCCTTCAAATAAAAATCGACCTGTCCGAGCGAATTTTCATATTTTATTTGGTTTACGAAATATTTGGGGTGGCTACTTTTCATTGGAACAGCCTGAATTATCACACCAAGGAAGTAAATGTCTACCCAGTGTTGCCAATCATTACTCCCCCATATAGAAAAAAATATATTTTCCACTTTTTCGCGTATGGGGGGAATATACAAAAAAATTACGTGTACAACACGTAATGAAAGTATCTTTTTTTCTCTCGTTTCATTGATACACTGCGCCTACGGTGTCGTGTATCAAACTTCAACCTCATGAAAAAAGTATTACTTTCATCACTAGTTGTACAAATAACTATTTTCGGGTACGGTGCCCTGCAAATGTTTGACGAGTCAAGATTTAAAAAGTAGCCATTTTTTGTAGACTGTAAACTCATCTTTAAAAGCAGAATTTCAAGATGTTTCTTAAGGTGTTGTCAAAAATGTGGGTTTGTATTTAAAAGTTCAAAATTAATGTGCCACGTTGCACGATTGACCCCAAAGGCTTCTCAAATCTAAGTTAGGCTATGAGATGCTTATGTAACAAATTTCAGCCAAGTCGCCCCAGTAGTTTGGGCTGTAGAGCATTTACAAACGTACAAACATACAGACAGATTTTAGGAACCTCTTTTTTGGGTTTTTGAGACCTCAAAACGTGAAGATCTCAAATTCGAAACTTTTAGTGATTGCAGTAACCTCCCTTTTTATTAACTGGTGAAGTGGAGTGGGGAGGTTAAAATAAGCTCCGATGTAGATACTTACTAACTGACGAATCAATAAACCTTCTGCAGCACCAGAATAATAAGAGCATCCAATACTCTTTCCCAAGACATTTTTACTTGCTAAATCTAAATGTACTTTTTTATGATTCTCTCATTGATTTTTTTTCCGTTTGGATTTATTTTCACCGAGCGAGGGGTTGAAGCCCCAACTGATAAACTCGGCCGTTGAACTGTGTGGTAGGTATGATGTTTCTGTTTGTTTATGTCCTTCCACCTGCCTTCAAATTTCACTAGGACTACTAGGTGGACGAATTGGTGAAAATGTAGAGGCATGTACCTGCAGACCTGACTAAATGGAACACATATTTGCGCAGGTATTCATAATTCAGTTAGATCGTCTCGCATTTTGAATTCTAATCTTGCATCAGCATTCACTTCATAATAAATGTAGCTCTAATGATAATTATCCTATCTGCAATTACCTTATAAATCTGTAATCGTTTCAGACTACTTAGCAATTACCTAGTTGAGCTCCCTGCATGCTACTTATTGATCCGGATTTCTTATTGATAACACGATCATCGAAGGGAAGAAAAATACAGCACGAAATCTCCGAAACGGTCATTGACTGTTAACAGCTGCGCCTTTCCCATTTCTGTGCAATGATGCATTGCGTCCATTATTTCCTCCTAAATTAGGGCATTTCGCAGGATTGTTGCCATTAGACAACAATAGTATAATGTGATGTGACCGGGGAGCAGATTTAAATTCGAAACGTAAACTGAGAGGTGTATGCAAAGAGATCTTAAAGATCACAGACAGGATGCTCTAAATGGCACTTTTCCAAACATATAATTCAGACAACAGTTTTAATGAAAAGTCTCGCCGTGTTGCAGCAGGGGAAGCGTTCCCATGACGACGCTGCAGCCGGGTTTGCTCGGTCTGGGGCTGCTTTAGCCGGGGGTGGCTTTGCAATGGGGTGGTTTCGTCTGCTGCTGTCGTTGGCCCCTCTTTCAACTATTTCTATTCTAATCAAACACACCAACTTCATGCAGATATTTTGATTAAAACTTCTCGTCTGCCGGAGGTTGAGGCTATCGGTAATTATGAAACTTGGCAAGGTTAGAGGACAAAAACGTACGAAGGCGTAGAGGGGCCACAACGAATGTTTTAAAATTTTCAGAAAAAAAACTTTGTTGCATCAGCAAATTGTCAGGAGACTAAAAAGACTAACTGCCATTAATTTTTCACGTGAAAAACCGAAAAGCCAATTTCATAAAGAGGTAGGTATACACCGGAAGGTGATTTTTTTAAAAAACCGTTTGCGACCTAAAGTGTGACCCATCTTGCTTCCTCAAATTTGAGGGAGAATCAACTGGCGTAAACTTCGCACTTCTAAGAGCCACCCATTTCGGGAAAAGTAGATTTTTATTGGTTTAAAACTTCAAAATTCAATAAATCATGGGAAATTTTAATTAAAACCGGATTCTGTATTATAAGAGATGCTAGTAATTCCATTGCCACCAGTTTTTCTAAGAAAAAACCTTAAAACGTCGAAATTCAGTAGAACCTACACATTTTTACATTTTCTAAAAGTTGTTTGCGGCCGCAAATGTGACCCATCTTATTTCCTGAAAGTTGAAGGAGAATCGATTGGTGCAAATTTTAAACTTCTAGGACTCACGCACTTCGAGAAAAGTAAGTTTTCTTTCATTTAAAATTCCAAAATAGAATAAAACTAATAAAAATTGCATTTTGTATCATCAAAAGCCTAGTGAAACCAATTTCCAGCAATTTTCCTGATGAAAACTTTAAAACGCGAAATCCACTAGAAAGCACAATTTTGTAAAAGTTTTTTGCGACCGCAAGTGTGACCCAGCTTATTTCCTCAAATTTGAAGAGGAATCGATTGGTGCAAATTTAAAACTTCTAGGGCTCACACACTTCGCGAAAAGTAGCTTTTCTTTAATTTAAAGTTCCAAAATAGAACAAAACTAATAAATATGGGAAAGTTTTAACAAAAAGTGCATTTTGTATTATCAACGGCTCTAGTGAAACCAACTGCCAGCAATTTTCCTGATATAAACTTTAAAACGCGAAATTCACTAGAAAACATAAATTTTGTAAAAGTTTTTTGCGACCGCAAGTGTGACCAATCTTATTTCCTCAAATTTGAGGGAGAATCGTTTTTTGCAAATTTCAGATTTCTAGGTCTCGAAACACTTTGAGAAAAGGCGGTAGCGGTATAATAACGTATAATGCATCATAATACACACCGTAAGTAGTTAGTTGTTTCGTTGTTAGGAATATTTTTTGCAATAATTACAATTGTTACTTGCAATTGACAATAATTGTCACTTGTAATCGACAATTGTCACTCGTAACTGGCAGGCTCTTCGAACTGCTTCAGTGACGTGCGCAGAAATTAGTCATGAAAAGGGGGGGGGGTTAAAAGAATAAGGTGTGCAAAAAGAACTAAGAGAGCACAAATCCTTACATTTTCGTTATTTTCTAGAAACTGAAAAAAAAACAAAAATTTCTGGAATCACACGAGTTGTAACCCCCCTAACCCCCTCCGGCGTACGCCATTGGTCTGTTCCAATTAACGAATTATCGCCAGCTACAAGTGACAATTGTCAGTTGCAAATGACAAGTGACAATTTATTGTCAGTTACAAGTGACAATTGTCAGTTGCAAGAGACAATTGTCACTAAGTGACAATTTGCTATTGCAACAAAGTTTTTTTTCTGAAAATTTTAAAAACTTTGTTGTGGCCCCTCTACGCCTTCGTAAAAACGTTCCATGAAATTAACAGATGTTCAGATTTCTTTACCTAAATATCCATTTCCTGAACTAAATTGCATGTTGTCCGTTACCCAAAAGCGTTAAGCTCTTTATACCTATTCAAAAGCGTTTCCAAAGAATTCACAATAATCCCAGACATTCGAAAAGAAACGGGCGTCCTCAGCTTTGCAACTTATTGTTACGTTCTTGAAAGCACGAATTTTGCAACAATAAATCCACCGTTTGCGCCCCGGGCTGTTTACAATACATTTTATTTTTGGGGGCTTTAATTTATTTTTTATCTTAAGACGAACATTCCCATTAAAAGTGTGATTTAAGAAAGGTAAGAGGAATATTTTATGGCGCGACCCTTACCGAGGGGATAAGGGCACGTGCCTGCGGCCCTCGTTGAACGCTGTCGTAATTTATTGTGAGCATAATATTATATGAGATCAGATTATAGAAAGTCGACGCTAAGCCGCATTTAAGGTGAAGTGCTGTAAATGAAAAATATAATGGAATTATTCTTATTACCATTTTTTTTAACGTGCCTGAAATTAAAATACGATCTTATCCTAATGCCAGCCAGTTGATTGCGATATGAAATTTAAGAACTTGAGAACTGATTATATAAATAAGGTCCTTTCTTCATTTGTCTTAAAGCAGAACTTTGTTTCCTCAAATTCTCAAGACCCTTTTTTGCACTTCACTCTTTATCACATATCTTGTAATAAGTCACAGTCTTTAAAAATACAGGGCGTAAACGAGACCAGGCGCAACCCCCTTTTAATTTTTCTTTATTTATGAATCGATTTGAATGAAAGGTGCGCGCAGAGTAGAATAAATGCTATTATTTGCGCTAATTAAATAATTTTTATCGCTTTCGGTTTTACCGGAACTGTTTTGGGAACAACAATTTTAAATGGGACACCCTGTAATTGTATATTTTTGGAATCTAAATAAATTCTGAATCTAATGATATCACATTTTGGCAATTTTTATGGATTTAAGATTTTCTTTTATTGTTGCATTTTCTTTTCTCTTTATCTGATTATGTCAATGCAACCACAACAAAACTTGTATTTTATTCTGACCATCAGTGCGCCACTATTGTTGTATTTGAAAATAATAAGTTATTGCTCCAAAACCATAAGGATTAATTTAAAATTTTGTTAAACGTCTCCAATTGTAAATATTATTTTTATAAAATTTCCTGATATCAATGAAATGATTTTTGGGGGTTGCAGGAGTCACGGATAATTTTAATTTTTTTTGAATTTTTTTTAAAATTATCAAAACGGTCAAAATGTGGGAGCATTAGATTCAGAAATTTACTTAGATCCCAAAAATATAATCATATACAGGGCGTCACATTTAAAATATTTGCCAACAAGGCAGTTCCGGTGAAACCGGAAGTGGTAAAAATTATCCAATTGATGCAAATAATGGAATATATTACCAATTCTAGGCCCTCCAAATTTCATTCAAATCGATTCATAAATAAAGAAAAGAATGCAGCAGAGAAGCGACTGGAACCTCCCCATCACGTGGACTTTTGATTTCCGTATCTTGCATTTAAAATTTTAAATTTGATGTGCCTAAATGGCAATTCCCGTTCACCAAATGCTTTCAGCTCTTTAGCCGGTCACCCAATCTCCATGTACCAAATTTCAGTCAAATCGATCCAGTAGTTTTAGTGTTATAAAAAATTTTCGATATTTTTACCCAAAGGGCAAAGTGTGAATGAAGTTTGTCTTACTTAAAACCAGAATTTGAAGACCTTTCTGATGGTGACAATAAATCTTTCAAAGACTTGTTTTAGATGGTTAAATGAGTATAATTTTAAATTTGTAAATTGATGTGCCAAAACGGCACTTGCAGTTTGTCAATTGTCTCGAAAAATTGTTGAGCTCTTCGACCTGCAACACCATTTCCATGTGCAAAATTTCGGGGGAATTTCATTGCATTTTCAATAAAATCGGACTGATGGGGTGGAAATTTAGGGGTTGTAACTCAAAATTCCGCTTAATAAGAGTATTGGTCGAAAATAGCGTCATTCGATAGCTTTCTGTTAATGATTCAAGAAAGTATTATACGTATTTTGCGAAAAAATACCCTTAAAGGCGCTACATGCAGAATCACAAAAACACGAGAACTCAAAAACTACTTAGCGTATCAAGTCAGAATTTGGTAAGGTAATTTCCAGTGACACTGTGGGCGGATGAACAAATTTTCACTAAGATCTAATAAGGGAGATGACATTAAGGATTTAAAGTGGAAATTTCTTCCAAGTAAATGGTGGTATAAAATTACGTTCGATGGATTTCGGTCAACCATTGAAAAAAGCCTTATGAGTTTTCAACCAAGAACCAACCCCTAAGCTACTAACAACCCCTAAAGCTATACAAACGAATAAATACCTACATTTTATTTATTTCTTGTAAAATCCTCTTGGTTTATTTATGAACAACCGAAGTAAGTAAATACGCAAGAAGTTATGTAACACCATAGAAATAAACTCACCCCTGTAAATTATAAAGGGGTGAAATTAATAGAGGTTGAAAACACGAATCTAATAAATTGTCGCAATTTTTTAACGAATTAGATTAAGGCGGTGAAATTGAAAACAACTTTCTTTAGAGCATGTGGGAGGTGAAATAGGGGGTTGGAGTTTAGGGGTTGAATCGTTCATGAGGCCCTGTAATTTGATGCAAAAAAGCAATATCTTCCATGAAACTGTGCATCTTCGCGAAAGGAGGAGTGAATTTTACGAGAAATTTATCGAAGGGCATGAAATTTAAAAGTGGAAACTCGAATTTTCACTGAATAACGTAGGGTTGAAATTAATACCATTCGATAGCTTTCTATTGAAGGTACAAAAAAGGTCTGCATTATCATTCGCGAAAAACCACCCTTAAAAGCGCTACAACCCCAAACCTGCAGAAACACAAAAATACGAGAACTCTAAAACTACTCTCATCGTATCAATGCAGGATTTGGTGTGTCAATTTTCAGTGACGCTGTAGCCGGGTAGACTCACTAAGATCTAACAAGGGGTACAAAATTTAAGGGTTGAAACTGAAATAAATGGTTTGATAGTTTTCGGTTAACCATTGAAAAAACATCTTATGAGTCTTCAACCTAAAACCAATCTCTAAGGCTACTAACAACCCCTAACCCATAGCAAGCGGAGTAAATACATTTTATTTATCTATATTCTCGGCTTTTTTGTGAATTTTTCGATAACTCGAAGTAATTTTCATTAATTTTGACCCATTCACAATTTTTCAGCCATTTTCATATGTGAGCCCTCAAAAACCAAAATTTACGCTTCTCTTTAGTGTAATTTTCGCTAGTTATATTTAACTACAGTTCATTTTAACCCCTCTTGACTTTTCATCCCCCTTCATAGTTTTTCAACCCCCGAGCGTTAATTTAGTAAAATTTAGTAAAATACATTTTACTTATATGGATTCTGTTTGCCCTTTTCACTTTTTCGACACCCTTCGCAAGATTTCAACAACCAAAAGGCAAATTTGCATAATAAGTTTATTTCCGTGTTATTTTCTGTATTTCTACTTAATTACGACTAATTCTCATCCCCTTTAACTTTTCATCCCCCTTTACAAGTTTTCAACCCCCTAGGTGTTCATTTTTCCAAATTCGGGTCTCTTCGTTTTTCCTCGGTAATAAATTGAACTCATTTGGATTATGTTTACCTTCGTTTTTTGAACCCCTTCGTAATATTTCAACTCTCCAAAAGCTAAATTAGCATAATGGCTTATTTTCGGGTTATTTTCTGTAATTCTGCTTAATTAAGATTAATTTTCATCCCCTTTGACTGTTCATACCCCTTTACGATTTCCTAACCCATTAATTGCTAATTTGGAAAAAATTGCATAATTTCGTTTTTATTCGGTAATAATTTGAGCTCATCTGGATGATGTTTACATTTTTCACTTTTTTTCATCCTCCTTAGCAGTATTTCAACTTTTCAAAGGCTTTTACATAATTGGGCTATTTTTGTGTATTTTCCGTAGTTTTACTTAACCACGGTTAATCCTCATACCCTTTGCCTTTTCGTCCACCTTTTACGATCTTTCAACCCCCTAAGTGCTAATTTTGCAAAATTCGCATAATTTCGTTTTTCTTCGGTAATAAAATTGAACTCATTTGGGATCCAGTTTACCTTTTACAATTTTCCAGTTTCGTTCGCAATAGGTAGGTATAAGTATGTATTTTCAACTCCCGCAAAAGTTTGAATTGCATAATTTGGTTATAATTTTCATTCGTCTTCATTTTTCATCTCCTTTCGCAATTTTTCAGCCCCGAGTGATAATTTTTCAAAATTCGCCAAATTTTGTTCTAATTCCGGCAATTATTTCCATTTACTCATTTGGTTTATATTGTCATTCTTTTTACTTTTCAACCCTCAAAATTTTTGTTTTTCTGTTCATTTTCTACTTTTTAATTCTGTAACAACCGTTTATTAACATTTTGCCTTTTTGACACATTTGTGCGTCTGCGGAGGCACTACTACTACAGCCCGTTCGCGAGACTTAGCCCCATCGTACCAGGTTATAAGACACGTACGTCTTAAAAGTCATCTCTCTCCGCATTGTTATACGTGGACTGACAAAGTTTGAGCGTAGCGCCCTAACCTTGTCGCGCGCTCTATCTCACTCCGACTCGTTTATCCGAGGAAGAAAGTAAAGTGAACGTTGAACGATCGTTGAAGCGTCATTGAAGCACGGTTGTTCTTTCCACCACACACTGTAAGGAATTCGACTTTAAACGCCGCTGTTCCGCTTGATTCCACAAGCCTTGGAGGAAACACCAAGCATCATTTGTCACAGACGGCGGTCATAGCGTTGATAGCTGCAGTCGTTAGCTCATGGGGCTAAGTTCCGCGAACGGACTGTAGGTACAGATTGATATAATCTGCACCCCTTTTAGTACCGTAGCAGCATATGCGAGGCACTCTTGTTTTTTTCTCACTTTTAATTTTTATTAGGTACATGGCCTAGTTTAGGTTTTTGGTTTTTTGACCTAAAGTGACTTATTCTAACAGTTCTTGTAACCTATTCATACAACTTTTTTGGAACTATTTAACGACCTAAACCCGGGCACTATTCATTAGGTGAAATAGCCCATACAAAAGGAAGGTACCCTAAATTGGTTCAAACATGATCCTGGCGGCGCCCACAATAAGAAGAAACCCACCGTCACAAATTCCGGTATTTATAAAAGAGACCAATTTTCTTAGCTTCAGGTAGAATTTCAGCCAAATAATTATTTCGCACCTCTTACCAGTGCCACTAAGATTTCTTATAATAGCGTCACGATCTCCGGACTAAAACCATCTTTGTATAGGAAAAATAAAAAAGGTTTATGACCGACCCTTGTGGCAGGTAAATTGAAGGATAGAATGGGCGTCTTAAAGGAGTTTGGTGCATCTTGCGGCATGTGCCACTGACAGCTGCAAGCTCGTGTCTTGAAACAAACATGCGACGTCCACCTGGCTCCTTCACCATCAATTACGAATTGAATGTGTGGAGACAACAAACACGAGGTTCCTTACGTAAAATGGTCAAGATGTGAACTTTCCCATTTATGTTGAAGAAACGAGAAATCTGCATAATTTTAGGCTCTCAAGGATGCCGTTTTGTGATTTCCTTCCGAACTGTAAATAAGGACAATACCAACCGTGAGAAACAAGCAACCACCCCGGGTCCCCAGGTAGAGAATCTTCAAACACGGTTGGCCTACTTCCACATTTTTTCGTTTCGTTTTCACCCCTAGTGGTGAGTAATAAAATTTTCGATTCAGGGGTGGTTTCGATCAATTCAGTTAACGCACGGAAATTACCTGCCATTGTCTGGCCTGTATTTTAGTTTCTAATTACGGCGTGTGTGTGTAACCATTTTATTGATTTGGAGTGGCTTTGCGGAAGAGCGCTTATCCAGAGCAAATTTGCACACTTTGATGCTAGCTTTCCGAGGGGTTCGTGCAGTTGTGACATTGAACTGAATCTGATAAGGGGGGTAAAGCCAACCTTACGTGCACGACCTGATAAATTTTTCAATAAACATTCGCCTGCAAGTGGATAGGTACTTTTGTACTTTGGGTGCGATCCATGGGAAATTTCGCCCTTCAACCACCGGCACCAGGTACCATCTGCTGCTTACGTCACGATTCCGACTGGCTCAAGAATCAGCTGTCGTGGGATATTTTTCTTTTTGCTACCTGTATTGGAGCAGATGTGATTTTTGTTGCTTGTTACTTTAATGGTAATGATACAGAAATTCTTATTACTCGACATGAAAACATTTTTATGATAAGCTAAGTTGTGTAATCTTTTTTCTTTCATTCGTTTCACACTTGCGTGTAATGGATTTTGTTGTGCCATGAATGATCCGAGGGAGCAATAAGCATTACACACGAATAGAATACTATGCCTTATCCACGGATCTTAATGCAAAAAAATCTCTCACCCATTGTACAGGGTGTCCGGAAATTAGAGGATAATATCTTAAGGGCGTATGAACATGAGTCAAAAAATGTCTCCTAAGGGAGCTAAGGCCCCTTGAAGAGGTTACTTTGAAAGTATTTTTTTCTAAATATCTTCAAAACGGTTAAAAATAACATGTCAAATTGAGCTTCTTTAGTAAGTTTTTGATGCTAAATTCAAATTGTAAAGTTTCGATCATAAGCGTCCCGTACAGGGGGGCTTAGGACTAAATTTGCTCAAATAATTTTTATAAGTGGTTTTTTCTCAAATTTAGCATCAGAATCAGAATGATTGAAGTTTTGTACGTAAAAATGGTGCTCTTGCTTGAAATCGCTAGGGCGCACCGTTTTCGAATAAATTGACCCTAGTGGTTTTAGAGAACGAAAATTTGTCACAGATTTTATTTAATTATTTATCCAATTATCAAAAATGAGTTCAGGGATTGATTCCTTCTGTTATTTTAGGAAGAAAAGTTCTCATGGACATATGGCGGAAAACGCTTCCTAAGGAAGGTATGGGGTACTGAAAAACGTCAGTTTTCCAGGACCCCATAGGTCCCATAGGAAACATTTTCCGCCATATGTCCATACGAACTTTTAACCTCCCCACTCCACTTCACCATTTAAAAAAAAAGGGAGGTTACTGCAATCACTAAAATTTTCGAATTTGAGATAAGACCGGATCTATACGTTTTGAGGTCTGAGGAGCCCAAAAAAGTGGTTTTTAAAATGTGTCTGTATGTATGTACGTACGTTCGTACGTACGTTCGTACGTACGTTCGTACGTACGTTCGTACGTTTGTACGTACGTTCGTACGTACGTACGTTCGTGACCACGCCACAGCCCAAACTACTCGACAGATTTAGCTGAAATTTGGTACGTGTGCATGTGATAACCCAACTTAGATCTGAAAAGCTTTTGGAGCCAATCGTGCAACCAGAAATGCCATTTTGGCACATCAACTTTTAAATTTTAAATGCAAACCCCCATTTTTCACGTCACGATAGGAAAGGCCTTCAAATTCTGCTTCTAAAAATGCATTCATTCTTAGTGCCCTTTTGACCAAAAATAAAAAAAAATTGATTTTTATCGGACTTTAAAATCGCGGTACAGCCCAAGCCCCTGAACCGATTTGGCTGAAATTTTGCACAAGGGGATTGTATTACACGCCGAAGAGGTGAACAAATTTTGGATTCAATCGGCCCACGGAAAGTGCCGTTTTGGCACACCAATTTCGAAATTTAAAATTATTCTCTAATTTACCCATCCAAAACAAGTTTTTGAAAGATTTATTGTCACTACGAGGTCACCATCAGAAAGGTCTTCAATTTCTGGTTTTAAATGAGACAAAATTTATTCGCATTTAGAACCATTTGGGTAGAAAAATCGAAATTTTGTAATAACACTGAAACCACTTTATAGCCCAAACTAGTGGATCGATTTGCCCGAAATTTGGTAAATGGAGGTGAGGTGACCCGTTGAAGAGCTGAAAGGCTTTTGGGAGCAATTAGTCAACGGGAAGTGCCATTTAGGCATATCAACTTTAGAATCTTAAACAGAAGTCCCTGAAATCAAAGACCCACGCGTTGGGGAGGTTCCAGCCGCTTCTCTGCTGCCATTTTTTTTTCCTAAAATAACGCAAGGAATCAGACCCTGAACTCGTTTTTGATAATTTAGTAAATAACCTAAACTCTTCTGCGATAGATTTTCGTGCTCAAAAAAGACTTGGGTCAATTTATTCGAAAACGGTGCGTCCTAGCGATTTCAAACAAGAGCGTCATTTTTACGCAAAAAACTTCAAAAGTTCAGATTCTGGTGTCAGATTTCAGAAAAAGCTATTTACAAAAATGTTTGAGCGAAGTTAGTCCTAAGCCCTGTACAGGACACTTATGATTGAAATTTTAAAATTTTCTCCACGGTAATGAATTCAACATTAAAGATGCCCAATCTCACGGTGTTATCTTTAACCGTTTTGAAGAAATTTAGAAAAAACCACTTTCAAAGTGCGCCATTTAAGGGGCCCTAGCTCCGAGCTTAGGGGGTATTTTTCGACGCATGTTTATTAAATTTTTTCTTCGTCTTTTTGATTGAGATATTATCCTCTAATTTCCGGACACCTGTATAATGAGTCCACTCTGCAACACCCGTGGATTTTCTTCCTCTTTAGACATAATTTTCTCCGACTTTAAGAACATTTTATTTTTTTTCATCCCAGAAAACATGAACTTTCTCGCTTACTGTCTTAATTGAGACAACTAAAATCTGATCTCGAAGGAACAGGCTAAAATTTGAAAGATATACAGGGTGGTTTCTTGTCTGCTCACCATTCACATCTCCTAAACGGTAAGAGATACGGAGTCGGTTATTCCGAAAAATCTGAAGCAATTAAAAAATTAATATCTCTGCCATTGAAATGAAACTTGTAACTTTTGTAATTTTGACAGCTGTCAATCAAATGACATATACAGAAGTTTTCTAGGCCTCCTAAATTTTGAGTAACGACAGTCAACTTTTGATTCTATTATGGGCGCCATATTGAATTTTAACATACAGAAAAAGATTGACTTTTCAAAAATCTAATCATTATGGACTTTTTTAAAAAATCGTCAAAATTGTTAAATTTGTATGAATAATTTGCAAAAGTTTTTTAAAAAAAGTAAAAATAGTATACTAAAAGGAAATGAAACTTTCGTCTTTCCTCACAACCAAAATCATTGCTACTGTAACTGTCCACACAATTATTGCGAATTGCTGCAACTAAAGGCTATCCGAGAAGTGATTTTTTAAACTAACGGGTGTCCCAAAAAAAACCGAACCATTTATTTGTAGTCATAACTTTATTATTATTTTACCGATTTTCCCAAATTTTGCACAGGACGTAGCCAAAATATGAAACTTTCAGAATTGACAATCATTTTCCACATAACACCACTAATACATTTTTTATGCGGTTTTTTACAAAGCCATTTTTTGATTGGCTGGAGTTCAATCATTTGTGTACCGATCAAAATGAAACTTGTATAGGATGAGAGCTAATGCTCATTTTCCTCTTCCAAAAGAACTTTATAAAATATTATTCTGGGCGGTCTTTATTTTTTTACAATTTTTTTTTGCGGTACTCTTAAACACGGATTTTGAAGGTCTATTTTTTATGTTGCTACCAATCTTAGAAAAAAGTTATTTTTAATACTTCGTAACTACAGCACGTGAGTTAAATATCTGTAAAGCAACGTTATTTTGTGAAAGATTTATAGTATCACTGAAGATCCGGAAAATTTTGCCAAGATCGCTGAAGAAATAATTAATAATTTTTCAAAATCCATGTTTTAGAGCATCACAAAAAAATTGTAAATTAATCAAGAACGTTCAGAATAAAATTTTGTAAAGTTGCTTTGGAAGGGAAAAGCATCAGCTTTTTAACCTTACACTATTTTTATATTAAACAGTTCACAGATGCTTCAACTCCAGCCAATCAAAAAATGGCCTTGTAATAAATACCAACAAAAAATTTGTTGGTGGCGCTATCTGGAAAATGATGGTTGACTCCAAAAGCCTCATCTTTTGACTACGTCCGGTACAAAATTGGGCCAAATCGGTTCAATAATAACAAAGCTGCTATATCCAAAACTAAATCGTTCGGTTTTTTCTGGGATCCCCTTTATTTTTGCAGGTATATTCATATTAAACTGACGTTTAAAATAATTGAATTGAAAATTCAATAAAATTGATCTCAATGATGTCGTGTGACTCAAACTTTTCAAATGTCGATGCCATTTCATTGGCAGCTGTCAAGAATATCAAAGAACCAAGTTTCATTTAAATAGCATCAATCGTTAGGGAGATAACAATTTTTTTAATTTGAAATCGCAATTTTCAGATTTTTCGGTATGTCTTTCAGCAAAATCGGTTGAATGGTTGAAACGTGGCAGCAAATTTTCGATTTTTGGGGCTCACTTTTTGAGGAGCCCTAGTGACGAAACGGGGAGCCATCTTGCGAAATCCGTGGCTGAAATTATTGCACTCTGCCCAGATTTGAATTAGGGTTCAAGCACATGGCTTTTCCCAGTCAGCGCGCTCCACCAGACACAGCCAGCGATCCTTTGGTGAAACGCATGTGAAAGAGCTACTTGAATACGTCCTACTCCCTTCATGAAATTTACCTGAATTTACTGGCAGGATATAGCCAGTTTTTATCGGTTGTCTAGCCACAATGTTAAAGGAAAATTTGGATCGACAGATTTTTAAAATTTTTCAATATGTTGTAGCCCGAACGATGCTAATCAAAACGTCTCACGGGCGCAACCTTGTGTTGCCATTGGTTTACTTGCTACAGCGTCCCAAAGTACAGGTCCGGACTGGTGCAGCTCATCATTTAAAAGTTAATATCTCGGTTTTTTTTGACGCCAGGGTATTCATTTAATAACCACTGGATAGTTATTTTTCTAAGTTTTCCTTTGGTGTATGCGGAAAAACAATCGATGGTCTAAGTAAAAAGATATCACCTCGAATCTTCATGTCATTGGAGGGTAAGAAATGTGAAGATACGTATTGAAATGCAAGATGTAACAAAATCATAAATAAAAGAATTGTTGGCTAAGAAAGGATCTATCAAAAAGTCCGCGAGAGCATATACGTATCACAACAAACACTCAAATGGATTTTCACAAAAAATTAAAGCACAAAAACAATTATTGTAGGCAGCTATCATAGGTACTTATTATATGTTGTCACCGACTTTTTCGTAGATCTATTTGTTGCCAACAATGGGGGGCGCCATATAAACGTATAAATCTGGATATAATGTAATGGACCAATATTTAACTAGTGTGTTAAAATTGAACTCAAGAATGTTATTAATTATTAAACCACAAACGTGTAAATTTTCTTTAATATGTTCACAATTTCACCAATTGGAATTAAAAGCCATATCCACTAATAAAATGGACAATATGATCGTAAAATATAAATTAATGTTAATAATTTCAAAAGCTAATGGAGCAGGTATCAGGTATGGGAATACTGGACAGGGATTGATAGGAAATTAAATTTGCTACATATCCACTGGGATAATAATAAACAACGTAGCATTAGATTTGAAAAAATTGAATCTCAATTGTTTTTTCTAAACTGATTGAGCGTAGACCGCCCCTGGAGGGATTTTCTGGTTTTGAATCCACAATTCGATGCCCCAAAGGCAGCGTTTACTGCTGTCAAAAATTCTAATACATCTCTTTTTTTGCAGAAGTAAACTCATGTTCAATAATATATTATTACACACGAATAGAATAATATGCTTTATCCATGGGTTTTAAAGCGAAAAAATCTGCCACCAATTGTATAATGAGCCCATTCTGCAACACCCGTGGATAAAAGTTATTTCACATTAGGTATCCTTAGGTTTTTAACAGAAGAAGTTGATGTCAAGTTCCGATATAACCGGAAGTGCGACCATCTTGAAAATCTTTTCCTTCTATCCAGAATCCATTGAAACCCCCGGAAGCAAGAAGCAAATTCCCGATGTACGTCTAATGGAATGTTCACCTGAATGACTCTATACAGGGTGTCCCAGAACTCGCGTATAACCTGTTAACGGCAGACTCCTGAGCCTAAACTCAGGCGAATTTTCCCTTGCGAAAATTGCAAGTGTTCAATAGTTTTCAAATGGGAAGCAATTCAAATTTGCCAATCAGAATGAATCTCTAAATTAGGTAGGGAGGTAAAATAAGAGGATGTACAGATGTTGCTAGGATTCAGAAAAAAACAATAAAGCTTTATAAATAAAGCGTCATAATGTTCATAACAACTTTTTGGGTATCCCAGCAATATCTGAACATCCTCTTATTTTCACTTCCTACCCGATTTACATATTCATTCTGATTGGCGGACCTGTATTGCTTCCCATTTGAAAACTATCGAATCCTCTCAATTTTTTCAAAGGAAAATTCGTCTTAGATTGGGCTCAGGAGTCTGCCATTAACAGGTTATACGCGAGATCTGGGACACCCTGTATACAAAATAAACGATAATTTTGTAAATACAATAAACGATAATTTCCCGATGTCTGGTAAATTACGAAAGATATTAGTAAATTATAGCGGTAAATTACCGATAGAATACCTATATGTACACATACACATTACGGTAATTATTTACATTTCTCCTGATATCAAGTCAAACTTTGGTGTATTAATTTATAATGACGCTGTTGTAGGGAATGGGCAAATTTTCATTATGATCTAACATGGGGGATGAAATTTAGGGCTTGAAATTAAAAATTTCGATTGATTTCCACCGTTAACCAATGAAAAAAGCCTTATGAGATCTCAATCTTATTTTACCCCCTCTGAAATTTTTCGACCCCTTTCACGTGAACTTACAAAAATGCAAATTTGCACAACTAGGTATCCATGTTTGGTTTATTTTAGGTTGAAATTGCACGTTTAGAGAATTTACGATCCTCTTTTTGAAGGCTAGTTAATTGCTTAACTAAATTAGTTAATACAAAATTTTTTGCCTTTAAATATAAGACAAAATGCTCCTCTTTACAATTTTTAATAAAAATATAATTTAATGTTATAGACTAATTGTTAAACAATTAACTAGCATTGAAAAAGAGTTCAGTAAATTCTCGGCATAGCTAACAATTGTCTTTTTATATCACATCCAAATTCCCGTGAATTTCAACCTAAAATTCTACTTAACTACACTTGATTTTTGACCCCCTTTGACTTTTCATCCTCCTTTACAACTTTTCAACACCCTGAGCGTAGATTTTGCTTTCCTCGATAAAAAATTGTACCCATTGGGATTCAATTTCAACCCCCAAAAAGTTAAATTTGCATAACTGGCTTATTTTCGTATTACATTTCTGCAATTTTAATTCAACCGCCCCCGAAAGTTAATTTTCCAAAGTTCGCTCAATTTCGGTTTTTTTACACATTTTCCAACTTTCCACCCTCTTCACAACATTTCAACCCCTCCAACAAAACATGAAGCAAAATTGGTTAATTTTTCATGTTACTTTTGATATTTCTGCTTAAAAGGCTGGAACACAAGCTAAAATCTAAATGTGAGGAGTAATAATTAATGAGTTTCCTTAATCCTTAAGACTTAAACTTAAGCATTGTGTTAGCCTTTAGGGCCATATGCACCAACGTTACTTAAAAATTAAGAATCATTACATTTTTTTTAATGATAAACGTCATTCTTATTTTGTGGCTTAAAGATGGTGCAAACGGGCGTTAGTCTTTTCGCCCCCTCCACAATTTCGCAAACTGTTCCTCGATTGTTATGCTGCACTTACCAAACCTAACAGTTTTTAAATTTTTTCTATATCTGCTTTCTTTTTTAATGCAATTATTTAATTATGCGATTGCATTTATAAAAAAGGCAGCAGAGAAGCGGCTGGAACCTCCCCAACGCGTGGGTCTTTGATTTCCGTGACTTGTGTTTAAGATTTTAAAGTTAATATGCCTAAATGGCACTTCCCGTTAACCAATTGCTCCCAAAAGCCTTTCAGCTCTTCAACGGGTCACCTGACCTCCATGTACCAAATTTCAGACAAATCCTTCCATTAGTTTGGGCTATAACGTGGTTTCAGTGTTATTTCAAAATTTCGATTTTTCTACCCAAAGGGTAATAAATGCGAATAAATTTTATCTCATTTAAAACCAGAATTCGAAGACCCTTCTAATGCTGGCAATAAATCTTTCAAAAATTTGTTTTGGATGGGTAAATGAGAGAATACTTTAAATTTGGAAATTGGTGTGCCAAAACGGCACTTTCCGTGGGTCGATTGAATCCAACATTTGTTCAGCTCTTCGACGTGTAATACAATCCCCATGTGCAAAATTTTAGCCAAATCGGTTCAGGGGCTTGGGCTGTACCGCGATTTTAAAGTCCGATAAAAATCTCGATATTTTTAGTTTTTGGTCAAAAGGGCACTGACAGTGAATACATCTTTGGAAGCAGAATCTGAAGGCCTTTCTTATTGTGACGTGAAAAATGGGGGTTTACATTTAAAATTTAAAAGTTGATGTGCCAAAACGGCATTTCTGGTTGCACGATTGGCTCCAAAAGCTTTTCAGATCTAGGTTCTGGGTTATCACATGCACACGTACCAAATTTCAGCCAAATCGGTCGAGTAGTTTGGGCTGTGGCGTGTTTACGAACGAACGAACGTACGTACGTACATACATACAGACACATTTTAAAAACCACTTTTTTGGGTTCCTGAGACCTCAAAACGTACAGATCCGGTCTTATCTCGAATTCGAAAATTTTAGTGATTGCAGTAACCTCCCTTTTTTTTTAAATGGTGAAGTGGAGTGGGGAGGTTAAAAAATATATTGTTATTGTTATTGTCTGGTGACGGCTGAGGATTTCCACGAAGTTGACCATCTTCTTTTCTTCCTGCATTCTGTTCTGACTTCAACGCTATAGAACCTAATTCATGCTCATTTATGCTCTTTCTTTTTCATTCTCTGTCATAATCTAAGGAAAACAGCAAAATACCTACACTTTAGTGCTTCAGCTAGAGCGCGGAAGAGCTGCATTTTTGTCGCAGGTACTCACCAAAACTGTTTTGTTTTAAATTAAGTAATTTACCTAATTGCGTTTTGAAAACGTGGATTTTACGCAATTAGGTAAAATGTTGTACGTAATACGTTATGAAAAGCCCCAGTTGTTTGACTCGCATAATTTTGCAAAACTCGTTATCGCTCGTTTTGGCAAATATTATGGCTCCTCAGACAATATAGGGCTTTTCATAACTAATTACATTATAAGTAACGTTATTAGGGTTTTTACATTACGAGGGCATAGATTTGAAGAACGAGCGAGGAACGAGTGAGAATATGCATTATTTCCTTACTTACCTACCTTACGCGTAAGGAAATTATGTATTTTTCCCACTTGTTACACAAATAGCTAATATTTTAAGGATCCCCTAGCCTACGAGATTACCTTTTACAACTTCCGGACTTATTTCGATGTGTCTACTCTACCCGCGTCTTTTTTTAGTATTGCGTACACTCGTTACAAATTCTTACGAAATATTTTGTTTCGGTTGTCCCATATTTTGCCTAAAGAATATTTTTTTGCAAGTAAATACGTACATTTTCTTGGGAAGAGTCAAAACTGATGTTGTTATCCTAGTTATCATTAATAACACATTCAGGGAGGCAAGTACCTAAAATTCTTCTTAGATTTCTTCTCTTTATTATTACAGAAATTCCTAAATAGGTAGGTAATGATTTTTTTTCAGTTCTCATTTTGTGGTAAGTTCTTTTCTTGTACGGTGTTTCGGAACTTACAGGCTTGCTATGTTAACGTGTACCTAAGTTAAATGACAACTTCCTATTTATGTACAACACAATAATTTGATTTAGAATTCATCGTTTTTAAAATTTCATTAGTGCAAAATAGTAAGTACGACATTGTATAATTTTTCTAAGTCAAAACGTCTTCTTTATACTTTTGTGGCCACAGTTGGGAGCCTATTGCGTATAGCAATCGTAAAATAATTCCATGTAGATAGTGACGCCCTCAATGATTTTACTGTTTTAGCGTTGCGCAATTATTTAAAGTAGGTAAGTCTATATTAATGCACCTACAAATGCAGCGTCAGATTTTTCTTCCTCATCACCTTAGGTGGCATCGTGTACAAGGATAAGGATAAGTAGGTAGCAACTCTGAAATTTAAACAAAAATAAGACAACTTCGGAATACAAATACACTTTTATTATCATAATTATATATTTCACTAGATGTATAATATACCTATAGTGTATATTTTACGGGTGTCTGATAAAATAAATAAATTAATAATAATGGTATAGCAACATTTATTATAATATGTAATGTAGAAAGATAATAAGTAGAGAATATATTTTTCCGAAAAACGTGTACTCGTACAAAATACTGACTGCATATAACATGTATATATGCTACGTATATTTATCAATAATAATTAAAATATATATGGGGAGGTTATATGTTCAGGAAACTTTCTTAAAACATTCAATTCTTATTGACATCCTCACAATTAACAATCAGATAGTCGTTTAAGTGTTCCTCTGATATTATTGGCGATGTTACTTGGAACACTCAGACGACTGTACAAAACTCATGGAATACACACCATGAACATGCAATTTTTATATAAAATATTTCACATCGAGAACACGTTCAGTGGAACTCTTTTAACCAATAAAAAAATATCAATTTTCGGTATACTTTAAGTAAAATTCCTTTAATAAACAAGGCCATCGAGTACTGTATTTCAGATCAAAATTATAATCTGAAGTGCAGTGGTCAAGTTGAGTGGACGAAAGAACACGGGGCGTGGTCATGACAACCAATCGCGTGCGAGCTGATGCTCGCTCGGCCAATCACGGGCGTGATCGCTGACTGGCAAAGCCACGCCCCGTGCCGTTTTCACGAATATGTTATCTGAAGATTATCTGACGCACTTTAAGAAAATATATTGGAGGTTTGGTGTGATTACATGGTGCGCATCGATAACTAAAAAACCCTGATTTGACACTACCCCTATTAGATATGCAAAACTAGAACATGATGCAACCCCCAGGTTTATTGCTAAAGTAGAAACGGGGCTCATCATTTTGAGGATGAGAAATAAGAATGTTTTTGGTCACCGCGAATTTATTAATAATATTGTTATGGCGTACGAGGAAGAGTTCTCCTGAAGATTGAATAAACGTGGCGTTTATTGCTGATGTTATACGACCACAACAATTAGTTAACTTCACACTTTGGCACCAGAATTACAATAATATAAAATTTTAGAATCCGTACAGTATCGATGTTTGTTCACGAATGATCCCCAATATATAGTTATTGTTATTTCAATGCGAATGTGCTATGGTTTAAAGAATAATGAATGAAGCTACGATGAAAACACAACTTACAAAAAGCAGTTCAGCGCCTATTTACCAACCGATCTGTATCTGCAATGGTATACGTAAATGTAAGCACGGGGGTTGTAGGATAAGGGTAGTTCTAGGCTATTAAAGTCAAACTCCTTGGAGAGCTTTCAAGGACATTGCTACAGAGCTGCAAGAATAGTAAAAGAAGTGTTACATTCTTAAATTTCAGAACTAAATGAAGCTAAATTGTGAAAATCTTCCTTTGTTGGCTTTGAAGCAAGGTCCTCATAAATATAATTTTTAACACAACCATCAGACCTGAGTTGCCACCAATTTGAGCTAAAATTTTGCTCGAACCACCTTATCCCTCCACCCCTGCATTCAACTCTATGATAGTAACCGTATCTAAATATTTAATTTTACTTTTCAACTGGAAAAATATGCACACGCCACACCTATACCTATATTACTTCCTACCCCTACCGCCACTGGGCCAAATAAACCAACAAAAAGTCTTTTCTTCAAAGGTGGTTTAATTTTCTTTATTCCGAAATAACATTTAATTCAGTCTTACGAATCACAGTGAAGCTTTGATATGATCAAATTATTGTGCTCTGCAATGTTTTATCCAACTTCGGTTGGCCCGCCCGATGGAAGGGCAGTTTTTTTTATAAAAATGGAATGTAACAAGAAACTGATTGTGCTCAAATATCGTCCGACCAGTGGCGACAGGGGTGCGTCCATGAAAAAATTTTAACCAGAAATAACTCGCACACACTCAATAATATAGAAATACTTCAACATTTTGCAGCTATATATTCATTTGGTATATAATAAGTTTATAATATATTCATTATAAATGCTGAGCGGGTGACAGCCTGGGTCGTAAGTTACTCCTGTACGGCTTTATAAAATGCTTTACTCTAGGCTACGAATTACATTATTAAAAAGTAGATAAATAGACAGCATTATTTAAAATACTAATTATTTCGTTACGTTATTGCTTTGAGTTACTATTAGAAGACGAAATTTTGATACCAATATCTCAATTTGATATCATGGGGCTGTTTTAAGGGTCTGAGGGTGCTTGTGCGGGAACCTTGCTTTGCTTATGAGGCGCCATAAAAAAATTTCAATAAAAAAAAATTAATACTGGCCCGGATTCGAACCCGGGACCTGCCACTTTCCAGGTGAACTCTCCACCGCTGAGCTGCGACATAGAACCTAGCTCAGGCATCCGCCTGGAAAGAGGCAGGTCTTGGGTTCGATTCCCGGCAAGTATTCACTTTTTTCTGCAATATTTTTACTTTTCTTTAAACATTATTCATCTAATTAAATATACCGGGTGTCAACAAACTCATTTCTTTATTTTTTGGAGTATCAACTTCAAATTTTTATCTCATATACCCATAAAAACGCTAATTTTGACACATTTACAAATTTTTTGTTAGTTTTCAGTGGCCTTATTTTATTGTTATTTTAAACAGCAAGGTGACGGTTTCTTTAAACAATTCGAAAGACATTTTAATTCTCTTTACAATCGTATCAAAACATGTTAAGTTTCAGAGCTGGTCGCCAGAGGGCCGAAATGTTTTTAGTCAAGTTGGCTGTGATTTCTACTATTTTAAGTTAAAGTGACTATTCAAAATTGGAACAGGAGTCCTTTAAAATGTGCATATTGTCTAAATAATAAAGATTTTCGTAAATTTTCTGACGCAAAATTGTTCGTTTTTTAACTTTTTTACCGCCTTATTTTCGCTGAGACATTGATTTTCTAAGCCAAATTTTTACGTTAATTTGAAATGGAAAGGTACATGTTTTTTAAGCTAAAACAAAAATTTGGTTCTTCCTCTCTCTAATGGATATCAATAAACAGGATATACCCAACGGGAAGCATTCTTAATTGAGAATTTTGAAAACTCTATATTTTTACACTTTTTTCAAAAAAAGAATAACTTTGCATTAGAAGATTTATAAAAATGTTGTCCTTTTTCCTTGTACAATAAAATTCAAGTTCAAAAAAAATTACAAACAACCCCACAAAAAATCCAATTATACAAAAAATAAACCAATAATGCGCCAAAAAAATTCCACTAATTCCAAAAAATCGAGAGGGGCCTGTACTAATCTGAATAATAACTTTAACTTAAAATGGCAGAAATCACAGCGACTAAAAACAATTCGGCTCTCTGGTGGGCGTCAGGGCCGGATTAAACAATAGTGAGGCTCGGGGGCTGATCAATATGAGGGGGCCCCCTTGGTTGTGCTAGGGTGTCGTGCGTATTTCGTACTGTCAGGAGACTAAAAAGACTAACTGCCATTAATTTTTTACGTGAAAAACCGAAAAGCCAATTTCAAAAAGAGGTATACACTGGAAGGTGATTTTTTTAAAAACCGTTTGCGACCTATAGTGTGACCCATCTTGCTTCCTCAAATTTGAGGGAGAATCAACTGGCGTAAACTTCGAACTTCTAAGAGCCACCCATTTCGAGAAAAGTAGATTTTTATTGGTTTAAATCTTCAAAATTCAATAAATCATGGCAAGTTTTAATTAAAACCGGATTTTGTATTGTAAGAGATGCTAGTAATTCCATTGCCACCAGTTTTTCTAAGAAAAAAGCTTAAAACGTCGAAATTCAGTAGGAACTACACATTTTTACATTTTCTAAAAGTTTTTTGCGACCGCAAGTGTGACCCATCTTATTTCCTGAAGTTTGAAGGAGAATCGATTGATGCAAAAATAGAATAAAACTAATAAAAATTGCATTTTGTATCATCAAAAGCTCTAGTGAAACCAATTTCCAGCAATTTTCCTGATGAAAACTTTAAAACGCACAATTTTGTAAAAGTTTTTTGCGACCGCAAGTGTGACCCATCTTGTTTCCTCAAATTTGAAGAGGAATCGATTGGTGCAAATTTAAAACTTCTAGGGCTCACACACTTCGCGAAAAGTAGCTTTTCTTTAATTTAAAGTTCCAAAATAGAACAAAACTAATAAATATGGGAAAGTTTTAATCAAAATTGCATTTTGTATTATCAAAGGCTCTAGTGGAACCAACTGCCAGCAATTTTCCTGATATAAACTTTAAAACGCGAAATTCACTAGAAAGCATAAATTTTGTAAAAGTTTTTTGCGACCGCAAGTGTGACCAATTTTATTTCCTCAAATTTGAAGGAGAATCGTTTTTTGCAAATTTCAGATTTCTAGGACTCGAAACACTTTGAGAAAAGGCGGTAGCGGTATAATAACGTATAATGCATCATAATACACAGCAGTAAGTAGTTAGTTAGTCTTAATTTCAACCTGGTGGGCGTCTTACAAACTTATGGTAACATTTTTAACATGATTGAAAAGAGAATTAAAATGTCTTTCGAATCGAGTAAAAAACCATCGCCTTGCTATTTAAAATAACAAAGTTAAATTCACTTCCGGTGAAACCGGAAGTAAGAAAAAGTGTCAAAATTAACGTTTTTTCATTAGCAATACAATGAGTAGTCTCTTGATTGCCGCGGGTTTTGACATCCGAATGGTTGTCAACTACCAGTCAAAAAATCTACCATTTGACAAGTAGTACATCCATGAAGACTCAACAGGGCAACCAAGAGACTACGAATCGTATTTTGCAGATTATTTTATAAATGAAAGTATTGAGTAAGTATAGTGTCAAGTTGACGTTGTAGTATTATCACTGTAATCAGGATTTGATTGGTTACTCCTTACTGGTATACGACTAAATGCTACTTTGGATTGGTTCAAGACTTAATGTATAAAATAATCAAGTTAATATTCCAA
This sequence comes from Pycnomerus fuliginosus, assembly GCA_963924575.1. Taxonomy (NCBI): domain Eukaryota; kingdom Metazoa; phylum Arthropoda; class Insecta; order Coleoptera; family Zopheridae; genus Pycnomerus; species Pycnomerus fuliginosus. The sequence goes on from OZ004620.1 coordinate 32,005,248, forward strand.
AAAATAAAGAGATGTCGAGGTGTTACAGGGGTTCGTTGACACTCGATAGCAGAAGCAACTTCAAAAATTTAGAAGAAAAACATGTTTATTTCTTACAAAATAGAATTCTTAAATTTTTCTTCCGCTGTATTTTTCACGCCTCATATTAGGTGAGCCTGAGTCTGTCTCAAACAAACCAATTAATAGATTTATTGACACAAGCAAACCTAAAAGTTCTATGTATTTTCATGTCAATCGCAAAAAATGCAGAACGTAGAAAATTGTCTTCTTATATAATTTATTTTTTCTGGTATTAAACAGTAGGTACCTCATAGTTATCGGAAGTCTCAATATTTCAGTTCGTCTATATGGGCACCGTTTGTACCAAAGAAAAGTAAAAGAAAAAGAAAATTCTCTTAAAAATACAAATAATTAAGAAAAAAATACCAAATTCCCGCACTAGATATAGCCACCCCAGTCTTGGCCAAAAACTAAAACTCACGGGGCGAGGTGAGAACTTATTTTCAAATCCCGTTTCCGCTTGACAACCCGATGAGATCACGTAACAGTTGAACCTGCGACCCCAAGCTAACGTCTTACAGGAGGCTACAAAAAGATATAATATCTTAATATAAATATTCATTTTTTATTTTATTACAATATAAATACCGTCTTTTGTTTTTGTGTTTTTGGTTTTTTCTAAAAACATCTATATTATGTATTTCCTTAGTTTCTATTTCAAAAAATTACTTTCATATATATTATGAAATATATAGATATTATTACTTAATATATCGTAGTTAGGCCTGTATATTAAGTGTTTTTTAAAAATATGCTAATATACAGTGTGATTTGCAATTTTATATGTGTCGCAGTCGTAAAGTGAGATGAAGCCCTTCCAAAAAGAGGAACGGCGGATTGATGAGAATGCCGATAATAATTATTATTGCAGCGACAAGACTGTGAAAGGGGAGTTCTATAGAACTAGCACCCCCCGGTCTACAGCCCTGTTTTGATACACATAAAACACACCAAAACACAGCGATGAGAATGCCAATTAGCCTATCTAAAATTTAGTTTACCCACGCACTACTGAATATACCATATAGAAAAAAATAAAAAATCAATTTTTATCTAAGTCTGATGATTTCCGGGCGGGAAGACTTTTATTATAACCATCGGTTGCAGCAGCACCTTTTTAAAAGTCGCGCCCACGAGAACGGCGCCTTTATCAACCCTAAAACAGCACAACATCCATTACCTAATATCGAAATCCAGCTAAAACGGCGGCCGTTCTTCGTCCCGAAAAGTTTTCTTTTAAATGTTTCTTGAGCAGATCATTTACACTCGTTAAATGTCTTTAGTTGCTACTTCTACTTCACGCGTACTAAAATATCTTCATATGCGATTATAAGATTATTAAAATATAAAACGCGATTTCCTCTATAATTAAACGGTTTTTACTTTTTCTTAGTTTTATATTAAATTGTGCCTCGTGAGCTATTTCTAGACTCTACAGTACTCACTAACATGCAAGGGGGATGATGATGACACCAAACGACACTCAACTTATCATGCGGCGAACACAACATAGTGGTGGCTTCAGCGTCTAAAGGCGAAATCAGGCATTACTTCCCGAGGGCTTTTTGTCAATCTTTATTCCCTTAATCACTCAAGTTTTTTTCATTGGAAGTCTCAATTTCAGTTCTCTCTACAAATTTTAGAAAATGTAACGGGTGTCCTTAAAAAACCGGACGAAGTATTTTTGGGAATAACTCGGCCATTTCTTAACCGATTTGAATGAACATGGTCTCAAATTAATGCTAAAGAATCAAGATTTCGATTTGTTTGAGAAACTACAACAGATCTTAGTTAATTAAATTATAAACGCGTTTTCGCAAATTTTGACCATAAGTAAAGTAACACTGATGAATATACAGCTTAATCTAAGAATTGAGTTATTTGTGCTTCATTGTTACTTTGTCACGGCCATTCGAAAATATATTTTTTAAATAATCACCAGAAAATTAAAGCGTAAACCAAATTAAATTCTGAAAATAATTCTTAAAGAAAAATAAACGTACTTCAAGGTTATATTAGCTTCATAACGATTGGTTGTTAACTGACCAATCCCTACGCACCTAAAATAATAATTTCCTAAACAGTTCGAAAGACTGACTCCATAGCTTTAATTTAAAACCATGTTCAGCCATAGCGGATATGAAATGGCCCAGTTTCGTTCCTTTTTTTTAAGACACCCGTTAGGTATTTTATAAAAAAAATTTTTAGACATTTTTTTTGCTTCTTTATGGTACAAACTTACGCTGTTTTAGAATTTAATGTATTTTTTTAGTTCCACATTGGATGTAAAATAACCGGTAATTTTTAACACTTGGTAAGTAATTTACAAAAAAAACCTTTTTCGTTCTCGAGAGGATGTTTAAAACACAAGACTAAGTCGAATGCTTTAATATCCCTAGGGAATAAAAAGAAGTTTAGTCGCGTTATACAATTTTTTCCAATATTGACCAATTTACATGAAATTCAGGGTGGTTTTTTTTCACTGTCGTTGGCATCTCCTAAACGGTAAAAGATACGGAGTTGGTTAAATTAGAGAGAACTTGCACTATTGCTTTGTGATTAAGAATCTGAAGAAAATTCCTCGATATCTCAATTCGTTTCTGAGTTATTTCGAAAAATTTGAAAATTGCGATTTCAAATAAAAATTAATATCTCCATAACGATTGATGATATTTAAATGAAATTTGGTACTTTTATATTTTTGACAGCTGTCAATCGAATGGCATCCGCAGAAATTTTCTAGGCCTTCTAGATTTAGAGCAATGACAGTCAACTTTTGATTCTCTTATGGCCGCCATACTGAATTTTGACATCATGGGATTCAGAAAAAAATTAACTTTTCCAAAAAAGGAATCAATATGGACTTTTTCGAAAAATCGTTAAAATTGTATTTGTACGATCAATTTACAAAATCAGTACAAAACTTTTTGAGATAAAATATTTTTGACGTTTAGCGCAATTAATTGAAAATTTAATAAAATAGATTTTGAATATGTTTCTTCAAAAAAGTTTTTACTGGTTACATTTTTGAGAAGCTAATTTTTTGTGTCGAATGGTGCCAAAATCGAACATGATGGCCATGAGAGTCAAAAGCTGATCATCATTGTTCAAAATCTAGAAGGCCTAGAAAATTTCTGATGCCGTTTGATTGACAGCTGTCAAAAATATAAAAGTTTCAAGTTTCATTTCAATAGCATCAATCGTTCTGGAGATATTAATTTTAATTTAAAATCGCAATTTTCAGATTTTTCGGAAAAACTCAAGAACGAATCAATATATTGGATTCTTAATCACCAAAAACTAGCACAACTTTTTTAAAATTTAACCGAGTCGTAATGCTTAGGACTAATAAGTCTGTGTTACAGAGGTGAAAATAAAGATCTTGTCAAATTTGAAAGGTTTATGGGTCTGGTTTCAACTATATATCTACAAAAAATAACGGAGCCCTAAAATTTTTAACCATTTTCCACAAAAAACGGATTACAAATCAATCCTAGTTTTTCGCAAAATACGTATTAAAACTTTAACTTTCTATTATTTTATTATTACCGATAGGAAGTAATGGATTCAAACTTTTCCTAGGGAATAAAGTGACTTCTTTTTAATATGTTAATATTGGAGGAAATATTGATTGTTCTTATCGGCAGGGAGGGAGTAATGAACTCAAACTTTCCCTAGGGAGTAAAATGAGTTGACCTTCACAACATAATTTTAGCAATTATTTGCATAAAACATGCGATTAACAAGTCGGTTTGCATCAAGATAACGCAGGTGTGCTTAATTTAAGCGGGTAATATCAATTTTCAAAGCAGATGTTTTTACTCAGGTGTAAAGTTCATTAATCCCTCAGCTAGTTAATGCCCTGGCTCGCTTCGCTCGCTCGTGCACAAACTTTAGCTTCGGGATTTTTATTCCTTTTATACATAAATAACTACTATTAATCCTTATTTTTCACAAACATTTTTCACTCCCTGATTTGGGTAGAGGGGGATTAAAAATAGGTAGCTAATAAAATCAAAGCAAATGGGTCAATATTGGAAAAAACTGTTGTTGAATTTTTGCGATTATTTAAATTCAAGAATTGTGCTTATTTTTTGGATGTAAGAATATCAGAAATATTTGGGTTATCGTTTATCATAAAATACTGAAAAAAATACCAAAATTACCATTTACATCACTAATCTCTTTTTATATGGGGCACCGTGTCGGCCATAAGTTTTGAAAAATATTTTAGATAACCCCCTTCTGAATTCTGATCAATGCCTGAAGACAAATAGCCCACGCGAAGAAAAGAAAAACGAAAAAAAAACAAAAAAAATATAAACCACGAAATTTATTACGATATTTGGTAGCATTAATTTTATAAAAAAAAGTCATTACCTTAATTAACACATTGGCTAGCTTTCCTTGGCGCGTGCGCAGCATCAGATGTGGTTTAGTCTTGTAGAAATTTTTTTTTAATAACTAATGAAAGCCACACCCGTGCTCCGTGCGCGACCACAAACGACGACCAAAATAAGCGAAATTTTTCTTAAGCGTAGGTACGTCGTCTTAGAAAAAATTCGTACTAATCGATAAATTTCTAAATAGAAAACACACTTATACATTTAATAATCAATAAAAAAATTGTTACAAATAAAAATCACTTCGAGGATTCGTTTTGTTTAAAATATCAAATATAAATATAAATTCAAAAAATGTAATTAAACTATTTGCAAAAAACAGTCACTCTGCACACAACTGTGGACATATGTACTTGTACTAACATTCATATTTAAATATCTTCACAAAAATATGTAAAAAAATAAAATAATAATAATTGTAATATTGGTTTTAATAGCTAAAAAACAACAACTTATTTACAGTGTACGTATAAACAAACTAAGTCGTCAAGGGGGGAGGGGTTGAAACCCCTCGTGCGACGGGCGCAGACCTCAATAATAATAATAATAATAAAATATATAGAATTTATCTAACGATAATTTTCAAAATACTACAATAAAAAAATAAATAAAAACAAAATATAGCTTCTTAATATTTAAATATATAATAATACATAATATATTAATAATAAGTATGTAAAGCGAAATGTTAGGTCTGCGCCGGTCGCTAGTGAACCTAGTATAAACGTGCTGGGCAAATGCATTAAGTTAAGAAGGAGATTTTTCTGAGCTATTCGAATCGTGAAATAAAAAAAATTTTGCTCAAAAAAACTGCATTCTTAGGGCCAGGGGGTGGCGAGATGTGTGAAGGTGAATACTGGAGGATCGAGGCACGAGATCGCAGGTGGGGGCCGCGCAATTGTAAAATGTCTTATGAATGGTGCATAATGGCTAAGCAGCTACGTGGTGGCTGTGGACATGGACAAAATGACTTTTCGACGCCGGCGCCATCTACCGTGTTGCACCAATAAAATTATTTATATTATATTACAAAATACTCTCAACCTATAAGAAATATAGAAATATATGTATCACATCACATAACAGAACAATAGCAACAATGAGTGATCAACTAACAATAAGGGATATGTATGTCATTATTAGGTGGTGCAGCGAGACGCCGACGTCGACGCGCCGAGTGGCAGTTCAGATCACAGCCGAAAGGCCCCCATCACCGCACACACCAATCTCCGTCTTTTAATACATTTTATCCATTCTCACTTTTTTTCTCAATAATATATACTTTTTCAATTTTTTTTTAAGTTAAATCTATTTTATATATTATTAACGTCTTGTATTACTTAAATTATATTTTGAGAATTGCTGATTCAGACTTTAATAATGTGACGAGTCACATGGCGAACTTAAAAAAATATATTATAACGAAACGCTTGTATATCATTGTCGCGTCATGTCTTTTCCAAACAAGGAGGAGAGTTACGCCAGCCGCGAAATGCACCCTAATACTGGTTTCTTGAAGTTAAAAGTGCATTTCGATGAGGCTGGTGCACGAAAAGAAGTCTAATACTAGAGCTTCGGTGATTCGACGCGCTTCGCCCCACACAAAAACCGAAAGGACTCCCGAAAAAGAAGGCGAAGAATTTGGCGTTCGTTGTATGCGACCGTGTGACGAGAAGGGCGCGAAATCAACCGAAGCTGAACACCGGGGAATGTGGTGGGCGCGGGAGGGTTCGAAGATCGATCGACTTAAGGGTTGGGCGAATATATGCGAATTGCCTGGAGGGCAGGCAGGGAGCATACCGGACACTGGGCTTCGGCGGCGTCGCACACTCGATTGGCACAGTCCATGCAGAAGAAGTTGTGACCACAAGGAACTAGAGCGTGCGTCACTTTAGCTTCGCCGCATACCAGACATTTGGCTGAACTTAGCAGCGAATCGGCGGGACTGGTACTATTTGCTGGCGATGGCCTTGAAGGCGCCGCGACGCTCGGATACGACCAGATGCTCGACAAAGCGGTAGAACTGTCAAAACTGGGGGAATCCCCCAAACCCTCGTCGCGATCGCTCGAGCTCCAAATCGCGCCCAAATCTGGACGACCCCCGCTACTCGAAGAGCTGCTCGAGCACGACCCCGAACTGGAGAACGCACCCGTGCTACCCGTAGATGACGTCATCGGGAAATCCGCTGTAGGTTCGATATAATTCAGGATGGAGCTCAACCCAGATTTGTACAACGAGTTAAAAAGATCGTTCTCGTCAAGTCCCCCCAAGCCTGTGAGACCGTTGATAGAGGTGCCATTTCCCGTTCTCATGGCAATATGCGCTTCGATTTCCCTTCGTGCCGACTCGACGCTTTCCGGCAATCCGGTAACCTCAAAAACTGGCTCTTTGTCGCGACTTGGCGTCACTATATACGTGTGCGTCTGGTGTTGGATGCGTTTGATGGTCGCACCTTTTGGACCCACCACCAAACCGACCACGCGGTATGGCACGCGAACTTGAATGGTCACGTGACCGGGGATGTTGGCGGGTGGACCCGGGGGTGTACTCGCCCCCGACCCCAAACCGGCGAGGTTGTTCTTACGGGAAGCCCTGATTTGGGAGAAATGCTCGGCGGCTGAAAGGATCTCACGTTTGGCTTTGGCAACATCTTCCTTGCGTCCGGTGACCACGAATACCGGCTCCTCTCCACGCACTGGTGTCTTGATGTACGTGTTTGTTTTCGCACGTAGAGCTTTGATCTTGCAGCCTGCAACAAAAAAAAAACATTGCATTTTTCTGTTCACTGACCCATCTTCCATCAGCGTGCATTGCATATTTTAAACCGGCCCTCCCCTGCGATTAATTGGACCATCGACAGACGACGCCCTTCAACCTGCCGACAGGTCAGGCGCGTTCACCTTGCCGGAGCCTGCGAAAGCGGTTTTATCCTTATTTCCCGGATGTCGGATTTTTAAGAAGCCCTGGAACATGCAACGAGGACAAAGCGTCAAGCGATTCGTCGTCTCATGCTCTTTCTGAATTCACTACTTTTCTTAACCGCAATAATAATAGGCGATCTGATAGAGGCAGAAATAGTCGTCAGGCATTGCAATCGTATTTCCCTCTTTATCTTAATATTATTATAGCTGGTGGAAACAATATTTGGGAGACCCTAAAAGCCGCCTCATTACAAAGGTTGTAACTGTGACAATGACGCCCCGCTGCGTGGACAAACCCAGACGTTTGGCTTTACTTGAGGCTCGTGGATATTTTAAAATTCCCAAGGTGGGCCGGATTTGCGAATTTTCATTATCTAAGAAGCACAAATCGATTGATTATAGATAATGAAATACTACTAAAATCATTAAAATGAGAATGTGGAGACAACATGGAAAACAGTGAACCGCAGCAAATGATGTCATCAGTTCCATCACCTCAACAAGAACCAAAGCGAAAATTTCTAAGTATGGGCGAAAAGGAGATGGTTTTGTCCCTTTTACAAAAAACAAATAATTGTTTATCTTTCTGGCGAAAAGGAGATGGTTTTGTCTCTTTTACAAAAAATAAATAATTGTTTATCTTTCTAGTATGTTCTCGCATTTTTTAATAATGTGTTGGTGGGCTTTAAAACTAAAATTGTCGAGTACGGCCCGTGGGAATAAACTTGAACTACCCACTAGTTAGTAGGTATACCAGACACCTGTGTTTATCGACGCAGCGGGGCGTCATTGTCACAGTTATAACCCTCGCAATGAGGCGGCTTTTAGGTTCTCCCAAATATTGTTTCCACGAGCTATACATATTGCGGCTGAGTGTACCTACCAAATAAGTTTTGCCCAAGTGCAGCTCAAGTATGTAACAATTAACTTTTCAAAAAAAATGGGGAGCTAAGAAAGCGGCAGGAACCTCCCCACTCGGTGAACGATTCAATCCCCAATCACCTACACATTTCAATCCAGTCTCGAAGTGTTTCGGGAGTTTTATTAAATTTTTATTTTTTTTAATTGCCAAAAGAGCACTAAGTTTGATTGTATTTTTGGAAACAGAAGTTGAAGACCTTCCAGAAGACCTAATAAAATATCACTTTTCAAATTTCATAGATTACATCCCAAAAAGACACTTGCCGATTACCACCGAAATTTTCTGATTTTTCAAAATTTTACGATTGTCTGCCAAAAAGGCAGGAAATGACATTTGTGCTAATAAAGAAAATTTCGAGTTTATTATTCAAATTTCCAAGTTGATATGCCTGAATGGCACTTGCCGTTGGCCGATTGCCACCAAAATTAGATCAGCTCTTAGGCGGGTGCTGGTATCTCTACCTACCAAATTTCAGACAAATCGATTTAGTAGTTTGGGGTGTAGCGTGTTATCTAATGTTGCTCCGAAATTTCGATTTTTTTTGATTTTATGCCAAAAAAACGCTAAGGGTGAATACATCTTTAGACACAGAATTTGAAGACCTTTCATATGCTGATAAGAAAAATTAGTGTTCATCAGTCAAATTTCATAGTTGATTCGCCAAGAAGGCACTTAGCGTTTGCGGATCGACAATAAAATTAACTGGGCTCACCAAAAGGTGAACACTAACCCCCATTCCACATTTTTGCTGAACTTTTGACATCATTTTTAAGTCTCTGACGTTACCCAATCAAACATATTACGTCATAGGTTTTTTTTACATTTTGGTTAATAATTCGTATCTCATTTTTATATAGCCGAGTTTAAGCAAGACATTATGTGACGGAGTATGGAAGTTTAAACTAAATCCATACGAGTCACATAATGTCGCTTAAACTCCGAATAAAATACAATATTTTATTTTCAAACACAAAAAGATGATATGGAGGAAATGTAACCCTAAAACCACCCTAGCCTGAAAAGACTAATTGAATGTAAAAAATTCACCCCCGTAACTGAACCTTCAACGTTCAAAACACAAAAAGTGACATGGGAGAAATTTACCTTGAACCGCCTCCAATTTGAACGTTAATAATTTCACCCTTTAACCTCCAAAATACAACAAAATTCATTGGAGAAAATTTAACCCTTGAGCCACTTTTTAATACCTAAATACTTATGCTAAACCCAAACTTTCCACAAGTTGCCCTTTTGATACATCTGTGCAAATGCGGAGACACAACTACTGGAGATTGATAAAATCTGCACCCAATTCCACAATTAAATCCAGTCGACCTCTAGAAACACATCAACTTGATAAACGTCTTACGTTGGCATTTTTTTTGGTACGCATCATCAGGGGTGTAGAATATAGACGGGGCAGCGACAAAAATAACCCCATCTCTGTTGTTTTGTGTTATGTCATTAGGTGAACTGGACAATTTTTCGCAAAAAAGGTCCTCAAAGTAAATTATCGTAGGATACGATACATACACCGTACTCGAGAAAAATACGATTTTGTAATCTGATAATCGCTCGATTCAATACTTAGTTTTCCAGTCAATGAGTCAATAGTTTAAATTTTCTCTCCTTCAGGGTTTTTTTAATTAACCTGATAAGACAATAAATTTACGATGATCAATATCTCAAGCAAGCCATAGCTAGATTTTTGCTTCGAATCGAGCGATTATCACATTACAATTATTATAAAATCGTATTTTTCTCAAATCCGGTGAGCACTAGGGACATTTTTCCAAGAGGTGTTTTTTGTGAAAAACTGTCCATTGTACCTAATGTTGGAGTCAAAATAACGATTCAATACAAAACAAAAGAGTTGCGGTCATTTTTGTCCTGTCTCCCCTATTTTCTGCGCCCCTGATCATGACCGGAAATTTTCAATCAGCACGGTTCAGCGTACCAAAAAACACCCCTATACCAAATAATGATCCCCCCTTCAAAATAAATATGAGTGGTGCCTTCTCAAAAAATTGTTGCAAAAGTGGCTTGAGGGAGCAGTACAAAAACATCGAATTTGAAATTAAGCACACCTGCATTGTGTTGCTTCAAACCATCTAACCGTCAACCGTCTTCTAAAATGATATTGTGAAGGTCAACTCACTTTACTCCCTAGGGAAATTTTGAGTTCATTACTCCCTGCCGATGCCGGTAAGAACAAACAATTTTACCTCCAATATTATAAGTACACAAAAAAAAATCACTTTACTCCCTATAGGGAAAGTTTGAATCCATTACTGCCTGGCGGTAATAAGTAATAATAATGAAAATTACATATTGAAAGTGAAATTAATAATCCCCCAAACCATAGTACGGAGTTATATGGGTGTTAGCTCGAAAGATTCTTGATTGCGAGCTTATCGTCATGGTGTGCTCTAGTTTGTCAATGCTCAATTGATCATTTTTCCAATAGAAAGCATTAAAGTTCTTTATCACTGCTATTAATGGTTATGTTTATGTTTAACAAGGTAAAAAAATTATGAGATTTAATGAAGCGCCAGGCTTTTACATGAAACCTGCCAAGGTAGTAAATCTCCTGTTTTAGCCGTGTTCAACACATAATTTTTTTCGAAGGTCGTTTAAAATTAACAATCAGTGAGTATTTTCAATACTTTTTGACGTAGTCCCCAATGACAATCGGCGAAAATAGTTATTTGCAAAAAATTGCAGATTTACTGACTGCCGCGGCTGAAGTTTCATAGCCGAGGCGATAGTCGATTGTTATTAAAAAGTGCTTTTTTGGCAGTAAGTCGCATTTTTACAACAATTTGTGAATAAGCAGCTTCGAAAAATTTAGAAAGAGCTCAAAATTATCATATATAATTTCCTTAGTGCACTGATTATTATCGGTAACTTTTTATAAAAGGAATCATAAATTTCACAAGGAAACCATGGAGCCTTAGACCATCGTTGTTGATTGTCAAAATTGTTTCTGCTTTCCTACATTTTATCATTTTTATGACGAATCAAGAAAAAATGGGTTTGTCTTTGTGTACGCCACTGTCTGATTGCGTAAGTGCAATAATCGCTTATAATACCACAAGTGCATGCTATTTAATCGGTTAAATTTTGAAAATGGTTACGAAAGCTTGTTGCCGGTGGTCGAGCTAAAGCTCTCGGGCTTTAATCAGATAATAAATGGTAATTTAGTTCTCATTGTTTTACCTAAACGGCAACAAAGCTTGAGTAATTATTTCTAAAATTTAACCGATTACAATAGCGATGCACGAGTGGTATTCGGTAAGATTATTTCGCAAATTAAACTCTTCATTTTGTTAAAAGAGCGATTTTTTAAACCGGGGTTGCCTATACTCAAGAGCCCAATAAGATGTGAACGAGCCTTTATAATTCATTGAGGTTAGGAAAGGTGCAAACAAAATGTCATTGAATTTTGAGATTATATCCAGAAGAAATCAGAGTCCTTTATGTCCAAAAACACTTAAAATATGGTTTGTGGAAGGAAGACTTTAATTGCGTGTAGGATATGTGCTTGGTGGTCATATTTATGGACGTTTATTTCCCTTAACTGATTTTACGTGGTACGTAGTTATTTTCGGCAGTGAAAAAATTGTGTTCAAAATCAAGTAGTCAAGAAAACGATTAAATGACTCGTGCATTAATCACCCTTAAATGAATTCGATTGGATAGAAATTTCAAAATGAGTCTGATTGATTGGTTTAGAAGGTAATTTGGAAATAATCGGCGATAATACTGTGGTATATAGGCAACGGCTCAAAATACACCTTACTTATTGGCTAAATAAAGTCATATAAAAGAAAAAACAGGATCATTTGGACCTAAAAAAAGGAAAAAAAAGTAGAATTTAGGCTAAATGTTGGAAACTGAAATTTGATCTATTTATGAACCAAGGAAATGCTTTTTTAGGATAGCAACTTTATTTGAAATGAAACCACCATTTTTCACATCACTCACCATGATGGGAAATCTCTTTAGATTCTGTTCTAAAAATGTATTCACATAGTGCCCTTAAACAACAACTTTTGTACGATTCCGTGCATTTTAACACCTTCAACGTCAGATTTCGTCGAAAGTTCAAAAGATTAATTTTTACATTAATAAGAAAATAAGTTTATTCTTGTTTTCTCTAGTTTTGTCTGATTTTTCACGCCTGAGAAGGATGTTCTAATGGATGCTCTCTGAGGCGTGAGCTAAAACAATGGTATGATCAAGAACTCTTCCGATCTTAGTAGCCCTTGTCGTTTCGAGACGTAGGACAGAAACTGCTGAAATTATCACTTAAAAGAGAAAATCTGACAGTGATGACTAGTAACTAATTTCCGTAGTCCTATGTCTCTAACGATAAGAGCCACTCGATCGGAAGAGATTTTATCGCACTTTACCTTATAGTAAAATGTAATGTATAGTAATGTTCACTTGCCTTGTTTTAAGTAAATATACACAATTAAACCGGTTTAGGTTCAATTTAAAACGAAATTTTGAACTAATCAACTCATGAATAATAGCTATACTTACATTATAAGTCCTGTAAATCAAATACAGTACGAGTGATATGATTAAAAGAACGGGGCAGCGCGACGCAGGAGCCGAGCCCTTACCGGACTGAGACTTACAAGTGAGAATCGTCAGTTACAAGTGAGAATCGTCAGTTACAAGTATCAATCGTCAGTTACAATCACAATCGTCAGTTACAAGTGAGAATCGTCAGTTACAAGTGAAACAAAGTTTTTTTTTTCAGAAAATCTTAACAACTTTCTTGTAGCCCCTCTACGCCTTCGTAGACATCTGCGTACACTTGCTGATGTGGTTGCTTTAGTGCTTAATACAGGTTGACAAGTTTTAACTATGGTTTTATTAAGAAAATCAAATTGTGACTTAATCCCGTATGGTTCTGAGGTCCAGGTAAATATTATTATTGTAAAATTAACAGACTATTGCAATTTTAAACCAAGTTTTGAAGAAGCTACTTAAAAATCCAGAAGTGTCAGAAGTAACGTTAAAATTTCGTTCTTTCCCTCGACTTGCAATGTTTTTTTTTAGGATTGAAGCCGAGGCCCTCCCTTTTGAACCATCAACCGGCCGCCGGGGCGATTTTTTTCCCGCAAACTAATGAAGACAGACGCCGCTGTTGCAAGTCGAATCGCTCTCTAAATAACAAACGGCGGCGGGTGCGTTGCCCAGGTAGGCTAACCTTGGTTTTGCAAGAATGGAATAACATCAGGTAAGGTCGGGATTTATTATGGACCGCTTTTCATGCCTCCGGACGGGTTTTATTTTCAACAATTCATTTTTATGCAAGTAAATTACAGCGTACGGTGATCCCTGCGATCGGTTCGTTATCACAGGGTAACCTCGTAAAGTCAGGAATGTCGAAAGGAATAACCGATGAAATAAATTTCGTTCTTAAGTTTGACAATTATTCACCCATAGGTAAGTTAATGACACACGTCGTGTAAAGAATGCAACTCTGATGCTTAATATAGTCTCTGACCTCCACATTACTTCGTCTGCATTCGACGAGACTCACACACGCTAGGATATAGCAGTTTTATTACAAAGATATCCTGCCAGCTAACTTGCATTATTGCAGAAATTAACATACACTGCGGATAATTATTAGAGATTTATGGCCGAAAAATCTAACGCCCACTGACACTGAATATGGGACGTTGTCACCGTAAAAGTGCAGCCTTTGTCACTCACTCCTCTTCAGTTCTCGTAATAGATGCACCTTTTCAGTTAATAACTTACCTAACAAATGTTTTATGGTCCCTATATTCTTACTTGTTCTTACAAAGGTTCGTAATTGAGCCCTTAAATAATTTCCTTGCTTTATTAACATTGTCTTTACTCTAAAGTGTTCCTGGCAATAATTCATGAAGTTACGAGGACTTGGGTTATCCTCAATTTATTAAAAAGCTGACTAAACAGAACGAAACACCTTAATGAAATGCAATAAAAATAAAGGAGCTTTGAGGAAATGTTTTGGTAAAGTTCAACGAAACTTTTTTGGTGAACGAAACAAGAACTTTACTGGCATTATTAGAGCAATGGACTCAAATTTTCTAAATGGTAGGTAGTAAATTTTATGACTGCTTTTTTTGGCTTTTCTAGAAGCAAAAACATCTTTTACTGCCGAAGCATACGCGCAGGCACTGTAGTTTTAGTGAATTCGCTCGCTCGTTCGACCGTCCATCGCATAACTTGAGAACGAAAGCAGATATCGAGCTGAAATCTTGTACACATGTGTATACCCCGAAAATCTCGGCGGAGATTGTTTTTGGGCCATATCGGACCAGAGGGGTGGGAGTTAGGGGTAAAAAACTGAAGGAAATTACAATTTTCGACGATTGATCGCGAACGCTGCGTCAACGCTTGAAGCTAGAGCAAAAGTTTGTAAGGAGAAATTGTCGGCAATGAAAAGATCTACAAAAAAGTCCGCGACAGCATATAGCTATCTACGATGGGTAGGCCACCGAGATCGTTTTTGTGTTTTAATTTTTGACGAAAATAGCTTCAGTGGCTTATTGTCGGCTATCTGTAACAGATATTTATATGCAGTCGCGGACTTTTTTGTAGGTCTATTCGTTGCCGACATTTCTCTCTTATACGATTTTAATCCATCTTCAAGCGTTTAGGCAGCGTTCGCAGTAAAAGCGCGAGAATGCGAGGTTTTTTTCGGGACCGACAAACTATTAATTGTAATAACTCGAGAACCAGTGGAGATATTTTACTGAAACTTGATATGCGTTTTTGACGTACAAGTCTGTTGAAGGTGAGGGGGTGTCAATTTTGGGGGATGAAATTTAGGGGTTGAAAATCACAAAAGTACGAAAACTCTCAAATATTTTGTACATGGAGGTCTGCAACCACATATATTTTGACATTATTTGATAAAGGATGGTTTTTTCTGCAAGATGAAACAGAAAGGGGTGCAAATTAGGGGTTGAAACTCGAAATTTCACATAAGTGTTGCTTGAAATTCAAGCAATTCGATAACTTTTAATCAATGGCCCAGAAAAAGTTTTGAGCATATATTTAGTCCTTAGACCCTCAGATCACCTACGACAGGAAGAGAAAAAAATTGCACCTCTAAAACTCAACCCCTTCAACCTTGAAACAAAAAATTCACTTAAAGAAATGTAACACTTGGACCACCTATTACCGGAGGAATTGCACCCCTGAAACTCGCCCCCTTCAACCCCCAACCACAAAAACTTGACTTGGAGGAAATTTGGTACGTAAACGTCTCGTAATCGAACTTGACCTAAAAGCTTTTGGAGCCAATCGTGTCACAGGACGTATCCGGAAAATTGTTCGAACGAAATTGTTAGAATACCTTTGATCGAATGGAAAATTGTTCGAAAAACAATTGTTCGAAAGGTAAATTGTTCGAAAATAACATTAATGCGCATTATTCGCCATTACACCTACACATTCAAATTTTGCCCGTTGAAAGTGCAATGCTATAGAACTCGTCAAAATATCGGTCTTGTAGTGCGAGAAGCTAGAGCAGGTCAGATCAGGTTTTCTTAATTTTTGATTGTCAGATTTTCGAACAATTACTTTTCGAACAATTTACCCTTCGAACAATTGTTCGAAAGGTAAAGGTAAATTAACCTTTCGAACTATTTACCATTCGAACAATTGTTTTTTGAACAATTGTATTCGAACAATTTTCCGCAACAGGTCACAGGAAATGCCAACTTGGAAATTTTAAAAGCAAACCTCTTTTTTTGAAATCACATTTGAAAGCCCAAAAATGACTGGACCGATTTGGCCGAAATTTGGTATATGGACATTTCAGAACCGGAAATAGATCTGAAAAGCATTTAGAGCCAATCGTGCCACCGGAAGTGCCATACTTTACATAATAAATAAAAAGACATGTTTTTAATAAACAGGTGGAAGATCAAAATTGCCTAAAATTCTTTTCCTTAAGATCTAAGTAAAGTCTGCTTTTAATTTCAAATGATTTTTCAAATTCTGTTCGTTTTCTCACCTTTCATTCTTTAGTAAAAGCAATTTTTAAAGTGATTTATTTTTCAACTGCCATTCAGTGGTGGAACTCCGCGGTATAGAATAGAATCGAAATGACGTCATTATGACGTCAGACTCGATTACTATCAATAGTTTACGATCGACGACACTCTGCCGTCATTTCTGATCGCTTCTTTACCCCCCTCCATTCGTGATCGAATCGCAACGAAACGCCAAATTTTTCCCGGCGTGACAAGACGATCAATTTGGAAATTAGTACAAACCCCACGTTCTGCAGTCCTACCACTTCAACAACAACAACAACAGATATAAATTTTGGTCTCTTCAATTTACGTTTAATTTGAGTGGTTAATTGGTTAATCCAGAAACAATTTATTGGGTTCATTATAACTTTATACCATGAGGGTAAATCAAGAGCATCAGAAGATGCTTTTGGACACCTTCGAAAATCACAGGTTTTTGTTGACAATGAAATTTACCAATTCTTCGCAAAGCAAACAACAGTATAACCAATTGTGGGCTGAATTAAGCAACAAATTGAACAGTTTGGGGTATGGAAGCAAGCCAGTGGATAAGTGGCAAAAAGTAAGTACCTACTTACCCAGCTAATTTACTTATAGTCCATTTTTCTTACCTTTTTGATTTATTTATTGGCTATGGATTTGCCTCTGCTGTGGTGAATCAAATTGAAAATTCAAAATTTTTGACAAATCGTGACAGCAATGTTTAAATCTGTCGTTTGCATTCAACTTTTCACTCTCTTTACGTCGCTTAATACTCATCTCTCTTTCATTCATGTGAAAGAGAATGTGTTTTACTCTTTCTAAATAACGATCCCGAATATTACCGATGAATTACTCTATCCGATCGCGATTCCAAAATTAGCTGGAAGGAGTACCAAAACCTAAAACGATCGACTAAATCCAATGACGTCATTTCGATTCTATTCTATACCGCGGAGTTCCACCACAGGTCTGCTTTTGATTTAAACTAAATATATTGCTTAGCTTCTGTAAGGCGCGAAAAGACTCGTCCCATGTCCAACTTAAAAATTAAGAGTGACAGGTTTCTTATAGGACAAACGTCATTCTTGCCATTTTAAGCGCCTCTTAAAATTAAGTAACGTTGGTGAATTTGAAACTTATAGAATGAAGCACTTTTACATTTTCTGTTTTTTGACTATGACAGTCACAGATTTAAAATTACCGTCATTTATATTTTCGGTAATTTACCTAGTATTTCTCGTAATTTACCCAGGTGCAATAATATGAGAATTTTGCGGTAAATTACCAGGTATTTACCAGACATCGGTAAATTACCGTTTTTCAGTCAATTTGTCGTTTATTAACCTCCCCACAACCAATTTAAAAATGAGATAACACCAGATCTTTACGTTTCAAGGTCCCAGGATCACAAAAAAGTGTTTTTTAAAAAATGTCTGTGTGCGTACGTAATGAGCAAGATTTCTCGAAAAAAACGAAATTTGAAGTGGGGGTTAGTGTTACTGTTCTTGCCGATCCGAAAACGCAAAGTGCCTTTTTGGCGTATCAACTATGAAATTTTACTGATGAACACCAATTTCTATTATCAGCCCATAAAAGGTCTTCAAATTCTGTATCTTAGCACCTTTTTGGCACAAAATCAAAAAATTCGAAATTGCGAAGAAACATTAAATAACACGCTACAGCCCAAACGACTGATGGATCGTTTTGGCTGAAATTTGGTACGTAGAAATACCATTACCCGCCGAAGAGATGATTTAATTTTGGTGGCAATCGGCTAACGGCAAGTGCCATTTTGGCATATCAACTTGGCAATTTGAATAATAAACCCCCATTTTTTATCAGCACAAGAAATGTCTTCAAATGTCGTTTCCGAAAATGTCCTCAAACTTAGCGCCCTTTTGGCAAAAAATCGTAAAATTTTGAAAAATCTCAGAAAACGCTTTAAGGTTGGGGCAGTAAAATTTACGTATTAGCAAGTAGGAAAATTATTTAATTTTGATGATTATTTTATTCATTAAGTATTGAACCAATCCAAAGGAGCATTTAGCATACCAGTAATCCTGATTACAGTGATAAGACTACAACGTCAACTTGACACTACTTACTCAATACTTTAATTCATAAAATAATCTGCAAAATACGATTCGTAGTCTCTTGGTTGCCTTGTTGAGTCCTCATGGATGCACTACTTGTCAAATGGTAGATTTTTTTCGGCCAAAGAGGACTCGAGCGAGCTCTCGTCCTCTTTTTAGCCTAAAAAAATCTACCATTTTGACTCGTAGTTGACAGCCATTCGGACGTCAAAACCCGCGGCAATCAAGAGACTACTCGTCGTATTACTATTGACAATCGGATAATAACAGGTGCCTTTTGGCAAGTCGTCAATGAAATTTTAAAGATGGCCACCATTTATTTTATCAGCACATGAAAGGTCTTCTAATTCTGTTTTAAATGATGATGATCTGTTTAATGATTTAAAAAGTTGAGGTATGAAGTCAAGATGTAAATATAATAATAATAATTTATTGTCAACAGGCATACGCCCAAGTGCAAATATACTTACCATTTTATTTGCTTAAAAAAAACTAAGATTCTGGTAAATTACCCGGTTAATTACTTCGTAATTTACCTGATCGTCATTCATTCGGTAAATTACGGTTTTACATCCCCGTGTGACAAATGCTAGAAAGGTAATTTCCTGCGGTAATCGATACTTTTGACAGGGACAGGCCATTTGGAAAAAAACTTTTCGCGAAATCCCTTCATCCCTTCATCCCACATATAAATTACGTTTGAAATGGTTTGAATAAACGCAAATCGCTTGCATTTAATGACGAATTGCAGCTTTCCGCAAAAGTTTGAAACGTGGCGCGACGGCGCGGCGTGATCCCTCCAAATTTCCATTGAATAATTGTTATCGGTGTCAAGAGTGAAATTACGTCATGTGCAAAAGTGGCGACATACACGTCTACCTGCCCGACTTCAACATTTATGTAAATGACATTACCGAAAATAGGGTCACTGGGTTCGCGTCGATTTGCATGTTTTGAAACGCGAGCGAAGAATATTGACATTGCTGTCTTGGCATGGGTTCGGTTTCTTTTAGCGCTGCTCCCGCAAAGTCTGTAATTACAGCCACAATGTTTCACAGAATTTCTGGAGAGTTAATTCAGAGTTGACACATGGCACCCACACTCGTGCATACGTAAGGCCGTCTACCTCTACTTTGACACAAATGCGTCTTCCGGTGTCTATTTTGATACTTATCGCAGGTCCCAACTATTTAAAAGTGTTGTAGATGCTTGTTTATTTATAAATTTTCGATGCAATTCTGTTCCATTATTGTGACATAACAACGATTGAACTTTCCTGGTGGATAACTCTTCGTTACGTAAATTCAGAGCGTGAACAATACTAATTGAATTATTTATAATGCATCGAAAGAAGAATGTTTTTACATTTTGACTTTGCCAAAGTAAATACATTTGCGGCTGTAACATAACCCGATCTTGGTTAAAAAACAAACAAGTTAAGCGTTGGGTCTTGGGACTCTTAGGAACGCGAAAAAGTGGTTTTTGAAAAATGTCTACGACTCAAAACTACTGAATGTATCGAAATGAAATTTGGCACACGAATTCAGTGGACATTTTATAGATGCTGTATGATTTTGGACCAAATTGGTCAACACGAAAACCCTTATTTTTCACACCGCAGAGTTTCAAATTCTGCTTCCAAAAGGCAAAAATGTATTCACACTTAGTGGTCTTTTGGCTAAAAAATCATCATAAACAACAGCTACAGCCCTAAATCCTGAATATATAGAGATGAAATTTTACGCACTCCTTTAGTAAGCACCTTGTAGGTGATGATGCGATTTTGGGACGTATCCAGATTTATACGGTTATATGGCGCTTCCAATCCATTTATTGCGATTACATAGCGGGCGCCTTCAATAAATACGACAGAAAAATGCACTCTTTTCGCGGAAGCTGTTGTTTGTTGTGGTCAATTCTTTTTGAAGAGGTCATCGCACAAGTGGCTAAAGCAATCGGAAGGTTCAAAAGGTGATGATTATATTTTACATTCATAAACTCGTGACGTCTGTCTAGAATTAGTAAATAAATCGTAAAAAGACCCTTTTTTTACGGCATATATTTACAATTTATTTACTAATTCTACATAGGTGTGAAGAGTTTATGAATATAATCATTACCTTCATTGAACCTTCCGGAACAAGTTCATATCAAATAAAAAGTGATTAGTTTAGCCGCTTGTGTGATGACCTTTTCCAAAGGAATTAACGACAACAATGCAACAACAAACGAAATCGCGTCAAAATGCATGCGCCAAAACGCCAGCCTTGGAGATGGAACTAAACCTTTACAGAAAAAATGTTGGCAACAAATATAGGTATGTATACGAAAAAGTTCGTAGACAGGTAGCATATAATAATAATCATTTTTATTTTCTTATTGTAGCGGACCTTTTGGTAGGTCTTTTTTTATCGAACAGTTAGTTTATTCTTTATTTCTTCGTTTCAATTTCTTTAAATATTTAAGCATTTGGGCGGCGGTGCTGTTTCAAAGCGCGAAAACGATGTTTTCCGCCGACTTACAGGTGACACATAACACGAGATGATTAGATATGGTGGTGAGTGGTTGACTTGACTCTATTTTAATTAAAAAAAAGGAAATTAGTTATATTTTGAACTAGAATGTTCAGTGTTTCACCTCATTTTGTAATTTAACTGGTTTTTCTAATGTAGTTTAATGTAGATTTTTAAAGAAAAAGGAATAAAACTTCTGAAAAAAGATTTTTAAAGAAAAAGGAACGATCTTCAAGGTTATTTGAGTCTCATAACGATTGGTTGTTGTCTGGCCAATCCCCATGCACTTAAACTAAGCCTTAAAAACTAGTAAAAATGAGGGCTACTAGGGCAGCGCCATCTGTTGTAGTTTCTTACACTATTCGAAAACCATCCAAATCTGTTAAGAAATGGCTGACTTATTCCCAAAATATATTTTGTCCGTTTGTTTTTTGAGACACCCTATACGTACATATTATTAAAAGAAAAAGCCAACGGAAGATGTATATCAATGCGATGTGTATTCACCGTGAATGATTCATATATCGAGTTGGACTTGGTGGTTTTGGGTGCATATGTAATAATCTGCACCTAGTAGTAGTGCCAAAGCATATGCTCATGATTAGGGTTTTCAATCCCGGACCGGGATTGGCCTCACGGGATTTTCGGGATTACAACATTTCCATCCCGGGATTTTCGGGATCCCGGGATTAGATTACAAATTATAAAAATTCAGCCGCAATATACTTTTTTTTAGATTCAGTTTGGATAAATATCTATTATCTATTTATATTGCATGAAAAAAAAGATGAACAGTGTCAGTGATAAACAAAGTAATATTAAAAAAAGGAAGTAAAGCTATTTTCGTGTTGCCTTCTCCTGGAAAAAAGACCTTAAAAACGACAATGCGTCCAAAGTGCCGTCCCCCAGCATAGATCTAATTTTTGTGCACTGATGCCAGCGTTCGAAAAAGCACGTTCCGAATCCACACTGCAAATTTTTCCTCCATTACCTTTATTTTCGAATAGGGTCATTTTCTATTTGATAATAGACTCTAAACTGAAGAAACTTGGCTTCCGTTAATAAATAAAAAAAAATATATAAAATAATGCTATATTTATAGGTGCGTGTATTGCAGAAAGGTCGAAAATTGATACTAAATAAGCACGCTAAAAGCATGCAACTGGTTTTGTGCTTGTTCATCTAATCCCGAAAATCCCGAAAATCTCGAAAATCCCGGTTCTAAAATGGCGGGATTTTCGGGATCGAAAATCGTCCGGGATCCCGGGATCCCGGGATTGAAAACCCTACTCATGATTAAGAATTCGTGAGGGTGTACCAATTGATGAATTTTTTTGCGGTCAATTAGTATCTTCCGGTTGTAAGTACATATAGGTCAAGCATCAAATTCAATTATTATCCTCAGGGGTTGAAGGGGGTGGGTTTCGGGGGCACTTACTTGGTACCTATCCTCCAATAACAGTGGTCCAAATCTTAAATTCATTTGCGCTCAATTAGTATCTTCCAGTAACAAGTAGTCTAAGGGTTAAATTTCCTCCAAGTCAAGTTTTTGTGGTTGGGGGTTGAAGGGGGCGAGTTTCAGGGGTGCAATTTTTTGTGTTCAATTAGTTTCCTCCGGTAGTAGGTGGTCCAAGGGCTGCATTTCCTCTAAGTAAATTTTTTGTTTCAAGGTTGAAGGGGTTGAGTTTTCGAGGTGCAATTTTTTTCTCTTTCTGTCGTAGATGATATAGGGGTCTAAGGACTAAATATATGCTCAAAACTTTTTCTGGGCCATTGATTAAAAGTTATCGCATTGCTTGAATTTCAAGCAACACTTATGTGAAATTTAGAGTTTCAACCCCTAATTTGCACCCCTTTCTGTTTCATCTTGCAGAAAAAAACATCCCTTATCAAATAATGTCAAAATATATGGGGTTTCAGACCTCCGTGTGCAAAATATTTGAGAAGTTTTCGTATTTTTGTCATTTTCAACCCATAAATTTCATCCCCCAAAATTGACACCCCCTCACCTGCAACAGACTTGTGCGTCAAAAGCGCATATCAAGTTTCAGTAAAATATCTCCACTGGTTCTCGAGTTATTACAATTAATAGTTTTTCGATCCCGAAAAAAACATCGAATTCTCGCATTTTTACTGCCTAAACGCTTGAAGATGGATTAAAATCGTATACGGGAGAAATGTCGGCAACGAATAGACCTACAAAAAAGTCCGCGACAGCATATAAATATCTGTTACAGATAGCCGACAATAAGCCACTGAAGCTATTTTCGTCAAAAATTAAGACACAAAAACGATCTCGGTGGGCCACCCATCGTAGATAGCTATATGCCGTCGCGGACTTTTTAGTAGATCTTTTCATTGCCGACAATTCCTCCTTACAAACTTTTGCTCCAGCTTCAAGCGTTGAGGCACCGTTCGCGATCAAACGTCGACAATTGTAATTTCTTTCAGTTTTTCACCCCTAACTCCCACCCCCCTGGTCCGATATGGCCCAAAAACAATCCCAGCCGAGATTTTCGGGGTATACACATGTGTACAAAATTTCAGCACGACATCTGATTTCGTTCTCAAGTTATGCGATGGACAGAGTAGACGGACGACCAAGGGAATCGTCGCGGTGGGGTGCGCATCTTCAAAGTCCCCGACTGTACAGTGTACATCACATAAACTTATAGCCTACTTGCCAGGTTTTTTGAACGAGTAATCGCCAGCGTACCATCCAAGGTACAGTCGGGGACTTTGAAAATGCCCACCCCACCGCGACGGTTCACTTGGTCCACTGCATCGCTGAAATTCGTTTGATGTTTGCCTGACAGATTGGCTAAACATTTAGCACGTTGTGATACAATCGACCAAGTGAGTCGTCGCAGTGGGGTGGGCATTTTCAATGTCCCCGACTGTACCAACATAAAGTCGCCAAGAGAATTTGTCAATTTTTTTATGGGTTTGGCGAAATAAAATAAAATTTATTTTTCTAAAAAAAATGAGTTTTCTTGTCGCCATGTTGTTTAACAACAAGAAAAGTGGTATCCCAAAGAGTTCTTGAGGTACCCAAAAACCATGTTTACACGAACTTAGGCGATCTAGTTAGGGCGTAAGCCACAAATTCCACATAAACTCCTCGAA
This sequence comes from Pycnomerus fuliginosus, assembly GCA_963924575.1. NCBI lineage: Eukaryota > Metazoa > Arthropoda > Insecta > Coleoptera > Zopheridae > Pycnomerus > Pycnomerus fuliginosus. Next base: position 32,029,326 of record OZ004620.1, read on the forward strand.
AATTCCATTAAATTCCTCACGTTACCTTGCAAATTCCACAATTTTCTCAAAAAGGCAATCAAATTCCTCAGAAAGTTCACAAAATTCCTTTGCGAGGGACAAAAAACTCCTCGCGTGGCCAACCCCACCATTTTCTTTAAGGTACGCCAAAACATACCTACTGACAGGGTGCCAGTGAAACCAGACTCACTTTCCTTTTATTCTGTATCTATTAAGGCCTTCGATTTACATACACAAATCCAATCGGCGCCTACAAAGTGTTTACTGAATATTTGCCATAAATTTCGCCTCGATATCTTCAAGAATTTGGACAGTAGATAAAAGTAGAAATCCATCCTCAATCTAATCATCCTTGGGACATACAAGAGTCCCACATGTTCAATTTCAGCCAGATCGGTCCAGTAGTTTGGACTGTAGCTTGTTCACAGACACACAGACAGACATTTTTTCAAAAATTATTTTAATGTTTTAATTTTTCGATTGACTAGTTGGAAAATCTAATCGTTGTATTTGAGAAACTTGGGAGTTATTAACTCCTCGTTGCTCGCAATCGTGTCTGCCACAAATAACATCGAGTGCTAAATAAACTACGAAGTTTAAAAATCAGAAATTTGTCTCAACCAAAATGTATAGCGCCAAAATTTGTTGGCATATTTTGAAATGACAGGAAAGTAATTTTCCGGTGAGGCAGAGATAAATTACATTTATACGCCCATCCCACATTGGGGTTAAAGAAAGATGACTGGTCAATAGTGAAGGAATGACCACTCAGTTCCATTGTTTCAGAAATCTTCCTCCGGCAAAAATAAATCTGCAGATGAATTTGTTGTAAATGTTTTAATGTATCTACGAGTGCTGCCAAAAAGAGAAATATTTCAGAAATAACCGAACCGAGATTTAATGCCAAGAAACTAAATGACTCGTAAAAGTGGGTACTTGCACATTCGAAAAGCTCCTTCGGGACTGCGATGGTCATCAGGTCATCGCTTCAAGACCCTGTCCTTTTATAATTTCGAACCAACAACCCTGAAGAGATGTAATTAGGATCACAATTAATCACTCGTCACAGCCTCGTTATATTTGCCTGGCTCATTGTTTGATCATTAGTAGATTTAAAATTTTCAGCGCGACCTTTTCGATAAATTTGGCCGCATGTTTCGAATAAAATTCCCAAATCCCCGGTGTTTTGATATACGAAGTCCATTAAATAGATACAGAGACGTGGGATGATACTATTATTATTAGGTGGCATTTACCCTAGAGATATTTCTAGACACTAGAGCTAGACTAGCAACGAATAAAATGAAAGGAGAGTGCAATGTAATCGGTTTGGATGGTGGCCAGCATTGTGACATTTTCTGAACGCATTGAACATTACCTTAAATCGTGAAGATGCGCCACCGGGTGACCAAAACTATACTTTTATTTATAAATGATACTTCCTTGAGGTTAAATCAGGAACATCAAGGTCTTAGAGGGAGGCTGCGCTGCGGTGGGAGGTTTCGTCCCGTAGGTATTAAGGGGGCATTATTTCACCTCTGCGAGAAATGTCTAAAAATCAATGTCGAATTTTATTATTAGGCGTTATTAGTTTTCGGACAAAATTTTTATTCATATAGGTACTTAAATAGCGATTCAAGAAAACTAGGCAGAAGAGGTAAAAAAATACAAAATTCGCAAAAATGGCAATCTTAAATGTAATGTAGCAGAATTTATGCCCGATTATGTATTATATTTTTTTTATATAATTATAATTTGTGTTTAAAGCAGCGAGAAAATAAAGTTCCGACTTTAGTCAACAATCTTGGTAAAATAAACAAGAAACTTTTAGTAGATAAAGCAAAAACAAGGGAAACTTAATGATTATCAATCCATCTGGCAGTTGTAAATCGATGTTCAGTAGTATTAGTTTGCCGATAAAATAGAAAGTTGTACAAACGAATTAGTTCTGCCAAAATTCCGCAATTTTTATTTTTAAGAAAAGATAACACAATAAGGTATATGTTCAAAGCAGAGGTGATAAAAATCATGGTTTTTTAAAAATTTTTACAAACAATACATACTTGACTATAAAACGGTAACATACTTTAAAAACAAATCTAAATAAGTTTTAACGTCGTTTCTCTATTTTGAGTATCCTGCTTGCATTATACATATTGGATCCAACTAAAAACATTTTTTTGCATTAAGTGAAAGTGAAACTGAAGAGGCTTTATTACCTAGTAGCAGAAAAATCTTATCCTGAAGCATATAATTATAAAATGGGCCTTTCCAACAATTTTTGAAAATTATGGAATAATAATAAAGACCTCAATAAATAAAATGTTTCAAAGCTCCGTAGTTTTTTAATAAAAACATCTTTAATTGAACAAACATCATAGATGTTGGATGTTGGTTAAACTTTGCAAGTGTAACAGAAAAAGCCGTATTTTTTTCATTGGAAAGGCCCGTTGCGCGCAAAATCGGATCCTTTCAGAACCCTTAGTTGGAAGATGTTTTCTTCTTCCAACAAACTTAAAAAAAAAGGTAAGTAAACACGGTTAAACTGCAAAATTATTCCTGTTTTACGATTAAGGAAGTCATGAGCTTCCAAATGATATATATTTTCGGTCCTATTGCAGTACATAATTTTTAACGTAATCTCTCTTTAGTATTATTTTGTAAAATATTTTGCACCTCAAGCTATTAAGGTAATATTAGATGTAATCGGATTGCGCCGTAAATGAAATTCTTTTAAATGAGCTTCTTAAGCCTTGAAAGACAAAATTATAGATCTAGAATTATTTCATTTGTCGGTTAAATAATTTCGGAGTTTTCTTTGAATGCCGCAAATATGTATAATAGGGTGGGCCGAAATAAACAAATTTTGGAATTTCGTTTTGCAATACTCACCAAAACTTACCTTTTACTATTCTAAGAAGAAAGTTTATTTAAGGTTTTACGATAGTTCAACATCTTCAGCCCTCTACCGCCCGTCAAATATTGGTTACTTTGAAATTTCAAGTTTACAACGAAATATTTTTTTAAATCCGATATTTATTGTTTTTTTATCACTACTAAGTTCGGAGTAGATTTTAAAGATCATTAAGGGCAGTTTTTTCACTTCCAGACAAATCTAGCTACCTACTAGACGCCCATTGTCATATAGTTTCAAAGACAATTAACTCCAATCAATGAAGTTGCTGGTACATGCATGACAGAACTTACGACAGTACCAACGACAGTACTGGTTGATGTCTAAACTTCAAACGTTATATTTCCGTGCGTTTTTTATTCGAGTTTCTGTGCCTCCCTTTCGAGTTAATAAGGGTTTTTAAAGGCAATTTGTACTAGAGTGCCCTATATTTGATGCGCCTTCGAAGACTAAAAAAACGCACAAAAATATATCGTTTGAACTTTAGACGTCAACCAGTATGACAGCATCAGTTCTGTCATGCATGCACCAGCAACTTGATTGATTAGAGTTAACTGTCTTTGAAACTATAGTTGCTTTCCTTTTAGCACAGGGTGCAACTCCGAACTGTTCAAGAATAATTCGCCCCGTGTTCCTTTTAGTTGTGCATTTTGCCCCAGAGTTACTCGATCTGCCTTCCCTCTTCCCCTCAAGCACCAACGCTGGAGCTGGTGCAACAAGCCCCCGCATGCGCAGTGCGTAGTTTGCCACTGTCAATATGAGCTGAGTGGAGTGGTTTTCCGTGGTTTTCTCCAACGTTTTACCTGTGCCTCTTGAAAATTTTTGCATCGCCTTCATCTCTACTGCGCCATTATGGCATCAGCTTGCGAAATGGGCAATTATCTTACTATTGACTTTTGATGCGGTTAGGTTATCTGTCAAACAAGGCAAGTGTCACTCACGCGGTGAATAATCTTCTGAAATACGTGTTCCTTTTAGAGCAGCTCGGAGTTGCTTCAGTGCTTGTAGCTCTAGAGCAACAAACGCGTAAAAGGAAAGCGCTTTATATGGCAATAGACGTCTGGTAGATAGCTAAATTTATCTGGAGGTGAAAAAACGGCCCTTAATGATCTTCAAAATCTACTCCGAGCTTAGTAGTGATCGAAAAACAATAAATATTGCATTTCAAAAAATATTTCGTTGTAAAACTTGAAATTTCAAAGTAACCAATATTTGATGGGCGGTAGAGGGCTGAAGATGTTGACCTATCGCAAAACCTTAAATAAACTTTTTTCTTAGAATAGTAAAAGGCAAGGCAAGGCTTTGGCGAGTATTGCAAAACGAAATTCCAAAATTCGTTTTTTTCGGCCCACCCTAATGTATAAGTAGAAAGTAGGTACGAGATACGAGCGGTTGACTACTTGCAAATTTTCGTGAACAAGCATGAGATATTTTTTCGAAATATTTTTTGTCAACAATTTTTTTGGGAATTTATTTGGAAGATTTCACAGTCGGCAGTGGTGTACAAATTTTCGGCAGTGTTAGTGGGAAATGTTAGGTAGTGGTTGTAAAAATTGGGCAGTGGTTGCAAAAATTGAGCAAATTCGACAGTGATCTATGAATTTTTAGGCTGTCGGGGGACTTCACAGTCGGCAGTGGTGTACAAATTTATGGCAGTGCCCTGAAAATTCGGCAGTGGTGTATAAATTTTTGGGGTGTGAAATACCCCCCAGGAATTTGTTAAAAATTTTGGTGTGAAGATTTTTACCCAACTGTTTCAACCCCTCAAGTTACCTATTTTGGTGGGTACATTTTTACCCAATTGTCAACCCCTCAGGTTACCTACCTAAAAATCAAAGAATTTTCTTTAGGAAAGGTAGAACGTTCCAAAGCTTCTTAAAGAAGCTTCGAGAGGATTTACCTCTGCAAGTAAAACTGATCGTCCCATAAGGTTCCTACAGGAAACTCATCAGCGATATCATGCTCGTCGTTGTTTTACAGTTTTTTGTTACACATTTTTTGCCATTTTGGTTTGTGTGTGTTTGTGATTTTTTTCTAACCGCTTCCATATGGTTAAAAAAATAGCTATTTACGTATTATCTACCATCTTTTGCCTACATGTGGATGAAAATATTGTGTCAAAAAACTAATAAGTAACCTCTGTAGTTTCAAAATACGAGAGTGCTTTTTTGACGTTTTCCGTTAACAAAAAAAATTCTTGCAAAATGTTTTTTACCTCGAAGTATGAAGGCAGATATTAATTATGTCAATCGGATTGCGCCGTAAATGAAATTATTTTAAATGAGTTTTTTAAGCCTTGAAAGACCAAAATTACCTATAACTCGTCTAGATTTTGAAAACTTAGAAAGGAGATTGTCTGATATCGATGCACAGTAAAATAATGACGACTCCATAATAAATATGGATAAAATTTCATTAAAATTAAATATTCATCAAATTATTTCGGGGTCGTTTTCCTTGAATGTCTCAAATGTAAGCACTTGTAGGTAGGTACGAGGGGTTGACAATTTGGGTGTACAGGGTGATTCAAACTCGACGCTCATGCCATTTTTCTCCGAATGTTTTTTTCGTGATATTCATAACTTTTTCATATAAAACGTTAATAGTATAAGTTATTATGTTTCCTGTAGTCAGTATTTAATCTATTCTTTGATAGAGAAGCCTGAGAAGAAATTTTTTTTTACAAAATAAAATGAAAATGGTTCAAATTAAGAAATTTTGGCATTATCATTTTTCAATCGGTAGAAAAAGACCTTTCCAATGGTGTATCGCAAGTGGGGTGTTGGTGGAAAAAATATTCGTTGTATGAAATGTTCTATATGCATCTTCGCTTCGAGCTTAAATTGACAGGTAGAACACCTAAAGAAAATTTTGAAAGTATGTCCAACCGTTTCCATAGCTGGAACGTCGACTTTGGATCACCCTGTACAAGCACGACAATTTTCTTCGAAATTTTTTCGATTCATTTTGAAAATTTTCAAGAAATTTTGCGATTTTTTTTGTGTACAGATTTTTTAACTAGTTGTCAACCCTTCGGATACCTACCTAAAAATCTGCTTCCATAAATCTTGAAGATTCTGGAGTCAAACTTTAAATTGTCAATTTCGGAGATGGTAGCGCTTCGGTAAAAACTTCAACTTTTTCTTTTTTCATAGAATCTGTAAATTTACTTTCTAAAGGAAACGAAACTTTAATCCTACGCATAAATACATTAAAAAAATCCAACATTGTTGTATTGTGAATTCTGGTTCAACATGAATATCTGCAATAAAAATTTGAAAATTACCTTTTGAGCAGCAGCAATGCCTTAGTTATGTTGTAGAACGAAAGTTTCGTTTCCTTTAGAATAACACTGGAATTTATTGGCTAGACAGCCAGACGTCACCGGTCATTTAGCCACAATCTATAACGCCAGGAATAATGTCTGCGCTTAAATTTATGTTATGCGACAAATACAAATAAAAAAACGTTTTCGAGCTTAAAAACGCGAATGCTGCCTAAATGGTAAAATATAATTATAACAAAATCGCAAATCAAAAAACTGTTGGTTAAGAAAAGATTCACCAAAAAGTCCGCGACAGCATTTATATGCATCTATGAAGCATAGCCCACACTCAAACCGGTTTTCACAAAAAATTAAAACACAAATACGATTATTGCGCACTTTTTCTCCGCTCGCTATGTAAACGCAATAAATGTGTTGGAGGCGCCGTATAAACGTATATGAATCTGGATATATTACAGGTATGCAATAATTAATTTTCAAGGATCATTTACACCAAAAAACATGAAAAAAAAAGCCTATAAACATGTGGCCGGAAATCGCTCCTGAGGGGGCTACAATTAATATCATCAGATCACTTTAGTTTCAAATTTTTAAGATCCGTTTCCGTTCACTTTTATAATTTAATAAAAATCCATTTTTCGCGAAAAGGGTTGGTTTTAGTTAGTTATTCCGGTAAGAAAGAGACAAAAAAAATGGCACATAAAAAATTTGGGTGGAGAAAGAGAAAGCTGAAGCCCCAATATTTCCCACGCCCTTGGTTGAATCTGCTTTTTGTAGATAACATAATCTGATCGCCCTTATATTAGATAGTGTTCAAAAACTCGTGGAGGTGCCCCCTTTCGAGCGATTTTCGGACACGTTTATAAAAACTTTTTTCATATTTTTCGATGTAGTCACCCCTGATGGCCCTGAAAATTAATAACTGCATAACTGAATTCAAACGTTCGTGACCGCAAATTTAGGCGTAATATCGACCCAAAGAAATACAAATCTAAAATTACAATAAACGAGCGCAATTAATAAGCAAACGTAGATAGTGAATGTAATGTTCACCGATCGGAAAATAATCGCCAAGGGTCGAATAGAATTACCCGTGCAGAGTAATAAGGGCGTGTGTCCTCCACTGAAAAAATAAACGTGTGGAACGTAACGTTTATGCAAATGTCGCATGATCAGAAAATGGAAATACTGCTTAACTATTCACCCCCTAGGATAAAGAGCCCAAGGTTTGCAATATTGATCTGGAACCTGAATCAAAACTTATATAGGGTGACACAGGGAATGATTAAGTTTGGGTAAAAAGCAACACCGTTGTTTTAGAAATATAAAACTGGCTGCGACATATAGGGTAGATTCGGTGTTATCTCTGAGGAGGGGTTGGAAAACCGCAATTCTGCCTTAAGGGGTGAAAGGGGATTTTATTCTCTTTTAACAGCAGATATCACACGTTGTTCCGGAGATGGCACGTCTGTAAAAAACCCGGTAATTTCGCTATGGCTTGTAACGTCTAACGAACCTATTATTGAAATCGTAAAATCAATTTATGTAGTAAAATGAAGAAACGTAGTCATAGTAACTGCTGCAATGCGCGGTAGGGGTTGCAGACGTCACATGACCTAATGCAGCTCTCCCCCTCCCCCCATGACCGCGAAAGAGAACCGGGTTTAGCACCGCGACGCAGCCGTCGACCCCGGCAGTTCACGTTCAATAAGAGTCATTGCCATCGCCGGCTTTGCTTTCGACATCCCCCGAAAATAGGGAAAAGAAAAAGATAATGGCCAAAGGGTGTGGCCTTTCTGATCTTCTTCATTTATTTCCGTCAAATTGAAGGCGAATGATCTAATAATGGACAACCTTGAACTAGCTTTTTCCACGCCAACTTTTTAGCAATAACAAAAAAGTTTTATTTGCGATTTAAGAAGACCATTATGGCCCATAAACGCCATTCAGAAATGCTGTGGTACAAATAAAACGTGAGCATTATTATAGAACAATTCACTGGCTTTATGCATTTTGGAATAGTATCGATATAATTTATGCTACGACTTACTACATTCTCAACTCTAGACGGTAATAGCCTGGTACCCACCTGGAACGAACAAAAATTATATTAATAAACAAATAAAACCATTACTTAACATTAACATCGCGTTGAAGGATGACACCAGCGTATTTCCTGTGTATATGTAATGAGGTTTTTGTTCTAACTTGTTAAAATTTAGTCAAGACGATTAAGTTCAAGTTAACGCAATGACCGCATCGTTATGTTTGGCTGGATTTCAGTACAGAGACGATTTCATTTTATCTACAGTAGAACTCGGTTATAGCATCAAATCGGTTATAGCGACATTTTTTTGAACTTATGGTAACAACACGGTTTAAACAGTGGACACCTCTGTTATAACTCGATTATAGCGTCAAAATGCACGTTTTGTCGGGTTTTTCTGGTGTAGGGGAGACCCGGATCAATTGTAACAGATTTTAGTCTTTTGGTTTCAACTCCGCAAAGAAACATCCAGTTAAGTAAAAATGCACCTTGACAATTAAAGGAGAAAAGGCACATTAATGTAAGTTCAAACATGTTTGCAGAAAAAAATAAAGTGTGACTATTGACATCGTGGTGGTGTCAATAGTAACATGAGCCGAAAAGAAGTAAAAACTCAATCTGTTTTAATTTATTATCATGATGATAAAACGTATACGTAAAAAAGTCCAATCAACATTACAGGATGAAAGCGATAAGTAACTAAAAATTGTAGATACCAAGAAAATAAAGCCCTCAAAGCAATACCTATTGTTTTCTCAATTAAATTCTTAATCAGAATCGCAATAATTATTGCAAACATACAAATAATCGTTATTAACAGATAGTGTGCCCAATCTTTACACCCCCTGCTAGTCTTCCGTACTTTTATTACATATTGGCCTAAGCATTAACATTTCACAATCGACACCTTTTCCTTCGTTACAAGCAACTTAACCTCAAATTTATGTGACAGCAATAAATGAAAAATAAACCTTAATTCATGCATATTCAAGTACAACGAGAGAAAAATGTAAGTGGCTTGTGATAACTTTACTGTTACTAAAAGAATCTGACAGAAGAAACTTACTTCAGAAGGAAAAATCCAAACGTCGCCGTCGACATAAACAACACCTATGAATTATCTGCCAAATATAAGCTACACAACTTGGAAGAGAACCAAAATACTACTTTATCAGCTTCTATTTCAGTTATTTGGGGCCATATTTATGAAATGTTTTAAAAGTTTATTTCACTAAAATTATACAAATTTGAAAATTAAGATCTAAACAGATATTGCTTTGCTATATACAGTTATACACAGGTTTTTTCACGGCACCGATTTTTGGTCAAAAGGGCACCAAATGTGATTACATTTTGAGAAGCAGAATTTGCATTAAACTTTGTTGATGGCCCTAAATGTCACTATTCGTGGGCCGATTTGGCCCAAAATCTATTCAGTTCTTCCATTTCTCAATCGGTCCAGTAATTTAGGCTGTAGCGTGTTTACAGACACAAACTTTTTTGGGTTCCCAGGACCCTGAAACGTAAAGATTTGATGTTTTTGGCGGTTCGATTTTTCGATCGATTTTAGTAACTTGCTGCGCTAAAGCGTAGAAGTTAAAATCAGAGATGACTCCGATAATTTTTTCCAAACTTTCCTTTTTGCAATGTTTACAACAATTTTGTTTATTACTTAGGCAGTTTGTCAAAGCTCGGGTAGCAAAAGTTCAAACAAATTAAGCAAAATAATCGCGCACCTCTCGGGCACCTCTTTGTGTTTCTACCTGTTTAGGATTGATTTTGTATAGTAGGGGAGACCGGTGACTATTGTGAATATGGGTCATATACTCGGTTATAACGAAAGTTTTTGTTTCAGACCCTTGAATGCCGTTCTACTGTAGCTAATAATAATGAGTAATTGTAATGCATTACTTTTTTCAAACAGTAATGGGTAATTGTAATGCATTACATTTTTTTAGTAATTGTAATGGAAAACCATTACTTTTTCCATTACTTTTTTTACCCTTAATTGATAAACGCAAAAATAAAACTTTTATGAAAAATGTAATTCTGTGAAATGAAATAACCACCACCGGAAGTAGCTAGGTACTACTGGTATCAAAGTTAACCCTAACCCAGCGGGGTTGTTTACCTACCGCCCCCCAAGCAAACATTGATGCATTCTGAAGAGGTTTTCCTGCTATTTTTAGTAGCGATATTCTCTGCAATAATACACCTACAGTTTTTTTTATAACGTGGCATTTTTTAAAATTCCAATTAGAGTTGGCCGTGTCTGGAATGACGTATGTTTCAATTTATTGCAGATCTCAAAATCTGTCAGCTACAATTAGAAATTTAAGAAATGTCATGTTAAAAGTAATGCATTACATTTATTAAGTAATTGTAATTGTAATGCATTACTTTTTGAAAAAAGTAATGAGTAATTGTAATGCATTACAATTTCGACGAAGTAATGTGTAATGGTAATGAATTACTTTTTAATAGTAATGTTCCGACCACTGCTTTTGACCAATCCTGTATACTGGGCGGGAACTATTTCAATGTTCACAATTACACTATTTTCAGAATCCCCTTAGTTAATAATCTTTCCGCACACTAAATATGATGTCGATTTGAATAATAGTATATTAAAAAACACGTTTCATAAGGCCAATTATTATCGCACGAGTATGTTTGGACAACGAGGGCGAAAAGCCCGAGTTTTACAAAATCCGAGTGCGATAAGAGCCTTATGAAACACGTTTTTTATAAAATTTTTTCTATTTCGGATACCCAACTTGTCAGAAAAAAATTGGTTTTTCATTTTCAAAGACAGAGGTCAATGTTCTCTTGACAGTTGGCGATTGTTGGACACAATCGTTGTCTAGGTTCCGATGTAAACAAAAGCCGTGCTCTAATAGAGCACATTAGAGAACGCGTTTGGGTGCTATAAAGTGTTCATTAGAACACCGAAATAGAAAAATATTTTTAGGCTATTCAAAATATTAAATTTCGAGAATTTTCGGTTTTTTGCTCTTATCTCCGGAACTAATCGGAATTTCTCGGATTTCTTTTAACATTCGAAACGGTCTTAAAATAGCGCAACTTTTTTGTAATTTAACCGAATTTCTGTCTCTTATAGTTTCCGAGATCCCAATGGTGAGCACTGAAATAGTTCCCATTCTGTGTGTACACACACACAGAGATTTAAAAAAAAAGTGTTTTTCTCTTCTCTTCTCTTAAAAAATTGTTCCAAATTTCATTAGTTCTGTCTAGTTATGCGCGATCGACGAAAAAATAGCATGTGCAACACGAAGGAAAATATACAGGGTTAGTACAAATTCCTCGGACGGTCAGTTATCCACGTTATTTCTTAAGATTTTACTTTGAAACTTGGTACTCAGGCACTATTAAACACGGGGAATTCAAATTTGTTTTTAAAAATTTTCTTGGACGTCCGATTAAACCGGAAGTGATCCTAAAAATCGTTTTTTTAAATGGAATCATACTTTTTTCTCAACGGATTCGGAATCTACGAATTTTTTAAAGTTAAAAACATGTATCATACTTGACAAGAACTCAAGTCGCGGCTACCCTGGGTTTTCAAAAACATCGAAGAAATTGGCCAAAAAGCAAGATTTTTCAAAACCGCAAGTACACGTCAACCTTATTTTTTAAATACATATTCAACTGTGGAATTACATTTCCTTTTTTTCGTTTTTGCTTTTTTCAAAATTAAATGTTCACGATCAGTCAAAATAGACAAAGCAATTTTTAAAAATGTAATTGGTCGGTTGAATTTGTTATAAAAAGATAAGGTTGACGTGTACTTGCGGTTTTGAAAAATCTTGCTTTTTGACCGATTTCTTGGATGTTTTTGAAAATCCACGGTGGCCGCAACGTTTAACTTTAAAAAATTCGTAGATTCGAAATCCGTTGAGATTTTAAAAAACGATTTTTAGGGTCACTTCCGTTTTAACCGGAAGTCCAAGAAAATTTTTAAAAACAGTTTTCAATTCCCTGTATTTAATTGTGTCTGGGTATCAAGTTTCAAAGTAAAATTTTAAGAAGTAACGGAGATAACTGACTGTCCCGGGACTTTACACTAACCCTGTATATTCCTTCTAGTTGCACAATATACTACAATCATTATCCTGGGACCTGGAAACGTACGAATTTCGGATTTACTTCAGTAACTTCAGATTTTTACGTTTTTTACCCAGGGAGTCGAACGCTCGCAGTTTACACTCAACCACAAAAATAATAAGCGGTTAAGAATGTGGGGCACCATCTCATTCCTTTGAGGGTGGGTATACTTAAATCGATTATCAGTTATATCTGACGATCAAAATAAGATTTATAAATAAGGGATAGGTATAAATTTTACACCATTTCACACGCGAGGGGTTGTTACACTGCAATCACCAGTTTATACGACATCGTCCAGGGGTGATTAATTTTATTTTAGATTAAAATTGTATAGTACGGGTTTTATTTCCTCTTTAGAAGATCTTCAAAATTCGCTTTAATATGTCGTTACTATCTACTCTTTTCTGTATTCTGTTTGCGAGTAACACCTGATTAAAATTTTCGAAAGATCTAAAATATAGCTTTGCTGGTATTTTCGGCTTATGAAGGCCCTGACACATCAAAAATAAATGCTTATTTAAAAGACAATTCGAACATCAGCAAAACCTACGCCTTATAAACCTTTGCTTAAGAATTACTCGCATTTTATTGAAGAAATTACAGATTTTTCCATATTCCTTCAAATTTTTGTGTCCCAAACAAAACAATTTTGGGATTTTTCACTTTTTTCCATTAACATCAAGATAGATAGATAATTTTACTTATCACCTCTTCCAACAGATTTTTGGACAACTTCCAAAAATTTTCAGGAAAATTAATGCTGTCACCTGTCATCAGCATTGTGCAACAACTGAAAATATCAAAATAATAAACCGATTTTTTTAAATCCGTGGGTGAAATTGTTTTTTAATATTTAACAAAAAGACAGGACATAAAGTTATTGTTGCAACCACAGACCGTGGAATTTGTGGCCTTGCTAAAAATTGAAGAGGTTTTAATAACATATTGATGTCTAGCCTCGAATCGTCTGGCCAATTAATTTCTGCAAACACAAAAAATAAGATTCCAATCGGACAAAGAATTCCACAAATAATAAATTCGCCGACATATGAAATAGGAATTTTTAGAAATTGATAGCAATCAGTGGGAAGAATATTTTGAGTTTAGTGGCAATGAAAGCTGCTTGAAGCCATGGGCAGCGGAGGATATTGGCGTAAAATTACTTTATCGATCCCAGTCGCTGGGAATCCTTTCAAACATTTTATTTACTTGAAAAAATTAAATTAAAATTTCTACCACTAATTAAGAGGGTATTTGATTGTTATGGCTGCAGTTCTTTGTTCACAGAGTGGATTCCAGTATATAGACGTCTTCGTCGTTCTTCCTGCTGTCTCATATTGGAGGCCTTGAGACGAACCTAGTTCAACATCCGCGCACGGTGTCAGCCTGAAGGAGTAAACCAGTCAGTTTGACTCATTTCACTTTCATTCAATCCACTCTGTCCAAATTAATTGATCGAATTTTTACTTCTTGAAAGCTTTTAAACTGATTTGCAAAAGCAACCCCCAAATGTTTCTAATGGCCAGCAAATGGGGTGCTGAAGTACCATTGAGGTCGAAGAAATTGTTATCTCGAGTATCATAAAGCTTGAAAATTCAACAAAAATTTACATTGTAAAGGGTGTTAGGTACAGCTCAGTGGTATGTTAACAGCAAGGGGTTGTCGTCTTTGGTCCTTCCCAGAACTTCACTACCTGCCAACAGTTTACTGAAAAAAGGGTCTAGTTTCCTTTTTAATTGTTATTGCCGGAGCTAATAATAATCTTGATTGATGCAAATCAGTCAATGAACGGCGAGTGGCTGCGCTTTTTACTTTGTATCTCTTGTAAACATATCACACAATGTGTGGGTGCATCGTAGTCATTGAACAGTGGCCTAGGTCATGGCTGGTGCGGCTGGTCTAGCTGCGACGTACGTTCACTACACTCCGACGTGTTAAATAACGCATTAGAATAACGCATTATGGTGCACTTGTTACGGATTATAGGTCAGCGAATCCGAGATAAAGACCGACGTGGAAGAAATGGCGAGTGATGCTGGTTGTGTGCTAGAAAGTGACCGACGATGGTGCGGAATGCAGTCAACCTGCACATTAGGTTGTGTCTGAGATCCACGCTTCATGGTCGCCGGTGGACGACGTCACCTTTTAAGGAGTTCGCTGACGCTTTTAAATTTTAAATACCGAATTTCGCGAAAACGTTTTTCTATAAAAACGAGACCTTTTGCATTCTTTTCCCTTTTCTGTAGAGTTGTCCCGTTTCGTTTACAGATCAGACAGCTTCGTTTTAGAAATTTTGCTAAAAGTTATCAAAATCGACAAAAGTTTGAATATGTTACAACATTAAAAGCATCGAAATCTTTGATGAATTCGTGTTTTTGAAACCTATCGGAGGAATTAATGAGAAACATTTTACCATATTGGAAATCCTGTCAACTCCTATTTATAATGGCAATTTTGAGATCATTTACAACTTAAGTCATATTCTTCGACAATATTGTCGTCTTTCTCACACATTGAGCGGATTGAGCCTATACAGGGTCCTGCAACAGTGCGTCGAGCTTCCACAGTGGAAAGGAGAAAAAGTCGTCTTTTTTTAAATGGAATGCCCGGTATATTTTAGCATATTTGCAACCCCCTTAGGAGCTTTTATTCATCCCTAAAATATTGCGGCTTTTGAACCTCTGGTTTCGGAGTAAAAAAATATTTAAAAAAAAATTCTTAAGAATTCCCCATTTACGCAGATAGTTTTTATAAGAAAGTAAGACGAGGACCTTGTTGTAGAGGCTCGAAGAAAGCTCTGATTCAATTTTAATTGTCACCCTATGTACAGAGGGTTCAAAATTAATTTTCAAAATTTGAGAACTTTGAAGCTGTTTTTCTCAACTTTTTCAAATGGAACACCTGTATATTTTTAGCTAGTGTAATCTAGAATTTATAAGCCAATATTTTTTGTTATACAAACATGTTGGTTATTTTCATCCGTTTTCGAGTCATTCGGAAAAATTACAAGTTTTCTTGTACGCAGACAATTTTAACGAAAACTAAAATTGCAACATAAGCACTCAGGCTAATACTGTATATAGTACTATGAACAATTTAATTTGTTCATGAAGACATTTCCATAGCCTTCCTTAACAACTTATTTGAAATTTTGGTATTTTTGTTTGTAGTGGGCAAATTATTTTTATACGAAATGTTAAAGGTAATAGAAATGTCTTTTCAAGAACCAATTAAATGGTTCATGAACCAGAATAGAGAACATTTTGAACATTTATTTTTTTTGAAAGTACTTAACAATTGTCTACAACGAGGGGCCGACCAGTCATCGAAAATTTGTACACCACATTTCATATTTCCAACATTTCCGCGACATTTCAGCAGCCATGTACACCACATTTCCGTAGTGGTCAACCCCTCGGGCGAAACCGAAGTTTTTTACAGGTTCAATTGACTACTCGCTTTTGGCTCCGCCAAAGCTCGCAAAACTTCGGCTTCGCCTCCGTTTATTAGAGTTTCAATTGACTACTCGCTTTTGGCTCCGCCAAAGCTCGCAAAACTTCGGCTTCACCTCCGTTTATTAGAGTTTCAATTGACCACTCGCTTTTGGCTCCGCCAAAGCTCGCAAAACTTCGGCTTCGCCTCCGTTTATTACAGTTTCGATTGACTACTCGCTTTTGGCTCCGCCAAAGCTCGCAAAACTTCGGCTTCGCCTCAGGTTCTTACTGCTTCAAGTGACTACTCGCTTCTGGCTCCGCCAAGCTCGCAACACTTCGGCTTCGCCTCAGTTTTTTATTGCGAAGGCGAAGTTTTGGTGGAGCCAAAAGTGGGTAGTTAAATGGCGCTGTAAAAACTGAGGCGCAGCCGCAGCGAGGCGCCTCCGTTTATTAGAGTTTCAATTGACTACTCGCTTTTGGCTCCGCCAAAGCTCGCAAAACTTCGGCTTCGCCTCCGTTTATTAGAGTTTCAATTGACCACTCGCTTTTGGCTCCGCCAAAGCTCGTAAAACTTCGGCTTCGCCTCCGTTTATTACAGTTTCGATTGACTACTCGCTTTTGGCTCCGCCAAAGCTCGCAAAACTTCGGCTTCGCCTCAGGTTCTTACTGCTTCAATTGACTACTCGCTTCTGGCTCCGCCAAGCTCGCAACACTTCGGCTTCGCCTCAGTTTTTTATTGCGAAGGCGAAGTTTTGATGGAGCCAAAAGTGGGTAGTCAAATGGCGCTGTAAAAACTGAGGCGCAGCCGAAGTTTTGCGAGCTTTGGCGGAGCCAAAAGCGAGTAGTCAAAGTGCCAGTAAAATAGTAAAAATCTTCAGTTTCGCCCGAGGGGCCGACCAGTCATCGAAAATTTGTACATCACATTTCATATTTCCAACATTTCCGCGACATTTCAGCAGCCATGTACACATTTCCGTAGTGATCAACCCCTCGGTATGCAAGCAAGAAAATTTGTAATATTTGCGAATAACTCGAAAACGGATGAAAATAACCAATATGTTTATAGGACAAAAAACGTTCCATTATGAATTCTACATTACGCTAGCTAAAAATATACAGGGTGTTCCATTTGAAAAAGTTGAGAAAAATGACTTCATAATTCTCAAATTTTGAAAATCATTTTGAACAGCCTGTACATAGCGTAACAACTAAAATTGAATCAGAGCTGTTTTCAAGCCTTTACAATAAGGTCTTCATCTTATTTTCTTATAAAAACTGTACGTGCGTAAATGGGGAATTTTTAATCAGAATGATGTAAATTCACACTTTTTTCGAAAAAATTTTTTACTCAAAAGCCGTAATATTTTAGGGATGAATAAAGGCTCCTAAGGGCGTTGCAAATATGCTAAAATATACCGGGCATTTCCTTTAAAAAAAGACGACTTTTCCTCCTCAAAAATTTTCGGACCACCCTGTATAATTAAAAATATTTTCCTCAAATGCGCCTTCATTAATAGTTTAAGTATGTACTGAAACTTTATGGAGAGATAAACTACGTAAGGATTTTACCGCTTAAGGGTACAGTTAAAACCAGATCCACTCAGCGGTCAGATGTGTAAAACATTCATTTTGTAAGGTAAGTAATGTAAAATGACAGATACTGACAGATTTGACAAGAAAATCTGGGTAAGAAGAACGTCAGTTGTATACAGTTGGCTGTCGTTGATTAAAATCTAGAAGCCCTAGAAAATTTCTTTCTATTGAGTTGACAGCTGTCAAAAATATGAAAGCTCCAAGCGAGGGGTTCGTCACGATGTATTTTAGGGGACAAAAATTTCCTTCATTGCCAAAAATTTCCCACACTTCCTTAAAATTTTTGATCATTTCTCCATTTCTCCATTGGTGTTAAAAGTAATGCATTCATATTGTGACAGATAGCGACAGCGATTTAAATGTAAACTTTCCAATGAATCCTAGAATGTTTCATTAGCAAAAACCGCGAGTGCTTTTCTTACGTGGGCCACAATGAACCTGAAGTCGACTATAACATAATTTTATTAAAAAATAGGGGTTGATGTTTGTTTTATTGTAAAGTCAAATATTCCAGTGACGATGAAACATTTTTGATTTAGAAATTTTCTCCGATAAATTCTGATATTCGAATTGACATTTCAAAGGGTCATTAAACCACCACACCAATAATAACACCCTGTATCCAGTTTTCCCGTTCGGTAAAAGTAACTAGATTTGGTAAATTTTATATTGTAGCTGCCCTGTGCCAAGTAAATGCAGGTTATGTCACGTGACAGGTCCTTCTACTCTTCGGTCAACAATCGTGCTCTATCTGTTTATACAAGGTAAACCATAGTACGCTAACGTAATCGCATATACAGGGTGTGAAGAACGGTAGGAATTTTGATAGTACACGTCATCTGGTACATAAGAGGTTAAGGACGTACGTTATAGTTGCTGGTATACTTCTTATATGTAATGTCATAGAAAGAACGTTCCAAGCGGGCTAACGTAATCGCATATACAGGGTGTGGAGAACGGTAGGAATTTTGATAGTACACGTCATCTGGTGCATAAGAGGTTAAGGACGTACGTCATAGTTGCTGGTATACTTCTTACATGTAGTCATGAAAAAAACGTTCCAAGCGGGCTAACGTAATCGCATATACAGGGTGTGGAGAACGGTAGGAATTTTGACAGTACACGTCATCTGGTACATAAGAGGTTAAGGACGTACGTTGCTGGTATACTTCTTACATGTAAAGTCGCGGAAAAAACGTTCCAAGCGGGTAATTAAGTTACAGTAGAATAAGCATTTCTATCACACAAGGATCACATAAGTCATTCGCCGGGCTTTATCTCGAGGTTAAAATGGGTTAAATAATAAAAGAACAGGTTTATGGGTAAGAAATGTAGTAGGTTGTTATTCTTCATGGTCCGTTCCCAGAGTTATCGTTCCTTCCTGTTAACGCTCAGATTATCCCAGGCATTGACCAGCGGACGTCGTTACAAGCGGTCAAGTGTCACCGGTCACTTCTTATTACTCTTATTATGCATTATTATTATTATTTTTTATCACCTAGAAACAATGATTGTCCTTGAACTTGTAATGTGGCGATAATGAGCGTTTGACATCCTCGATGGTGAGTGCATGGGAACGGAAATGGGGGTATCGCTTTCGCAATAAGTTGCCGAGCACTTTTTTGAATTATTTCTCAAATTGGGGGCGTTATATTTTTAGATCAGGTATTGATATTTTTTGTAAAATTAAAAAAATCACGTGGAAAATTGGGACGAAGCGGTGGTTGGTATTGGGATGATTATTGTCTGTCTGACTTTTAGCAGCTGGCCGGAAGGCTGCCATGTGGATGCCTTATAAAGACCGAACCTTGGCTGAGGTCTGTTTCGCAGCTGCCACCCTGTCGGAGTATGGCCACGACCAGTTCCAACCATCCACCGGCCGTGGGGCAAAATTTACTATTTTCTTAAAAATTTGGAACCCTCGAGCAAAGTTCCACGCTACGTTATCTCTCCGCTCGGCCAATTTTATTTTGTAATGTAAATATTTATTGGATCAAAAGAAACTAGTGTAAAGACACGATTAGATTAGATTTGCCCAACTGCACAGTACAACCTTTGGAATAAAATTATTACCACTTCAATTAACATAATTCGTAAGTCTAATCGTCTCCAGTATAACAATAATTCCAACCTTGAATTTTTATAAGGAACATGTTAATTACATTAAAATTAAATTAGTTGACCGTTACTGAACAATTTCAAAACGAGCCCACATGTGTTCTAACTTCTATTGAAGCGGAACATTTTCTTTCGCCTGGAATGGGATACGAAACGAAGGCGATATTGTCAACCGACCATTTTTTAAGACTGAACTGTCAGGAGTTTTTGATCCTACATTTCCTGCTTTCGAACTTGGCTTATTAATAAAACAAACTATTCAAATTTTGTCAAAAATCAAAATAATAAAGATACGACACTCGACTCCGAACAGATCTTGAAAAATTTATCTTCCCTGCTTTTAATTGACAAATGGACAGACAAATTACGAGTTAAGGAGATTTTAAGAATAACTTAAAAAACTGGGGACTGTTCAATTTAAAAAGAATATACAGGGTGTTTTTTTTTAACTATGACCACCTTGAATATCTTTGGACGTAAAAAAGATATTGATTGAATTGAAATAAACTCTGATGGTCATCACAGCACGAAGGAGGACACCTGCGCGTAACATTAAGGGAGTTTTTTCCACTTCCGGTTTAACCGGAACGGAAATGATCTTAAGTTTGTTTTTTCAAATGCAATTATAGTTTTTCCTCAACAGATTCGGAAGCTACGATTTTTGTGAATTAGAAACAAGTAGCATCTTGACCGGAAGTACAGTCACGGCCACCCTTGATTTTCAAAAATACCGAAGAAATCGGTAAAAAATTAAGATTTTTTGAAAATCGCAAAAACGGGTCCATCCTATTTTTTTAGAAATGTATCTGATGGTATAGTCTGATATTTGTTTTCAGCTTCAAAGATATTCAAGGCGGGAAGTTTAAAAAAAAAACACCCTGTATGCTCCAAATGTAATGACAGTTGAAACGTGCACGTGATTTAACCGTCATTCATTATCATTAGTATCAAAAACTTGTTTTCCAAAGCTTGATTATAGTTTTGTATTTTGCTTAATTATTGGATTGGTCACGTATAGTCGAAAAATATTTTTGGATCATTTCCTGGACGTCTGTAATTCTCGCAAGTCTGAAGGAAAATCGCTGGACCCAGACGACCGGTAACGGCTGCCTATGTAACTCTGAGTACTTACTGGTAGAATACAGGGTGATTCACGTAGAACGTTCGTTAGAAATTTTTCCACTTCCCAGTGGAATAGAAATTTGAAATTTGGTACTCGGCCATTATCGACAATTCTGAATTCACCTAAAATAAGGGCAAGATTCCGTCACTTCCGGTTTCGCCAGAAATGGTACCAACTTTGGTATCTTAAATGAAACCCTATAATTTTGATTGCATATTTGAGATCGTCTTTTCAAACTGAGTATTTTTTATATGGGTTATCTTCATCTACCAGTCATAGTTTTTGACTTAAAGGGGGTGTGAACCAAAAAAACTTTTTTCGTTTAAAAATAGTTAACAAATATCTAAGGGCTGTAGTGAAAACCTAATTTGTCTAAGCGCAAAAGTTTCAGAGATCTGAGCATTTTAAATCAGCAGTCCGAACATTGTGACGTCATACCAACACGGGTATACTGAGCCAACACGTATTAGCCCGGCGTAAGAAGTTAAAAAACGTTCATTACCCATTATTCGGGTATAGAACTAAATGAGTGATACCTCAAATTGTTCGTCTTGCATCCTTCTATACATGTGATGGTTTTAAACATCTGCTTGGTGCTAGGGACAAAGGTTATTGCAAAAAGAAACAAAAAAAACCCTGATGACGGAAAATTGTACTTAAATATTTCTAATTATTTACAGACATCGTTCTTTGACTGTCTTGTAGCCCTTTTCATGTGCTCTTCAATTATATCAATAAGTTTGGAATTGCAGTGTGTTTCGGTCCCGAAATCTAGGACGGAAACCAATTCTCACCAAATTGTGACTTCCGAAATTGCACTTTTTTCGCGCATAACTTTGTTATACAATCGAATATTAAAAATCGCTACACGTGACATGCGGAATTTTATTAGCTGCAGATTATTCGCAGCATGTAGGGACTTATTTTTGTAAATAATGTCGTACGGGCAGCAAATCTGTAGCAAAATCCGGCGCGCTCCACTACTTTTGTCGTATGGCGCTACCTAAGGATGATGCATGTTTGATAAATACAATTAGCTAATAACAATTTTTTTCAATTTTTGTCTCCCTTGATCGACGTAATTTCCTTTTCTTTGCTTTTTGATTCAAATTCTAATGTAAATATGAAGAAATCTCATTGTTTGTTACCGCGCTCCTGAAATTGCAATGCTGCGCAGCGAGCCAGCGAGGCCGTGGATGTTGTTATGACGTCACACCTACAATTAATTAGTTTCTTCCATAAATCGCTCTAATTCTAAAACCGTTTTAACCAGAAACGCCGGCTTTTAATTTTTGTTCTAAGAATTTTTTCTACTATATTTTTCATTTTTGGTTCACACCCCCTTTAAGTCAATTTTTTCATTCAAAATGTCACATGCAAGAGTTGCTTTAAAAAATCACAGCTCTTAAACGCTTTGCAATAATGAAACGAGTTTTTTTACAATCGATAGCGAATGAATCGGAGAATCTCTTTAGTGGTCAACAATCTACTAACATAGCTTCAAACCTTCACAATTACAATTCAAAATTGACCAAGACAAAATGTGGGAAAGTCGATTTTTTCAAATGGAACGTACTATTTTTGACAACGGCAATCGATAGAGCGCTAAATTTTAGGGGCAGTTTCATCAACATGTCCTGTACCCTCTACTTATCAATTCTGAGTTATTTACGAAAAAAGATATTCTGAAAAAATGACGAGTTATCGGAAATTGGGTAGGCACATGTCAAAAAGTGAAATTTTCATTGTTAGTATTAATAATTGTTGGCTTAATGTTGGTCATTTTGGTCAAAAAATTTCGGCTTCGGTTCCGCTGTAAATATTTTAATTGCCAAAAATAAAGGTGTCCATAATTTTTATGATACAATATTAAATTTGCAAACTCTCAAAAAACACTGTTCTGTCCATCAAATAATATGGTCCAACGAAAAGTCCCCACCCCGAATATCTCATAAAAACAATTAAAATTCATTTCACCCCTGCGCACCCTATGGTCGAATTTTAAATGACAATAAAGCCATTTGTGATATATCGTTTGAAAGGGTATGAAATTCTCTGCCCATAGATGTAGAAATTTTTGAAATCCACCAATTTTTGCAAAAGTTACAGCAAAGAAACGAATTTTTTCTGTAGGCCCAAAATCAATTCACGTAACTTTTGAAACAGTTGGTGGATTTCAAAAATTTCTGCAGTAGTTTGCAGAGAATTTCATACCTTTCCAAATGATGTGTTACTAAGGGCCTTAGTGTCATTTAAAATTTAACCAGAGAGCGCTGGGGTTTAGAACTCGGTTTAGAATTACAATTCTTTTTCGCAAAATTGAATTCACAATGAAATTAGCTGTAAAATGGTGTAGCACAAGTGGGGGGGTTGCCATTTCAAATTTTGAAGTGGGGGTTAGGGGTTGCGTTGTGGAATTTCACCAAGCGCGGATTTAAGTGTCCCCCTCGAATTAAAAATCGATCTGTCCGAGGAAATTTTTACATTTCGTTCCGTTCATGAGATATTCGGATTGCGGACTTTTCGTTGGACCACGCTGTATACGAAATGGTACGGCGGAGTATTAAAACTATTCTTTATGGTTCCTAGCCAAGGGCGTACGCAGGGGGGGGGGTGCAAGATGGCCGGTCTTTTTTTGGATTTCAGCCCTTTTTGACTTCTACGCTAAAAACATCAAATCTTTACGTAACAATGATTTTAGGGTACTGGAAATCCAAAAAAGTGGTTTTTGAAAAAATGTATACAGGGTGGGTAATTTTTCGATGCTCACCATTGGGATCTCCTAAACGGTAAAAGATACGGGGTCGGTTAAATTAGAGAAAAGTTGCACTATTTATTGGCGATTAAGAATCTGAAGAGAATTCCCCGATATTTTGATTCGTTAGTGAGATATCACAAAAAATCTGAAATTGACAATTTAAAGAAAAATTAATATCTTCCCAAGTGTCATTTTACTCATTTTAGTGGCAAAAAGGCCATTTTTGAATTTATTTTAGCAAAAGAGCATATTCTTGCTATACTGTGCTATGTCATTTTAGGGGTGAAAAACATTTTTTAAGTTAAATAAATGACGGCGCCTCGTGTACCGTATGGATGGCGTACAATCCGCACAAGACCGTAGCGAGGGGTGATCCACAGACTGAAAAACGTACAGATTCCGGGAATACTAAAGTATTTCCAGTATTTCGATGTATTCCGAAGCTATTCCGAAGCTCGACTTAAAACTATTCCGGTATTCTAATGTAGGTAATCCGCAACTTTTTTCATCAGTATTCCCGAGTATTCGCTAGTATTGCGGTGTATGCCTAGTATTCCCATGTATTCCCGGTTATTCCGAATTATTCCCAATTGTAGTCCCAAGAAATCCGAGATTTCCTAACCTAAACTTATTCTCAACAGGCGCAGGCGCATCAGGCGCTTCCGAGGCTACCCCGCGTTAATCTGATGTTTTCAGGGTAATTCAACCTATATTCTTACAAATTATTCCCCAATTGTTTTGATTTATTTTGAAGTACACGCATCCAATCAATAAATTTTAATATATCGCAGTGAAATTTCCAATTACAGCTTCTGTGAAAAAATAGTTTTACCATCTCCGAGAGTGCCAATTTTTTTTACTTAAATCACCGAATTTACAAGAAGGATGGATGTAGATTAGACATCCTCAAAGTTAACCCTCCCACGCAGTGATTTAATAATGTATTTTAAAACTTGGATGGTTGTTAGGCCGTGATGAACCACAACCGAACAGACATTACAAAGGATTTATCTCCTGTAGAATCTGTGGATTACTCATGCCAGTCAAGTCTGACCTTTCTAGATTTGATGCCCGAATCTTAAACGCGGGATTTGGAAACTAATCGTATAAACTGAAACCCATTTAATATCTTCTCGATCCATTAGACAGAAATCTATTTATATTGGCGCAATAATACGTGTAAAGCAAAAATATCAAATGTATTATGTAATTTTATTAGTTGTCCCCTATGTAATAATTAATGAGCGAAAGTTGTCCATAGGTGGGAGTTTTGCATTGTTATGTTTTCATTCTGGATATTAGTTTACGATCAACCGACTTATATTATTTCATTGGGTCTTTAGACTACCATAATAACCTTGACATAACTCTGTATTCATCAATTTTTCCCATCATCATTGAAGATCCAGGTCTATGATGAAGTGAATGCCTCATTTATACATCTGTTGTATATTTAGGACAGCCTATTTTAACTTCTATCTGGTTTGAGTTCGATTGTAGGTAGCAAATTAAACATCCATTTATGAATTGTTCGTCATCATTAAAAGTTATGCGTAATAAAATTTCCATGTTGCTTACCTGGTACATATTTTCCTTCAGCTTTTATTTACTTTGAAAGATTTTTATTTTTAAGTGTCATGCTTGGCACTAGTAACATCCTCATTCATTAGGGTCATTGAAACAGGCTTCCTGGACTCGAGACCTATTTTATATAGGACGGTCGAGTTAAAATAATTATTTTCTTATCTCCATGGTTAAAAACCATAACAATTGTTGGCGAGGTCTTTGATTGCTTCCAGGGACAATAAAAGTTCACTGTTCTGAAGCTATAAAGTTGGCGATTTCGTATCAACTACGTATTTCCGTGTTTGTACATTCTTGGGCTGCAAGACCTTCAAGGAGTTTAGCATGTTTTTTGACGGGTTCAAGGATTTTCTGCTGGGGTTCTTAACATTTTCGTTTTTATTTCATTCATTGGTAATTAATTCTGTGATAATTATAACAACTATTTATTTCAATGGGTTCGTTGGCGTTTCGAAAATTATTAATCAAATTTCCGAATTAGGAAAAACCATTAAGGAATTCTCACCGACAAAGGGAAGCTATCGGCAATCGATATGACGTCAAACTATCCCTTTATCCGCTTTTGAGTAATCTTTTACAATGTACAATGACGAGCAAAAAAGTGGACATAACGCTTTCGAAAGATTCCATCATCCCTCCATTAACTTGTTCTGAAGTATTGATCCAATCCAAAGCTAGATTTTGTTTAAAGTAACCAATCAACTCAACATTCCAGTGGTGATACGACGAGAATACTGACATTTAATGGAACGTCAATAAAAATTGCAAAAATAAAAATATCGAGGGGTTGACAACTGGGTAAAAATCTGTACACCAAAATTTCCATAATTTCTAAAGAATTTCCGGAAAAAGTGCAAAATCATGTAAAAATATTCAAAATTCCAAAAAAATTTCAAAAACTTCCAAAATTCCTGAAAAAAATTGTACAAATTTCTCATGCTTGTACACCAAAATTTCCAAGTTGACAACCCCTCGAAAAATATACAAAGTAAATATTTAAACAAATTTTAAAAAAGATACGGTTACCAGATTTGTACAGAAAAATGCTGGGTATCTCGTTATAATTACAGTCACTCGACGATCAACTCTCGGAATGTAATTCTGTAACACTTATATTATTATACAGTGCTTTTCAAAAGTAAGGAATAAATTCAAGAACTTTTTCGAGAGGAATATTTCGGAAATATCCAATGGTATACTCTAGACGCTTTTTGCATTTCCGGCTTAACCGGAAATGATCCTAATTTAAATTTTTCAAATGGGATCATACTTTTTTCTCAACGGATTCGGAATCTACGATTTGTTATGAGTTCGAAATGTGTCATACATGGCCGGAAGTGGAGTCACGGCCACCCTGGATTTTCAACAAAACATCGAAGGAATGTGAAAAATTGAAATTTTTGAAAAACGCAAAAACACGTCAACATTGTTTCTTCTAAATAAATTCTGCGCAATTACTTTTTTAAAAATTCTATTTATTTATTTAAAATGAGTGTTCAAAACCTATCAGTTGCAAAAAGAAATAAAGTAAATGTAACCGGGCAGTTCAATTGGCATCAAAAAATAAAATTGACGTGTATTTTCGTTTTTCAAAAATCTAATTTTTCCCCGATTTCTTCGATGTTTTTGAAAATCTAGGATAACCGTAACTCTACTTCCGGTCAGGTATGACACGTTTCTAGCTGAGAAAAAATTGTAGGTTCCGAATTCGTTGAGAAAAAAAAAACAGTATATTGATCCCGTTTGAAGAATCAAAATTAGGATCATTTCCGGTTAAACCGGAAGTGCAAAAAATGTAAAGTACACCATCGGATGCTCCTCAAAAAAATAAATTTCAAGGATATTTCCGAAATATTCCTCTCGAAAAAGTTCTTCAATGTATTCCTTGGTTTTGAAAAGTAACTGTATAATCAGGCCCTCTTTCAAAAGTTATTTTTTCAATTTATCAACTTATGCCTCCCGTCGAGGGGTTGACCATTTTGAAATTGCCCGGCTACATGCATGAGAAATTGTAGAAATTACTGGGAAATTGTGGAAACTGAGGAAACTAAAGAATTATTTAAAAACTGAAAATTGTTCAGAAATTGTTGAAAGTTTTTGGAAATCACGAGCTGTCGACCACTTGGAAAGTGTGGTGTACAAGCATGAGAAATTATTTAGCAATTGTGGAAACTATTCAGAAATTATGAAATTGTGAAAATAATTCGGAAATTTATGTTGACCACTTGGAAATTTTGGTGTACATCTGAGATATTAGGTATTCTTTGCTATTTTAATCGATTTTATAGCGATTTTGTTAGTTTTTAGAAAAATTTAAAAAAAAATTTTACAATTAGCCTTTTAGTGTACACTAATTCGCCTTGTGGTTAACCCCCAACTTTTCTCCCTTATCAATTCTTGAGAAGTGAATATTTTGTGTTTAGGCTGCGGTAGAGGAAGATCACGAAAATATTATGTAAAACTAGAGGTAGTACTCGACTTAATACCGGGTGGCCCATTCAAGACGATCCAGTCGTAATAACTTTTGAACGGAATAAGATATCGACTTGCGGTTTTCGATCGGTTCCTTGGCATTGAGGGGGACATGTTTCACCATAGCTTTGACCTTGTTCAGTTTGCGCATTTCACCCCCACCCCAATCAACATCAAAATTTTAAATGGCAACATACCTCGAGTCATACATCAAATGAAAGCTCTTGAAAAATGCTATTCATTGTTCTAAGTAGTTTGAGAATTTAGCGAACCGTTTTCATGTTAGAGACAAAAATGTACTGTATTCGAATTTACTGAAATTGAAATTCCGTGGAAAGTTTTGAAAAACTCGATGAAAAATCTGTTGATATGTGGACTAAAAATGTGACTGATTAGATGTCTAGCGAGTTTAATCGTTATTAGCTTTGTTTGGATAGGTCACTATTGGTTCTCTCGTTGATCCGTGTGGGAATGCTAAAATTAATGCTCCAAAAAAGCTAATAACAAATAAAAGTCACTAGACATCTAATCAATCACATTTTTAGTCCACATATCAACAGATTTTTTATCGAGTTTTTCAAAACTTTTCACGAAACGGTTCGCTAAATTCTCAAACTACTTAGAACAGTGAATAGCATTTTCTAAGGGCTTTCATTTGATATACGACACGGGGTGTGTTGACATTTAAGATTTTGACGTTGGTTGGGGTGGGGGTGAAATGCGCAAACTGAGCAAGGTCAAAGCTATGACGAAACATGTCCTCCACAATGCCAAGGAATCTGTCGAAGACCGCAAGTCGATATCTTATTCGGTTCAAAAGTCATTACGACTGGATCGTCTTGAATGGGCCACCCGGTATAGTTATCTCCTTTTACCGCATTCCCTAACTATGAGAGGGAAAAGAACACCAAATGCTTTAAAACAAGAGACTATTTTTATCCTTTTCTCCCTTACACTGAAGTAATACAAAAAAAGAGAGTGCAGATCACAGCAGCATTTAACATCAAGCTAAGCCATGGAAGCTGAACAGTACGTCGAGGTTTTACTCATACACAGTTACATCTCACTGCTAATACGACGTAATGTACTCTATTAGTAGTGAGTATCAGTAAAGTCTCGACGTGGTCTTTCACCTCTTACGGCCGACTTAATTGCCAATCTAATTAAAAGCGAAGTCATGCTGCCAAATAAAAAAAAAATTCTTCCAAATCTTAAACTGCTTTTCTTTAAGGGGTTAACCACGATTTTCGTGTACACTTCTCTGATGGGGTATTGGCTATTTTATAACGGTTTTAGTGATTTTGAGCAATTTTCAACAATTTTTTTCAATTAGCTTTTCAGTATACGTCGAGGGGTTAACCACACGGTAGATTTGTGTACAAAAAACACGAATTGTAAGAAAATCGCCAAAATCGCTAAAATTGCCAAAATCGCTAAAAATTGTCCAAAGTTGCCAAAAATCGCCAAGTTGCAAGTTCGATGATAATCGTCATAGAATACCTGATATTGCTAAAAAAAACATAAGCTGTTTGATGTGGCTCTTAATTAAATCTTAATAAGAAAGAGGGTTTAATTCATGACTTCGCAATTTTCTTCACTGTTTTGGGAAAAATAATTAACAATAATCGGCTAGGACGTCATTGAAAAGGGGCTAAACTAAGTTCCACATATTTTTTATTCAACATTGCGAGGTTCTTTGAGTCTTCGAATAAAAGTATTTTTCTTTATATTAAAATGTATTAATCTGTGACTCTGAACTAATTTCCGAAAAAAAGTGTTAACTATATCTCATTTATTTACTATTGAAGTGACAGGTCGTCAAAATTTGAGTTTTTTGGCTGAACTTTGCAAGATATTGAACTACAAGTGCCTCGGAGAAGGGGATTGTAGAGAGATTTGTCAGGTCGGGAAAAAACAGTCGAAGAAAAGTAATAGTAAATTTGTCCAAAATCAGTAAAGGGTCTTTGAACCTAAAAAAATGAAACATTAAAGACCACTGAAGGAACTTAAAAATCGCCGAAATTGCTGGAAAATTTCCAAGTCGTGAAAAAAATTTGCCAAATTCGCTCGAAAATCGCCAAAATTGCTGCTAAATCACTAGAAATTTGCTTGAAAATCGCCAGAAACTTGCTTGAAAATTGCCAAAATCGCTAGAAAATCGCCAAAGTTGCTGGGAAATCGCCAAAATCGCTGGAAAATTGCCAAAATCGCTGAAAATTGCTAGAAAATTGCCAAAATTCCAGAGAACTGTACACCAAAATCGCTAGGTGGTTAACCTCTCGGTATACGTACGTGGTACGTGGTTAACCCCTCGCTTTGAGAAGTGAATATCTTGTGTTTAGGCTGCCGTGGAGGAAGATCACGAAAATATTCTCTCATATCGTCATCTCTTTTTGTACCATTCCCTCCTAGTCGTGAGAGGGAAAAGGACACCAAATGCTTTAAAACATAAGTAATACAAAAATAGGGGACAGAAAGAATAGTACGTCGAAATGTGGAAATTTTTTGGAAATTACAATGTTTAAACCTTGAAATAATTCAATTCAATTTTGTGACGTGACAGTAGACAACTGACAGCGGCGATGTCACATTTTTGAACTATTCCGAACGAACATAACTTAGAACAACTTGAATACTTTTAATTCATTTATTATAATTATCTGTAAAATTGATTGCTAAAAAGTAGTTTTCTGGTTTTCTCCGAGGGCAATTATTGACGAAAATTTAGGTTCTTCAGTAGATCCTTGAAGGCACTGGTGGGGGGTTTATATTGCACTTGTGTCATTTCTAGTGCATTTATACGTCATTTGTCGCTACTGTCAACAGAATCTGGGACCTTTCAGGTTTACCACGTGCTATTTTAACCTACAATAATGATAAATGGCACATAACTGACAGTAGACATTCAAGTAAATTCTGTCGGCGGTCAAAAAATGACTGCGCAAACGGTCATACATGGCGGCATGACGTCACGCTTAAATGACCTATAGTAAATTTCCTCACAGCAGATCAATTTTTTAGCCTTCCTTTCCTCTTTTTGTTAAATAAAGTAGTGATTGAAATCTGGCGTTCAGAAAAACTGCCAGCGGAAGTTGCCTCATACCTTATAGCACCACTTCAAAACCATATGTGACTAGCAAAAAATCACATTTACCTAATATTCGATAATAAAATGCACGATACTCCAGGTTACCATGATTTAGGGGGGCATTTGCTTAGATAAGACGGAGGAAATTTATGGCCCAAATCAGTTCGCTAAGGTCGTTGCAATTTACAATTGTTTACGTCCAAATAATTATTGTCAGCAAAGTATGTACGAATTACATTTTGTTGAACGTTGGATGCAATTTGTTTACGTCGACTGTTATAAGTGCTGGTGCGGTTATACTTGCACACTTGCACGTTATCTCCCCCATGTGTATTAATTTAACGATGCCAGTTTTCCTGTGGCACCATGAATCTCCCGCCACGTTCAGCTGGAATACGCGTTTCCGGCAAACAGAAATGTCGTGTTAACATAAGTAAAGGGGGCTTTTAGGGGGTTAGGCCAATTATTTTCGCTCGTTTTTCTAATTTATTCACCCGACAGGTATTTTTCAGTGGAACCGCTTGGAAAACTTTTTACTTACGTCATTTAACCTAGTGAGATGGAGTCGGTTTACATACCTGGAACAAGAGGAAAAAGTTAGAACACTGATTATAATTTCAACACCACAACGTGTGCAATAATGCGTCTTTAAATATACGAATGAAAAAAACAACACGTTTTTCAACCGAACGGATTTTGATGGACTTCCATTACCAATTTTTTTATCAGCACATGAGAAGCCTCGGAATTATGTTTCCAAAAATGTATTCAAACTCAGTGCCCTTTTGGTATAAAATTAGACAAATTAGTTCGAAGGAACACCACTGGACTGATTTGGCCGAAATTTGGTACGCAGAGATGTACGGCGAACGACAAAGGTTCAGCAACTATGAACTTTGAAAGAAGAACACCAATTTTTTTGAGCACGTGAAAAGTCTTCTAATTATGTTTCCAAAAATGTATTCACTTAGTGCTTTCTCTTTTTGGCAAGAAACTGAAAAACTTTGGAAAACTTATAGGAAGTAGGATTCGTGGATTGGACTATTCACCAAGTGGTAAGGTTCCAGCCGCTTTCGTAGTTGCCCATTTTTTAGTTTCCAATTACTAAACATTTGATGATTAACTTGTAGAAGTCACAAATGATAAATAAATCATCGCATGTGGAACAAAACGAGACGAAAATTCGTGCAAATCCTCTTCCCGACCCTATGCCAGATCAATGTTTAAAAAACGAAGCAGAATTACATATCTTAATCCTAAACTAATCGTAGGTAGCTTTGAAAGCAAAATAATTAACGTTTTACGCATTTTGGGACCACTTTTAACCAGATTTTTTATTTTTGACAGGTTCATATCGGAAATCTTTGCTAAAGATGACAGTTTGTTAAAATTAGACAAATCTTAAATTTTTTACGAAAAAATTGATTTCTCATATTTTTCAAAATTTGAGACCATTTTTGGCATCATATTCTCATCATTAAAACTGGTTTGTGTTTATACCGGGTGTTCCAAAATGAGTGACGTAGTAATATCTTGAAGTGTATGAAAGTTATTAAAATGGATGTTTGCAGCTATCAATGGTAATGATAAACAAATATCGATTTAGGGAAGTTAATAAAGCAATTTTTTCTACGACCAATATTGTAAATAGCCAATTTTGTACAATGTGCAAACCAAGTAAGCCGTTCCTTACGCACGCAAATTTAAAACTGTGCGTAAAGAGAGAAAATCGCACAGTTTTCAATTATTGTCATTTGTCAAATGTCATTTTTCACTCAATTTTTATCGTTAAATTCATTATTATCGCCTTATTTATTAGGACATTTTAAAAACCTATCGACTACTACTCTTCCAGGATAAAAGCAGTCCAACCGCAAAGTAAAATCCGAGGTAAAATCAATAAAAATCTTCTGTGCAAAAGTTAGGTTATATCGCTGGACCTTTTTGTCCGAAAATGCCTTGGGACCGGTAAGTTGTATTTCTTCATATTATCTTGAACTTTTGAACAGGTATTTTAAAGAAATTGTCATAATATAGAATACTTGCATCAGGTTTTTGGTACCCAGGAATAATAAATCGTTAATTGAGTTTAAGAAAAGTAATTCCATTGTAAGCACGAAACAATTATTTATGCTGGAAAAAAACGTTTCAGGAACCAAAATAATAATGCAGAGTAAACTTGCATAAAATCGTAGATTAGGAATTCGTTAAGAAAAAGTATGATTTTATTTGAAAAATAAGAATTATGGTCATTTCCGGTTGAATCGGAAGTGCTAAAAAATATCTGACTATACCACTGGATTCACATAAAAAAATAATGCTGACTTTCCGAAATATTCCTCTCGAAGAAGTTCTTCAATTTATTACCTAGCTACTTTTGAGAAAAGTTAAGTACCTATTGTGTGGTCGTAGAAAAAGTATCGTACGCAACTCGAGTTGTAAGGCAATTACGCACTGTGGAATTATACACTCGCCGCTACGCGACTCGTGTACAACTTCTTCCACACGTGCGTAATATGCTTCTTACAACTCTCGTTACGTAATGTACTATTTTCACATCCGGTTTAACCGAAAATAAATAACCCCAATATTGCTTTTTCAAATGGAAACTCCCATTTTTCTGAACTGATTCGAAATCTACTGTTTCTTCTAAGTTAAGATCCATGTATCATACTTGACAAATAAAACTCTGCGATTATTAATTTTGGAAAACCCAAAAAAAAGTATGAAAAAAATAACTCCACAGTTGAATTTGCACCAGAAAAATAGAAAAATCTTAATTTTTCACCGATTTCTTCAATGTTTCTGAAAATCTAGAGTGGCCGTTATTGCACTTCCGGTGTAGTATGATACCTACATGTATACAATAACGTAGAAAAAATCGTAGCTTACAAATCCGATGAGAAAAATTTAGATTTCTATTTGAAAAAACAATATTAGGGTTATTTCCGGTTAGAGCGGAAGTGGAAGCATGCCTTTGTTAATTTCGCTAAATCGGAATGTATTTGTGTGCCACTGACAGCTCCAAAAATTCATTTCGATAACTTTGATACTTTCCAAGATAACAGGCTGCGACACACATTCTGAAACACCCGGTATATCTGTAAATCCACAATAAGAACGAGAGGGGTCGTCCACTGCTGGGAATACGTGTACAAGCATATGGTCACTACGGCAATACTGACAATACTTGCCAATACGTGTTAATATCAATACTTTCGAATACGAGTAATGGTGATTAAATGAAGAATTATATACAAGATTTTTTAATTGAAATAGTAAATATTATAGTAATTTATAGAATATTATTGAACTTGTAGCTGATATTTTATCCACTTTTTCGAAAAATGTCATTTTAGTGGCAAAACGGCCTATTTTGAATTTAGTTTAGCAAAAGGGCATATTCTTGCTATCGGATTCGATAGCTGTTGCATTGCTGGATCAAAAACCTTAGTGCTATTTTTTCGAAAATTGACATTTTAGGGGACAAAAACATTTTAAAGTGAAATAAATGACGGCGCTTCGTGTGGATGGCGTACAATCCGCACAAGACCGTAGCGAAGTGATTACAGATTTTTTAGATTAACTCGCCGTGAAGGGAAAAAGGATGCAAATAAAATTATTTGCATTTTTTTTTCATTTATGGCGAGGTGATGTGAAAAGTGAAATAGAGATACTCTTTACTATTAGAAATATTACAGACATACCAATTCTTTATCACTTTATTAGGAGTAGAACTGAGAAAATTTCATTTTTTTCTTCGAACATCGAAAATAAAAGGCAAAATAAAATTATTAGATAAAATTTTTCTGTCGGCTATGCTCGCGGCTAAGGCAATATGTGGCAATTATAACATACACCACACTTCTCTAACTTTGTAGAAAAAAATCCGCCTTTTTGGATAACAGAACAATTTCCAAACAATTACCACAATTTCCGAATAATTTCCCACAATTTTCAAATAATCGCCAAATGCCAAAATTTTCGAATAATTTGCACAATTTCCAGGTGGTCAACCCCTTGCCAAAAACCGAGGGGTTGACCCCCCCACGAAAAATGTGTACATCAGCCACAATTTCTAAATATTTTTCGCAATTTCCAAACAATTTCCACAATTTCTCATACATGATGTACACCACAATTTCCAGGTAGTCAACCCCTCGCCACAAACGTTATAATGGTAGTTTCAGAGACGGTAGAAACTTCAACTTTATCACAGAAATTCCAAATATGTATACAGGGTGATTCCATTGGCATTTCTTAAACGGTAAGATACGGAGTTGGTTAAATTAGAGAAAAGTTGCGCTATTTCTTTGTGGTTAACAATCTGAAGAGAATTTCCCGACATCTCGATTCGTTCCCGAGTTATTCCGAAAAATCTGAAAACTGCGATTTCAAACAAAAATTAATATCTCCCTCTAATAACGAGTGATGCTATTTAAATATGCAACTTGGAAATTTTATATTTTTGGCGGCTGTCAATCGAATGGCACTCACAGAAATTTTCTAGACCTTCTAGATTTAGAGCAATGACAGTCAACTTTTGATCCTCTTATGGCCGCCATATTGAATTTTGACAGTATGGGATAAAGAAAAAATAGCTTTTCAAAAATTGAACCAAAATGGACTTTTTCTAAAAAAACCTTCTGATTGATCTATAAAATCAGTATAAAACTTTTTGAAATAAAGTATAAAATAGTACACCAACTTTTTTAATCTCTATTGACGTTTAGTACAATTGAATTGAAAATTCAATAAAATAGATTTTGACTCAAACTTTAACATGTTTTTTCAAAAAAGTTTTTCCTAGTTACATTTTTCAAAAGATAATTTTTTTGTATGTCGGAAAGTTCAACATTGCGGCCATAAGAGAATCAAAAGTTGATGATCATTGCTCAAAATCTAGAAAGCCTAAAAAATTTCGATAGATGCCATTTGATTGACAGTTGTCAATGTCATATGAAAGTTCCAAGTTTTTATTAACTTTAATCGCAATTTTCAGATTTTTCGGAATAACTCAGGAACGAATCAAGATATTGGGGAATTCTCTTCAGATTCTTTATCACCAAAAATAACGCAACTTTATTCTAATTTAACCAACTCCGTAACTTGTACCTACTATTTAGGAGATTATTTTATTCATTCAGTATTGAACTAATCCAAAGCAGCATTTAGTATACCAGTCACCAATCAAATCCTGATTACAGTGATAATACTACAACGTCAACTTGACAATACTTACTCAATACTTTAATTTATAAAATAATCTGCAAAATACGATTCGTAGTCTCTTGGTTGCCTTGTTGAGTCCTCATGTTTGCACTACTTGTCAAATGGTAATTTTTTTCGGCCAAAGAGGACTCGAGCAAGCTCTCGTCCTCTTTTTAGCCTAAAAAAATCTACCATTTTGACTCGTAGTTGACAACCATTCGGACGTCAAAACCCGCGGCAATCAAGAGACTACTCGTCGTATTACTATTGATAATAATGGTGAGCAGTGAAAAAGGAACCACCCGTATAGCGGACTATTAGTTAAACGCTCCTTTATTAAAATAAATTCAAAAAAGAGGCTTTTTGTCCTTCACATTTAACGACATTAAAAAAAAATGCATCACTAACGTTTTAGCGGGGGTTCTCGACTGGCAATACAAGTTCAAGAACACATCATACAAAGTGTGAATATAATTTTAAAAGCAGAATCTGAATTTTTCCCTATTGTGATGCGAAAAATGGGGATGATTTACATTTAAAGTTAAAGTTGGTGTTCCGATTTAGCTTCAAATCTAATTATTTATGACGAGGGTTATACTTGCAGCCAGATCGGCCCAGTAGTTTTGGCTACATCGTGTTTACAGACATTTTTCGTAATTTTATGTTTTTGACGCTGGCCAAAGCGTATAAGTCAAAAATCGGCCAGTAACCTCTGACTGATCGTTGCAACTAACAAGGCAATAATAACATTGCAGAGCATTAGAGACAATGAATGAGCCACATCCTTATTTCGTGTCGTATAGTTTATAACAGCCACCTAACGCGATGTTTATTAATTACCAGAAAAAAAGGTTATACCAGTATTGTTGAAATCCCAAATATCAAAAAGTCAATTGAGCAACATTTTCACCAATTTGACACAGATAAATACGAAACGTAAGAACTGAGGTGGTGGGTGTTTTGAAAAAATCCCAAACTGGGACAGTGCCTAACCCCATAATGATGCAATTATCCCAGAAAACAATAAATTTGCGGTTTTTTCATTAAACGAGCGGCGAATTTCAGAAGGGAAAGTACATTTCAATTAGTGGGTATCTAACGCGTGGCGTGTTTCTTATCTCGTTATGCACCTCAAGTTCGTGTGACATGTGCCACAACGGCGCTGTTAATTTGTCACCTGGTGCCATTAAATGCCACTTTAATGACGAAATTTTTGCATATAAAACTGCGAAATTGATGTAATAAAACTCCGTCTGTCCCACACAAGAAGAAACTCGACCGCCGCAACCTGATCCGTCTGCGGCCTTTTTATTGAGAGCGCCCAGACGGTAAAATAAAAGAAAACTGCACTATTCAGGGAATTTATAGACAAAAACTTGCACGCATGTTTGTGGCACAGATTCGATGTTTTTCTGACTTTTCAAAAGCGACCGTTTCGGTTGTTGGTGATTGTTTATATTAAGCGCTTCTGATGTTATTCCAGTCAAAGAAATCAACCGACTGGCAAGTCTTTGTAGTGAATAAACTCACGGCCTTGAGGGATCACCGTGGAAGGTCAAGGAAATTATTACGCGAGATACATTTCTAAATATTATACAAATAATAGAAGCAAGCGGAGATGGATATTAGTTGATGTTCGTGTATACACAACCAGCTCGAATGTTAACATTAAAGCCATAAAGAAAAGTTAATGCGTTACGAGGTACGCTACGACCTAATTCTACCAAAATTAACCTGTTATGTTTCAGTACAAGATCACATTTTGAGGTAGAGTTTGTTGTGAATGAGAAAGTTCGAAAAAATGAGCTTGTAAAACACTGAATGCCACGCTACGTCGGGAAAATTTGAGAGCATGAAGTGTGACGAAAGATTCTTCAGTGGAAAGCAGTGCATTTTTGTTTATTTATCATGCCTGTGTTTACAGCGAGCTTTTAACTACAGCATTAAGAAATAATCCCTAGAGAACATGTATTTATTTCTGATGGCTATATACTAAAACGATAATGCCCCCAAGGCCCCCTGACGCCAATGAGAGATAGATTAAAAAGCATTTTAAAATAAAAAAATAATAATAAAAAATGTCCAGTCTTGATTAAAAGCGTGTTTTGTACTATCAGAAACCAAACTAACAAAGGTTTTTCTATTCTCCTGTTATTAACTTTGTGTGTACCTACTGTGTACCACTGTCTACATGATGTACCTAAATCTCTTACAGGGTTGTGAATTGTGAATACCTTTTTGAAAAAATTCAGGTTACTCGAAAAGAATGAATTAGAGGATTTTGAAATTTGGAGGGTATCAAAACAAAATCGTAAAATGAATTTGAATTGAATGGTTGAGAGAGAGAAAATTTCTGACGTTAAAATTTTGTTTAATCGAGTGAAAATAAAGATACAGGATTATAAAGGTATTATTTTTTGTTTCGCTGAATTCCGCACTGTTTTTGAGAAAAAAAAAAGGCAGCAGAGAAGCGGCTGGAACCTCCCCAACGCGTGGGTCTTTGATTTCAGGGACTTCTGTTTAAGATTCTAAAGTTGATATGCCTAAATGGCACTTCCCGTTGACCAATTGCTCCCAAAAGCCTTTCAGCTCTTCAACGGGTCACCTCACCTCCATTTACCAAATTTCGGGCAAATCGATCCACTAGTTTGGGCTATAAAGTGGTTTCAGTGTTATTACAAAATTTCGATTTTTCTACCCAAAGGGTTCTAAATGCGAATAAATTTTGTCTCATTTAAAACCAGAAATTGAAGACCTTTCTGATGGTGACCTCGATAGTGACAACAAATCTTTCAAAAACTTGTTTTGGATGGGTAAATTAGAGAATAATTTTAAATTTCGAAATTGGTGTGCCAAAACGGCACTTTGTTCACCTCTTCGACGTGTAATACAATCCCCTTGTGCAAAATTTCAGCCAAATCGGTTCAGGGGCTTGGGCTGTACCGCGATTTTAAAGTCCGATAAAAATCAATTTTTTTTTTATTTTTGGTCAAAAGGGCACTAAGAATGAATGCATTTTTAGAAGCAGAATTTGAAGGCCTTTCCTATCGTGACGTGAAAAATGGGGGTTTGCATTTAAAATTT
This sequence comes from Pycnomerus fuliginosus, assembly GCA_963924575.1. NCBI lineage: Eukaryota > Metazoa > Arthropoda > Insecta > Coleoptera > Zopheridae > Pycnomerus > Pycnomerus fuliginosus. Next base: position 32,068,166 of record OZ004620.1, read on the forward strand.
AAAAGTTGATGTGCCAAAATGGCATTTCTGGTTGCACGATTGGCTCCAAAAGCTTTTCAGATCTAAGTTGGGTTATCACATGCACACGTACCAAATTTCAGCTAAATCTGTCGAGTAGTTTGGGCTGTGGCGTGTTTACGAACGTACGTACGAACGTACGTACATACATACAGACACATTTTAAAAACCACTTTTTTGGGCTCCTGAGACCTCAAAACGTATAGATCCGGTCTTATCTCGAATTCGAAAATTTTAGTGATTGCAGTAACCTCCCTTTTTTTTTAAATGGTGGAGTGGAGTGGGGAGGTTAAAAAAAGATGAACTTCCATCGAAAAAGTTGGTTTTGTGTGGCGCCACAATCCGGGGGTATATTTGTATGATACTACAAGGAGATTAGCAAAAACACCCCTTACAAAATAACGAATATGAAAAAGTTCTAGATCAAAAAAGACTTGGCAGGATGACACTCTGATTACAAAAACTGACAGTTGAAAACGAAGCAGATGGTGAATGATGGCGGAGGTGGGGTAGATAGGGATGAAGATGATTTTCCGGGGAATGTCACCCGAATCAACACCAATAGAAACAACGCCTTGCAAAATTTAAAAAAAACAACTTATTTTTCACTTTCTTGTCACAATTATTCACAATGAATACCTAACTACTACTAATAACGTTAGCCTATCTACAATAATATTTTTCTCTAATTGCAATACCCTACTTCAGAAAGAAAAGTTCATAGTGTTATTTTCCAATAACCGAGACCCCATTTGAAGTACTTTAGTTTTCTTCTTAAATCGATGTAAGGAATCATCCTCTGTCTCTATTTTCACTAATTAGGTCGATTAAACAAAATTTTACTTCACAAATTTTCAAGCTCTGAATCAATTAGCGACATTCGACAAAAGCATGTTTTTGGAAATGCTCGCAACTGCAAAAAATAATGTAAAGAACGTACGAATCTGATATGTTAGGAAAAATTTGAAAACATTCAACGGAAAGCCCATAATGACACAACCACTGGGTCGAAATTTCAAAACCCAGAATTGATGTTTCGTGTAATTTGAAGAAAACTGAACTTTTGAGTACCCCTTTGAAGAGGCCTAGAGCTCCCTTAGGAAGGATTTCCGGACAATGCCCATAGAAACTTTTTGACTTAAAATCAAAACATCTGTAAGTTTTGAGAATTATATTGACATGTATTACTTTGTATCCCAAAAAAAGTATTACGAGGGGTTACCAAGCAGTGAAAATTTGTACACCTTAATATTTTTTGGTCAATAAATTCTTGACAATTTCCAATAAATCCTTCCATTTGTACATACGTACATGGGTAGACAACCTATACCCCTCAAAGTTTAAGGATTTTATGAAGAACGAGTTTGAGGGTTAACCATTTAAAACCATTAAAACTGTAGTGAAAGTTCACAGATTTAAAAGTTAAGCAAACCATACCAATACATAGTTGTATTAGCCGAGTTCAACAGTTTGCAAAGGTTAACTTCTAACATATCAAAAATTAACTTCAGTTGAGAATAATTTAAAAGCAGCTTTGAAGGTTAACTCAACATCAAAGACAGTTTGAAAGTTAACAGCACCCGATAACCGCTTCTAAATTTGTAAAGTTTGACGGTTAAAATAAAACTGAGGGTTTAAGGTTTTATAAGGAACCAGTTTAAGGGTTAACCATTTGAAGTCTATAAAATTGCAGTGAAACTTTGTCATATTTGCTGTATAAGTTGAGCTCAATAGCTGATGGTGAAGGTTAACTACCACTAGTTGAAAATTCAGTTAAGACTGTCGCATTTTACGAAACAGTTTTGAAGATTTAGAGACAAGTTCATTCGAAACCTCTTCAATCCTAATATTTGTCAGCCCTTAAAAAGGTAGCTTAACGATCCATAGTTTCGGTTAATTTGAAGGTTAACTTCACCGGATAACAGCGATGAGGATTAACCGTTTAAAGTAAAGGTTAACAAGTTTGAAAGCTGACCATTAAAATAAAAGCTAACGTGAGTAATTCTCAAATTTCGAAAACTCGTTCAGAATAATTTGTCAATTTGAAAGTTAACCCAAAAGTGAAGGTTCAAGGTTTTTATAGAGCCAGTTCTGGGCAAACAGTTTTAAACCTTTAAAATTGCTCTAAAAGGTAACTGAGTGAAGGTTAACTCCGACATGTTAAAGGTTAACTTCAGTAAAAACTCTCAATTAAATAGCAGCCTTGTTTTAAACCTCCTAAATCGGACATTTTTGAGGCTCAATTTGGGGGTAAACTCCATCCAATAACAGTTTTGGGGGTTTAACCGTTTAAACTTGTAAAAATTACCGAGTTTGAAAGTTAACTGTAAAAGTTAGCGTGAGTTAATTACATATCAACTACTATCTATCTACTAACTACTATCAACTAACACTATCAGTTTAAAATTTAAACCAAATGTGAGGGTTCGAGGTTTTTATGAAAAACCAATTTGAAAGTCAGCCGAAATATATTTTTTGTCCTACTTCTTGAGTTCAACAGTTTGCAAAGGTTAACTCCACCGTATCAAAGATTAACTTCAGTTGAGAACAATTTAAAAGCAGTATTGAAAGTTAACTTAACTGTGTCCATTTGAAATGTCTTAAATCAAAGATAGTTTGAAAGCTAAATTTGTGAAGGTTAACAAGTTTGAAAGTTAACCTAAAAGTGAAGGTTTAAGGTTTTCATAAGGAACCAGTTCAAGGGTTAACCTTTTGAAGCCTATATACCGGGTGGTCGTTTTATCTTGAGACTGGCAAATATCTCGGAAAGGAAGCATTTTAGAAAAAAACGTTTCGCTTACAAGTTTCATGACTTCCGAGGGGGAAAATAGATGGCATCATCGCCATTTTGATTCAAGGTCATAAGATCAAATGAAAGTCAACTTAATTTTTCTAATGGAAACTTATATTTATATTACAGATTCTTATTCCCCGTAAAAGAACAACCAACTCTCATCTAAACTATTTTTGGATCGGATGGATAGGTTTCCATTTAAAAAAATTAAAAGTTGACCTTCATTTGACCTTGAATCAAAATGGCGATGATAAAACTTTTATACAAAACATCTTTATCTAAGATGCTTCCTTTCCGATTGAAAGTCTTGCCAGTCTCAAGATAAAACGAGCACCCGGTATAGAATTGCAGTGAAACTTTGGTCATATACGCTGTATAAGTTGAGTTCAATAGCTTGTGAGGGTTAATTACCATACTAGTTGACTGTTAAGACTGTCGAATTTACGTAACAGTTTTGAAAGTTTAGAGATAAGTTAATTTGAAACGCCTTAAATCGCAATACTTTTGAAAGCCAACCCTTAAAAAGGTAGCCTAACGATCAATAATTTTGGTTAATTTGAAGAATAACATCACCGGATAACATTGATGAGGATTAACCGTTTAAATTTGTAAAGGTTAACAAGTTAGCAAATTGACCATTAAAAGTTAACGTGAGGTAATTCGAGGTTTTTATGAAGTCAGTTTTTTTATTGCATAAAAGTTAAGAGATTTGAATCTCTTAACAGAAGACTTTGCTGTCCAAGTTGAGTTCAATAGTTTGTGAAGGTTAATTCTAACATATGCAAAATTCAGTTAAGATTGTCACTTAAATATTAGCTGAGAGCCAAGTTCACGTCTCAAATCATTTTGAAAGTTAACTCTTAAAAAGATAGATTATCAATAGTTCTCGAATCGCGATAATTATTAGTTTGAAAGTTGAAAGTTTACCCGAAACTACCATAAATTTTTTTGCTCAAAAAATCTTCGGTAGGTAATTCCCAATAAATCCTAGGTGGTCTACCCCTCGGATACGACTGACACTGTATTTACACTTATTGATTCTTTATTGACGCGTATTGGCATCAAGTATTGAAATTCGTTGTCCAATATCGTCGTATATACAACATGTATTGAATTTGTTTGTACACGGATTACTGTACAGTTCATTTCAAGGGTTTAGTCTGGTCAGTCCGGTTCAGGTACAACGCTCTAGGTTAGCTCCGTCTTTTTCTACACAACGTCTGGCAATTCACCCACGTTGTAACGTACAGTCCTAAGAGTGTCTACTATCGCGTCTCTGTTTAACACATATAAATGGAAGAGACGGATATATCACCCGTTAAAGTATTCTCTAGGACTCGATCGGGGCGCGAAACTATTCCACCACTCATAAACTCATTGATCACACAATTCTTTTAAAAAGTAGGTACTTTGTGTTGACTGTGGTGGAATAACCAGGTTTCACTGTTACTTACGACGGTCAGGTCGAGGATAAGCGGAACTCATTTGCATTTTACGATCTAACGGACTAAACCCTTGAAATGAACTGTAGTGGATGACCCCTCGTTGAACAGCCACTTAGAAAATTCACATCCTGAATAACTATTAATAAACGAATTCTTGTTCGAGTTGGGTCAATTTAGGTGTTGACCATGCATTATTTGTTTGAAGGAATCATCGAAGCTATGTCTACAAGATGTCTAAATTCTATTTTGTCGATCTTGAATGAATTATGCTTAGGGGGTGAGATGAGATGCGGCAGCTACCCTCCCCTCATTTTATTTCGTATTCAAAATAAGAGACAACAAAAAACGCAACAGGGGTTTACTTTTTAACGCTTCTTTATTGATCAAGGATTGTTTGTTTTTGTCGGGGTTCGAAATTTCTAGTTCCGCCAGCGACAGAAGGTGCTTCTACATAATTTCAGTCGCCCGCCGAGAAGTTTAAGGGTTTATTTAGGCACGGGCGTTATTTATTTAAAAAATTATTATGTCCTACACTCGTCTGCAGCCAGTTCTTGAAACATTGATCGAAAAGCTTAATTTGTTTCGTGTGGGCTCGAAAAGTTTTGTTCGTTGGCGAAACAGATGCAAATACAATTTAGGCGTAAAGCCCGCAGGATGTTAGTTATTCAGTTTCCACTCTGGCACTTAGGGGATGAAACCCAATATGTCATACGCGGGTTTATTAATCTACATTCGAAACCATTCACAGGATGTTAAAATGTTTTTCTTTTGTTGTCGTAGGAGGTACCGTAATTTTTGTATTCTGTCAAAGTATAGACTTACATGAGTCAGTGGCAGGAAGTTATGAATTACTTCAGCACCGATCACACGTACATTGATTTTACCTTCCAGAAAGATAAACTAAATAATTCATTAACCGTCTGGGTTACGACCGTTTTATGTCTTCGGTCCAAGCCAATTTTTAACTAGTCGAGTGATTCTTTGTGGTGCAGCTGCCGTTGCCCACCGTTCTTCAGGTAATTTCCTACCTGGACGTCTTCCAAATATCGTTCCACGCCGACAATAATAAACCCAATGAATGATGAAATGGAAATGTTGTTGTTTATTATGTGGTGAAACTGCCTCGAGATCGGTCGTTTTACTTAAACTGTCGCTAAGTAACAAGCATTTATTTTTAAAAGGCGTCCTAAATAAGATAACACTGTTTACCTGGCTCCCGAGGTGTAATGTATTTTGTACAGATTTGTGATATCTAGAGACTAGTATGTACTTCAAACAAGTTCCTCCTTCGATAACGCTTCGGAAGAGACACTCTGGAAAGTTGTCATAGAAAAGGAATGTCAATGATGAATAAAATGCTGAAGATGAAAGATTATGACTATGCCACCTCCTCACATTTCTCTTACACCAATACAATGACCTTAAGTTGGATGACCATAAATAGTCAAATATATCAGTGAGGCAGTGGCGTATACCTACAGACGTCCTGCCAAAGGACAAAATTTTCGGTCTGAAGGACGAATTTTCGAAGTGGTGTAATGAGAGAAGGATTTTTCGTCGATGGTAAAATTGGCAAAAACATCGACAACAATAAGCGAGTTCAAAAAGTGACAAGCGTCAATCGCGGTCACCAAACAAGAGGTTTGTTTTTCTCGTTTTTTGCCATTAAATTAATAAAATATTGATAGGTCTTGGATGGAAGAAGCTTGTTTCCCAAAAACCAGGCCAAAAAAATGTACTGTAGGTTGTTAGTTCGAATCCTACTACGGGAATCTCTCACAATTGAGGTTACGTGGAATTTGAAAAATGCGGAAGAGATACGTATAAAACACAAATTTAGATCCAATAATGTAAGTATGTACCAACGTTAATTGATCGTTTTACGAAAGTTTGCCAAAGCAGATATAGCCCAGTCAATGAAGTGTAAATAGAAACAAAAATTACTGCAATTTTGCAAATTGGCCGAAGTTGCAGCTTAAACCATTCTATTGAACATACTAAAAGTCCTCAAGGATGAAGTGCGAGCTCGAGCCACCATCATGGCGAAGTGGTGCAGTTGATAAACCTAGGAAATGCAAATGATCTTTAAATCAAATTTTCTCGAAAACGGTTGATCCTACGGTGTTATAACAAAAGAGGCTTTTTTATGTAATTTTAGTCAGAAAACCATATTCCGGTGAGAAATTGTCAAAAAAAATAACACGTAAAAAAATTTGGGTGGGGAAGCTAGCCCCCCTATTTTTCACGCCCCTGGTTGAATCTGCTTTTGATAGATACCTTAATCTGATGGCCCTTACTGATGTCAGATACTGTGAAAAACTCGTCGCTGAATCTTAAAGGGTTCCTGATTTATTCAATAAAAACGGAATTTTAGGCACCCTCTCAGAGGGCCGTAGCTCCCTTAGGAGCGATTTCCGGACACATGTTTATGGGAACTTTTTTTCATATTTTGAGCTGCAGAATCACTCCCTGAAATATTTCATCGTTATTTCCGGACACCCTGTATACACTTTTTGCTGACACTAAAATTGAATCGCTTAATTAACGGCTGAACCAGTCTATTGGTCCAAACGATGTCATCCCCCTGAATTTGGGCAGGTTTATGCCAAACACCGAAAAATATAATTAATATTTAGTCAAGTAGAGAATAATTAAATTCAAAAAATTTAAAAAAAAATCTCTACAACAAAACTATAGTGTTAACCAAAAGTAAGACACGGGTAGTTTATTTATTTGACAACTATCGAAATTATTGAAAAACGGTTCCTATAAAACTTGAATACGACTGTCAGGCGCATCTTTTGACGTCAATACTTATTTTTTACTTTTCGTCACGGAGTGATGATTTTATCGACATTTTTATTAATAACGAAATAGTTCAAGTTTTGGTGGCATTGAAAACGGGAATTATGATGCGCGAAATATTGGAGGCTTTTTTAATTGAGAATAACTTTTTTCTTTTTTTGCATATATCTCGTGAAATAATGACTTTATCAAGAAAGCCATTAAGTAATGAATTGCAGAGCATACAATTCTCTATGAAGAAAATTCTATTAATTTTTCTTCTTACACCTTTATATCGGTACCGGGTGTCATCCCCTCGCCCCCTTTTTTGTCCTCACTTTTTATAATACTTCAATTTGGCAAACATATATTACACGATAAGCTGCATTCATTGACATTTAGAGGCATTTTAAATCACTTCCGTTTACAGCGGAAATCGGCCTACCATTGAATTATTAATATTATTAGTCATCAAACCATCAAAATTTATTTTAGGCTTCTGTTTCTATCTGTCACTGATCCTGATTCGGCGTTTAAAAGAATGGAACGCAGTTTTTTCCAAATTACTAATTCTTTTTTAATGGATCAAGGGACTCGTGGTTTTCTGAAAAGAAAATTTTCTTAAAAATAAAATGGAATAGAATTCGAATGGTTAGGAAACATGTAACCAATGGATGAAGAATTAAATTCTTGTTTTTTAACCTGCCCAATCCACTTCACCACTTATAAAAAAAGGGAGGTTACTGCAATCACTAAAATTTTCGAATTTGAGATAGCACCAGATCTTCACGTTTCGAGGTCTCAGGAACCCAAAAAAGTGGTTTTAAAAATGTGTCTGTGTGTATGTGCGTACGTACGTACGTTTGTAAACACGCCACAGCCAAAACTACTAGACCGATTTGCCTGAAATTTGGTGCGTAGGCATCTCATAATGCAACTTAGATCTGAAAAGCTTTTGGAGCCAATCGTGCAACTAGAAATGCCATTTTGGCACATCAACTTTTAAATTTTAAATACAAACCCCCATTTTTCACGTCACTTTAGGAAAGGCCTTCAAATTCTGCTTCTAAAAATGTATTCACTCTCAGTGACCTTTTGACCAAAAATTAAAAAAAAATTGATTTTTATCGGACTTTCAAATCGCGGTACAGCTCAAGCCCCTGAACCGATTTGGCTGAAATTTTGCAAATGCGGATTGTATTGCACGTCGAAGAGCAGAACAAATTTTGGATTCAATTGGCCCACGTAAAGTGCCGTTTTGGCACACCAATTTCCAAATTTAAAATTATTCACTCATTTAACCATCCAAAACAAGTTTTTCAAAGATTTATTGTCACCATCAGAAAGGTCATCAAATTCTGGTTTTAAATGAGACAAAATTCGTTCGCATTTAGTGCTCTTTGGGTCAAAAAATCGAAATTTCGTAATAACACTAAAAATTAATACATTATAGCCCAAATTAGTGAATCGATTTGGCTGAAATTTGCTACATAGAGATTGGGTGACCCGTTGAAGACCTGAAAGGCTTTTGGAAGCAATTGGTCCACAGGAAGTGCCATTTAAGCATATCAACTTTAAATTTTAAATACAAGGCCTCCTTTTTCATGTCGCCATTAGAAAGACGATCAAATTCTGGTTCTAAAAATGCATTCACAGTTTCTGCCATTTCAGTGGAAAATAGAGAAAAAAATCTTTTTCATTAAAAAGGAGCAGCCTGACAGTGGAAGACATAAAGTATCATTTATTGTCAAAAGGGTGGCAAACTGTTAACCTTAAAAGGAACATATTGTCAAATGTGATGAGTGATGTCCGAAGTGATGTCGGTATTTGTCAGAAAATTGCGAAATTAGTCACAGTCGATAAGCATAAAAAAATTCTGTTAAATTGACTATTATCTACACAGAATACAAAGATCCACGCGATGGGGAGGTTCCAGCCGCTTCTCTGCTGCATTTTTTAATTAACCATTAGGCGTAAATCGTAGTGGGCCATTGTAAAATATAAACAATTGCCATCTAATTTGGTTCTTTTAATCCACCCTCGAATCAACCGGTCCTTGATCCATTCGAAAAAATAAGTAATTTGAAAATTATTGTGATTAGTATGAGAGATCATAGGCATAGCACTCTAGATGAAGAAATAAAAATCAAATTTTTCGAAAACATGAAATCGAAACTTTGAAAAAAATACTCTGCCATACTCAGAATTTGATACAGAAAGAACTCGAAAATATTAAGATATACAGGTGTTCCATTTAAAAATTCAATGGTAGCTCCATTTCTGATGTAACCGGAAGCGAAACCGGAAGTGATTCAAAATGTCTCTAAAAGTCAAAGAGTACAGTTTATCGTATAATATTTGATTGCCAAATTTCATTGAAGTATTTTAATAAGTGAGGAAAAAAAATTGGGGGGCGTCTGGTTTCGTTGACAACCGTTATTGGTGCTAGGAGAAAAGTGAAAGAACCTTTTTTATAGAGAATTTTATACTCTTCAATTGAGTACTTAATTGTTTTTTCGATTATTTCACGATAATATGCAAAAAAAAAGAAAAAAGTTATTATCAGTTAAAAAACTCATAAAGAGAAAAAATGACCCTTTTCAATGAAACTAAACAAAAATGTCGATGAAATCATACCGCTCCGTGACGTATAAAGTGAAAAAAATATCATTAGCGTCAAAAGATGCGTCTGACAGTCGTATTCAAGTTTTATAGGAACCGTTTTTCGATAATGTCAACAGTTGTCAAATAAACTACCCGTTCCCTACGTTTGGTTAGCAATGAATAGTTTTGTAGAGGGGGTTATCAGTTTGTGCAATATTGGGACAGGTCGCTGATGCGCAATTTTTTGGAATGCTGTGCAATAGTATGCAATGTTTATAATTTACAATGCCCTTAATCGGGTGTGCAATATTGCACAATGTGCAATGTGGGATACTAAAAATCCAAGTAGCTTACCCCCTCGAGTTTTGTTGCAGTTTTTTTTTTCAAATTTTTTTGAATTTAATTAGTCACTACTTGACTAAACATTAATATATTTTTGATTTCGGTTTTGGAACAAACCTGCCTAAATTCAGGGGAATGACATCGTTGGACGAATAGACTGCTTTAGCCGCCGATTTAGCGACTAAATTTTAGTGTCAGCAAAAAATGTATACAAACTTTTTTTTAGACAATTTTACGCTCTTCACTTTGTTAAAGGACTATTTTTTCGATAGAATCAATATTTCATAAGATATTTTCAAATTTAACAAAAAGTGTACCTCTTCGCTCTGAGTGTGGCTCGAGCTCACACCAGTCACACCCCAATTTGCAGAACTGCAATAATTTTTGTTTCTGTTTTCACTTCGTTGACTGGGCTATCTCTGCTTTCGTAAAACGATCAATTAACGTTGGTACAATACTAACATTATCGGATCTAAATTAGCGTTTTATACGTATTTGTTCCGCATTTTTCAAAGTCCACCTAACCTCAGTTATGCGAGATGTCAGTATTCGACTCAATGTGCAATAATTTTTGTTTCTATTTGCCAAATTCAGGTCTTTATTGACTTTTATTTTATTGACATCAGCGGAGATGGGACGAGTGGTTTCTTACAAATAATTTGTTCTGGGTCTGCATAATTGGTAAACATAAACATTGCACAAACCGAAATTATTGAAGATAAGATAAAGTCTTGAAGCCTAAAGAGCTGGCAAACAGTTTCTCTTACATGTAATTTGCCATAGATTATCTCATTACAGCCTTAAAAAGCGTGACGTAAACAGATCATACGCATCTCGGCTTCTGTCCGATGTAAATGATGGTCTAAGATATTTTCCCACAAGTACAACTACCTGGTAGAAAATAAAACCGAGTCGGTAACCTGTATCCTAAAACCGATCGTTAAAGCCAGGTATACGTTTAATCGATGAAAAAACTGCATCGTTGTCTCATCGGGTTGCAATAATTAATTCTTGGGGTTCATATAACACGAGTGTGTGAGAACGGAGCGAAGCTGGAGGACGTTGGTGCAGATTCAATCGAAAATAAATGAAAGGAATTGTACTACAATGACCATGAACTCGGCTGCAATGCAATCGTTTGTCTTTTTTTGCAGTTTTAAATATAAATTGAGAATTCATTCAACTTTTTATGGAAACTGGTATACGGGGTGCTTGATTAACGAGGGTCGATGTCGGACGAAATGTCAGCGGCGGAATTTTTGGAAACTTTATTTTTATTATTACTCCTTTATAATATAGGTTTCAGGTCCTTGGGTTCGACACTGTAAAAATAAACATGGGGGATTTTTAGTTAATTATTTAGGTGGAGGATAGGTCAAAGGGATTTCCACGAAAATCAAATGGGGGAAAATAATGATAAAAACTTTGGAGAGTAACAAATATGACCTTCGCTTCGGCATAATAGTAATTATTATTATATCACTCGGAAGGAAATCAAACACTGAGTTCCAAGAAGTAAAGGACGGCAAATTATTTTTGCAACACCGCTCTTTGTGAAATTCGCCGATATATCGAATCTAGGAATTTTAAAATACGGCGAGAATAATGTGGCCGCATTAACTTTCATTATATTTAAATACCCCCGATGGCTAAGAATACTAAACGCCCCACAATTCTGAAATTTTATGCACAACTCGTAAGGTTTTTGTAAATTTCCACAATTTTGACAAAAAAGCCTACAAAAAGGTTTATAAGGATCTGGATTTGTCTCTTGAAATGGAATAGGACTGAATCTTAATAGTAATTTACATTATAAGTAGTATTATCAGAGCTTTAACATTACGTTCGACATTAGATTCGAAGAACGAGCGACGAAGGAGCGAGTGCTTTAAAATTCCCAAGTAATGTAGACGTTACGGGTATTTAACCAAAAACACCGCACCATCTAAGAAATTATTCCTCGATTTTTTTTATTTCCCGAAAATTATCACATTTTAATTTACATTATGGTTCAAACTAGAGATGAAACGGATATCCGGATACTATCCGGTATCCGGCCTATCCGGCCCCTTTTTTACTATCCGGCCGGATACCGGATAGTGACCTGATATCCGGCCGAAGTCGGATACTTACTTCAAAAATAAAGAAGGTTAGAAAATCTAATTTTTATTTCTTATTTTACAAGTTTGTTTAATATTTGAAATTTAATAGTGGCAAATTATGATGGATAAAAGTTTTATGATTCAGCGATGCCATTGGACACTTGTATACACTTTTCTGGAGTTTTTAGAAAAAATTGTATTGTACACCACCACGCACGTCCATTACTCTCTTTATCACCTGTTAGCATTTCCTTTTCAGGGACAATTATTGGGCTGGGATTACCCGCTTAACCCGCTCACCACACACGATTCACCTGATCGAGTTGCATCGTGTTATCTCGCGCTGCGCCGTCTGTACTCTACCTACTCGGTAACCGGAAAAAAAGCCCCTGGGAAAAAAGCCCCCGGGAAAAAAGCCCCCAGGAAAAAACGCCACTGGAAAAAAAGCCCCCTAGTGCTCCGTTATGCACCAAAAGATTGAGATTTTTGGATTTGTCCATAACTATATTTAAAAATCGTACTTCGATCATTCATTACATGCAGTACCTACCTGAATGCCTTTAACAAAGCCAACATGTAGGTATAATTATGTTTACTTGTAATTATAGAGCTAGGTACCTGGAGCTAATCCTTCATTTTGGGAATCATTCCTTTTTAGTAACTATTAGATTATAAGATGTTTTATTTCTATACATAGCATATTATAATCGTTGAAAATTAAAGTAGGTACAATAAAATGAAACTCTGGCTTAATTAATTGCATTTTAATTTTAAATCGAGGTAATACGAACTACTCGTGAAAACTGACTTGATTAAGACACAAAATTTCAATCTTCTGATGCATCACAGAACAGTATGGGGCTTTTTTCCGGGGGCTTTTTTTCCTGGGGGCTTTTTTTCCTTGATTCTACCTACTCATGCCTCGAGTTCACATATTTTTGCGCGCTTAATTCAAGCCGTATAGTTGAGAACCGGGAAGTTGGCAACGTAGTTGAAGCACAAATGAAGGTAAGGCGGCACATCGTTAGTGCTTCATTGTGCTTCACATTGTAAGTCAACAACACCAACTGCTTAGCCGCTATAAGGAAACAAAACTTTTGTTGCCAACTTCACACCTGGCAACACAGGTGCTCTTAGCAGTAATTCATGTTATCACAGCTTTAGTGCTTCCTTTGTGCCTCATTGTGCTTCAGAACTTATTGCGTTAAGGCCAATAGTACATGAATTATAAGCTACAGAAGAATGACAGCCTAGCAACAACTTTGAAGCACAATCGACCGAAAGGCGTAGAATCGATAGTGCTTCGTTTGTGCTTCATTGTGCCTCATAACTTATTGCGCTCATTCCAGTAGTACACGAATTATAAGCTAAAGAAGAATGACAGCCTAGCAACAACTTTGAAGCACAATCGATCAAAAGGCGTATAATCGATAGTGCTTCGTTTGTGCTTCATTGTGCCTCATAACTTATTGCATTAAGTCCAATTGTAAATGGATTATAAGCAAAAGATGAATGACAGAGCCTAGCAACAACTTTGAAGCACAGTCAACCAAAAGGCGTATAATCGATAGTGCTTCGTTTGTGCTTCATTGTGCCTCATAACTTATTGCGCTCAGTTCAATAGTACATGAATTACAGGCTAAAGAAGAATGACAGCCTAGCAACAACTTTGAAGCACAATCGATCAGAAGGCGCATAATCGATAGTGCTTCGTTTGTGTTTCATTGTGCCTCATAACTTATTGCGCTCATTCCAGTAGTAGACGAATTATAAGCTAAAGAAGAATGACAGCCTAGCAACAACTTTGAAGCACAATCGATCAAAAGGCGTATAATCGATAGTGCTTCGTTTGTGCTTCATTGTGCCTCATAACTTAATTGCGTTAAGTCCAATAGTAGCTGAATTATAAGCAAAAGATGAATGACAGAGCCTAGCAACAAATTTGAAGCACATCAGTCGACCAAAAGGCGTATAATCGATAGTGCTTCGTTTGTGCTTCATTGTGCCTCATAACTTATTGCGTTAAGTCCAATAGTACATGAATTATAAGCAAAAGACAATCCTCAGTCTGTCCGTCGGATAACTTGAGTACGGATTGAGATATCGAGCTGAAACTTGATAGGCCGCGACGTCTCCAGAAAAGTATAAGCATAACTTGAGAACGAAAGCAGACATCGAAAGTCTCGGTGGGGATTACTTTTGTGCCATATCGGACCAAGGGGGTGGGAGTTAGGGGTAAAAAACCGAAAAACTATTAATTGCAATAACTCCAGAACTAGTGAAGGTATCTTGCTGAAAATTGGTATGCACGTTCGAACCTCCAGTGTGTTGAAGGTGAAGGGGTGCTAATTTCGGGGGATGAAATTTAGTGGATGAGAACCACAAAAAATATGATAACTCCGCAAGGGTTGCACGCAGCTGTTGGAAACTCAACGTACTCATATATAACGGTGAAATCTTGCGGGGGATGCGTTTTTCGTAAAATAGAACAAATGGAGTGGAAATTAGGGGTTGCAACTCGAAATTCCGCTTAATAAGTATTGGCCGAAATTGGCGTCATTCGATAGCTTTCCGTAAATGATTCAAAAAAGGTGTCGTTCATATTTTGAGAAAAACCACCCTTAAAGGCGCTACACCGCCTAATATGCAGAAACACAAAAATACGAGAACTCAAAAACTTCTCGACATATCAAGGCAGAATTTGGTGTTAATTTTCAGTGACATTATAAGTGGATGGACAAATTTTCACTAAGATCTAACAAGAGGGATGAAACTTAAGGGTTGAAACTTAAAATTTCTTCAAGTAAATGGTAGCATGAAGTTACGGGGTTCGATAGATTTCGGTCAACTATTGAAAAAAGGTCTTAATGAGTTTTCAACCTAAAACAAACCCCTAGGCTATTAACCACCCCTAACTCTTTCAAGCGGATAAATATTTTATTTATTTTTTCTGAAACCCTATTGTTTTGTTTATGAACAACTGAAGTCAGTACATACGCAAGGAGTTATGTAACACCTGAAAAATAAACTCACCCCTGTAAATCATAAAGGGGTGAAATCATGAGAGGTTGAAAACATGAATCAACAAATCACGGCAATTTTTCAACGAATTGGATTAGGGTGGTGAAATTGAAAACACAACTTCCTTTGACACAGAGAAGCAATATCTTCTGCGAAACTGTGAGATCTTACGCACTGCATTTTCGAGAAAAGTGAATTTTAGGAGATATTTATCGAAGGGGATGAAAGTTAGCGGTGGAAACTCGAATTTTCACGGAATAATATAGGGTTGAAATTAATACCGTTCGATAGCTTTCTATTATTGGTACAAAAAAGGTATTATTCATCACTCGCGAAAAACGACCCTTAAAGGCCTCCTAACCTGCCGAAACACAAAAATGCGAGAACTCAAAAACTACTCAACGTATCAGGGTTGGATTGGACTTGATGTGGTAATTTACAGCGCCACTGTAGGCGGATGGGCAAATTTTCATTATGATCTAATAAGGGGGATGAAATTGAAGGGTTGAAAATGGAAACTTCTTCATACAAGTGGTGGAATAAAATTATGGAGTTCGATAGATTTCGGTCAACCATCTTAAGAGTCTTCAACCTAACTGCTGAACGTATCAGGGTTGGATTTGGTGTGGTAATTTACAGCGACGCTGTAGGCGGATGGGATTGTGCTTCAAAGTTGTTGCTAGGCTGTCATTCTTCTTTAGCTTATAATTCGTGTACTACTGGACTGAGCGCAATAAGTTATGAGGCACAATGAAGTACAAACGAAGCACTATCGATTATGCGCCTTTTGATCGATTGTGCTTCAAGGTTGTTGCTAAGCTGTCATTCTTCTTTAGGTTGTAATTCATGTACTATTGGACTTAACGCAATAAGTTATGAGGCACAATGAAGCACAAACGAAGCACTATCGATTATACGCCTTTTGGTTGATTGTGCTTCAAAGTTGTTGCTAGGCTCTGTCATTCTTCTTTAGCCTGTAATTCATGTACTATTGGACTGAGCGCAATAAGTTATGAGGCACAATGAAGCACAAACGAAGCACTATCGATTCTACGCCTTTCGGTCGATTGTGCTTCAAAGTTGTTGCTTTGCTAGGCTGTCATTCTTCTTTAGCTTATAATTCATGTACTATTGGACTTAACGCAATAAGTTCTGAAGCACAATGAGGCACAAAGGAAGCACTAAAGCTGTGATAACATGAATTACTGCTAGGAGCACCTGTGTTGCCAGGTGTGAAGTTGGCAACAAAAGTTTTGTTTCCTTATAGCGGCTAAGCAGTTGGTGTTGTTGACTTACAATGTGAAGCACAATGAAGCACTAACGAAGCACTAACAATGTGCCACCTTACCTTCATTTGTGCTTCAACTACGTTGCCACTTTCACGGAGCCGTATAGTTGGCCGGATATCCGGCCAGAGCCTCGGCCGGATATCCGGTATCCGGCCAAAATCACTATCCGTTGCATCTCTAGTTCAAACTGGAGGGGATTTTGCACACCAAAAATACATTCACTGCCAAAATTTTTCTATACTGTCGAGTGTGAAATCTTCCTTGAAATGCTCGAAAGTCCGAAAATTGATAGACCACAGCCGAATTTGGTAAATTTTTATAAACATAATTTTTTACATCTTCCTTGTGCGGGTCTTTTGAAAATTTGTAGATGTATGTAGATACATTTTTAGCATCAAAACTTGAATACAGACCTCTAGTATGGATTTTATCGAAATTTAGCATACAGTTTGGAAAATGATTGTGGATTTTAAACTAGATTTTCAAAGTTTTGTTGAAATTTCCACACTACTAGGCATGTACCTATAGAGTTCACGCGCCCATCTCTAACTGTGGTGTTTTGTTTACTTTTAGGAGTAGGGGTATAAATTTTTGTACCGTCATGAGACGTAAAGTCCGTTCATTTACTATAGCAGAACTAAATTTTTTCTGGAGTTTTACAACTCCAATTTATAAGGGGTGTACTTTTGACAATTTGATCGGAATTTGGCGGGAAAGCAAAAACATCACATAAACCAACTCTTCTAGGGTTTCTTTTTATTGTTAACAGCAGTGTCACAGATAAACGTACCTGAGGCTTTTTCTCGGATATTTTTTTTTGTACCGTGCTAAAAACTGGACGCACACAAAGGCTATTTCGGGCCAAATCAGAGCAATTTCAAAATTTTGACATTTGTCAAGTTAAAATCGCATTAAAACCGCTTCTACCAATTCACCTGTTAGTAAAATCTCTTGAAAAATTTCCTCATGCCAACCTAAAATTCAAATTTTGACGTTCTGTCATGTCTATAGTAGTCTTTCGAGGTACCTATTCAACTCTTAGGGAGTCAAAATTGGATTCAAAACAACTTATAATGGAGTTGCGTACCTACCTCAAAGGTATATATCGCTACTCCTAAAAGTATGAAAAACATATTATGAAACTGTCCTTATCTTAAGTGGGAGACACTGTATAATTTATATACCACGGTACAAGGTGGTTAATTTTTAAGATAGCGAGTGTCTAGGTTAAATTAGAGAAAGTTGCACTTTGTCCTCGACTTTGTCGTTTATTAACAACCTGGTAAAGAATTCTCCCGTATCTTGACTCGTTTCTGAGTTATCTCGAAAATCTGAAAGTTGTGATTTTAAAGAAAAAATTATATTTTCCTGCTATTTAATTGAAACATGAAACTTCTACATTTTTGGCATCTGCCAATTGAATGATATTGTAAATCGTTTACGACATGTGAAAAACCGAGGGGGCATCCACACCTTCAAAATATGTACATGTATTGCTAAAAGAGGTAATGCCGAGGTCATTCCGTTTACTGTGACGTAATGCCAAGAATTTCTGTAATGTAGAGTTACTGCGAAAAATTAAGTTGTAATGCGAAAAATTAAATCGTACTGCGAAGTAATTTAGAGTAATGCGAGGTAATGTCAAGTGGTAGTGGTACTGCAAGATATACATATTTGTTAATCAAATTGGGTAAATAATATAAATAATAATAAAGTAGGTACTGGTATAACAGGTTTATTAAACAAAAAAAGTATTCGGTAAGAAGTATTACGTATTGCCAGGTATTACACAGTTCCTCTTTTAATGATTTTATATTTTCTCTCTATGGAAAGCTTATCCGATCGTTTTAGATAAAAGGGTTCGCTTCCTATCAGATCTTGTTTCGTATTTTTATTTTCAATGATTTTTTGCAATTTAAAGCGAGTAGCTAAAGAAACGTTGTACTTGGTAGAACTAACTCGAGAACTACTTTCGCCAATTACCACGTACCGCGCGAATTTTAAAAAAAGTAGTCAAGGGTGGCTATGGAATGGAAGACGTATGGCGTATAATTCGCCGAACAGCGCCGAACAGTGTCGAACAACGACCGATGACATTAGTTTCGACATTACTTCTCCATTCCATAGCCACCCTTGACTACTTTTTTTAAAATTCGCGCGGTACTTCATTTTCTTGAATTCGCAAGAATTTTTGACCAGATTTGTGATTATTTAAAATGCAGTCAAATCAAATTTTGAGAATTTCGTGTTAAAAATAATAAAATTACGTTTAGGCGAGCGTTTAGGTACCTATATCTCGGGATAAAACCAAGTGATATTCACTGGGAAGATAATGCCGAGGATAATGCCTTATTGCACCAGCATTTTTGATAATTCCTTAAAGTTAAGGGCCACTTAAGTTCCCTAGAAACCATTATTGCAACAAACGTATCTAACAATGTCAACGTCACTTAACTTTAAGAAATTTTTAAGAAGCCCTTCAATCGGATTCTGCAATAAATTGCCCATCGAGAATTTTATTGAGCGCACCAGTAAAAAAAATTCAGTTACATGTTCATCACTGGCATCAGTGTCAGTTTCAGAAAATGTGATGTGGTAAACGGGGAATAAGTGTTATATACCAGTTGCATATAAATTTTAAGAAATACCGTGTTTTTAATACTTACCAGTAAACAAACAGTCGGCAACACAGCACTAACAGTCGCTCATAACCTCAACCTCAGCAGTACCAAATGTAGGTACTGCGAAGGAATGCGGGGGAATGTTACGGAATGCAACGTAATGCGTAGAGAATGCGAGGTAATGCGAGGTAATGCTACATAATGCAGGGTAATGTGACGTAATTCTAAATAATGCCCCGGTAATGCCAAGTAATTCTGATGAATTTGTACATGTATTGCGGGTCGCGGATACCCCTGAAAAACAATTGAATTAAACGACAATAAACTATATCTTTCAGATGTGTGCCCAGTCCATGCTGCTAGAGAAGCTAATTCCGAGGCTAATTCTTTGTACCTACTTCGGATGGTGTTAAAGTTCAATATGGCGGCCATAAGAAAAGTAGAAACTGACTATTGTTATTGAAAATCTAGAAGGCCTAGAAAATTTCTGTCAATGGCATTCAATTGACACGTGTCAAAAATGTAGAAGTTCCATGTTTCAATTAAATATAGCATCAGTCGCCTTAATTTTTCTTTAAAATCTTAATTTTTCGGAATACTTCAGGAACGAGACGAGATATCGAAGAATTCTTGACAGATTCTTAATCAACTTAATGAATGGTCGAGGGGTATTTCGCAGGGGAATTTTGGTGTACAAGCTTTGGGAATTAGTGGGGAATTAGAGGAATTAGTGGGGAATTAGGGGAATTAGTGAGGAATTAGTGGGGAATTAGAGGAATTAGTGGGGAATTAGTAGGAATTAGTGGGGAATTACAAGGAATTAGTGGAAAATTAATAGAAATTGGTAGGCAATTAGCGAGGAATTACAAGCAGAATTATTGTGTACAAACAGCGTGTACAATTCCGGTATAATAAAATAACTAAATCACAATAAATAAATCACCAAACTGGCAACACTGCCTCGGGGTGAACCCTCAAACTGCGCACGACGACTATCGGCGACGCGTGCAATCCGGATCTATGCGTTTTGAGGTCTCAAGAACCCAAAAAAATGGTTTTTAAAATGTGTCTGTATGTATGTACAGCTTAGAAATATGAACATGCCCACCCAGAATTGAATATTTAGTTGGTCGCCTAGCATTCGAATAGCAGTTAGGTAGGGGTAACTAACTTCTGCAAGGTCTCTGTCGTAGCCTGGTCCATGCGACCTGGTAAATATTCAGCTCTGGGTGGGCATCTTCATGTTTCTAAGCTGTACGTACGTACGTACGTTCGTAAACACGCCACATCCCAAACTACTCGACCGATTTGGCTGAAATTTGGTATGTGTGCATGTGATAACCTAACTTAGATCTGAAAAGCTCTTGGAGCCAATCGTGCAACCAGAAATGCCATTTTGGGGTTCTTGAGACCCTATCAATACGTGAAGATCTGGTGTTATCTCAATTTCGAAAATTTTAGTGATTGCAGTAACCTCCCTTTTTTTAAGTGATGAAGTGGAGTGGGGAGGTTAAAAGGGAGCATTTGCGGCTAAAATTACATTTTTCGAAAAAATGTCACTGAGGTTTTCTGCTTAAAAAAAACAGCTATTAAATCCGGTGATAAAAATATACAGTTATACATATGTTTTTTTTCACTGCACGGATATTTGGCCAAAAGGACACCAAGTGTGAATAAATTTTCAGAAGTAGAACTAGAAGAGCTTTCGAATGGGGGGGGGAAGTGAAAAATAGGGGTTTGCCTTTAAATTTTTAAAGTTCATGTCCCAAAATGGAACTTACTGCGGGCCGATTTAGCCCAGCTTTTCCGAAAGCTATAAGATGACCTTAAAAACGACTTTTTTGGGTTCGCAGTAAAGATTTGATGTTACGAAGAAGTTAAGAATGGTGAATGGAATAAGCGAGGGAATAAGTGATAAGTGGTATTTACCCCTACATTATCCCCCACAAGATACAGATATAATACCGAGTATAATACATAAGGATTTTATTTTTTAAGGTCCGTTAATCTCATCGGAAGTGGGCCATTTGACAGAAATAACTGACATTCTCCACATTAGGACAAAAATGTTGATTTTAATGTAGATTTTGGCCAATCAGAAGCAGATCTTTTGAAATGTTGCTAGGCAAATATTTAATGGACACTTCAATTTTTTTGATTATGAAATCGGCCCTAATTACAATAACCATTTTACTTAACGTATATTCAAGGAGATATTATGTCTCGAGTTATGCTAAGGATTGCATTTGTACAATTTCTATTCAATTATTTTCTTATTTTTTGCGGTTTGTTGATCAAATGTTTGCGTTTTTTACAGATTTTTAACTTCAAAGCTCAAATAAATATGCACATTTTTATTCTTACGTCTTTAAAAACCATGTCCGAGTTATGGAAACTCGGGGTTTGTTGCTATACCACAACCAATGAAAACGTCATTGTCGTGACAACTAACTCCGAGTTTTCATAAATCAGACATGGTAAAAATGGCCCTTAGATGTCTATATTATTATTCGTTACTATATTTTCGTCCGAATTATCGGGCATTCAGCAGTCAGCTGTTAAAAAATTTAGAAATTTCGGGAAACTGAGAATATCAGGGACATACTCTCGGACATACTTATTGGAATTAGCGAGAGAATTAGGGAATTAGAGGAATTAGCAGACTTAGTAGGGGAATTAGAGGAATTAGTAGGGGAATTAGAGGAATTACCGGGGGAATTAGAGGAATTTTCAACAATTTGGGAATTAGTGTACAAAAATATTTTCTGCGAAATACCCCTCGTGAATGGTGAACATCGAAAAATTAACCACCATACCTAATCTATTCCTCATTAATAGAGGCCGGATTTTTAGGTCGTCAAAAATTCGAAATAGGTGCCTAAAATAGATCGTTAAAACAATCACGTTAAATAGGTTACAAAAAAAACTATTTTTAGGATGCTTAGTTTTGAATTAAACCAGCAATTATGTACTTATTTTACATTTTATTGAAAATTATCTAAATTATCCTCGAAATCATCCAAAAAATATAATTGATGAAACTTGAAGAAAAACTTGCTGTTATTAAACTGCCCTTTTTCGATTTTTTTAACGGATTTTTTGGTTGTTGTCGGTGATAAAAGAGAATTTAATTTTTTTGCGCCACGTTATGCGTCAATAAACAAAAAATGCACCTAAAATAAAATAATTGTTTATGCATTCAAACAAATAGGTGTAAAATGGCTTCATGATTCTCAAAACAGACACTTAATTGAGTTTCAGCGACGTGCCTGTAATGCCCATAAACAACCAAAAATCCTAAAATCCGGTCTCTAGTCATAAAGTACCTACCCTAAGATACATCAGTTTTTCCCTAGGTTTCTCGGATTTTTCCAAATTTTCAGATTTTTAAAATTACTGCGCCTGAATCCTCGCATGAACCAGCTAATACATTTTTAAAATTAGGCTTGAGCTGATAGAACCGCGGATAGAAGGAAAGGAGCTATGGAAACTTTCCAACTTTCCAACATTTTCACAGAATTTGTAAATATCGCGATTAAGTGGAAGGTATAAAAGTGAACATAGAAAAAGAAAATTCATCCACATGCAACTGATGGAAATCTCCACTATCGTCTCTCAGAAAAATGGGCAGCTAGGAAGCGGCCCCCTTGATAAATGATTCTATATTTCCCATAAAAAATTTAGTTTTCTTACGTTTTTTGAAGATTTTTAAAATTTTATGATTTTTTGGCACTAGGTCGAATACATTTTTGGAGACAGAATTTGACGACCTTTCACGTTCTGAAGTTGATACGCTAAAAAACCCTTGCCAAAATCCAACTAGTTTTCGGCAGGTTATAGCATCTCTACGTACCTATGTACCAAATTTCAGGCAAATCGGCCCAGTGGTTTGAGTTGTAGCTAATTCATCTTATAAAAGTCAGTTTTTATAAAATTACCGACTTTTACAGGAATCTGCAGGAATCCTTTTACCATTTTTCCAAAATGTCATACATTAACAGCATAATGGTAATATGGTCTGTCCGGGATCCACACGACCGAGATTCACCCTATTTCCATGGCGATTCATTGTTGACAACAATGATTCGCCATGGAAATAGGGTGAATCTCGGTCGTGTGGATCCCGGACAGATATAGTAAACATTTGATAAACATGGTTACTTTCAACAGTAATCGTCATAAGAGTAACAGTGATCGTAACGAATTCGACATAGGTTCTGAATCCTGCCCTGACACATTTATATTGTATTTTCACTAGATGTTGCTTGATTTAATGGAAAAATCAATTGAAGACTGGTGCAAAAACCGGCCAAGTCACGATTTTTAATGTTCTGGGAAAAATGAAACTTGTAACTTTCATATTTTTGACAGCTGTCAATTATATGCCATTGTGAGAAATTTTCTAGGCCTTCTAGATTTTGAGCAATGACAGCCAATTTTTCTTTTTCTTATGGCCGCCATATTGGATTTTAACACCATCGGATACACAAAAAAAATTGCCATTCAAAAATATAACCAACATGAACTTTTTTGAGAGATTGTCAAAATTAGAAAATTGGTATGAAGAGTTTTGTAAAATCAGTCTAAACTTCGATGAACAAAGACACGTGGAAACAATGTGTGATTTAAGCTTTGGCTTTGACATATTTTTTCAAAAAACTCTATATCGAATACATTTTTGAAAATAAATTTTTTTTGGGTATCCGGTGGTGTTAAAATCTAATATGGCGGCCATAAGAAAAAGAAATATTGTCCGTGGTTGCTCATAATCTGGAAGGCCTAG
Organism: Pycnomerus fuliginosus; assembly: GCA_963924575.1. Classification (NCBI taxonomy): domain Eukaryota; kingdom Metazoa; phylum Arthropoda; class Insecta; order Coleoptera; family Zopheridae; genus Pycnomerus; species Pycnomerus fuliginosus. The sequence goes on from OZ004620.1 coordinate 32,091,969, forward strand.
AGAATTTCTATCATTGTCATTGAATTGACAGCTACCCCATAATATAAAAGTTATAAGTTTCATTTGAATACCATCAATCGTTAGAAAGATTAAATTTATCTTTAAAATTGGGATTTACAGTTTTTTCGGGATAACTCAAGAACGAATCAAGATATCGGGGAACTCTTTGAAGATTCCTAATCACTACTTTTCTCTAATTTAACCCTCTCCCTATCTCTTATGGTTTTCGAGTTCCGATCAGTGGTGGGCAACGAAAAATTTACCACCCTGTACAGTCGGTTGCAAAATTGTATAACTTTTTATATACTTAGTTTAAGTAAAGAAGAATGGAGCCAAATTATCTTTCTGATACATTATGTTCCAATAGGCAGGGTAGTCTACCAGCCTCAGACATTGCTTTTGACCAGCAAATCGGCCTCTTCATTCTTTAAACTTAATTTATAAAAAGTTATACGTCCCACACAATTTTGCAACCGACTGTACCTGTAGATATGCAAGTGAAGTTAAAAACAGCTCGAAAAACACAAAATATCAAAGGGATCACCCGAGGGATCAACGTATATGATTTTTTGAAAATTTTGACTTTCCCTATCTTTGCCCCAAATGGTTGATTTTTCTTTGAAATAGATCGGCTTAGAACAACTTTTATTAATGATAATCGAAAGAAAACGAATGTGGGTAAAAGTGTTTTAGAAATATGATCACCCTAGGTTAAGAAAAGATCAGATTTAAAAATAAGACTTGTCTGACTCCTTGCTCACAGGTATGCCTTCTGCACATGACTCTTTGTCATAGTAACCAAATAATATCAATAAATGTCAACTTGATGACTTTTTCAACTGGTTATAACAACGTTATTATTTCCTTGATTTGTTTGTATACAGCGAGGTATACAGGGTGCGAGATAAAAACTCCACAACGCTATGACTTTATTATGTGTCGTCCGATTTTAGTGAACCAAAAACCACATGAAATTGCTCATGAAACACCACAAACCCAAGGCAGTTTTGATTTCTATCACCTTCAATTTGAATGTCAATTGGATGTCAACGTTTCATTTTCAAATGGACATACCCGGTTTTTTTACCAAGTCTAAAAGCAAATTTTTTTTCTGCATCTTTTTTGACGTGTGATAAGGCGAGTTTGGTTTATAACTCGGTTTATAATTAATTCTGAAAATAATTATAACTGTTTGTCGACATTTGAATATTTTTTACTCAAAATTTTCGAAAGTGTTGTGGATCTGGTAGAAACTTATCAAAACAATAAAAAGATGTTATTTTGTAACACGCAAAATGCATTTCAAGAATTTTTTTCACGGCACACTCGAAAATTTAGCATTAAAAGATTGAAATGTTGACAATAATTTTAATCATTTTCAAAATTTATTATAAACCAAACAACCAAACCCAACTTATTGCACATCAAAAGAAGTAGAAAAAAATTAGCCGTTAGACTGAGTAAAATAAACTGGGAACGTCCATTTGAAAATGAAAAGTTGAGGTTGACATTCAAATTGAAGTTGGTAAAAATCAAACTACCTCGAGTTTAGTGTTTTACGAGCAATTTCATTTGGTTTTTGGTTCACTAAAATCGGACCACAAATAACAAAGTTGTGGAGTTTTAATCTCGCACCCTATATTCACATATAAAACTCATTTTGGTCCAAACATGGACTTGTCCGGTTTTTCAAACTCTTCAATTATTGTTAATAATGAATGTTCCTTCGAAATGTAATTTTTTCTTTGATTTTATTGTTACGGGAGCCCAAAACTGACCCAACTCCAAGTTTCACGAAAATCCGCTCTCAATTTTGAATTGGTTTTGGGGAGGTTCTCGGGTTAAAATAATTAAATTTCTAGAACATTTCTGGTGTACCACGGTGTATTTAGAGTCGAGAATTTTCTACAAGAACCACACAAGAATGACTGTTTCGTTCCCCGCTTTCATTTGAATTCTATTTGCATGTAAATATAATTTGGAGCAGATTCGCACATAAATAGCTATTTATGATACAAGTGTTAAAAGTGGTATTTTCTTTTGTGAGAAGGGAAGTTTGTGACACGACGCGCAGCGGAGTGGCCCATCCCTTAGAAGTAAATGACTTTTAATACTGGTGACAGAAAATGCCATTTTCAACAATCGTCAACAAACATTAAAACAACTGTTTTTAATAGTGTTTATAAAAAACAATGTTTTCAACAGCTTTCTTGCATCCGCTTTTTGCGTTGACCCGATCACGACTTGAAAGCCATAATTACAAATTGTAGTTATTTAAAATGGTTTGGGGTGATAAAGCCATCACACGGTTGCATCACTTCCTTAAGTCGGGGGAGACGAATTAAAATGTAGGAGATACGACCCAGTTAAGCAACAATGCTCAGCACGGTATAGGTACAATGTAGACATTAGATAAGAAGTGTAAATGTGCCTACCTTGTCTGCCTACGATTTCGGCCACATGTTCAGAACTCGGCACCGGCACGCACTCGGTCATATTCTGGGACTTCTTGGAACGCACCTCGTCGAGCCCTACGCTTGTAAGGGAGTTAACGTAGGGCGTCAAATCGGCAGTACTATCGGGCTCAGCAACCGTATTCAAGGGCTCATTGAAGCCCAACATGGACAGTTCAAGGGCCAACTGCAGCGCCCTTTCATCGCCGATGCCGCTAGGGCGGTCAATATCAGCGAACAAACTCGACGCCGGCATGTTTTTTCACGTTTTTTTTGCTATCAGACACAGTTCAGATTGTCGTTGATGTAGCTCGGAGTGCTCAGACACCCTCAAATGCAACAACGTTCATAAGACATAAAAACGACGTTATTATAGTAAAAACGGTTCACTTGTACAAAAATATAAATTTCTAGTATTAAGGGTCTAGTTTATTGTGGGACAAGCAGATGCTACCGCCCCGCTTGCTTGTAACTGACTGAAATTTGGCTGGCAGCGTGCTCGGTTCGCTGCCATGTGCGCAGGGTTCAGGGACCACGCAGGCGCCCCCAGGATGCCGGCCCGCCATTTTCGAAACGAAAGACCCCATTGGCAAAACTGCCCGAGCTTAAAATCCCCACCGCCGCACGAAAACTAGCGACCGTAAACGAAATTATTTGTTGCAAACAAAGACAAACACGTGCTCCGATGTTTAACCGCTTCAACCGGCTTTTGAGAATTTCCGATTTTTGTTCGCTTTGTTTCACAATATGTTTGTCAATACTTAATATGGTAGGCTCATTACTTCTTTTTTTATGATAAACTCTCGCCTGAGTTTGCTTTGTGGATGAAGGAGTGAAGGATTTACTTTGCGAAGAGGTCTTGACCGTAATTGATCAGGAAACAAGAGTGTTTTCGACTTTTTTTATACAATCTCTCTGATAGGATATATTATTTATTCGATTTAACTACGTGAGATTTTACTTTTTTAATAATTCACAAAAAAAAAATTGCGAGGAGGCCGTGGGTTAGGTATACAGGGTGTTAGTTAACGGATTCGCAAAAATTTATTTATTTTAGGGCTGTAGCAGAATGTGAAGGTAGGGTACTCGGTCGCAGAGCTGTCACAAATCATTTAAAAAAAGATTTAAATCAAAAATCATAAATACTTTTCATTCTATGAAATGATTTAAATCAAAAATCGTTTTTTTATAAAAAAGGATTTAAATCAAAAATCAATTTAGATTTAAATCTTTTTTCTAACACCAACATTTTATACTGTTTCTATGGTGCATTTGAATTTGCTTCTTAAGTTTGCTATAAAATACGCCGTTGACTATAAGACACGTCGTCCACGACAACGTGTTTTATAGCTAATAACTAAATTACATTTCTATAAATATTACAAGTAACATTAATTTATTTATCTTTTACATAAAAATTGAAATTACAATTATTGTAGTAAACAAGTCCTCCAGTAATTCCAGATCTAGAGGATGTGCTGGGTTCTTCGGGGTTAATCGTATTGATGGTCTTGGTTCTAACATCTACCTTCTTAATTTGATCCATTTCATTACAATTCACCATTCCATCGCTAAAAACCTTTCTTGCAATCTTCACTCGCTCTCCGAATGATTCTTCTATATAAGACTCGGCTACTTTTGAAGATTCCCACCCGCCATGTCTTTTCAAGGAGGTAATATCTCCACCTGCGTTAACAAGGAGAGTTGCTGAACTGCGACGAAACGAATGACCACTATAACTTTTTGGATTTGCCAGTTTCAGGAAAATCGCAATCTTTTTTGGAATTTGTCCGAAAGAATTAATTCCAACAACTTGTCGAGTGCACTTGCCTTTATGGTATTGAAGAAAAAATCTAGAAGGTGCATTTTTGGGACGTAAAGCAACATAACGTCTGAACAAATCAATAGGGTTAACACCAAAACCTTCACTGACAATACTGAATCTTCTTTCCTTATGTGTTTTACTATCAGGAATAGTAACGTTCAAAACATCTCCACAGTCCTCTATGTCTTCATAATTCATACTGCACAATTCTGCTTTACGACACGCTCCTCCAATTCCGAATAGTAAAGCGATCTTCATAAACAAATAGTCTTCATTTCCAGCTTGCAGTAAAAATGTTTCAATCTCTTTTCGCGACAACACCTTGGACTTTTTACCACGATAACCAACATTCAAATTCTTCAAATAAGGAACAACTGCACCAAATTTTTCAATATCCACGTTCTCTTTACACTTCAGAGTCGCTTTTAACATAGAATATTCTGGCCACAAAGATGCTGGGCACAGCTTTTGTGACCTCATGTCAAGATACGTTAAGATCATGTCTTCAGTCATTTCACCAATACCTTTTTCTGTCCTCCATTTTTGAAAACTCACGTAAACCTTTTCATACGCATCTTTAGATTTCGCAGGTAACAATTTTCCACGTAATTCAATACCTTTCTTCAATATTTCGACCGGAATATTTTCGGACATTTCAACTACAAACTTTTTTCAAAATTTGTCAAAATTTGTTTACATGATAACCATAGCAACCATGGCATTCTTTATTTTTACATACAACCATTCGCACGTATATTTTAAAGAAAAATTAAAATATCCTGCTAATATATGGCATTATATGGTTAGTGTTAGAAAAAATGATGAAGACAACACGTGTTTTATAGTTTAAAAATCTCGGCCTATTATATTTTCGCTCCGCTCAAATATAAACTACGACCTCGATTTTTAAACTGTCTATAAAACACTTGTTGTCTTAATAGCTATTTACCAAAGATTTAAAATACTTTTAGGGATTTAAATCTTTTACCAAAGATTTAAAATACTTTTGCTCGATTTAAATCTTTTTCCAAAGATTTAAAATACCTTTAACTGATTTAAATCTTTTTACCAAAGAGTTAAAATACATTTTTCTCGATTTAAATCAACTCGGTGCTTTAATTTTGTCTACCGAAACTTACTTCAAAATTCTACTTTAAATAACCTTTAAGGCCGCCTGACAAAGTAGCACGTTTGCTAGCAAAATTGGGATGACGGGAATTTTGATATAGTGTCGCTTGCAGCAATGCTTGAAAATTTTTACTGCCATCACCAATACAGAAAATGTTGAAAAATTGTTAGAAGCAAATTATTTGTTTCATTGAAATCATTTTGTGATTTTAAATCTTTTGTAAGTGATTTAAATCTTTTGACTGTGATTTAAATCCTTTTTGTGCGATTTAAATCATAAAATAGCTATTAAGACAACAAGTGTTTTATAGACAGTTTAAAAATCGAGGTCGTAGTTTATATTTGAGCGGAGCGAAAATATAATAGGCCGAGATTTTTAAACTATAAAACATGTATGAGTAGGTAGTAAACAAAGTCTTGCCACAAATTTGTGGCAAGACTTTGTTTACTACCTACTCATAAATATTACAAGCCACTTCGAGGATGGACCTTTTCTTTAATTATAAAACATGTGTTGTCTTCATCATTTTTTCTAACACTAACCATATAATGCCATATACCTATTAGCAGGATATTTTAATTTTTCTTTAAAATATCCGTGCGAATGGTTGTATGTAAAAATAAAGAATGCCATGGTTGCTATGGTTATCATGTAAACAAATATTGACAAATTTTGAAAAAAGTTTGTAGTTGAAATGTCCGAAAATATTCCGGACGAAATATTGAAGAAAGGTATTGAATTACGTGGAAAATTGTTACCTGCGAAATCTAAAGATGCGTATGAAAAGGTTTACGTGAGTTTTCAAAAATGGAGGACAGAAAAAGGTATTGGTGAAATGACTGAAGACGTGATCTTAACGTATCTTGACATGAGGTCACAAAAGCTGTGCCCAGCATCTTTGTGGCCAGAATATTCTATGTTAAAAGCGACTCTGAAGTGTAAAGAGAACGTGGATATTGAAAAATTTGGTGCAGTTGTTCCTTATTTGAAGAATTTGAATGTTGGTTATCGTGGTAAAAAGTCCAAGGTGTTGTCGCGAAAAGAGATTGAAACGTTTTTACTGCAAGCTGGAAATGAAGACTATTTGTTTATGAAGACCGCTTTACTATTCGGAATTGGAGGAGCGTGTCGTAAAGCAGAATTCTGCAGTATGAATTATGAAGACATAGAGGACTGTGGAGATGTTTTGAACGTTACTATTCCTGATAGTAAAACACATAAGGAAAGAAGATTCAGTATTGTCAGTGAAGGTTTTGGTGTTAACCCTATTGATTTGTTCAGACGTTATGTTGCTTTACGTCCCAAAAATGCACCTTCTAGATTTTTTCTTCAATACCATAAAGGCAAGTGCACTCGACAAGTTGTTGGAATTAATTCTTTCGGACAAATTCCAAAAAAGATTGCGATTTTCCTGAAACTGGAAAATCCAAAAAGTTATAGTGGTCATTCGTTTCGTCGCAGTTCAGCAACTCTCCTTGTTAACGCAGGTGGAGATATTACCTCTTTGAAAAGACATGGCGGGTGGGAATCTTCAAAAGTAGCCGAGTCTTATATAGAAGAATCATTCGGAGAGCGAGTGAAGATTGCAAGAAAGGTTTTTAGCGATGGAATGGTAATGAAATGGATCAAATTAAGAAGGTAGATGTTAGAACCAAGACCATCAATACGATAAACCCCGAAGAACCCAGCACATCCTCTAGATCTGGAATTACTGGAGGACTTGTTTACTACAATAATTGTAATTTCAATTTTTATGTAAAAGATAATAGATATTTACGATACTAGTAACGTTATGATACTTTTAACATTACGAGAGAATAGTTTGAAGCACGAGCGTAGCGAGTGCTTTAAATTCTCGAGTAATGTTAAAAGAACATAACGTTACGTGCATCGTAACACGTTTTATTTCATCCTAAAATATTTTTGGATTTCTTTTCAAAACCATTTATTTACCGATTTTCTCCACACGCATTATTATTATGAAATTGTGGTTACCTACGCTAAAATCCTAGACAACCGGTATCTCGGGAATTGTTTATCACATTGCTGCTTGTCAAAAAATTTTGCTCGCAATTTCTATTTCGCACAATGAGCGAAGCCATAAAAGAAAAAGCGGACGCCGCAAGAAAAATGTTAATCCCATCCAAATCAAGTGACAGGTATCGTAAAGAAATCGATCTTTTTCAAAACTGGCAAAGGGTTAATAAAGTTGAGAATGTGGATGAAGACGTAATCTTAGCATATGTTTCAGAACTGGTAAGTGTTATAGCGGTTACTATTCGGATCACTAAGGTTAACTTCTTTTCAGTCCAAGAAATATGAACCTTCGTCTGTGTGGACAAAACTGTCGATGCTAAAAACAATGTTGCTGACTAACGAAAATATTGACATCTCCTCCTATGCAGTGGTCAAATCTTTTATGAAACGCAACAGTGCAGGCCATGTACCGAAGCAAGCAAAAACCTTTACAATGAAGCAGATTAAAGCATTCTTATTAGATGCTTCTGATGACGATTTCTTGCCTTATAAAGTATACGTGACGTGACGATTCGTTCACAAAATTAATACTTGAAATTTACAGGTTGCAACAATTTTTGGAATTTATGGAGGTTGCAGACGAGAGGAGCTGTATAGCCTAACTGTCGATGCCGTTGTTGATGCAGGAACATCTCTAGTTGTCACTCTTCCGAAGACAAAAACGGGACGCAGCCGAATGTTCACTGTTGTTGATGGGGGTGGGGTGAAATATTTGGACATTATTCGAAAATACAAAAATATGAGGCCTCAACATATCTCTCACAACCATTTCTTTGTTAGCTGTAGAAACGGCAAATGTACAGTTCAAAGAATTGGTATCAATTCTTTCGGTGATATGGGCAAAAAAGTTGCAGCTTTTTTAAAATTGCCAGAGCCGTCATTATACACCGGTCATGCATTTCGACGATCATCAGCAAGTTTGTTAGCTGATTCGGGCGCAGATATAAGTGTTTTGAAACGTCATGGTGGTTGGAAGAGCTCAAGTGTTGCCGAGAGATACGTTGAGGATTCCTTAGAAATGAAAAAAAAAATTGCCCATATGATCCAAGGAACTAATAACTCAGATGTTTCTCTGAATTTTCAATCAACATCCTCTTCGTCTTCTTCGAATACCATTAAGCCTGCGTCGCATTGTTTTGGCGGGGTAAGTTTCAGTAATTTGCAAAATTGCACATTTAATCTTCGTTTCAACGGCACCGAAATGCCAATAAAGAGGTCGCCCAATGAAGAAAATTCTTAATTTGAATTTATCTTATTGATTTGTAGCTCAGTTTGTAATATTAAATAGTATTTAAACATTCGTTGTGTTATAATTTCTTAACACCACTAGTGGTGTTAAGAGCATCTTAACGCAACTCGTTGCTATGCAGTTATTACTATAGTAACAATATAGGATAAAATAAATAAATTAATGTTACTTGTAATATTTATAGAAATGTAATTTAGTTATTAGCTATAAAACACGTTGTCATGGACGACGTGTCTTATAGTCAACGGCGTGTTTTATAGCAAACATAAGAAGCAAATTCAAATGCACCATAGAAACAGTATAAAATGTTGGTGTTAGAAAAAAGTATGTAAATACTTGGCAAAAGATTTAAATCTCTTTTTTTCTTTAGAAAAATCAAAGATCTTTTCAAAAAGATTTAAATCATAAATCTTTAACCATAAAAAAGATTTAAAATCAAAAGATTTAAATCAAAAAAAGAGTTAAATCTTCGTTAAAGCTTCAGCTCTGCTCGGTCGCTCCTGTTAAATTGAGATATCGAGCTGAAACTTGCTATACAGCTTTGCATACCATAAAGTAAGGCAAGGACTGCTTTTGAGACCAAGGTGATGCGAGTTAGAGGTGAAAAACCGAAATATTATTAATTTAAATAACTCGAGAAATAGTGGAGGTATCCTAATGAAACTTGGTATGCACGTTCGGCCTTCAAGTCTGCTGAAGGTGAAGGGAGTGCCAATTTCAGGGGATGAAATTTAGGGGACGAAAACCACAAAAAATATGATAACTTCACAAAGGTTACACGCAACTATTTGAAACTCAACGTACATACATGCAGGGTATTTTTTTTTAATTTCCCACCTTAAATATCTTTGTACGTAAAAAAGATATTGAATTCAAATAAATCCTGTTCGTCTCAGCACGGGGGGGGGGGGGGGGCTGCACGTATATTAAGGGAATTTTTTCCACTTCCGGTTTAACCGGAAATGACCTTAACTTTGTTTTTTCCCCGGTTTTTTCAAATGGAATTATAGTTTTTTCTCAACGAATTCGGAATCTACGATTTTTTCTGAGTTAGAAACAAGTATCATACTGGGCCGGAAGTGGAGTCAAACTATACCATCAGATACATTTCAAAAATCTTCATTTTTCACCGATTTATTCGGTATTTTTGAAAATCTAGGGTGGCCGTCAAGTATGATATAGTTTGTGACTCAGAAAAAATCGTAGCTTCCGAATTCGTTGAGAGAAGACTTACCTATATGTAATTTAATTTGAAAAAACAAAGTTAATTTCATTTCATCGTCCTAATCGTCATAATATCGTCCTAACGTTTGATGTTATTTAAATGAAACTTGGAGCTTTTATATTTTGGACACCTGTCAATTGAATGGAATTGACAGAAATTTTCTAGGCTTTCTAGATTTTGAATAGTGACAGTCAACTTTTGATTCTTTTGACACCATCAAATACATAGAAAAATTGACTTTTAAAAAATATAGTCGACGTTAACTGTCGTTATTCAAAATCTAGAAGGCCTAGAAAATTTCTGTCGATGCCATTCAATTGATAGATGTCAAAAATATAAAATTTCCAAGTTTCATTAAAATAACATCAATCTCTAGTTTAACCGACCTCGTCTCTTTTACCGTTTAGGAGATCCCAATGGTGAGCATCAAAAAATTACCCACCCTGATGTATACCGCGCAAAGTTTTTTATCAAACGTTATTTTTTTATTAAATAATTCATTGAGGTTTTTTAATGTTACCCTTATTTAATCCTGAATTAGTTATACGACATATTCGATTACGGTTAATTTGTTTATCAATCAAATCGGGCAATGTTTCAGACTATGTTTCAAAAATGTAGCCATCCTTCCCAATAGCTAATTTAAAATTTCAATAGGTGAAGACAGAGGGGCAAATCTACGAGCAAAATTTTGTACACTGATTTCTTCCCGGGTGATTTCACCTGATTTCACACCATGATTACACCTGGTGATTTCACCTTATTTCCCTTGATTTCGCCCGATTTCACCACCATGATTTCACCTAGCTTGTACACTGATTTCACCCATAGATTTGCCCCTCGATGAAGACATAACATTATTTCCACCACTCAAACTGCTGTCGAACAATTGGGCGTCAAAGAAAGCCGGTATCTTAGAATGTTACTGTGCAGGGATCGAGGTTCAGCCCCTGTGCATTTTCAATTACTGCGACTGTACAAAAAAGGCCTTAATCATCATTGGTGAAAAACCACCTTAAAGGCGCTACAAGCTCTAACATTCAGAAACACAAAAATAAATAACTTAAAAACTGCTCATCAAGATAAAACTTGGTGTGTTAACTTACATTGACCCTGTGTGCGAATGGGCAAATGTTTATTATGATTTAACAAAGGAGATGAAATTGAAGGGATGAAACGCGGAATTTTTTCTGCTAAATTGTTGAATAAAATTACGGGGCTCTATAGATTTCGGTCAATCATTGAAAAAAAATCTTATGTATCTTCTACGTAAAACCAACCACTAGGCTACTAACAACGCCTAACCACTAGCAAGCGGGGTAAATACATTTTATTTAATTTTTCGGGCTTTTTTGTGATTTTTCTGTAACTACTTCAAAGTGATTTTCATTAATTTTTAACCCATCCACAATTTTTCAATCCCTTTAATAATATGCAAACCCTCAAAAAGCAAAATTTACGCAGACCGCTTCTTTTTCATGTAATTATCGCTGATTCTACCTAACTAGTACAGTTAATTTTCAGCCCCCCTTGATTTTTCATCCTCCTTCACAATTTTTCAACCCGCTGAGGGTTAATTTTGTAAAATTCAAGCAATTATGTCTTTTTTGGTAACAAATTTTACTCATTTGATTGGATTATGTTTGACTTTTTCACTTTTTCGACCTCCTTCGTAATATGTCAACCCCCCAAACGCCAAATTTATATAATTGGCTTATTTTTGTCTTATTTTTTGTAATTATTCTACTTACCTTCGATTAATTCTCATCCCCTTTGAATTTTCATTCACCTTTACAATTTTTCAACCCAATAATTGTAAATGTTTGCTAAATTCGCATAATTTCATTTTTCTTCTGTAATAAATTGAATTCATTTAGATTCAGTTTATCTTTCACAATTTTTTAGCCCCCTTTGCAATTAATAGGTAGATATAAGTATTTGAACTCCCACAACAAAAGTCTAATTTACATAACTGATGGGCTTATTTTCGATTTATATTTTGTAATTCTACTTAACCTCATCTCCGTTAATTTTCATCCCTCTTAACTCACTCATTTGGAGTATATTCTCACTATTTTTCACGTTTCAAACCTCTTCACAATATTTCAACACCCCAAACGCTAAATTGGCAACCCCTCCAAAATATATATTTGCAAAATTGGTTTATTTTCCGTACTTTCGTATTTCAACTTATACCGGGTGAATCAGTTTGGTATTATTAAATGGCGACATTAAATCATCTCTATGATGACATATGTCAAAATGCCGATTGTCAACTGTCTTTTTTCAAATGACAAGCTGTACTTTTCTTAGCGGATTCTTGTAGACATATTTTTTCTACATTCAATCACATTCAATTATGTAAAAAAACTTTACACTTCCACTAGAACAATTAAGAAAAAAAATAATTTGACTAGACACAATTTTAAAATTTCTTGTCAATAAACATAGTTAGCCTTGAAAAAAGTGAATTGTTGTGTAGTCTAATGTCACATGATAAGGACCGTAGTTTCACAAAAAACTATTATTATTTACCCTTTTAATTATTAATAACAATAACACCCCACTTGCTTATACTTTTTAATAACAATAAAATAATTACTTATCAACGGTTTTAAAGGTAACTGAATTACAATTTTTAAAAAACACGACCCTTGGAGTGAGGGCGACATTAGTCAACATCACAAACCAACTTTTTCCAAGGCTAACTACGTTTATTGACAACAAAACTACCAAAATGATTCATCAAATTTAGTTTTTTTCTCGAAATTTTTCTAGTGAAAGTGTAAACTTTTTTACATAATCAATTACTACATCATTACTACATTCAAATGTAGGAAAAATATGTCTACAAGAATCCGCTAAGAACTGTACAGCTTGTCATTTGAAAAAAAAAGTTGAATTTCGTAATTTTGACATGTCATCATAGAGCCGATTTAATATCGCCATTTAATAAAGTTAGTCATACGATTTACAAATATGTATGGTTTTATATATTTTTCTCTTCAAATAGAGAAGTTACAGGGAGCGAATACCAAACTGAATCACCCGGTATAACTGCATGCGTAAAACTGGAGTAAATTGCCTTAGACTTCTCATCCCCTTCAATATTTTTCAACTCCCTAATGATCATGTCAGGTTTCCTCATTCCAATTCAGTTTTTTAATAGTGCCAATAGTGCAAAACAAATTTTGAACAATTCGCCTTTTTGACACATCTGTGCGTCTGCCGGAAGCACTACTACTAGGTGCAGATTGATAAAATTTGCTACTCCACACCGTTTTCGAATAAAATGGCCCTAATTGGATAAAAGCTATAAAAGTCAAAACGATCGAATTTTCCAATTTAAAAGCTAACGTACACGGGACCCCCTCCATGGCAAGTAGATGGTTTTCGGTATTCAAATTATTTGAAACTGTCGTACGGTCAATCGCAATAATAATAAGCGGACTGACGGAGACAGAGCATTAGCAACGCACGCAGGTATACCCCCTTCATCTTACCCACTTATTATTTTTGCGGTTGGCTGTACCTATCGAAATAAATTATCAAAATTATTACTACTTTCTGGTCGAAAGACGCGTCCTCGTCCGTTGTCCACTAAACAAAAATAAATAATAATCTTAGCGATTAATGGTAGTAGGGCCGATTTTATAATCAAAATTAAAGTATATTTGCCTAGCAACATTTCAAAAAAGGCCGCTCCTGATCGGTCAAATTCCCCTTTAGGGCCGGTTTTTTTATCTCATGTTATCTTTAACATGAAGTTTGTCACCCTAGTTTCCATTGTGACAACAATTGTTTCTATGGAAATAACCTCAAGTTAAATTTAAGATGCAAAAACCGGCCTTAAAGTTCACTTTACAGTAACTTCACAGTAACTTTAAATATGAAATTGGCCCTTAAAGCGATATAACATTTTTCGTATTGTTTTTATAGGACATTAAAGTGAATCAACTGAAGGCAAACGCCCATTAATGTTCTAGGACGACACCCAAAATTAGTCAACAACATTACTTCTTTGACTTTGACACATTACTAGGTACGTCAAAATCCATTAAGACATAATTTATCATCTTCACCTTTGCGAACACAAATTAATTCGATCGTTTTGAACACAAATTTTCTTTCACCGCATAAGCTATAAGTTTAAGATTAAAAAACAAGCAATTACATCTGTTGAAAAGTTTAAAGTTATTGTTTCAAGCTCCTGCAAAAATATTTTAAGACGAATGCCGCGGCATGTACATAATTCTACCTATTTCAGCACGTACTGCAACTTCCTCGTTTAAAATAAATAATTATAATTCAGCGGGCGTTTGCTTCTCTTATTATGCGTCGATTTGGAATTCTGCCAACATCTGCGCAGATTTTACCAAACATCTAATTGACAGTTTTTATATAAAAAGTTGCTCTCAATATTAGATTAGTTACATTTTAATAACCATCGCACCCCACGAAGAATAACGGATATTTTACGACGAAATTTGTTAGCTACACCTCGTCGTGGTGTTGTTATTCAACAAAACTTGGGGCAATAAAACGGGCAAGTTCATGAAAAGAAATGGAGAATTATTTTTACCTGAATATACAATTGAACCAGGTACTAAGTAAACGAGTTTTCGTTTCGCTTCTTTAGGAAATCTTCAGCTGTGGTGAAGGTCGTAAATCTCTTCTAATAACAATTGGAAGTGCCTTGAGAGTAGGAGTGATGAGTTGTTAAGGACGGATAATAATAATTAGATAAGGCAGTGCCATAAGATGACCGTCAAATTTTCACCGGAAGATTTCATCAAAAATACGTTTTTGCTACTAATTAAGTTTTATGGTTGCTTATTTCTGTAATAAAATAAAACGCTGAATATATGGGATATTACTTTGACACGTAAATGAAACGGAACAAGAAATGGCTTTTAAATTTTGAGCGACGATGGATTGAATCGTATTTGATCCATTCTAATTCTGGTGGATGCGCCGGGCGGTAAAACTCTGCGTTTCAATCTATTTCATTCACATTAACGGCGGTTATTTATAAAAAGGTGTTAATTATTAGCTCCGTAACATTATTAGAAAGTAAATTAGGTAAGTAGCATGTATGTATTAATATAAAGTAATAGTAATTAAGTAAATTAATGAATTAATGTTACTCAGTAGTTCACTTGTGCTATAACATAAATAAAGGATTGTACTGTTTGTATTATTAAGCTGACATGAAACATACGAATCTTACACATACTTTTTGATAATGATAAGATTACGAAAATAGCATTGGCGCTGTAGCATCAGTGCAGTTATTACGAAATACGATTTGTTTATTCTTATAAAAGAAGAGCTAATTACATGGTCAAACAACATATTTAAACCCTATAAAGAATCAAGCAAAAAAAAGTCGCCCCCTAGCCCCCACCAACCCCAACTTCAAAATTTCATACATCATACATAACTTTTAGTGCCGTAGCAGAATGCATAGGTACTCTTGTCTCTAATTATTCGCTCGTCTAGTATTTTCGTCGGATAACTTGAGAACGGGTTGACAAATCGAGCTATTTGGACACATGTATATTGTATACCCTGTGAGTTAGGGGTGAAAACCGAGAACCTATTAATTGCAATAACTCGAGAGCTAGTGGAGGTATCCTTCTGAAACTTGATATGCATGCTCGACCTTCGAGTCTGTTGAAGATGAGGGGGTGTCAATTTCGGGGAATAAAATTTAAGGGATGAAAACCACAAAAAATAAGGTAACTCCGCAAGGGTTGCACACAGCTATTTGAAACTCAAATTACATACTTATTTCGGTGAAATCCTACGAGCGATGCTTTTTCCGCAACATCGTTCGATAGCTTTCCATTAATGATTCAAAAAAAGTGTTATATTTACTTTGCAAAAAAACACCCTTAAAGGCGCTACAACCCTTAACATGCAGAAACACAAAAATACGAGAACTCAAAAACTTCTCAGAGTATCAAGGCAGAATTTGGTGTGGTAATTTCTAGTGACACTGTAGACGGATGGACAGATTTTCAATAAGCTCTAACAAAGGGGATGGAAGAGGATTGAAACTGGAAATGTTGCGATGGTATAGAATTAGCGAGTTCGATAGTTTTCGGTCAACGATTGAAAAAAAACTTATGAATTTTCAACATTAAACCAACCCCTAAAACATTAACAACCCCTAATGCTTTGCAAGCGGATAAATGCATTTTATGTATTTTTTCTGAAATCCTATCGAGTTATTTATGCACAACCGAAGTAAGTAAATACGCAAGAAGTTATGTAACGCCATAGAAATAAACTCACACCTGTAAATCATAAAGGGGTACTGTCATGAGGAGGTGAAAAGATGAATTTCTGAATTGCAGCAATTTTTCAATGAATTGGATTAGGGTGGTGAAATTTAAAGCACGGCTTTCTGTTTAGCATGCGGCGGTGGTGAAATAGGGGGTTGGAGTTTAGGGGTTGAAACGTTCATGAAGCTTTGTAACTCTACACAGAGAAACAATATCTACTGTGAAACTGTGAGGTCTTACACACAGTATCCTAGAGAAATGAGGGGATGAAAGTGGAAACACGAATTTTCACCGAATAATGCAGGGTTGAAATTAATACCATTCGGTAGATTTCTATGGATGGTACAAAAAAGGCCTTAACCATCATTCGCAAAAAAACACCCTTAAAGGCACCACAACCCCTAACATGTAGAAACACATAAATACAAGAAATCAAAAACTGCGCAACGTATCAAGGATGAATTTGGTGCGTCAATTTACAGTGACACTGTAGGCGGATGGGCAAATTTTCGTTATGATCTAACAAAGGGAATGAAATTTAAGGGTAGAAACTGGGAAATTTTTCAGGTAATTGGTGCAATAAAATTATGGGGTTCGATAAAGTAGCAAACTTTGAAAGTTCCGCTTATGTTATGTCAACTCTCAAACTCAATCGATTGGATGTCGTCATGGCAACCCCGTCAATTTAAACGGAACACCTAACAATGCTGCAATTTCATTGGGCTTGACCGAGTTGATAAGTGACGTAAATTATTAGGGAAAGAAGGTGCAAATTCTAGAGCGTTTTGAACGGTTTTCATTTGTCCATCCTTTTTTTCGTTTTCTTGCTTTCTGCAGCATTTTCGCAAAAATTAAATTGATTGGGAAGTTTTCATATTTTGAGTATAATATTCTATTACAAGTTTACAGAGGATTTAATACCCTTTAAAATGATGCGCCTGAAAAAGCCGAAATGGGATTTCAAATTGGTCCATAAAGGGCGCAAGGGGGTAAACGGATGGGATATAAAAAAGGATTACACCATTGAATTGGTAATGAAATTAGCTTTCAAATGATGTATCACAAGTGGGGGGTTGCCAATTGAGATTTTGAAGTTCGGGTTGGTGGGGGCTAGGGGGCGGCTTGTAAAATTTCATCATGCACGGATTTAAAGTGTCCTCCTTGAAACAAAAATCGACCTGTTCGAACAATTTTTGCTCAAGTCACCGTTGCAGTCTGAATTATGCAAGGTATATCGTTTTAAATGGAACAACCTGTATACAGGGTGATATATATTTGTAAGTCGCATGACAAGCTCTATTAAATGGCGACATTAAACCGTCTCTATGATGACATGTTAAAATGACGATTGTTAACCGTTTCTTTTCGAATGACAAGCTGTACCTACATTTCTTAGCGGATTCTTGTAGACATATTTTTTTTACAGTCAATTATGTAAAAACAGTTTACACTTTCACTAGAAAAATTACGAGAAAAAAAATTATTTGACTTGACACCATTTTAAAATTTCTTCTGAATAAACGTAGTTAACCTTGAAAAAATAATCTCGCATGATAAGGACCGTAGTTTCACAAAAAATTATTATTATTTACCCGTTTATTCATTAATAACAATAATACCCCACTTGCTTATACTTGTCTTAGGGTCGGTTTATCGATGCTCAGCTAAGTGTCAGCTAACAGCAAACTGACAGTTTGTAGCCAATCAGATTGCTAGTTGCTAGGCAATTGGCTTTCAGTTTGCGATGACTGAGCATCGATAAACCGGCCCTTACTTTCTTACTTTTCAACGGTTTTAAAGGTAAATGAATTACAATTTTTAAAAAACACGAGCCTTGGAGTGAGGGCGATATTAGTCAACATAGTCAACATCACAAACCATCTCTTTCCATGGCTAACTGCGTTTAATGAAACAAAACTACCAAAATGATTTATAATTATTTATTATTTATGTGCAATTCCTTAGTTTTAAGCTCTTTCAATTACCTCTGCAGCTCTACATATTATGTAACTGCTATGTGAATCAAAATTTTAAGTATCGCATTCAAAAACTTCAAAATTCTTGCTTCAGATTTTCATTCAATTCTTAAGATATCATTTGTTTTTCTGCTTCAATACCTATGCTTAATCTTTAAGGTTTTACACTTAAAACAACCCACTTATTTGTATTTATTCTTGACAAAAAGGTTAGATCTCCATCATAATAATCTTAGAAACTTGCATATTATAACATGTATGATATCCCTAGTCACAACACGTCTAAATTCGAATGCTGCTTCTTTTTTGTTGCTGTGAAACTAATTAATAAGTATTTTAAGTTTTTGAATGACTGATGTCCTTCCGTCTTAAGTCTTCGAGTTAATTTAAAACGTCATTTCTTGCAATTGCAAGATAATCTTGAATTTGAATGGTTCTAAGTACTAACATTTTTTATATTATTTATGTTTTTCCTTCTTGTTTTATAGGACGAAAATGACTGATTTTCCCGGTTTTTGTAATTTGTGTTCCTCTTACAAATAAAGGAACATTATTATTATTATTATTATTATTATCCTTGTCGTTTCAAAACCCGGTCAGTAAGAATTCTTAAATAAAGCGTAATTATTGAACAGATAGGTACTTCGCTCAATCGAGCGAAAAATCGATTCGCCAAAAACATCGAATCTTTACGTTTTATTTACTTGCTATTTCTATAAATATAAATTCTGTGAAAAAGTAGAAGTTTCTACTATCTACGAGACTTCCAATTTTTTAATATTGTAAAACAATTTTTCAACAACCCGCCTTTTTAACTCATCTGTGCGTTTGCAGAGGGTTTCCCCTACATTCTTTTTTGTTTGTGCAATTTTTGGTGTCTTTTCTACTTTTTCTATTGCGTTCTTCTTAAATTGGTTTAAAATAAAAAGATGCTAGTTTCCGAGATCTTTGTCATTTTATACAAAAAGAGCTTATTAGAAAAACTCCATAGCTAAAATGGCAAGCTCTAGACCCATAGAAGTCTACCCTGCTGAAATATTTGTAATATTTCTTATTTAACGCCACCAAAATATACATGGTGTTATACTTGAAAGTCTCGAGAAAAATAAAACTTCGCAAAACGCTTTGATCCTGTATATTATTTACCAAAAATTTAAAAATTGATGAAGCGCTGTTAAAGGCGAAGATTTTAGATAATTTATGGCACAAATTTAATTTTGAAATCTCAGGTGGTTAGCCCTTACCAACCCTTCAAAGTGGCAACTGCGTTAGCGCTAAAAATTTCAAAATTGCCGCGAAATGATTAAAATTATAGCTATAGTATGCTATACAAAACTTGTTTAGAATGATCAGATCTAATCAACAAATGCAAAATATACCGGGTGTTAAATTTTAAAAAAGTTTGGTTAATGATTACTAATTAAGTGGGACACCCTGCATACACGCCAACGCCACTATTTTTAGATTATGCAGATTTATAACCTTCTACCATACAGCGAAAACCCCACTTCAATATCTTCGTTAGTAGAAGAGCACCCCTGGGACACACGTTATATCTTCTTTTATGGCCTTAGGACTGTTTTTTTCCAAAAATGCAAAAACGCGTCAAAGTTCTTTTTAAAAGGTCTTTCGTTCAATCAATCCGAACAATAATTCAAACGTAGGACCCCATTGTCCCCAAAATAATGCTCAATATTTTTTACAAGTGATTAATACAGGGTTGTGTGTTACAAACTATTGTACCATCTTCGGTGGCTTAAAAACAAAAGAATTGACGTTTAACGCATTTAGGGGTATGGAAATAAAATGTCAAAACAAAGCATCAAAGCCACATACTATAGTACAATAATTTGTAACAACCCTGTACAAAGTAACAATCTCACAACTTTTTCTTTATATTAAATTATATTAATTTAAAATTTAACTCGGCATTATATCAATTTTCATTTAATATTCTTTCTCTCAACACGACTGAAACTTTCGTAGACTTTAGAGGTCAATGAGGCACAACAAGAATGATTTTTGAGGGTAGTTTGAAATTAATTTCAGACGTGTAATAAGTGGCACTATTACATTCGCCCCGCGTTACTATTAACCCCGCTGTTTTTGGAATTTAAAGATTTAATTTGTTACATTTTGGTTCAAGATTATTATGTAAGCATGGTTAATGCTTAATGACTAAAGACAGAATTCAACGTAGGTATCAAAATAAGTCAAGAAAAATAGGATAATAGGACATTGGTGACGTCAGCAGTAAGATTTTTGCAATTTCTGCAACATCAGCATGAAAGACCTCGATAGTCAGATGTATAATGTTGCAGAAATTTTACTGCTAGCTAACGTTACGTATCGTTTAAGTTTAACTTAAAAAATAAGAATATTTTCCTTATAAGACAAACGTCATTCGTGTCATTTTAAGTGTGGCTTAAAGTTAAGCACCGTCGGTGCAAACGGGCGCTAGAATCAGACCCTTAAGCTTTGTTCACATCCACTTCAATTAACATAAATTAAGAAATTAAAGGCAATCTCCAGGGAAATGTTATGGAAACTGTATGTAAACACCATTCATTTTCTATTAAAGATCTAAAATTTCTCTGGAACTGTACAACCCTAATTTGTAAGGGCTTGTACTTTTGACAATTTGATAGAAATTTAGCGGGAAAACAAAAACATTGCATAACCCAAATCTTCTAGGGTTTATTTTTATTGTTAGAAGCCGTGTCACAGATAAACGTTTTTTCGTGAATATTTTTTCTTGCACTTTACTCAAAACTGCACGCACACAAAGGCCATTTTGGGCCAATTCAGAGAAATTGCAAAATTTTGCCACTGGTTTGTGTTGGTATTTAATGTGCATACTGGTCTGTACTGAAACGATACAACTGGAATGTACTTGGAATACCCCACGAATTGATTTTTATAATGATTTCTAGTGGATGCTACTGGTCCAGTAGACTACTTGGAAATACCAGTAGAAATGACGAAACTGTTTCTTCTAAAATCTAATGGATTGTACTGACTTTGTATTCGTACTGGGAAAATCCATTAGAATTAGAGTAGATGGCGCCAGTTGTAGAATTTGAGCCAATAGGAATCAAGCAAATCTTGCCTGTTTACAATTCATATCATCTTTCGTATTAGTAGGTAGCCATCTTTGATGCGGTTGGTGTTAGTCATTGGCAATGTTTTTCGTGAGTTTCTGATTCCGTTTAGGAGATTTTGGTGTGATTTGTGGACAATGTATCGTTGAGGACAATTTGGAACAGTTTAGAGTGTTTAGGATTCAGGATGAGCGTCAGCCCGCCCGCGAAGTCAACAAAAAACCACCATCTTGCTTTGACAAAATCCTGAAGTAAAAGTTAGGTACGTTATTTGGCAACCTCTCAAATTCTTCAAATTGCTTGAAACTATCAAATGATCGAGAGAATGCGTGGAAGAGAAAAATCCTCCTCACTAGGTACCTAGTGGGTAAAGTTAAAATATTTCGATCCTGAAGTCTGATGCTATCTCTAAAACCTACTATTGAACTCTTTTTTGTACTTTTCACTCTGAGAACCAAACTTTTACGTTACAGATCATTCAACATTGGCTGCAGGAAATGGACTTCGCGAGAAAAGAAAGTCACGCCATCATACGAAGAGCCAATAGCGTTCCATTAATATTTGTATTGTGGATTTCCAGTGAAAATAGTTTTTGTTGGATCCTATAGTGTTTTTATGGGAACTGCCCAGTGCGAACCAGGGCAATTTTCTGTTGGTTTGTACTGGCAATTACCTGTGCAAATACACACATTGAAACCAGTAAAATCCACAAGAAAATTTTTTCAATGGTTTCTACTGTGATTTGCAACAGGGATTTGTCATGTTTTCTGACGTATCGCATTGAAATCGCTTCTATCAACTCACCTGTTAGTAAAATTTCTTGCAAAATTTCCTCATACCAACATAAAATTCAAATTTTGACGTTCTGTCACAAAATGAATGGAGAGTACGTCGTTACAAAGGTTATGTCCGTAATTCCTTAATTTATGTTAGGTAATTTAAATGGATGTAAACAAAACTTTAGATTGTGGCCTTTACAAGGTATATTTGATGTTAAGAATGCGGAAAATAGTCCAGAATCTCGATTGCAATGCACAAAAATGTAAAAATAAGAACAAAAATAAAACAAATGTTATTAAAATGCATGTAACGTAAAATTTATTCTCATCAGTTATAATAAAAATACATTCGTCTGGGCTATTGTTTGTTATCTGTGAGGTAAGAAAAGTTGCTTGGTCTATTGTAAGGTTTGAATAGCCAAACAAATCTGCGTACAGTGGACTTCCACGATCAATAAACAATTGTCTTGATATAATTGCATGTCAAATATTAAAAACAATAATATAAAATTTTTTATCTACAAAATTGATCTAACATAAATTTCTAAACTGAAACACATTCATTTCAATTACACAAAGGTACTAATTTTTGCACATGCAAAATTGGAGCAATTAAAATTCTGTGTAGGCAACACTGAGATACTTCTTTTAATTTTTTTATTACTAGCATTAATAATTACAAATATATAGACAATATACATTTGTGTTCATGTTTTCTTCGTTCGAGAGTCATGCTTGCTACATATTAAATAACAAAATTAAAACAATGTGCACGATGCTCTTGTGGTATTTACACGTACCAAAAAAATAAAAAAATAAGTAGGGCAACAGCTGTAGGTAAACCATAAATCTAACTATTTACAATAATCATTGATTTATTATTATTAAGCTTGGTTTATTAATTAATTATTCAATTGTCATGGAGATCACCGACTCAAATTATTATTTATTCAATTAATATTTATATAAATCTAATGTTCACATCAGATCACTACTTGAAATCTTTTGTGACAGAGTCTGAATATGTATATTATTACACATAATTATCACAATTTCTTTAATTTAAGAACTACACTTATCAAAGTCACTGAGTTGAAAATTTCTAAGCTTCGGTTCAATATATGACTTCATATACTGTTGCTTTCTTGTCTCCTGAACCGGTCACGATATATTTGTCGTCTGCTGAGATGTCGCAGCTTAATACACTCGATGATTCTTTCGACTGGAACAAAAAAAAATTGTTAGATATTTAAGTAGTGTTTAAAATGTACTACAAACAACCATTATCTTTTAAATAACAAACTTGACATTATGCCAAGAGCGCAAAAAACCCTTATATTACATTCTACATTTTTACATCTAAACATTCTTAAAAGTAACAAATGTTAGTTTTGCAATAGTTCACAAGGGCTTACGCTGCAAATTCTATATTTTTTCTCCCCTAATTAAGTTCAACGGAAAATTTGAGGGTCAAGGTTTTAGGTATTTCAAATTTCCCGGGACTACGAACGAGTCCGAGCGGCATTTCGTTAAAACTCGAGTTATACAAGATGTCCGGAAAACTTGGTCAACAGATTCTTAAGACAAAATTAGGGGACCAGTATTTTTTATTTTTGCGGAGTTACAGCCCCCTGAAATTAGCTCCTAAGAAAGTATGATTTTTAAATCTCAGAACCCTGTTGTACGAAAATCACTAAATTTGGTACACAGGGGTCTTATGACATGTAGAATCTGATAGTGCTACGATTTTTGGCGGTGTACTTTGGTACTTTGGTCGCGCATTTCGATTTCTTAAAAAATATTATCCCGCAAGAAAGCCCATTCAATTTGGAAACTTTTTTGTCTCTTGAAATAGCTTTGTCAAACGCAATGTTTTCGAGAAAAATGGCAAAATGTGATACGGGTCTCCTAATTTTGTCTTAAGGATCTGTGGCCAAATTTTGTTGCACCCTGTATTTCCAAGGAAAATGTTGCACCATTTACACAATGGTACACAAAATTTTTATTTTATTTTATTTTAATAATTCTTATTTATATTCCAACGGCTATACCTAGTACGGACCCAAATTTTGCATTACATTAATTTGGGAAGCAAGAAAAGGCGAAATCGAATTTTCCACGTAAATCCCTACGAACTATTACTGCAAAGATAGGTATCCTATAGAAAATTGCAAAAAAAACATATTTGTTGAAATAATAGAGGGAGTAAAATAAAATATGCAGACCTATATTTTATAAGTAAGCACTGTCATCAATAACAACAATCTAAACTGCTTCTAAAACAGGTATCTAATACAGGGTGTCTCTTTTAAAGTGTCAGTTAGCGATATTTAGAGAATCGTTTTGAGCAGCTGAACGAAAATTCACACTCATCCATCGAGTGAAAATATTTTCGACTCTGACGCACTTCCGGTATACCGGAAGTAACGGTCATCTTTGTTATTTTAAATGCGAAGCCTATGTTTTGACTCTAGATTTGGATTGGCCTCCATATTGTGAGCTTATTGCATCACTTTGCCTACCTAACTGTCATAGTTTTTGCATGTGTCAAAATTTGTGTAAAAAATTATTTTTAACCGGCAAGAGAAAAATTTTTATCTTCCAGACGGTTGAAGGTTAAGAAACCAAACTTGGAGGGTTGAAAGTACAAGGTTTCAGCTTTCTTTTGACATCTCAGTTGATCATGTTGATTTAACAATATGGCGGAAAATTATTTTTAACTCAATTTTTTCAAATGCGAGTACCATAATTTTATGTATCCAAAAGATGCAAAATTAAATTGTCTTTAGGCTGGTATTTAGCATGATCTATATCTATTTTAAAATTTTTTGAAAATATTTGAAACAAATCCCAGATCCCAGCAAGTTTTAAGTCAAATTTTTCAAGAAGCAGAATGAACTATTACTAATTTTTGATCCAACGCTTGCTGTGATAAATTTTTTAATTGGCACTTTAAAATATTTTCAAAAATACTGAAAATAGGTATAGGCAATGCGAATACTAGCCTACAGGAAATAAAATTTTGCATCTTTAGGATACATAAAATTATGGTAGGTACTCGCATTTGAAAAAATTGAGCTCTGGACAATTCCAATACGACATTTTTAAAAATTAATATCCGCCATATTGTTATGTCAACAAAAACGAGTAAGCTATAAACCGAAAGCTCAAACCTTGTGCTTTCAACCCTAAAAGTTTGAATTCTTTATCTTCAACCGTCTGGAAGATATAAATTTTTCTATTGCCGGATAAAAGTCAATTTTTTTACACAAATTATGATTTATGTCAGAAAGTATGTTAGATAGGCAAAGTGGGGGTGCAATAAACTGACAATTAAGAGGCCAGTCCGAATCTAGAATCAAAACATAGGTTTCCCATTTAAAATAACAAAAATGGCGGCCACTTCCTGTATAACCGGAAGTGCGTCAAACCTGAAAATATTTTCATTCGATGGGCAGTAAATTGAAATCCCCGTGTGTGAATTTTCTTTTAGCTGCTGAAAATGATTCTCTAAAAATGGCTAACTGACACTTTAAAAGAGACATCCTGTATTGTCAGTCTAAAAAGAATGAAAGTATTTCATTATACATATACAAGGTGTCTCAGGGCGCTCGCACTTCCTCTTACATTGTTTTTTCAGATGCAAAACATGCACATCTTTCTGCACGACTTTAGACAAAATGAAAAACTGCAAAATCAAAAACTCTTTAAGTCTGTAGGTACACGGAGAATTAGGAAAGATCATGTCATGACATAAGTATTAAGTTTTTAGCGAATATGCAAGAAAAACGTTAAAAATAGTAATAGATTTGCGAGGACATTTCATCTTATTATGATTATACATTATGACATGAATACAAAAACAATTGAATAAAATACGGAATAAAATCAGTGATGGGTAAATCTCCATACAAAATATTGCTGTAACGAAATTTTGGTGGATTTACCTTTGCAAAAACACCAAGGACGGCATAATGATAATGTCTTTCAACAAACGTGTAAACAGAGTCATAGACTGTTAATACAATACAATACTGAAATTTTAACCTACCTACATTAAGTCTTATTAAATCATTATTTATGACGATCACACCAAGATTTAACAAGGTTTACCAGATTTTACTTAGGGCAGGGCGTTTTAAGTTAATAAAACGTAAAATTTTCAAAAACCTTAACCTCATCAAGATACTTCCCGGAAATATTCCAATTTTAGAAACTTTCCATCTCTAAATAAACGAACCAACCTCGCAAATCTATTATTTTATTATTTACTTATTATTATTTTTCCTGCATATTGGCAATAAATCTAACGTTTTGTTATGGGATGATCCTTCCTTCAGATGCTGAGTCGACACATCTTTTCAAAAACTTTCAGGTTCTGAGTTACTATGTATTCTCTGTCCGGGATCCACATGACCAAGATTCACCCAATTTGTCAACAATGAGTCGCCATGGAAATAGGGTGAATCCTGGTCATGTGGATTCCGGACAGACCATACTTAAGGTAATTTTCTAGGCAACAAGGTATACATTATACAACAATACATTGACTTGACACTAATGTTAGATACCTAGGAAATAGTTTATCTGACTTTAAATTACCGTAAGAAGAAGAAGTCCTGAATACTGCATGAAAAGGAAGTGCGAACGTTCTGAGACACCCTGTATATGTAACTTGATATTTTTCAAATTTCTAATTAGAGTTGGCCGTGCCCAGAATGACGTTTGTTTCAATTTAGTGCAGATATCAAAATCTGTCAACTTGTTTGACATAACCTAACCAAAGCAAAAAAATTTAAGATATGTTAAGTTATAAAATATCATTTTATCAACAAAATTAACATCAAGAAGGCCGCGAAATATCTAGTTTATTCGAAGGCGTAGAAGGGCCACAACAAAGTTTTTAAATTTATCAGAAAAAGAAACTTTGTTGCAATAGCAAATTGTCACTTGTAACTGACAATTGTCACTTGTAGCTGACAATTGTTACTTGTAGCTGACAATTGTCGCTTATTCTAACTGACAATTGTCACTTATAACTGACAATATTGTCACTTGTAGCTACTGCTAGCGATAGTTCATTAATTGAAACAGACCAATGGCGTACGCCGAAGGGGGTTAGGGGGGTTACGAACGACTTCTGTGTACTTTTTGCACACCTTATTCTTTTAATCCCCCCCCCCCCTTTTCATTACTAATTTCTGCGCCTGCCAGTTGCAAGTGACAATTGTCGGTTACAAGTGACAATTGTCAGTTACAAGTGACAATATTGTCGGTTACAAGTTACTGATGCAACGAAGTTTAAAATTTTAAAAATATTGTTGTGGCGTAGGTTAATCGGTCTTATTCTGGATTGGTGATCTTTTCAGTTGCTTTGCTATCAATGCGATTGGTGATCTTTTCGGTTGCTACGGCGACTCCTAATAAAATAGTGATTTAAATTGAAAACTCAAGCAACAAACTTTTAGCTGTTGTCGTGATTTTCAATTGAATTGGACATTAATTTTCAATTTCCCATGGCAACAGCTGTTAAGAATTGATAACTAGTTAATCGGATGTCTTAAAAGTTTTCAATAATATTGAAAGGTTTTTGATGTCATCCAGAATAAGACTGATTAACTGGGTAGGTACCTACACTCGAATTCAAATTTTTAAAATACGTCAAATCACATAAGATTCTTATATTTTTAGCTTTTTAACACTATACCCAAATAAAAGTGGTGTCAACTTTTGTAAAAGACACAGAGTGCTACAAGAATTCAAGTAATGCCAACATAAGTACAAAACTATTTTAGACTCAAAAGAAAGAAAAGACTAGATTATTACAATCGAATCCAAATTGGCGCCACTATGTAGAGGACCATTTTAAATATCGAATACGCACTGTTAAAATATCAGAAATGGTATCCTCGAACAGCATTTTTTTTTTATTTATTCAAATGCAGCAACCATTTGGAGTCATGTTGCATTACACTATATATTACATTTAGCAGTGCCAAGACAGATAAGATGATTATGAAAAATACAAAGAAAAGAAGTAAAGGCAGGTATTTACCCAGTAGTAAAAATTTCCGAAAATTTATAACAGAAAATCAAGAAAAAATGCTAAGAGTCAAAATCTAAGACATCATGATCACAGACGAAGATAAAATAATGGATACAAGTATGTGTATAAAATACACGGGAGTGAAGGGATAAAGAAACTAAAGAAAATAATGAATGTTTCAAAAAATGGAGCTCGGGAATAATTCTACCATCTTACTAAGACGGTAATATTAGATGTTTTTTTGCGTCGACCAGAAATTCTGGTCACGTTACCGATTGGTCATCTTTGGTCATAACATCCGCATCAGATCCACATGTGACCAGGGGCCCTATTTTTGAACCATGTGAAAGCAATTCCCATGGGAAATGACGATTACACGCCATACAATCGTGGTAATTGGTTGTCGAAAATCGGTGGAGATCGGTTCTCACATGTTCGGCACCACGTGAAATCGTAGCCTTTCGCCACCACTACGAAAAACGAATGGAGGGGGAGCGCCATTTGAGAGCCTACGGTTGTATTCTCCCCGGGGAGAAGCTCCCACGTTTCAAAAATACAGACCCAGGAGAAGTGTTGGCAGGAATTATGGAAAACATAATAGCCATTTTTTCGCGATTTCGTCCGGTTGACCGCAAATTCATAACTGTAATTGGTGCATTTACCAACTAATGTCAGTTTCTAAAACACAACAGTGAGACGGTTTTAAACGGTCAGCGCTATGACATTGTCGCTAGGCAACAATCTGCAAACTGGATAAATGCACCAATCACAGTTAAGGATTTGCGGTCAACAGGGCAAACTCGCGAAAAAAAGGATATTGAGATAATTAATTGACAAAACAAAAGAAGATACGAAGGGGCAGAGAGGGAACAACAAAGTACGTGTAACTGACAATTCACGATATTGAACTTTTACTGCGCACGCGTTGAATTTTTTGGATGAACTCCCCAAAAGCAGGGATTTTGCTTCGTCGCAGTTTCATAGTGACATTATTTATATTTGGTGTGGTTCATTACCTGTGAAATCTCACAGTAACCAAATCAAAACCACGGTTTATTCAATTCGTGAATATCAGTAAGAGACAAAGGGTGAAACATTTAACGTCTATTGAACAGAAAACTGATACTGTGCAGATTAAAGCTTCAACTAATTATTACATGCTCTATTTAACAATAGATGGCCCCAATCGGTTAATTGTCATTTCTAACTTCAGCTATCACTGGGGGGGGATTTCACAGTCGGCAGTGGTGTACAAATTTTCGGCAGTGTTGTGGGAAATGTTAGGCAGTGGTTGCAAAAATTGAGTAAATTCGACAGTGGTCTATGAATTTTTAGGCTGTCGGGGTCCTTCACAGTCGGCAGTGGTATACAAATTTACGGCAGTGTCCTAAAAATTCGGCAGTGGTGTACAAATTTTTGGAGTGTGAAATGCCCCCCAGCTATCACCCTCAAACGGCCAATTAAGCTTTGTTCACATCCACTTTAATTAACATAAATTAGGGAATTAAGAGGATACAAAACCTTGCTAACGTTGTAGTTTCCATGACGTTTCCTTCGAAATTGCCCTTAATTTCTTAATTTATGTTAGTTTAAGTGAATGTGAACAAAGCTTTGAAGTCGATTACAAATGACCATTTGCTATTGCAACTAAACAACTTTGTTGTAGATACACAATTCGGATTCAGAAGCGGAAGGAGTACACAAATCAGTGACTTTATACATAAAAACAGGTAAATATATACGAATCTGTTTTATGGACCTGGAAAAAGCGTTTTAAAGAATGACTACAAAAGAAAATATGGAAATCACTAGAAAGAGTGGATAAAGAGCTAAATGAAGTGATAAAAACCAGGCACTTAAATAACAGCAATTTTGTAAAAACAAGCAATAAGACTCTGCAAGTTAAACAAGGATTTCTACTTAGCCCGTTGTTATTGTACATGGTAATAGATAAAGCGATAAAAGAGGCACAGAAGAACACGAGAAAATGAAGAATGAATTACCGGAAGACAGGAGAAACATATTTAACAGAATTAATGTTTACTGAAGTTATGGCTTATGGCTATTACTGCACATTCTAACAGTAACCGCTATAATACAATTTAAAGTTTAAACATACTAAATTGTATAGAATTAGAAAAATAAACATGAAAATAAACTAAACAAAACCGAACATGAAAATAGGTCAGGCTAAGCTATGAGCGTCCGCACAGCAATGGAAGGAAGGCTTTCTTGAGAATACCTAGTTAACCGCAAATTCTACGACAAATCTTAATCTAGCTAAATTATTCAGGATAAAATTCTCTATAAAACAGAGTATGAGAAAAATTTTCCTTGACCAATAGTTTCCGAAATACAGCCGATACAATTTTTTTCTTACAAAACACGCAAAGCTTGCGGACTTCCTTTGTACAAGCTGCAACAAAATTCTGCCAACAAACTTACAGAGTGGGTTCTATGCATGAAAATAAGTAAAACTTGAAGAGAAACCTTATTCGATAACATGCTTCCGAAGGGTGATACACGCCCCCAAAGGCTAAAGTTTAACTTCCTTGGAAATACAAAGCCGCAGAAAAATTATGACGATCAATAATGTTTTATTTTAATGCAATAAAAACAAAACAAAAAATTGGGATTCAGTTGGCTTTTCTTATGTCGATGTCTTCTAAACCTTCAAAGAAACGTCGAAATTTCAAAATGTGTTATTACAAGAATTATGCACAATAAGCCATTATTATGGAATGTCACAAATTTCTTTATTATTGCTATCATTTGAAAAATTATCAAATTTGATTGAGATCTATCGTTTTTGTTTTCAATTTCATTAAGTATTCCTCTTCAAAAAGCTATTTTAAAAAATTGATGACGTAAGTGCTGGCGATCTCACCTTTCTGTGCAACTTCTTGGTGTAAGAACACAGATGACAAATAGGTTACAGTTCTGTCACTTGTTTCCATTAGCAAATTAGATTCGATATTGACTAAATTAAGCAGGAATGAAATGAACAGGTTGGCTCGTACTTTTCGTACATACGTCATCAAAATTAATGTTTCATTTTATGGCCTTAATTCTCGTTATATCCGAAAATGAAAAATCACGTAAGAGTTCATTTTAAAAGATCTTTCAATCAGAATAATAATTGAAAGGTACCGTAATCCCCCATTACCTAACAGTATACCTAGCAGTATAACATAAGCTTCATTACTAAAAAAGTTATAAGGTTTTTAATGAAACAACTCATTTTCATTTAATTAAAATTACGCTTGGGACCACTCTAATTTATTACTTTACAAGCGCTTATTTTTTTTAGTACGTATCAACCCATTTCCTTTCTCGTTAATGCCTGTTTTTTGCATATTAATTTTTGTGGTCGAGGAAGGCAATTTAGGAAATCGAAGCCCATAGTGCCGCGGTTAATTACATTCCGCGGTGCACACAGTATTTTTTGTAATAAGAAAACTGTTTGATTTTTTAACATTACTAATGCTAAACGTTACGATAGCACAAATTAACGTCATTTTTGCATAGCTACTTAACGGAAATTGTAATATACCATAATACCCATTCGGTCATGAAATTTTCAATAATTTCTTATTTTCTTTTTATTCATGAAGAACTTACCTCAATTCTAGTATCCAAAAAAATTACATGTTTTATTTTTTAAGACAAGTATGCATTTACTTTTTTTTTCGTTTGAACCAAGCTAATGGTTAACCTCGGACTGCACAACCGCCCCTTATTCAATGAACGTCGTCCGAAAATTTAAAAATGGATATACAGGGTGTTGCCAATTTCATTGTCCACTATTGGGATCTCAAAAACTATAAGAGTTAGAAGATCCTTTAAATTACATAAGAGTTGCCCTTTTTTAAGGCGATTAAGAATCTGTAAAGAATTCTTCCACATCTTGTTTCGTTCCTGAGTTATTCCGAAAAAACTGAAAATTGGCATTCTAAAGAAGAATTCATAGCTCTCTAACAGTTGATGCTATTTAAATGAAACTTGGAACTTTTATATTTTTGACAAAGCTTTTCTAAACTTTCTAGATTTTGAGTAACGACAGTCAACTTTTCTTTTTCTTGTGGCCGCCGTATTGGATTTTAACACGATTAGACACACAAAAAAATCGGTTTTTTAAAAATGCGACCAACCCGGGTTTTTTGAAAAAAATAATCCAAAGTTTGAGTCACACGATGCCAAGACGTGTTTTATTATCGTTGAATTCAATTCCTTTCACATGTCATAAGAAATTGAAAAAATCGGTGCACTTTTTACAGTTGTTTTTCCCCCAAGTTTAGGCTGATTATACAAATTATACAAATTTCAAATAAGGATCTGTCAAAAAAGTCCAAGCTGGTTACATTTTTGAAATGCCATCTTTTTTGGGTATCCAAAGTTGAGTTTCGTTACTCAAAATCAAAGGAGGCCTAGAAATTTTCTGTTAATATGTTGGCAGCTGTCAAATATATAAAACTTCCAAGTTTCATTTGTTTAGCATCAACTAAACGGTGTGAAGACGGCTCAACGCCATCTAGAGGTCTTTACCAACACTTCCGGGCTTTGCTGTGCTGATGAGTTCTAATAAGAACGAAACCGGTCTGCAGCTGTCGGGGGGGCAACTCGATCACCAACCATTGTTTTCATCTTTTAGCATCAACTGTCAAGAAGACATAAAGTTTTCCTTAAAATCGTGATTTTTTTCAGGATAACTCAGTAGGTAACGAATCAAGATATTGGAGAATTCTTTACAGATTCTTAATCACCCTCAAAAAGCGCAACTTTTCTCTAAGGACCCCGCACACTTAGCATGGACCAGTGGCCTTCGGTGGATTTGCGTTAAATTTTAGTTTTATTTTAAAACCCTTAACCCCTTAACCCCTTAACCCTTAAAACCCTGATGATTGTTTGAAGAGATACGAAAAGTGCCGCCTGCAACATGTGCCAAGAATGATGTAGGGAAGCCAGTGAAAAAAATTTTGCTAAAATATGAGTTATGAGTAAAAACATAACCAAACTTTTATTCCTCTGGAGTTTAGAATTGCAGTTTGTTTTTATTACATTTCTGATGCGAATGGACACTTAGGTTGGCTTTCTATGGCGCTATCAGGGTTTTAATATCTAAAATACTGCTATTTTGACATTTTCAGGGCTCAATATCTCTCAAACCGTTGAAGATAGGACACCGCGGCCATAAGCAATTTTGATCAGCATAAAATTATCTACATAAAGTGTGCGAGGTCCTTTAACCGATTTTTTAACTCTAATGGTTTCCGAGATCCGAATATCGGGCAATGAAATTGGCAACACCCTGTATGTATGTTATATCTTGGACCCTAACATAACTGTTGATTAACCATCGATTGTAAGTTAAACCTCGATTGTAAAACTTTCTTCCGGACAAAATAAATTGTAAAAAAAAGTCTCAATTTACTACAGAATAAACCCGCACATTCAGAAACCGAAACTAATATGGCACCTTACACTATAGAAGACCATTTTTTGAAGGTTTTAACAGATTTAGATGTCTTAAAATCCTCGCTCTTCCCTTTCGGATTCCAAATGACATCTACGTCTGTTACTGTTATGATAGTCATAACATTCCTAGGTATGTTAATAGATATTACAAATGAAATGGTGTATGATATGCGTGTTAAAAGGGGTTTTATTTTGTTCGAAGGGATCAGACAGGAATAAAATATCACTTTTAACACTTACCTATATCATAAACAACTATTATTGGTTTCCGAAGTAATTGTTAATCTCATCTCAAAAACAAAAAATTACTAGTTATTCAATGTTTTGACAATACTTGATAACTCTGTTAATAATCAAGTTATGGTTCATATATCCGATTAAAGGCAAAATGGCGCATAATTCTTGTTGACGATACTTTGAAGATTTGGAAGATATCGAGAAGAGAAGAGCAAAGAATTCAAATTACTTCTTTATCCAATTTATTGAAATAAAGCGTGAAAACAAAATTCCATTTCGTCAATTAATTCAAGAGAGAATATCTATCTGGGAATGATTCGCTCGCCTTTTTGAAATCGCAGCCATATTTGAGAGCTATATACCACTGGCAGATGGCCAGTATGTATTTTCGTGTTCTCTAACCATCCGGGAAGCTACCTACCCTAAAGTTTCGTTTAGTTCCCCCAATCTTTACCAAAAAATGATCTGGAACACGATTAAGTATTAAACTTACTCATAAAGTTGAAAAAGAGAAAAAACTCCCCTTCCTAGATATTCTAGTGAGTAGAAATAACGATAAGTTAGAATTTGTGCGCAACACAAGATGGCGAGATTCCATTTTTTGGCCCACAGTCTTCTGAATTGTCCTTTAGACAAGGAAAGATATCAGAAAGAACTCAAAACAATTAAAGATATAGCGAAATGCAACGGATTCGAACCTATTATCATAGTAGATAACATTTAAAATTTGTTGCATTACCTTTTGGACCTCAATTGACATGGTTCTTTGCTCAACAAAATTTAAGGACAGTTTTTAGATCTGAAAACAAACTTAGAACCCTTTTAGAGCACCCGAAAGGGAATAGCGAAAAGTCTGGCATATACGAAATAAATTGTCAAAATTGTGATCTAAAATATGTTGGTCAAACACGGAGGTCTCTCGCCACCAGATTTTGCCCTACATGCACAATGACCATAGAATAAGTGATAATATTAAGTTAGTTAAGAAGATGCACAAGAAAAATATAGACAAGAATAGGTAAAAGAATGCAGTTCGAAGGTCATGGTATCGAAGAAAATTGGAGGAAAATAAAGGAAGGAATAATCAAAGCCGCAGAGACGGAAGTAGGGTTTACAGGAACGAAAAATGAATGATTTGATAGTGAATGTGAGCAAGCAGTAGAAAGTAAGAACACCGCGAGAGTGAGACGGCTAAAAATAGAAAAAGAAAAAGCCATGGAAAGTTACCAGGAAAGAAGAAAAGAAGCAAAAAAACTGTGCAAGAAAAAAAAGAAGCAAGGACTGGATAGTATTATGGATGACATTGAAGCAGAAAACAAACATAATAATACAAGACCACTGTACAATTACCTAAAAATGGGGAAAAAAAAACGAAGACAATGGCAATTATTCAGGAAGATGACTGGAAGTCGCACTTTACAGAATTATACGCAGAACCAGTGTCGGAGGAATGGAAGACAGGGATAATAGTGCCAATACCAAAACAAGGAGACCAGTCGTTATGTAAAAACTACCGAGGCATAACGTTATTGAATGTGGCATATAAAGTAATGACCAGAATAATAAAAGAGCGACTAACACAACATACCGAAAAAATTATTGGAAATTACCAATATGGAATTAGGAAGGAAAAGTCAACAATAGACGCCATAAACGTACTAAGGCAAATAATGGAAAAAACGTACGAACATAATATTGACACGCACATTTTGTTTGTTGACATTAAACAACATTGAGAAGAAGGAAGATGTTGGAAGACCTAAGAAATAGCGAAATACCCGAAAAAATGATTAGAATAATAGAGGTGACAATGAGGCACTCACAAGCAATTGTTAATGCTGGAAAGAAAATGACAGAAAAAATTCATGTAAAGAAAGGCGTAAGGCAAGGCGACGGTCTGTCAGCGGTATTATTTATAACATCGTTAGATCGCATTATTAAAAAGGTAACAAATGGAGGGACAATAAATAAAAATGCAATTCAAATAATAGTGTATGCAGACGACGTAACAATTGTAGCACGAGACAAAAGGGATCTAGGAAAAATCTTTCAAGAAATTGAGTCTGAAGCAAAACAAAGGGGAGAGATAAATAAAGAGAAGACAAAATATATGCATTGCAGCAGAAACAAGAAGACAATTAGCAGGAATGGAGAGTAATGGATATCTTTTTGAAGAAGTTGAAGCGTTTAAGTACTTCGGAGTGTTTATTAGTAGAACAAACGAAAGGATAGAGTGCAAGCAGAGACTACAAGCCGGAAATAGAGCCTTCCATAGAAACAAAAAATTGCTTAAAGACAAGAAACTCAGCAGAACCACGAAGATGAAGATCTATAAAACAACTATAAGGCCCGTCGTAATGTACGCAGCAGAAACGATGTTTGACAAAAAAAGAAGAGGAACAGCTAAAAATTTTTGAGAGAAGGATAGTCAAGTATAGTAGGACCGAAGGTTGAAAATGGAAATGAGATAAGGAACTGGATGAACCATGAAATAGAAAACTGGATGAAGAACGATAACATAGTGAGAGCAATAAAAGCACAGCGTATAAGATGGTACGGGCACATAGGAAGGAGAGTGATGACAGATTGGACCCCCGCAGAGCCCAGAGCACGAGGAAGGCCGAAAATATGATGGAAAGAACAAGTTCAAAATGATATAAGAGCGATGAAAATAGAAAACTGAATAGGGAAAATAGAAGACAGAAAAGTCTGGAGGAGAATAGTGGAAATAGCTAAATCGCACCAAAAGTTATAGAGACAAGAGGCACAAGCAGAAAATATGGACTGATCCGCCATGTGATAACAAGATTTTAAAAGTGTAAAAACGCTGTAAACTTCTTCGGGAGTGTAAAGCTTTATAATATAATAATAATTAAGTTAGTTTGTAGTGTGAACAAGGTGCAGATGTTGGACGCAATGGCGAGTATCGTCATTTATAAGTCTAGAGATAAACTCATGAATGATGATGCAGGTCGACCATAAATATGACAGTTTCTCCGAGGGTTGTGCTGTTTAGCTTTGAAAATGAGCGCGTTAGCTGTGTGAACAAGTTTTTCGGTGTAGTGGCGGTGTTTCTAGTGCATTTTTCCACTGAACTTGTCCTGTTTTTCCATTGTGTCTATTATAACTAGATATACATTCTCAAAAAAGCTCGACGGGGAGCCTTCCTTCCGTTGACACCTTGCTGGAGACTTAAAATAAGTCGATTAAAATTTTTCCAGCTTTCTCGAATTTTTTAAAAATTAGAACAGTCGCATAAGTAAAACATGTTTAGAACTGGAAGACAGATAGAACAAGACAAAACTGCGAACTACACGTCTGCCACAAACTCCCCGCAACTTTACCTGGAATATACTAGCACCGTAAGGTGTCCTCCACGCGTTCAACAAATTGTCCTTTCCAGTGGAGACGAACCATTTGCCGCAAGCGGCAAATCTCAGACTAAGAACACAGCTCTCGTGCAGATGCAACTGGTATTTGTCGGGCTTAGTGGCGTGAAGCACTTCGACATTCGAATTCTCCATTCCCACCGCCAGCCATTCGCCAGTCGGACAATACCCTAACGAGAAGATTTGCGAACTGAAGTCGTGCTGTTGCAGCTGCCTTCCCTCCCTCAAGTCCCAACTTCTAACCGTATTATCTAATCCGCCGGTCCACAGTTTGGTTCCATCGGCCGATATATCTATGCAAGAGGCACCGTCAGTGTGTCCTTGGAACTGTCTCACTAAGGTTTGATTATGAAGATCCCACACGGCAATGTTGCCATCCGAACAACAACTAAAGCACACTTTGGAGTCGGGACTGATAGCTAAAGCGTAACATGCAGGGGCACTTGATGTTAATTCGGCTTTAATGCGTGGCGTGGGACTTGCCAAATCCCATATCGACAAGTTACTCGCCTCGCCGCCCACTATCAGAGTTCGCCCGTCGGGGAGCAGCTTCACGGATCTTATGTAGTTGTCACGTTGCTGAAACAGACATTCCTAATTAATACATAGCTATAGGACTTTTGAGTATGGGGCGTCAAGTGTAAAACGCTACTACATTTCATTTATTTTGTGCAATTTATTGCGAACATATTTTGCTTTTATAAAAGTTATAATAACTTGAAAAAATTGACAGCAGAGAAGGGTTGGTCTTTGATTTCCGTGTCTTGTGTCTAAAATTTTAAAGTTGATATGTCTCAATGGCACCCAATGCTGCCTTTCAGCTCTTCAACTGCTCATAATAAATAATAAATTTTGTCTTATTTAAAACCAGAATTTGAAGACCTTTCTGATGGTGACAATAAATATTTCAAAAACTTGTTTTGGATGGTTAAACGAGAGAATAATTTTAAATTTGGGAATTGATGTGAGTCAAAGGACTAATATAACAAAGATCAATGATGAATTCTCCACTCCTATTGTTATTACTTGTGGGGTACCACAGGGATCTATTTTATGTCCTTTGCTCTTCGCCATATATACTTCTCACCTTGTAAGCAAAATTAAATTTTGTAGTTATCACCTATACGCTGATGATACACAACTATATATCTTTTTTAGAAAAGATAATGCTCAAGCTGCGTATGCAAAAGATCATGGACTCCTAATCAACCCTAGTAAATCTAAAATGCTGCTTTTTGGTAAGAAATTTGACCGATTGACTGTTAAGCCAAATTTATCAATAACCGTTAATGGTACTCGAATTGCCCTGGTAGATGAAGCTGTTAATTTAGGAGTTACACTTGATTCGTTTTTTAAATTTAAAACCCATACTTCTATTTGTAAGCGTAGAGCGTATGCTAATTTGCGAATGCTGTATGCAAACAAATCCTTTCTAGATAGAAAATTAAAGACAATCCTTTGTGAATCCTTCGTACTCTCTCACCTTTATTATTGTGACGTGGTGACTGGATCATGTCTTGATGCTGTAGATCAAAGAGGATTGCAAGTTGTTCAAAATTCGTGCATTCGATTTATTTTTGGGCTTTCTAAATTCCACCATGTTTCTCATAAGTTGAAAGAATTATCCTGGTTGAATATGAATAACCGCAGATTCTTACATGCATCATGTTTGTATGATAAAATCATTGTTAACTGCATTCCTAAGTATTTATCTCGAAAAATAGTGTACAGGAGTGATATACATAATATTAATATCAGAAGAAGAGATACTTTAGAAATTCCACTGCACAATTCACAATTTTTCAAACGCTCCTTTTCGTACAGTATCGCTCATATAATGAACAAAATTCCTGCTCCCTAACATGTCCATCTCTCTCTTTAAAAAGTACATGTCAAATTATTTACTCTCAGTACAATCATCAGCTATTTCTATTTAAGTAAAATTAAGATTAATATACTCATAAGTCATTACAGTGTTTTGCTGTTTATTTCTGTAAAGTAGCGCTTCATTTTTTCAAAATTCTTGATATTTTTGTTCCACTTTGCCAAACGTGTTCTCCCGTCTTGCTATAGTTACCTAGTAATTTATGTTTTGGCGAGGGCTGTTTACACTTTTTTCTCACGTATTGTATAATATTTGTTCTGGTAAATTAAGTAAAGTAAAAAAAAAACGGTACTTTCCGTGGGTACAAAATTTCAGCTAAATCGGTTCAAGGGCTTGGGCTGTACCGCGATTTTAAAGTTCTTAGTTTTTGGTCAAAAGGGCACTGCGAGTGAATACATCTTTGGAAACAGAATTTGAAGGCCTTTCTTACCTTTCTGACCTATTCTGAAAGATTTTTAAAAAATCGCTATTTACGCATTGCCTGCCATCTTTTGCCTACATATGGATAAAAATTTTGTATCAAAAAATGAATAAATAGGCCTGTAGTTTAAAAAATACGAGAGAGCTTTTTCGACGTTTTTCAACTTTAACTTTTCCCTCCATATCAAAGGCCCTTCGTTCAGACAAGCATTCTTTTGCACACTTCCCGTGTTTATAGACAAAAAGTGCAATTGTAATCAAGAAAATTTCAACTCGAACCCAAAAAGTTTTAGCAACAGATTTTGCATGATTATGAAAAAAAAAACAATTCTTCAAAAGTATTACCTACAACACGTTAACTTTAATACTGGTCTTATAGTAAAAACAGAATAGTTGATACAGATGCTAACATTGACTGTCTCACATTTGCGCTACCTACTGGGTCATATTAATAAAATATAGCATATGCTAATACTACCAATTTTATAAGCATATGCTAGTAGATATCGTTGAACCGGCCAATAAGATCTCAGGATTTGGTAGCATTTGCTTACAAACTTGTAGCATCAGCACATGCTAGCGTTTTATTAATACCACCCACTGTCTCAGATTTACTCCACTAGACCCCACGTAATATTTACACGTTTATTAAAATTCCGTCAACTTACAAATGTATGAGATATTTACGTCTTGACATTTATAAATGTGTGAAATATTTAGGTACAAATCTTGATATTTAAAATGTTCGGATATTTAATTTAAAAAAGTCTGTGAATTTATAAATGTCTGCGATATTTAGATAAGTGTCGACATTTTTATAAATGTTTGCGAGTCCTCTTCGTGGTTTAGGTATAGGTATAGGTATACTTAAAAATCTCGATATTTATAAATGTCTGCGATATACACGGTGAGGTGGTGGTTTTTGCATTTCCCACTATACTAATATCTGTCCGGGATCCACACGACCGAGATTCACCCGATTTCCATGGCGATTCATTGTTGACAACAATGATTCACCATGGAAATAGGGTGAATCCCGGTCGTGTGGATCCCGGACAGACTATAGATCTCGGAAACCGTACGAGTTAGAAAATCGGTTAAATTAGAAAAATTTTGCACTTTCTTGGGGTTATTAAGAATCTGTAAAAAATTATCCAATACTTTCATTCGTTCCGATTTTATCATGAAAACCGCTTTCTTTGAAAAAAAAATCTTTCTTACGGTTGACGGTATTTAAATGAAACTTGGAACATTTACATTTTTAACAGTTGTCAATTGAATGGTGTTAACAGGCCTTCTAGATTTTGAATAAAGACAATCAACGTTTCGTTTTCCTACGGCCGCCATATTTGGTTTTAACACCGCCGAATTCGCAAAAAGTTAGCCACATCATAGTCAAAAATGTAATCAATATGGACTTTTTTGAAAAAATATGTCAAAGCTTGAATCACACCTTGCAAAGGCCAAGACGCATTTTATTACTGTTGAATTCAATCCTTTTGTTTTCACGTCATAAGAGATTGAAAAAATACGTGTACTTTTTGCAGTTGTTTTCTATCTAAGCTCAGGCCGAGGTTCAGGCTGATTTTACAATATTATTCATACGAATTTTCCAATTTAGATCAAAATCTAGAAGGCTAACAGCTGCCAAAACCATAAATGTTTCAAGTTTCATTTAAACACCGTCAACCGTAAGAAAGATATTAATTTTTTTCAAAAATAATATATTGTGTAACTAGTAGGAATATACATATATTTTCCTTCGTGTTGCACATACTATCGCGCAACTAGACAGAAATAATGAAATTTGAACTATTTTTTAAGAGTACAGGAATATTTTTCCGGCCTAGGCCGGCAAAAACGTCATTCCTGTACAGCTAGTGCGTGTTGCCTAGCAAATGACGCAGTCCTGGAAACGTAAGCTTTCGGATAATAATTGCATGTCCAGAATGTGACGTTTCCAGTACGATCGACGAAAAACGCGATTTTCAGTTTTTTCCGAGGGTTTTTCTTAGTTCTTTTCAGGATAAATCAGGAACGAATGAAGATATTGGAGAATTCTTTAAGTTCTTAATCACCTCAAAAAGGTGCAAGTTTTTTCTAATTTAACCGATCCTAATAGTGGGAAACAAAAAAAGCAACAAGCCTGTAGGTAAAAGTCTCAATATTTGTCAATATCTAAAGCTGAATCCACACTGTATAACAAAACACGTAATACAATAACAATGCTATACAAAATTTTCTTGAGAAAAAGAGGAAAAATCGTTATTTATATAAAAGTTCTTCTTATTTTGCTGGTAGAAGATTTATAACCTTGTCATATAACGTGTTTTGTTACATAGCATCCAGCTTTAAGAAACTTCACATATGTGAGACTGTGAGACCAATTTCTCAAGTTACTAAAACTTTTATAAAAGCTTAATGTTCTCGCAACAAATACGCAATAGACTGCGCAAAATAAGTAACACTTTACACTTGGCGCCCCATATTTGAGTGTTTAACATTCGTTAACAATTTCTTGACACTTTCCCTCTTCACCGAGGGGTATTTCGCAGAAAATATTTTTGTACACTAATTCCCAAATTGTTGAAAATTCCTCTAATTCCCCTACTAATTCCTCTAATTCCCCTGATAATTCCTCTAATTCCTCTAATTCCCCTGCTAATTCCTCTAATTCCCCTACTAATTCCTCTAATTCCCCTACTAATTCCTCTAATTCCCCTACTAATTCCTCTAATTCCCCTACTAATTCTGCTAATTCCTCTAATTCCCTTTCTAATCCCCTAATTCTCTCGCTAATTCCAATAAGTATGTCCGAGAGTATGTCCCTGATATTCTCAGTTTCCCGAAATTTCTAAATTTTTTAACAGCTGACTGCTGAATGCCCGATAATTCGGACGAAAATATAATAACGAATAATAATATAGACATCTAAGGGCCATTTTTTGTCTGAGTTATGAAAACTCGGAGTTAGTTGTCACGACAATGACGCTCTCATTGGTTGTGGTATAGCAACAAACCCCGAGTTTCCATAACTCGGACATGGTTTTTAAAGACGTAAGAATAAAAATGTGTATACTTATTTGAGCTTTGAAGTTAAAAAATGCAGCAGAGAAGCGGCTGGAACCTCCCCATCGCGTGGATCTTTGTATTCTGTGTAGATAGTAGTCAATTCAACAGAATTTGTCATCCACTGTCAGCCCGCTCCCTTTCAATGAGAAAGAATTTTTTCTCTATTTTCCACTGAAATGGTAGAAACTGTGAATATATTTTTAGAACCAGAATTTGATCGTCTTTCTAATGGCGACATAAAAAAGGAGGCCTTGCTTTAAAATTTAAAGTTGATATGCTTAAATGGCACTTCCCGTGGACCAATTGCTTCCAAAAGCCTTTCAGGTCTTCAACGGGTCACCCAATCTCCATGTAGCAAATTTCAGCCAAATCGATTCACTAATCTGGGCTATAGTGTATTTTTAGTGGTACTACAAAATTTCGATTTTTTGACCCAAAGAGCACTAAATGCGAACGAATTTTGTCTTATTTAAAACCAGAATTTGAAGACCTTTCTGATTGTGACAATAAATCTTTCAAAAACTTGTTTTGGATGGTTAAATGAGTGAATAATTTTAAAGTTGGAAATTGGTGTGCCAAAACGGCACTTTCCGTGGGCCGATTGAATCCAAAATTTGTTCGGCTCTTCGACGTGCAATACAATGCCCATGTGCAAAATTTCAGAAAAATCGGTTCAGGGGCTTGGGCTGTACCGCGATTTAAAAGTCCGATAAAAATCTTTTTTTTTTAAATTTTTGGTCAAAAGGGCACTAAGAATGAATGCATTTTTAGAAGCAGAATTTGAAGGCCTGTCCTATCGTGACGTGAAAAATGGGGGTTTGCATTTAAAATTTAAAAGTTGATGTGCCAAAATGGCATTTCTAGTTGCACGATTGGCTCCAAAAGCTTTTCAGATCTAAGTTGGGTTATGAGATGCCTACGCACCAAATTTCAGACAAATCGGTTTAGTAGTTTTGGCTGTGGCGTGTTTACAAACGTACGTACGTACGTACATACGTACGTACACACACACAGACACATTTTGAAAACCGCTTTTTTGGGTTCCTGAGACCTCAAAACGTGAAGATCTGGTGCTATCTCGAATTCGAAAATTTTAGTGATTGCAGTAACCTCCCATTTTTTTAAAATTTTGTTGGAGTTGGGGAGGTTAAAAAATCTGTAAAAAACGCAAACATTTTATCAACAAACCGCAAAAAATAAGAAAATAATTGAATAGAAATTATACAAATGCAATTCTTAGCATAACTCGAGACATAATATCTCCTTGAATATACGTTAAGTAAAATGGTTATTGTAATTAGGGCCGATTTCATAATCAAAAAAATTGAAGTGTCCATTAAATATTTGCCTAGCAACATTTCAAAAGATCTGCTTCTGATTGGCCAAAATCTACATTAAAATCAACATTTTTGTCCTAATGTGGAGAATGTCAGTTATTTCTGTCAAATGGCCCACTTCCGATGAGATTAACGGACCTTAAAAAATAAAATCCTTATGTATTATACCCCCCCCCATTCGAAAGCTCTTCTAGTTCTGCTTCTGAAAATTTATTCACACTTGGTGTCCTTTTGGCCAAATATCCGTGCAGTGAAAAAAAACCTATGTATAACTGTATATTTTTATCACCGGATTTAATAGCTGTTTTTTTTAAGCAGAAAACCTCAGTGACATTTTTTCGAAAAATGTAATTTTAGCCGCAAATGCTC
Organism: Pycnomerus fuliginosus; assembly: GCA_963924575.1. Classification (NCBI taxonomy): domain Eukaryota; kingdom Metazoa; phylum Arthropoda; class Insecta; order Coleoptera; family Zopheridae; genus Pycnomerus; species Pycnomerus fuliginosus. The sequence continues at coordinate 32,136,263 of OZ004620.1, forward strand.
CCTTTTAACCTCCCCACTCCACTTCATCACTTAAAAAAAGGGAGGTTACTGCAATCACTAAAATTTTCGAAATTGAGATAACACCAGATCTTCACGTATTGATAGAGTCTCAAGAACCCCAAAATGGCATTTCTGGTTGCACGATTGGCTCCAAAAGCTTTTCAGATCTAAGTTAGGTTATCACATGCCCAGATACCAAATTTCAGCCAAATGGTCGAGTAGTTTGGGCTGTGGCGTGTTTACGAACTTACGTACGTACGTATGTACAGCTTAGAAACATGAAGATGCCCACCCAGAGCTGAATATTTACCTGGTCGCATGGACCAGGCCACGACAGAGACCGTGCAGAAGTTAGTTACCCCTACCTAACTGCTATTCGAATGCTAGGCGACCAACTAAATATCAGCTCTGGGTGGGCATGTTCATATTTCTAAGCTGTACATACATACAGACACATTTTAAAAACCACTTTTTTGGGTTCCTGAGACCTCAAAACGTATAGATCCGGATTGCACGCGTCGTCGATAGTCGTCGTGCGCAGTTTGAGGGTTCACCCCGAGGCAGTGTTGCCAGTTTGGTGATTTATTTATTGTGATTTAGTTATTTTATTATACCGGAATTGTACACGCTATTTGTACACAATCATTCTTCTTGTAATTCCTCGCTAATTGCCTACCAATTTCTATTAATTTTCCACTAATTCCTTGTAATTCCCCACTAATTCCTACTAATTCCCCACTAATTCCTCTAATTCCCCACTAATTCCTCTCTAATTCCCCTAATTCCCCACTAATTCCTCTAATTCCCCACTAATTCCCAAAGCTTGTACACCAAAATTCCCCTGCGAAATACCCCTCGCTCTTCACATTTGCATCGTGTGGCTATTCTTTCAAATTTAAGTTAACACTATTTTGTGACGACAATCTATGCGAAGGCTTCCTGTTACGTATTCTGTTATCGTTACCTACATTCTATTTGAACATCCTGCATCATTACGTGAAGACAATGATGATTGTACGGATCAAAATCGTTTAAGTAAACACGGAATGCAACAATCAAGTACGTTTCTTTGAACTTCCATTTCGAATGAAACGAAGAACGTCCTTTAGTTTACCAAAGTGCAAAATCTAGCAAAATTGGTACCTACTAAATGATTGAGAGTGGCCCTGAATGATAATTTATTTACGTGCAAAATTTCATTTTAGTACCTCAATACGTTCCAAAGTTATGATCGATAAACTCGAACAGGTATCAATAGATAAAAAAAACATTCGGTGCAAAATTCGTACAAAACTTACCTTTATGTATGGATTGACGTTTAATAAAGGACCTTTAACTTTTATTATGAAATCGGCCCTTAAGGCTTAAAGACAACTTTAACTTTAAGGAACCTTTTTAACTTTTATAATTACAAAATTAACGGTTAACGGTTTGACTTAGCCGGAAACCGTCCATAAAACAAACAAAATTAGTTTTCGATCACACGTTTTTTAGTTAATGACTCGATCGAATGATACTTGCAAATTAGATCCATTACCTTTACAGGAGTCTTCAATACACATAAACTACCAGCAATCATTAAATTTAATAGCAGCAACTATCATTAATATTCCTCTATGATGCTTGATTTATAATTTTGTCTTATTAATTTCTTGGAAAATTGCAAAACGTTAAAGGTAATAAAGCACAAAAGTTGAAACATAATTCGTGAACTTAATGCGCGTTTGATGAATGGATCAACCCGTTTTCGTTTAATTTAGATGCATTTGTCAGGTTTGTCTGTTTGTTCCTGTAATTTAACTTCGCACTTCCTGGCCACGTACCTTAGTATTAATTAATAAAATTCATGAGTCCGTGCCAGGAGAATATACTTCTAGTGCCGTATGACATTCAGCGGCAGTAAAAGAAAATATAGACAGTTTTGACAATGGAAATGACAGATCGATTTCTTAGATTCGAATCGGTTAAGAAATGGCTGATTTATTCCCAAAAATATATTGTATAGTTTTTTTGGGACACCTGATATAATGTGATTCCAGCTTTGAAGGTTTTGTTCCAATGATAATGAGACAGTAAAAGAAATACTTCCTAAACCACTTCAGTTTTACAATAAATTAGCATTCGATTCGCATTTTATCGAAGGACTGTTAAATTGTCAATTTCTTCGAGTTATGAGATTCAGATGAGATGAGAACTTATTTTTTCGCAGACCTCTTGAAGTAAGAAAATCTCACTTCCAGTAAGTACTGTAGAATGCTAAAGGTAAGCGTCCATCTGAGAGAATTATCGCGATTTAATCTCGATAGTTACTCTTCAGTGATGATCCATCATCCATCTGAGGGAACTCTCGAACATCTTACAGGCGATTGCACCGTAATTTTTTAAGGGGTCCTTAAAGATAAGTGACGTTTAAATTCCGTAGATACATTTGTTGAAACAATGGTTTCCACGGATTTCAAGGGTCACTTATCTTTAAGGAACCCTGAAAAAATCCGATGTAATCGGCCATTACTCTCAGTTACCTGAAAAACGACTACCGCAGAGTTTCCTCTCAGTCAACGCTTGGGATATATTCTCAAGATCTTGAGATATTTTCTGTGACCGTGCGTTGGATAATTTTCTTAAGCGTTTGAGATATTTTCACAACCCTTTGAACCAAGAGATTAAGGCGCTAATATTTCTCAGAAGATATGTATCGTCAATTTGTTCACCTTCATCCTCGCATAAACTTTTGCTTGTGTTTCCAGCTCTATCTGTAACACTATCTCTTGCTCTACCTTGCTCTAACTTTCCCTCAAGTTCTAGCTCTAGCTCTACTTCTAACTTTAGCTCTGACTTTAACTCTAGTTCTAACTGTAACTATAACTTACTCTACGTCTGACTCTACCTCTAGCTCTATCTCGACATCTAGCTCTAGCTCTACCACTAGCTGTAATTCTATCTCTAGCTATAACTATACATCTAGGTCTGCCTCTAGCACTACTTCTACCTCTGCCTCTAGCACTACTTCTACCTCGAGCTCTGCCTCTAGCACTACTTCTACCTCGAGCACTACTTCTACTTATACCTCTACTTCTATCTCCAGCTCTACTATAACTTTGGTGGAGCTAGAGATAGACTTAGAGGAAGAGGTAGAGGTAGAGGTAGAGCTAGAGTTATAGTTACACTTAGAGCTAGGTTAACACTTAGGTTGTAGTTGCAGTTAGAGTTCCAGTTCCAGTTAGGACCGGTTTTTCAATCCAAGGTTAATCTACAGATCTGTTGGTTATCCAATCAGATAATCAGAAAGTTAACCTTCGATTGAAAAACCAACCCTTAGAGTTCCAGTTAAATGACAGAAATTGCATTGGATATCTGTCATTTAACATTATAAGAGTGCTTAACATCGATGTTAAAAGTTACAGGATTAGGGAGTTAGAACTGGAGGTAGAGTTACACTTAGAGTTAGAAGTGGTGTAGTTAGATTTACAGTTAAAAATTAGAGGCAGAGCTAAAGTCAGAAGTAGAACTAGAGGTAGAGTTAGAAATAGAGGTTGAGGGGTAGAGTTAAGTTACAGTTAGATTTAGAGTTTCAGTCAGAGTTTGAGCTAGAAGTAAAATTATAGATGTTATCCAATCAGATCATCAGAAAGTTGGGAAATGGACTTATTTGATTGGGTAAATAACAGATCTGATGGTTAACCTTCGATAGAAGAACCGGCCCTTAGAGTTCCAGTAAATGACAAAAATTGCATTGGATATCTGGCATTTAACATTATAACAGTGCTTAACATCGATGTTAAAAGTTACAGAATTAGGGAGTTAGAACTGGAGGTAGAGCTACAGTTAGAGCTAGAAGAGGTGTAGTTAGATTTACGGTTAAAAATTAGCGGCAGAGCTAAAGTCAGAAGTAGAACTAGAGGTAGAGTTAAGTTACAGTTAGATTTAGAGTTTCAGTCAGAGTTTGAGCTAGAAGTAAAGCTATACATGTTATCCAATCAGATCATCAGAAAGTTGGGAAATGGACTTATTTGATTGGATAACTAACAGATCTGATGGTTAACCTTCGATTGAAAAACCGTTCCAGATAAATGACAGAAAATTGCATTGGATATCTGTCATTTAACATTATAACAGTGCTTAACATCGATGTTAAAAGTTACAGAATTAGGGAGTTAGAGCTGGAAGTAGAGCTACAGTTAGAGTTGGTTAGAGCTAGAAGAGGTGTAGTTAGAGTTAGAGTTAAAACTTAGAGGCATAGAGTCAGAAGTAGAACTAGAGGTAGAGTTAGAAATAGAGGTTGAGGGGTAGAGTTAAGGTACAGTTAGATTTAGAGTTTCAGTCAGAGTAGGAGCTAAAAGTCGTGCCATAGATGTAGAAGCCCAGTCAGAGTTAGATGTTAACCTTGAGCTCTAACTCTAGGGTAAGTCCACAACAGAGCTGGGATGAATGATTATAGAATCGATAGAGAGTAACCAGCACTGATAAAACATTAACATTAACTCTATACTATCGTCGCTGCTTAAAATACCTGACCTTGAGCTTCAGCTGTAGCTCTAATTCTACCCTTTAGCTGTAACTCTACCTTTAGCTCTACCTCTATAACTAGAATTAGAGCTAGAGGTAGAGCTAAAGGTAGAGTTAGAGCTAGAGGTAAAGCAAGAGATAGAATGAAAGATAGAACCAGAGCTGGGCACAACCATAAAAGTGAACGGTGAAACACATCGTTTTGAGAAACATTAGCGCTTGAATCTCTTGGTTCAAGGGGTTATAAAAATACCTCAAGCCTTGAAACTCGTGTGGCTCTAGTGCTTTCGCAGAAATTGAACTCTACGCAAAGCAGAATTAGGTGTATGTGCTATTCACTATTCACTAATTACTAAATGTAAAACAGTTTACAAAAAAAACTAAATATGCAATTGCGAATTTCCCGAAGTAATTCTGTGTCAACACCGGTATTCTTGCCCACGACTGGGCTGTGAGTACTCTCACAATTTGAAACTTGTTCGTTTTCTGCGAGAACTCTCCTGAGAGTGAACAAATCGTGCGTTCATCTGAGAGCAACTCTCGCCTTGAATTGGGAAAGTTCTGATAGTTGCTCTCAGGGATGTGTCCACTTGAACAATTCACTCTCGCTAGTACTCTCACGCTTACCTTAATGCACCAACGTTTACATTCGTACAAGAAAAGTAAGAAAAAATAAGAACTTACCAAACAATCTAACTGAGAGACGGGACTTTTCGATCCAGGTTGACTAATGTCCCACACCTTAACGCACCCTTTACCCCCCGTGTAGACATATTTCGTGGGGTTGGATATTGTCACCGCGCAAACTACCTCTCCATGACTCAAAGTGTTGATCTGTCTGGCGTGACGGGGAATCCCCGGCCCTATAAGGGCGTCCTGAGGAAAGGGAACGGGTTGCATCTGCCCGTCGGCACTAACATGGAATGAATAAGCTCTGAAATCGGTAATTAATCAAACAGAAACGATATGGGGGCAACTTACGGTTTACCACCGGGTATTCCACCCAAACCCGGCAGTACGGGCGCCCTCATTTGCGTGTGAGGATCATACCCGACTTGTAACGGAGGTCTCGGATAATTATTTAAAGCAGGTGGAAGGTTATTGTGTAAACCACCGTAAGCTCCAGCCGCTGCAGCTGCCTGCAGATCGTGTGGTGTCCCTGATGGAAAGAAACGAATTATGCAAATGTGCAATTAGCGTCTCGCAATTAAGTAATAAAATAGCAATTACCGTTGGACATGCCCCCTAGGTAAGGCGGATATTGCCCCAGAGCCGGTGGTTTAACGACAGGTTTCAATCCACTACCTCCCGATGACGAACCAGCTGCCGACGTGGGTGTCACAGACTTTGAGATGGGAGTTGATGGTTTTTCGCCATCCAACTTTTTTGTTGAAGGGGTTGAAGCGTTACTCGACGTCCCCGAACGGGGACTGTGAGGGCCGGCGTGTTCCTTCTTGGGGACGAGTTTATCAATTCCGTTCTCCCTCGGCGACGTCGTTCCGTTCGGAGGCGAAACAGGATCCTCGGAGGCATCGTCCACCACCAAGTCCTGGTCGCTCTTTTCGCCGTCGCTATGCTGCAATGCATCAGGGTTGAACACATTGATTTTTATTTATTAATTTTATTATCAAAACTTAAAGGCATTGTCACCAGATAAACGAAAAAACATATAAACTGATAGGATTATGTTTTAGTAATGGGGCCTCGTTAAAATTTTTACATTTTTTTGACTAACAACCGAGTTATGAACATTTCTAATCGCCGCTGCAGGTGTGCGTGACGTCACGTTAGTTCCACCGCCTATTAAACACATTGAGTTCGGACGGGTGGAATTATGGTTACGTTGTGCAATGCCATAACAAAACAAAAACCCGCCCTGCAGTAAGTTTTCATCGTTTTCCTGATAAAACAAGAAAAACGAAATTGTTTAAACAATGGATGGCAAAAATCAGCAGGAGGAACTTCTTTCCGAACAAATACAGGTCTGTGTGTTCCGTACACTTTACGCAATGACTATTCTCTTAGATCATTCTTAAAGGAAAAACTCACACTACTAAAAGAAATGTGATTTGTTTATGTATAGACTATTTTCGCGAAGTTGATCAAGATCAAGCATTCTCGATCCCTGGCAACAAAAGCTCTCGGTATCCGTGTTTATTATGGAACAGTTTTCACAGCTAAGAATAGTGCAAAAACGCATTTTTCGCTAATTAGGTTCAAATCGTACTTTTCAGCTCAGAATAGTGCAAAATCGCGTTTTTGACGGTTTATGCTCAAATCGCATTTTTGTACTATTCTGAGCTAAAATGCGTTTTTGACGGTTTAGGCTCAAATTGTGATTTTCAGCTCAGAATAGTGCTAAAACGCGTTTTTGACGGTTTAGTGCACATCGTGATTTTCAGCTCATAATAGTGCTAAAACGCGTTTTTGACGGTCTAGTTGCAAATCGTGATTTTCAGCTCAGAATAGTGCAAAAACGCGTTTATCGCTGTTTATGTTCAAATCGTGTTTTCCAGCTAAGAATAGTGCAAAAACGCATTTTTCGCTAATTAGGTTCAAATCGTACTTTTCAGCTCAGAATAGTGTAAAAACGCGTTTTTGACCGTTTACACTCAAATCGCGTTTTCGTACTATTCTGAGCTAAAAAGCACAATTTGACCCTAATTAGCGAAAAATGCGTTTTTGACGGTTTAGGCTCAAATCGTCATTTTCAGTTCAGAATAGTGCAAAAACGCGTTTCTGACGGTTTATGCTCAAATCGCGTTTTTGTACTATTCTGAGCCAAAAAGCACAATTTGACCCTAATTAGCGAAAAATGCGTTTTTGACGGTTTAGGCTCAAATTGTGATTTTCAGCTCAGAATAGTGCTAAAACGCGTTTTTGACGGTTTAGTGCACATCGTGATTTTCAGCTCAGAATAGTGCTAAAACATGTTTTTGACGGTCTAGTGCAAATCGCGATTTTCAGCTCACGATAGTGCAGAAACGCGTTTTTGACGGCTTATGCTCAAATCGCGTTTTTGTACTATTCTGAGCCAAAAAGCACAATTTGACCCTAATTAGCGAAAAAAGCGTTTTTGCACCATTCGTAGCCGGAAAACACGATTTGAACATAAACGACGTAAAACGCGTTTTTGTACTATTCAGAGCTGCAAATCAAGATGCGCGCTAAATGGCCAAAAACGCGTTTTTGCGCTAAAATCCCAGCTCGACCAACTAAAGTTTTGTCGCGGTTTTCTTCAGCTGCAGTAGGGTGGAGAGTAACCGAGGAACTTATTTTGGGCTCGTATACATTGAACACCTGACATCGTAAAATCCATTATTCAACACGATTTATTTTTTAAATTTGTGCGATAACGAACAGCGTCCTGCTTTTACAGTGGTGGGTAATAGCTTCGTTCATGCGGTGGGACAAACGTGACGTCACGGCTATTATTTCGCGCTCTTATATCTCACTAACTGTTACGAATTTCAATCTAATATTTTGCCTGTGTGTTTATGATAGGGTACTAATAAGTTTGAATATCAATAAAAAAAATGACTTTCATCTCGTGACAATGCCTTTAACAAAAACAACGAAACAATACGCACTTATATCAACAAAACTATTATTTATCTTCATTGAAATATTTAAATAAAGAATTTGTATACAAGATTTTAGTTGGAAATTATTTTACCGACATTGTTTGCAGGAGATTGCAAGATCAATGCAGGTGGGGGATTCAGCCCTCTGAGTAGTTGATTCGCACGTCATAATGATGATCGCCTTGCGATTTCCTGTAAACAATGACGGTCAAATAATTTCCAACAGTACACCATTGCTATTAAAATATTTAAATAAAAATACCACTTTTGAGACTCTTTCAACTTCCAGTCTGTTCTTAATTTCAAGTGAACCAGGCCAAAAAACTGAGGCTGAGGAATCCACACTGCAGATCAACTGTTTTATACAATATTTAAAACATCCCTAACAGCAGAGCCACTTTCTATAGATGACACTTTATTTAAAAATTGTTCAGAAAACATGATTATTTTTAACAGGATCTGATTTTGCTTGCAGTTTTATAATTATAATGGGTGGGCCAAAAAAAGTTAGTTTTTCAGCGACATTTTTCAGTCTTATACAAGGTTGAATGTAGCTGAAGGATGGTGCTCTCGATGCCACCAATTGGATTGGTTCCACGACTCCTCATCACACGACACTCCATCACGCGACATCTCATCACGGACCTTACATCACGGCGACAGTTCATCACTGTGGCACTTAATCACACCCCAATTCATCACATTACGTAATTTGCCCAGAGTCTAAATGTTTTCTTTAATAAATAAAACAACCCAATCACATTTTATGAAATTATAATGGCCGAAATAAATTCACATCTGAATAATATAAATTATAGGAAATATATTACATAGGTACAAGAAATTAAATCTAACAAAAATGAGTCTATTTTGTGTTTCATAATAATTGTCAATCATATTCTGTAATCTAAGTTTTAATGATTTATAATTATTCTTCATAGGAATGCGTTGTCCAGGTATATGATGTTGCAAATACTGCGTGTAAGTAATATAAGTAACATGATGAATATGATGTGATGAAACTGCATGTGATGAATTGGGGTGTGATTAAGTGCCACAGTGATGAACTGTCGCCGTGATGTAAGGTCCGTGATGAGATGTCGCGTGATGGAGTGTCGTGTGATGGTGTTTCCGGACACCAATTGGGTTGTAGATAACACCATCTTTGTTCTTTGTAAGAATTTTTATTTAATAAGGGTAAGAAATTCAGTAATAATACTGAACGTCAGGTTCGTTATCCATTGACAAATGACAATGTTGTTTAGGCAAGACTGAAGGCTCTTTTTCTATTTTCAAAACGTCCAGGCATTGGGTCGAAAAATCGCTAGGAAAATGGAAAAAATTAAACAGAGAGGTTTTTTGCTGGAATAGATAGATTTCAGGTCCCATTGAAAGGGCCATCTTTAAACCCAAGGGAGATTTCGAGTACGTTCCAGTCTCAAATTGTTCTATGTGGTTCATACTATTATGGCACAAAGCGGTAGCCCATTATGAGAAAATTGTTTTGGTAACCTCATGGACTGCGCTTCCGGAAAGTCGCTCAACTTTGCGTGACTCCTGTGGCTAAATTATGGGTATCCGGTGAAAAGTGCATAGAAACTTTCTTGTAGAGAATTTACTAGTCTTCAATATTGTGAATACATTTATATTTTTCGAACCATGAAGAAGAAGCCAGTTATGGGGCAAAAACGTAATCCTTGCACATAATTCGCAGAGTTTGGGGGTGTTCCAAGCTGGGGCGGAAGGCAAAATTTTAGTATGTTTTTCGTGGCTCTGAAATCTTACCATTCCAACAAAAAAGGGGCCATTATAAAAGAATACCTCTACTTTTTAGATACATTTTTAGTCTTAATTTGTGGTTTTTTTCATGTAAAATTAAAAAACCGAGAGGTGCGAGAAAAATTAGAATACCTTCCTAATACCGTATATACTTAGTTGCAATATTAACGAGATATTATTAAAAACCCCATAAAAAATTAAAACTAATAGCACTTCTTGGTGGTATATCAACGGAAGCGGACTTTAGGTGATTTTTATCCTTTCACATAAAGCCATCAGAACGTGTGTACAAAATTTCAGCCCCCTGATAATTTTTCCAAAGATCAAACGGACTTTTTGTCATAATGACAATGAAGCAACTTCCAAGAATTTAGTACGGTGGCGTGATATCAAGATATTTAGATATCAAACAGACACCGTAACGACCTATTATATGTTAAATAGAGCGTAGTTGTCGCAAAATGTTAAGTAGCCTACGCAGACATTTTGCAGAGGTTGTAATCTCGAGTTCACCGCTTCAGACGATTTTATCGTTTGGCTTTATGTTATGGAGAGAATTTTTGCGCGTTTGTGTGTAATACTCATTATTTTATTGGGCGTTTTATATGCAAAAAAGCGACATGAACTGAAATTGCAGTTTTTATTTCTCTCTTATTTAAATTTTATGCCTTCCAGTTTTCAGTTCACTTTTTCAGTTACACCCTCAAAATTCATTTATTCTTTCTACGTGAAATGTTGTAGACGTACCTATTCATTCGATTTGATTACTTGGCAAGATCGAGGATTTAACTCAAAGTGGAGTAGCTGTACTCAAATAATGATCATTTTTCAACAGGTGTCTGCAGAAATCTTTAAAAAGTTTTCGAAGATTAGCTCTTAACAAGATACTTAACAAATTCTGTGGACATCAGAATGTTAAAGCTGCAGGTTTTTCTGTTTGCTCTACCTACTGCTTCAAAGAGCAAATTATCTTGCAAAAGAATTCTTCTACTCCAAGCTTGAAAGATTGAAATGTAGTATTTATTATACAGGGTGTCGACGAACCCTTGTAACACCTCGCCATTTCTTTATTTTTTGGAATATCTACCTGAAATTTTTATGGTTTCATATTATGTATATGAAAGCGCTAATTTTGACACATTTACAAATTTTTTGTTGACCGGAAGTGGCGTTAACTTTGTTATTTTAAATAGCAAGTTGACGGTTCCTTTACGTAATTCGAAAAACATTTTAATTCTCTTTACAATGATATCAAAAAATATTACCTTAAGTTTCAAAGATGGCCGCCAGAGGGCCGAAATGTTTTTATTCAAGTTGGCTGCGTTTGACGAAAATAGTTTCAGTGGCTTATTGTCGGCTATTCGTAACAGATATTTCTATGCTGTCGCGGACTTTTTTGTAGGTCTATTCGTTGCCGACATTTCTCCCTTATACGATTTTAATCCATCTTCAAGCGTTTAGGCAGCGTTCGCAGTAAAAGCGCGAGAATGCGAAGTTTTTTCGGGACCGAAAAACTATTAATTGTAATAACTCGAGAACCAGTGGAGATATTTTACTGAAACTTGATATGCGTTTTTGGCGTACAAGTCTGTTGAAGGTGAGGGGGTGTCAATTTTGGGGGATGAAATTTAGGGGTTGAAAATCACAAAAATACGAAAACTTCTCAAATATTTTGCACATGGAAACCACATATATTTTGACATTATTGACATCTACAGGGATACACATCGCATTGATATACATATTCCGTTGTTTTTTTTTAATGCAAAGTTGTTCGTTTTTTGACTTTGTTAACTCTTATTTTCGCTGAAACGTTGATTTTCTAAGCCAAATTGTACGTTAATTGTAAATGGAAAGGTACACACTTTTTAAGCTAAAACAAAAATTTGGTCCTTCCCTTCTCTAATGGGCGTCAAAAAACAGGATATCCCACACAGGCAGCATTATTAATTGAGAATTTTGAGAACCTCTGAAAATTACATATTTTTACAGTTTTCCAAAAAACGAACAACTTTGCATCAGAAAATTTATGAAAATGTTTATTATTTAGACAATATGCGCATTTTAGAGGATTTTTGCACTAATCTGAACAGTAACTTTAACTTGACTAAAAACATTTCGGCCCTCTGGCGTACATCCTTGAAACTTATGGTAACATTTTTTGATACGATTGTAAAGAAAATTAAAATGTCTTTCGAATCGCGTAAAATAACAAAGTTAACGTCAATGCCGGAAGTAACAAAATGTTTGTAAATATGTCAAAATTAGCGTTTTTCTAGGTATATCAACCCATACATATTTCAAGTTGATATTCCAAAAAATAAAGAAATGGCAAGGTGTTACATGGGTTCGTTGACACCCGGTATACATAGATGTTGAATTGCATGAATTATTGAAAGATAAAAACATAAACCCTTGCAAAAGAAAAGAAGATAATAGCTGCCATTATAGTAAGAATCAGAATGTACAATATCTTTTTGTGAATTTAGGAATTTAAAAAAGATTTCAGAGTAGAAGTTATTTAAAGAATTTTCCATAGTTTCAAGTTTCAACCCCTAAATTAAACATGAGCAATTTAGAAAGCAGAATTTATATTCGTCAATCACCTACTTACTTTGGACCTTGGAATACGAGTGTGAAATTTAGTTTCTTAGGATTTGAAAAGCTCTCTTAATCCAAGTCCATAAATCGGCACAAGCAATAACAATAAACGCCCGACTGAGACTTAAAAGCAAGATGGTGCAGCAATTCGAAAGATGCAAATGTCTGAGACATGCAAATAACTGGAAGAATGGAGCGCGTGTTCATTTCGGCGATTTAGGTCATGTGGGTTTGTAATTTCGGGATGCATTTTCTTGAAATACTTGTTAGAACCGCGTCCTGACGGCTCCTGAGCGACATTTTACATTTTAATAAAACATTCAATGTGCATTTACTGCTGCGCCTGTTTATTGCACGTTATGTTTATGACCCAAGCTGCAAACTGCACTAGGTGGCCGCACATAAAAATGCATCGTTTAAATTTGCCAGAATCCCAATAAAACGTCGTTATTATTGCATACAACTTGCGCATAAAATTCTCTATTACTTTCTTATCCGCTGCAAAATTGTTACTTCTGTTAGTAGACGACAGACACTAAGAATAACGTAAATTCAAATTGTTAGTGTGTTAAAATTGTCACTACGTACTTTAATACTTACGTGTCCCATGTCTTTCTCCTCTTTCTTGGGTTTCTTGTGTTCGGATTCTTGCGGCGTTCGCGGTCTGTACTTCTCCCTTTCAGCCGGCGATATTGAATTTCTCTGTAAAAATTTAAATGTTGAATCTCGAGCAGAATCATTAATCGTGTGCTGTTTTATTTCCATGCAGATTTTGCTTCAATTAATGTGAAGCGTAAAAATAATTTCGATATTTATGTGCCTTCGAACGATTTTCCGTCAATAAAACTTTATTGCTTGATTGTATAACGTTTCAGTAAAATTCAGGTGTGAAGTTTTTCCAATTATGAAACTAAAGGCCCCAGTCAACGAAGTGAAAATAAAAACAAAAATTACTGCAGTTCTGCAAATTGACTGAAGTTGTAGGTTAAACAATTCTATTGAACATACTGAAAGTTTCCAGGAATGGGGTGTGAGCTCGAGCCACCATCATGGCGAAGAGGTACAGTTTTTGTTAACTTTGCAAATATCTCATGAAATATTGATTTTATCGAAAAAATAGACTTATAATAAATTGAAGAGTACAATTCTCTAGATAAAAGGTTATATACATTTTTGCTGACACTAAAATTAAATCTCTAAATCGGCGGCTAAAGCAGTCTATTGGTCCAACGATGTCAACCCCCTGAATTTGGGCAGCCAAAACCGAAACTAAAAACAAGTAGCGACTATTAAATTCAAAAAATTTTAAAAAAAAACCTCTCTACAACAAAACTATACAGTGTTAAGCAAACGTAGGGAACGGGTAGTTTATTTGACAAACGATTGTCATTATCGAAAAACGGTTCCTATAAAACTTCAATACGACTAGCGTATCTTTTGACGTTAATGATTTTTTTCTACTTTTCGTCACGGAGCGGAGTGATATGATTTCATTCTTTTTTAAATGGAATGCCCGGTGTATTTTAGCATACTTGCAATGCCCTTAGGAGCCTTTATTCATCCCTAAAATATTACGGCTTTTGAACCTCTGGTTTGGGAGTAAAAAAATGTTTTCAAAAAAAGTGGGAGTTTACGTCATTCTGCTTAAAAATTCCCCGGTTACGCAGGTACAGTTTTTATAAGAAAATAAGATGAAGACCTTATTGCAGAGGCTTGAAAACAGCTCTGATTCAATTTTAGTTGTTACGCTATGTACAGGGTGTTCAAAATGGATTTTCAAAATTTGAGAATTTTGAAGTCATTTTTCTCAACTTTTTCAAATGGAACGCCCTGTATATTTTTAGCTAGCATAATGTAGAATTCATAAAGGAACGTTTTTTGTCCTACAAACAGATCGGTTATTTTCATCCGTTTTCGAGTTATTCGCAAATATTACAAATTTTCTTGCTTGCAGACAATTGTTAAGTACTTAAAAAAAAAAAAATGTTCAAAATGTTCTCTATTTTGGTTCATGAACCATTTAATTGGTTTTTGAAAAAACATTTCTATTACCTTTAACATTTCGTATAAAAATAATTTGCCTACTACAAACAAAAATACCAAAATTTCAAATAAGTTGCTAAGGAAGGGTGGTGGAAATGTCTTCATGAACAAATTAAATTGTTCATAGTACTGTACAGTATTAGGTTGAGTGCTTATGTTGCAATTTTAGAAGTTAAAATTGTCTGCATAATAGAAAACTTGTAATTTTCCGAATAACTCGAAAACGACTGAAAATAACCAACATGTTTGTATAACAAAAAATATTCTCTTATAAATTCTACATTACACTAGCTAAAAATATACAGGCCGTTCCATTTGAAAAAGTTGAGAAAAACAGCTTCAAAACTCTCAAATTTTGAAAATTTATTTTGAACACCCTGTACATAGGGTGACAACTAAAACTGAATCAGAGCTTTCTTCGAGCCTCTCCAACAAGGTCCTCGTCTTATTTTCTTATAAAAACTGTACATGCGTAAATGGGGATTTTTTAAGCAGAATGACGTAAACTCTAATTTTTTTTGAAAATATTTTTGTACTCCCAAACCAGAGGTTCAAAATCCGTAATATTTCATGTAGATGAAGAAATAAAAATCAAGTTTTTCATGCTCAGAATTTAATACAGAACTCGAAAATATTAGGATAAAATTTAAAAACTAAATGGTAGGTCTATTTCCTCTGTAACCGGAAGTGATTCAAAATGTCTCTAAACGTCAAAGAGTGCAGTTTATCGTATTAAATTTGTTTGCCAAATTTCATTGAAGAACTGTGGAAAAAAGGGGGCGTTAGGAGAAAAACGAATAGAACCTTTTTTATAGAGAATTTTATACTCTTCAATTCATTACTTACTGGCTTTTTTGATAAAGTCATTATTTCACGAGATATATGCAAAAAAAGAAAAAAGCGATTATCAGTTAAAAAAACTCTAATATTTTGTGCATTATAAAGAGAAAAAATTCCCCCTTTTCAATGATACGTCGTTATTAAGAAAAATGTCGATGAAATCATATCCTCCGTGATGTAAAGTAAAAAAAAATCATTAACGTCAAAAGATACGCCTGACAGTCGCATTCAAGTTTTATAGGAGCGGTTTTTGGATAATGTCAATAGTTTATCAAATAAACTACTCCTTCCGTACTTTTTTTTAACACTGTATAGTTTCGTTGTCGTATTTTTTCAACATTTTTTTAATTTAGTTAGCCACTACTTGAGTAAATATTAATATATTTTCGATTTCGGTTTTTGCATAAACCTGTCCAAATTCAGGGGGATGACATCGTTGGACCAATAGACTGCTGCTTTAGCCACCGATTTAGCGATTAAATTTGAGTGTGAGCAAAAAATGTATATAAACTTTTTTCTAGAAAATTTTACGCTCTTCAATTTGTTATATAGCTATTTTTTAGATAGAATCAATATTTCATAAGATATTTATTTGCAAATTTAACAAAAACTGTGCATCTTCGCCTTGATGGTGGCTCGAGCTCACACCTAGGGGACTTTTAGTATGTTCAATAGAAAGGTTCAAGCTACAACTTCGGCCAATTTGCATTGCTGCAGTAATTTTTCTTTCTATTTGCCAAATTCAAGTCTTTATTGACTGTGCTAAACGTTTCAGTAAAATTCAGGTGTACAGTTTTACGTTTCTCCAATTAAAACTAAAGCAGAAAAGGGATTCAGGATAGCCTCGTCTAGTTAATGAAAGATTATTTGTGCTGAAGCATCCCATACATGTTTTAAGTTAGACAACCCACCTCTTCCAACATTAAACCGAGGCCCCTGCGTGCGTAAACTTTATTAACCATTCATCTCATCAATTTAACATTGGACTTTGTAGGGTGAATTAGCCCCCTTAAAAGTTTTTCGTAAATAAAATAACAGTTGTCCGAACCGCTATATACCGTGATAATGCGAAGGGTGTAGAAAAAGGAAACTTGAAGCACGCAGGAGATTTGTGGCAGTTTTATTTTCTCGGGAGAACGAACAGGATGGCACTACAAACAATAAAGTCCGCGTTATTATATGTGCCGTGCATTTGAATGGCCCCCTTTGTGCAGCCAAAGCAATAAAGTTAGCTTCTCTCTTTCATCCACAGTTTTAACACCGTACCCTTCGACTTAATTTGTTTGATTCAATTTTATAATTTGAACACATTTTATTGCGAGGACAACGATGATTCACGTTTTATTACCGGGAAGTAGATATCTTCACGATAGGAATAAAACAAAGTCCCCGTTTAATTATACCCGCAATAATGGAATTTCGTGGTGGAATTGCTGGAATTGCAACAGATACTAGATGCACGCGCAACCTCAATTTATACACGAATTTGTATGCATTGGGAATGGTTTGACACTCTATCTTTACGGTCGGATGGTTCCACCCATTATTAGAGAAGGGCCCTGCAAACAGTTTGTTTGGCAGCTGCGATTTACCTGCTACAACCCCCGGAATGTGTGTCCCTACCATTTACACTAGTGCCTGATAAACCTGTTCGACGGTTCAATCGGACGGATGAAATAGCAATAATTATTGTTTAAAAAAAATGTGATTACATTAATTAAATGTTAATGCTACATAATTCAACGAACCATGGCAATTTGTGTTCTCAGAATTGCATAATAGTACACTGAATAATGTGATGTTAAATTAGCGTGGAATATCCTGGCGCCTCCACCATTTTTCTTCCCACGCTCTCGCAAGATAATGAGATTACGTTTTCGCCATTAACTTAAAAAAAGATTAATTTTATTCACGTTCATCATTAACTTTTAAAAGAATTTTGCGATACAGAATGTGCAATAAATTGCGAGTATTTTGACATAAAATAATACTCAAGGAAGGAATATACTCATTAAATATTCGAGTACTAACTTTTTTAACCTCCCCACACCACAGTTTAAAAAATGGAGGTTACTGCAATCACTACACCTTTTCTAGATCTAATTCAGAAGGCGTCAATTGAATTTCAGAATCCGTCAATTGTAGTTCAGAAAACATCATTTGTATTTCAGAATGCATTACTAATTCAGTTGCTTCGGCAGTAGGTACGTTCTGATGGACTACAATTGATGGATTCTGAATTTCAATTGACGTTTTCTGAAAATATATTGACAAAACTGAACTACAATTGAGGTTTTCTGAAATTCATTTGACTAATCTGAACTACAATTAACGGATTCCGAAATTCGATTGACGGATTTCGAAATTCAATTGACGGATTCTGAAATTCAAATGCCTCTTTCTGAACTACAACGGGAAAATGTGTAGTGATAGGACCTAGTTCTTTGATTTGAACAAATAGTAATGAAAGTAATACTTTTTGTCATTAGTTCGATGTTTGATGCACTCCGTCTGCGGCGTCGTGCATCAATCAAACGAGTAAATAAAAGGTACTTTCATTACACGTGTTCATCTCCTATGCAAAAAAATGGAAAAGATATTTTTTCAGTATCTGGCGCAACTTCTTTTTGCAACCCTGAACTAAAAAAGTTAAAAAAGTCGATACCTTATTTCCATAAAAAAAATAATGACTTTGGCCAGTGTGAATAAACAGTAACAAAGCTTTTGTTTATAGTTTGATCTTTTTCTTCTGCAAGAGAAACTTGTATTTTTATCATTTATTAATTCAAGATTAAGCATCTTGTAACACTTTATTCACACCACCCTTCAATGTGCTATGCAGGCTGCTATGGAAGAGGCTGAAACCTCCCTACTTGAAAAATTATATAAATTTTAATCGACTAGTTTTTAATTTTCTTACATTCCATAAAAATTTTAGTTTTTTTGCCAAAACGACCCTAAGGGCCGGTTTTTCCATCTCATGTTATCTTTAACATGAAGTTTGTCACCCTAGTCTCCATTGTGACAACAATTGTTTCTATGGAAATAACCTCATGTTAAATTTAACATGAGATGGAAAAACCAGCCCTAAGTGTGATTTTTAGACTTTGATTGATTTGATTTTTAGATTTTGAAGACTTCAGTATGCCGATAGAAAAAAAGGGTGTCTATCTATCAAATTCAGATTTGGTATGCCAAAAAGGTACTCTTCCCATTGTTATATTGTGTGGAGAAGATAAAAATACTAAACCTAATATTAATATTAGAAATAGGTAAAATATTACGGCGGCCTAAACATGACAGCGGGCTCCAACATGGGATACGTACTTATAAATGATGTGTAGTAGGTACAGTCGGGGTCTTTGAAAATGCCCACCCCACGGTGACGATTCACCTGGTTGTCTGTATCACTGCAATGTGTTTTTTCGAAGTCCCAGACTGTACCTAGTGCCTGGCTTAAAAAAGTTACATATATTTGCATAAGTTGTGTAAAATGAAAGAAAAAATTTTGAAGAGTACTGAGCTCCAAATGTTTCAAAATACTTATTTATGTATTGCATTTTATCTACTATTTACAATTACTTCATCCTTCAAAATAAGAAATCCAATTTATTCGAAATATGCCTACAATCCCAGAAACTCAAAAACGGGTCCTCAAAGCCTCTCTAAACGGTAATATTATCTAACAAATAGAAGTCTCGCCTCTTGGAACTGTATCAAAAGACTCTTGAATTACATGGGAGCAATAAAAAATGCAGCAGGGAAGCGGCTGGAACCTCCCCACTGCGTGGGTCTTTGAATTCCGTGTCTTGTATTTAAAATTTTAAAAAACTTGTTTTAGATGGTTAAATGAGTATAATTTTAAATTTGAAAATTGACGTGCAATGCCACCTCCATGTGCAAAATTTCAGGCAAATCGATCCAGAGGTTTGCGCTATATCATGTTTTTAAAGTACGTTAAAAATCTCGAATATTTGAGTTTTTAACTGAATACATTTTTAGAAGCAGAATTTGAAGGCCTTTTTTGTATATCGTCAAAAATAGGGGTTTGCATTTAAAATTTCAAAGTTGATGTGCCAAAATGGCACTTCCGGTTGCACGATTAGCTCCAAAAGCTTTTCAGATCTAAGTTGGGTTATGAGATGCCTATGTACACGTACGCACATACGCACATACACACACCACTTTTTTGAGTTCCTGAGACCTCAAAAAGTATCGATGAGGTCTTATCTCGAATTCGTAAATTTTAGTGATTGCAGTAACCTCCCTTTTTTTAGAAATTGTGGGGTTGTGGAGGTTAAAAGGCGAGCCCCAACCACCATGAAATGTTAAAATGCGTTTTCTCTTCAATTTCAAATGTATTTTTGTTGTCATAATGCCACCTCTTTTAAATATATTATAAACTTGATGACCTTTTTAAATGGTCGTTTCCATTATTAAGGAAACATCGATTGATGTCAAATCGCATTGCTTATTTGCTTTTCGTTTCCACTCGAAACTAACAACTTTAACAAAACTTCATTGGAGCTCGTTTCTCAAAGCATTTTTACCTTTTAAAAATTTCAAAAGCTGAATCAAAGAATAAACTCCGAAAAGCGAGACACACTTCTATTGTAGGTAAATAAAACGCCAGGAACTTTAAACGATTTAATAAAAAAGCAGTAAATTGTAAATTTTTGAGCAAAAACCCCGCGGAATGCGCCCCTAATTGAGTGGATCGGAACACACAAAAACACCCATTCATGAATACTAACAATCTGAACATGCGTCAGCAAAACACCAACCGCTAGGATCTCGACGAGAGCATTATTAGTTATTACAAGGGGACAAGCTGCGCCATTAAGCAACATATTGTCCATTATGGGGTATAACATTTACGTTATAAGCATGGAGAGTCACTTAGGGATGATTCACATCCGAGAGTGTTTTCCCCGTCCGCCCCTTAATACCCCATTGTTATTTGAGAAAATTAATTTTCTTAAACATAATAAAATCGTTTTAATTCCAGTAGGGTGGAAATGGAATTTGCAGTGATCCAGTGATCCTCCCCTCGGATGGGGATTAAAATCGCACCTTTTTATCATCGCTAGTTGTGTAATATTTTTTCGTTCTCCCTGTCTGTATCTAATCCATTTAGCCGCCCTTGCCGGCTGTCAGGCACGCTTAATGCCGCTCTTTATTTCCATCCGACAACCCCAAAGCAACGGTAAATAAAGAACCGACCTTAGGATGCGCTAAACCCACTCTTTCAATTTAGAAAATTGAAACGCCACATGTTTTCACTGTTCACTTCCAAACCCTTCATTTTCTCGGCGAGATTGACTTCCCAACAGCTGCAGGCGTTATCACAACAAGATCTTTATGTTTGAGTTTTGATAATTCTGGAGGAGGTACATTTATCTCAATCTCCGAACTTGTAGTAGATTGGAATGGATGGCCCCATTGAAATCGAACGTAATCGACTCAAAAAATCAGCTTTCACCCCTTAATTCGAATGCCGCAGAAAAACTAGCAGTCTCCTGCCATCAGCAGACGGCGCTGTAAAGTGACGTGCCCTAATCTATTGTTAAATCCTGGTCGCTTCCGACCCTTTTATATTGTGTGTTCTGCGTCGTCCCCGTATTAAGCGCCGTTTCGAATCACGAACCTTTTGTGCGGTCGAGCGAGACGACGCTTTATATTCGTCGACTGTTTCTGATTCGATTATTGTTTTGACTTCTAAAATGGTTTATGGAGTTTTGCGTTAATTTTTTCGCGCTCAATTAATTTCGCAAGCCCGTGCACATCGTCATTGTCGACGACCTGCTCTTGACACTTTGGAGTGTTGGCGAAATGCCTCTGCCGACAACAGAAATCTATGGCCCCAGCCCTAATTAGCCGGAACATTGTTTGGCGTCGCTCTTGTTTCTTTCCTATCTTAATTGAATTCGTATCGCGACATGTGACCGTGGACGATCATTATTTCGAGACCAGAAATACTCCAGATAAGATTATTCACACTTTAGTTAAGCCGTTACTAGAGACGATATCGGATCTCGAATGAAGTATTATGTTTTGGAAGGTACTAGTGAGTCATAAGAGATCTACTTTAAAGCGCAAAACAAATAAAGAGCGTGTAGCGCCGTTTTGGTCTATCGATAAGTATATTTCAAGTACCTACCTACAATATCATAAAACTACATGTGCTGATATGAATAAACGGCAACCGAGCTTTTGCTCATATGGGTACCCTCCCAACGGGCACACACACGTTTTTTTAACGTCGAAATCACGTTAGGGTGGTTGATTTGACGTCACTGGTTGAAAAAGCCACGTTGAATTTTTCTTTCGACGTGAAAATCACGTTTACTTTTGGTACATTTTGCAACGTCTACGTAAATATGACGTTTTTTGGAAGTTGAAACTTATTCGTTAAAATAACGTCGATATAATAACATAAACACGTTGGTAATGCGTCAACAACTATAGGTTGTCTAATTTTGGACGTTGCATAAACGTTATAATATTAAGGTTTTTTAGTCGTGTAAGAAATGACGTCCGAATCACGACTTATTTATAACGAACAAACGTTGCATTTATAACGTTATATTTGCGTTTTTACATGAAGGTCTTAAAGATGTATTGAAATGGTCATGACGTTCAACGTTAAGTAAATGGGTCATTTTTCACGTGTTTCAGTCGTGACTAAAATGACGTCCAAATGACGACTTATGTATAACCAATGGAGACTTTTGCACGTTGAATAAACGCATTTATAACGTTATATTAGAATTTTTACATGGACGTCTTAAAGATATGTTGAATTGGTCATGACTTTCCACGTTAAATAAATGTGTAATTTGTGACGTTATAGGCAAATTACAATACAAACGTGTTTTAGTCGTGACTAAAATACGTCCAAATGACGACTTATGTATAACCAACAGATATTTTTGCACGTAGAACAAACGTTGCATTTATAACGTTATATTTGAGTTTTTACATGGACGTCTTAAAGATGTGTTGAAGTGGCGATGACGTTCAACATTAAATAAATGTGTAATTTTTGATGTTATAGACACGTTACAATATGAACGCGTTTTAGTCGTGGCTAAAATTACGTCCAAATCATGACTTAAGTATGTATAACCAACGTTATGTTTGAGTTTTTATATGGACGTCTTAAAGACGTGTTGAAATGGTCATAACGTCCAACATTAAATAAATTGTAATTCTCGCGTTTTCAACGAGAAAATTTGACTGTGTGTGAACTCGGTGAAGAACACATATTAATATTATTATCGAACAATTGCCTTTAGAACAATATACCTTTCGAACAATTGTTTTTAGAACAATTTGTTTTCGAACAATTTCATTCGAACAATTTTCCCGATACGGTAATTGACACTTACAACTACAAATGAACCGAAAACTCGTTTGAAAAAAAGATAATATTTCCGAGAGACTTTCGACAAGCTGTTAAGCACTGCTTTGAGTACTAAGATACCAAGAAAGAAGTAAAAGCTACTGCGAAACGCAAACAAAATTAAGATACACATTATTTGACAGTAAAAACCACGAGAAAAACCATAAAAAATTGAGAGGAAATGAAACTGAGAAAATGATCTTGCTATTTTGCTATTAAAATATTCTTATGAAAACGCAGGTAGTCCTTTTAGGAGACGCTTAGAAAATTTCCGCTTTATTAAAATTTAATTTTTTCTGATAACATGCTACAATCAGCAACTCTGACCCCATTTTAGATAGCGAGACCGCATTCCAATAATTCTAAAGCACTTGTAAACCCGTAAATGACGGCCCTGAATGTTTATGTTTACTATAACATTTTGACCTCAACATTTTGAAGGAAACTAATTGTGACAACGATAATGAACAAGAAATCATCCAAAGATATCTATTTATAATAAAACAGAACGGATTTTATGCAAAGTGCATAACTTTTTATTTTTGCATATAAGTTAAGCAAATGATAATTCTGAATGAATTAAATAGTTTAAGCCTGATTTGCCCTAATTAATAATTGCATATTATGCATATTTATGCATACTACCGCTGTATAGCGCATATATTGCCTATTTTTGACGTTTAATGCATAATGGAAAGAATTTTTTGTTCAATTTTCGTTCAATCTGTAGGCCAGTCATATTAGACAAAAAATGGGCTTAACTTTAGATTACACGTGCGTAATATGCTTCTTACAACTATCGTGAAAAATCAAAACTACCTTGGGTTTGTAGTGTTTTATGAGCAATTTCATTTAGGTTCACTAAAATCGGACCACAAATAACAAAGTTATAGCGTGAAGTTTTAATCTCACACCTTTTAGAACCACTCTTGGCTTTACATTGCAATTTCTCCAATTCAAACATTTTCAAAGAATGCGTTTTATTTACTCGAAAGTTGATCATTATGTCATAATTCATAAAAGTTTGTAATAATAAGTATGAAAATCTTATCGCAATAATTACACAGAACGGCATAGCACAGGATTTAATCTCCGAAACAATCCCATACAATAATAACAGTTCATGCAATGCAAACATTAAGAGACTGTAATATATTGTAATATAGCGTCGAGTGAAATCAGACGTTACATAAGATGGAATTGAAGATGCAACCACGCGATTACAATTCAATGCGAGTTCACAAGACTTTATCCAAAGTGTAATTTGCCCTCCGCCATATCCTATTCTGCACGAAATAAAAATATGACGGTCTTACACGGAATGTTAGCAGAAAATTAGCAAAACGAGTGATTTAATTAATTAGCGAAACGGCGAAACGAATGCCATTAAAGGAACCGGGAATTCGAGTCGTGAATGTACTGTTAATAATCCAGTAAATGAGGCGTCTGTCGTGATGAAATAGGTCATGGAAGCTTTGGAGTTTTACAACCCCTCTCGTATGTTCCGGGCAATTTCTTCTGCGAGCTTCGAGTCGATGAAGCTTTTATTTCCCCTGGGGAATTTGTCCGAGTCGAGAAATGAAACTATACGGAACCGAAACACGTATTTTGTCACCGGAACGTCTGAATTCTCGAAGAAAACGAGAAAATATGTTCACCTAGCACGTCAAATAAAAGTTGAGTTTTAATCTAAAAATGCCATTGGCTTGGCTTCATAAATAAATTAAGCCTATGGGAATATCAAACAACTGGTGAGTTTTAAAGTCTCTCACATCCCGAGAGCGATATCTTCTTGGGAGGTTCTTTGCACCCCCGTCGAGGAATTTTATATCCTCCCTCTAGAGCACACGTTCTCCAACGGCTTTATGTAACATTCAAATGTCACCTGTGTTGCCGTAAATACCTCCAGATATATTACGGAATATTGTAGGAGAATACGAAACGTCTGTTGGTTATAAATTATGCGGTTATCCGGTACTCTTTTTGCATCCCAACGTGCAGTCTTATTCCTTGGCGAGATTTATAAGGTACATGGATGTGTCCTGGCGATTACAATGTTAAAGCCTATAATGACCTCGGTTGGCAGTGACATGTTATTTAGAGTCGCATGAAGCATGGTGGGTACTCAAATCTATATTACCTCTGCGAAATATATAATTATGCCAGTTGCAAAATATACTGCATTTTCTTCCAAGAAATGCTGATTTTAGTGTAAAAAATGTAATTTATTTTTTTGCCTGAAATAGATTTGTGAACATTCTCTTATTTTTTACTTTATTTATGTTTGGCATGATTTAACAGTAACAAAGCTTTTGCTTATATCTCTAATCCTTTACATTAGGGGAAAAACTTGTATACTTAACTGGTCCAATTTTTTTACTGGTGGCTTTAAAAACTGTACCTAGACATTTAATGCATTTACGGATGATGTAATTATAATTATTCCAACAACCCATAAAGCCACGAATTATGTTACAATCATTTGTAACAACCCTGTATATTCAGACTTGTTCTTTTTTCACTGCTCACATTGACCTCTCCTAAACGGTAAAAAAACGGAATCCATTAAATTGGAGAAAATTTGGGCAATTTCTTGGTGATCTGAAGTGAATTCCACGATATTTTGATTGGTCTCTGAGTTACCCATTGCGATTTTAAAGAAAACATACTGTGCGAACGTTGACTGTGGAATATTCCGAATAAAAATCTTTTGGGTCATTGCTGCTGAAATCCTCGGACCGGTCGATTTTTGACACTTTTTTCTCAACGGATTCGGAATCTAAGATTTTTTTAAGTTAAAAACATGTATGATACTTGGCCGGAAGTGCAGTCACGGCCAAACCAAAGTTTTAAAAACATCGAAGAAATCGGTCAAAAATCAAGATTTTTGAAAATTGCAAATATAAGCCAATCATATTTTTTGTTACAGATTGAACTGCGCAATATATTTCTTTCTATTTGTTTTTGCCTTTTTTTTAATTTTTCTCACTTTTCACAATCCGCCAAAATAGCCAAAAGAATTTAAAAAAAATCTTGATTTTTGAACGATTTCTTCGATGTTTTTAACTCGGAAAAAATCGTAGATTCCGAATCCGTTGAGGAAAAAAGTGTCGTTCCATTTAAGAAAACAAAGTTAAGGCCATTTCCGGTTAAACCGGAAAAAATTAAATCGAAATGTTCGAGGATTTTAGCAGCAGATAACGCAAGAATTTTTATTTGGAATATTTCACAGCCAACGTTTGCACTGTACATTTCTTACGACTGATGGTGTTTTAATAAAAGTCGAAACATTCATATTTTTGACAGCTGACACTTGTATAAGGGAAAATTTCTGTCAGCGCCGTTTAATTGACAGATGTCAAAAAGTTTCATTTTAACATGGTGTACTTTTTTTGTACCTTCTTTTTCATAAGCTTGAACAGATTTTATAAATTGGCCGCGTATGCATTTGTTGTACATGTTTCGAGAGTAATCGACAAGTAATTGTTGACAATGTGCTACAATTCTAAGGTTGCATCAAAGTTTAAAAATTAGAAAATTTACAATGTTGTGGCGACTGAGATAAAAGTGAAATGGAATAATAAGTTTAATTTTGCCAAGACAGATTTTAGGTTGATTAGAAAAAAATATTATAGAGACCAAAGAAAATACTTCCAGGTTAGGGTTGTTTAATCGGCGATCTCTGTTCTGAAATTCGTAAATCAAGTCTTCTGCCAGTCTCACCAATACAACAATTAAAGAAAAGAGATTTATAAACAATAATGATCTATCCGAATTAGAGATGGGGTCTAAAACAACGAAAGGAAGGGTGAACAAAGCGTTTTTTAAATTGTTAGAGGTTAAATTACTAAAATAACTACAATTATTTGAAATATTTGTTGGATGTGCAATTCCAATTTTTATAATTTTAATTTTTGCCTGGGCGACCACATCGGTAGAGGAGATATGTGCCTGTGCAAATCTGGAGGTATAACATAATAACTAAAATTAAAATTAAATATTTAATACTCCAATATTTAAAGTTAAGCTAAACAAGCATAAAACTGATAATGTATAACACCACAGAACATAATTTATTTGTTTAAGAATTAACACATTAAAAATTTTGTTCAAATTTTACATTTAATTCAACATCCACTTAATTAATGTTTGTTGATTTTCAGGTATATAAAATAAAAAAAAACCGTGTCTTAATAGATAAGCAATCGAGTAAATCAAAAACGAATTTTTGTGTTTCAAAATTATCACTACATTTTCATGTTTGCTTGCTTATGTTTATAGACAAACATTAAAATAAATTGAAAAGTATCAATGTTTTGCCACGTAACGGGTGGCTCAAAAAAAACTTTACAAAATATACTTTGCAATATATTTTTAATTTTTTGACCGATTTGGCCCAATGTAGGCTTAAGTGAAAGCTAAAGAATCAGGTTTTCTGGATATGACACAGTCACAGATATGGCGCGGCTATCGCACTTTTAATGCTGCTCATTTCGAAGGCATAATTTGAATGGATTGGTAAATTTTCGACCAATCGTTTTCGGACTTGAACCAAATGAAAGGGCGATTTTTGCCCTTTCAGATGCTTCTTACTGCTCTAAATTTCGTTGAAATGTTATTTTTCTACAATTTTCTGAAAAGTCTGTCATGCTATGACACTATGACTTCAAGGTTTATCCCATGGTTCAAAACAAGGGGGATGTTGAAAATTTAAAAAAAATCCGTCAAAAATAAAACAGTTATTGTCAAAAACATTTTGTCCGGTCTTTTTAGCCACCCCCTAATGTATTCGAAGTAATAGTTAAAATTTGCTACATGTCTCCAGTGCAGTGGCACCCATTTTTGGGCTCTAAAAAGCTTAAAAGTTAAAATGAAACAATACATGGTAACTAAATTTTGAGGGTTACATTTTGAATTTTGAGGTTGAGATAAAAAAAAATTAAATATGTTCATGGCTGGCACAATAAATACTAAATCAAAAACAAATCAGGTCGATCTTTGAAGACGGAACCTGAAAAGGCTAAATTGACATAAGTGACCTTGGTATCAATGATAATTAATTTGCCCGAAGGGCACTTTGAAAAAATTATCAACTTCTACTTCTTCCTTAAAACATTAAAATGTTAAATTATCTATGCAAAATTTGGAGAAGGCCGGAGAATTGAAGTAGCTTGAAAATTTACCACAGTTAAACTTTGGTGGGTTGAAGGTGTAAAGGAGGATGAAAAACATTACCTCTTCTTGTGGTTTAGGGGTAGTAGGAGGGTGAGTTCAACCCCGCCAAGTAGTTTTCTTTTTATTAATCGGCAGCGATTTAGCATTTTGCAGCACTTTCGTGTTATGTTTTTTACCACATTTTACATTTTCATGTTTCAACCACTAACTTTAGAAACCCCTTGCTCCATCTTTGGAGAATTTTTGATTTACAAAATAAAATGTAGTAGCATTTCATGTGTCGACAATCAAAATTTACGAAATCGAAACTAAGTTACTGCGTAAATCATGAGATGGCGCTGACAGTAAGATTCCTGCAATACCATCTACAAAACTGTCACAAACCATCAGTAGGATGCGTGATCTCAGATCTACTACAACTATTAGACAATTTAGACGAGTTTAGCTAGTGAAAGTTTTATCAAAAAATGGTCTTATTTTCGCCTCATGATTCAATTACATTTCAGTGAACCAACGATAGTATTGGTAAACCCAAGTTTTATAATGAAGGTAAACGAAGAGGTAAGCCAGTGGAGAATAAGTTCTAATTGGGGGTGTTGCAGAGGGGTGGCTTGCTCGAGGGTGAGAAATAAGGGAACGAGATAGCTGGAAGCAGTGGAACTCGCCGAGGGTAATTGAGAGAGATTAAGAGATCAGGCGCACCGCATAAACACAACCCTCGCTGGCGCAAATCAGTTTTCAATTTGAGATCATTGTAGGTATAATTAATATTGACTCAACGGTGTCTCCACCTATTAGCCGCCCTTAATATTTTTGCAATCCAAACCCGTCAATTTGAAAAAAAAAACTGAAAATAAACAATTGGATTGGTTTTCTGAGTGGAAGAACTTGATGAAAAGAAATAAGGATATTGGATTATCCCCAGAGTACGATGGGGTGTCACAAAGCAATTTAGGCGCGCATCGCCAGAGGGCGACCAACGTACCGTCATCCACTAACAGTTCTAGTCTTTGACGCCATAGCGCGCAAACTACATTCTATTTACCGGCGTTCGTAATGATCAAAGGGTTGAAAAAGTCGTGCGTTTTTTATTTTGCACTTGAGTAACGGAATGTAAAGAACAAACCGGAGGGCAGAATGTGAGTCTGCATATTCTCACAATGGATTTACCAATTTCCGCACGAACGACAGCTCACAGTCTACGCCATTCAAAGGAAATGTGTGAAACTTAATTTTTTCCACCCTGTATTCAATAGCAATGTGCTAATTAGTTTTCATTGCAGGGCAGTGCTAAATAATTCTTCATAAAAAACGGATGAAATAATCGTTGAATCTTGACGAGGAGTAAATGGAGCTTGGGAATGATGGACAGTTTTCTTAACGCTTCGCTGGTTACGTGATGATCTCGAATTTTAGAGACAATGAAGGCAAAAAATCGACGAAATTGACCTTTTGTCCGTGAAAGGCTTTACAGCTCAATTCCTACATGCGCTGGGAAATCTAAATCGAAAATCTTTTGAAGGAATAACAGTAAAATCGCTTTTATATCGGTGACAAAATGCTAATCGACATCCTTCTAATTCAGATTCAACTATTTTGAAAACAAAAATGATTTGGCTTCATTGAACGTGTATTTATTTATTGCCTGCATTTTCCATCATCCGTTTTCCCCTTTGAGATCTCGCATAAGAGCACAAAAATTCCAACGAAGCATAAATATTTGATGTAACAGCTCGAGTCGAACGACTGCATTCATGTCATACATATATTCTGAATAGAGGCTATCTCGTATTTTTCCAGACACAGTATATTGTACCTGGAAATGTGGTTTATCCAATAAATGCTATTTGGTCGACAATCGTCATTAACGAATTTACACAGAGATACCAGAGTAATAACGTGTGGGCAGGGAATGATCAAATTGATTACTGCTTTTGTAGTCGATCAGTGTTTCCTGTCGGGATGGAATTTATGACCCAGTAAATTAGAAGCAATGTGGCACATTAACATCTGTCGGCACGGCGATACAGTTTCAAGGGGTGACGATGAGGAATAAAAATCTCCAACTGGAGTTAATTGGAGTAATTAGCTCTTCACTTGTTGATCCGAAAATTGAAGGTTGGGGTAGCCGAAGAGTCCTCTAATCAAACAAAAACAAGAAAACTAGAAGTTAAAACATCATTGCAAAATATAAAGAACAGCACTAGAAAACGCAGCAGACTAAAATAAAGGGGCAGCAGGAATCTGAATTGTATTAAAAGTAAGGACCAGTAGAAAATGGACCAAATTAAAATGAGAAATAGCATAAAATATTGCCCTTTTACACGTAAAAACGACCATCACACTAATCATTATTTGTGTTCTGTTACAGGTATTGTACTGATTAGTTACGATCCAAATTACATAAAATTTTATCTGCTGTCATAAATTAATGTGGAAAAAAATCATAAAAATGGAAACAGAAACAAGTAAAACATCCGAGAAATCGAGAATACTATTTCGTCGTTTCAATAGCAACGAACTATTTATACAGTGCGAACGTTGGCTGTGGAATATTCCAAATAAAATTTGGGTCTACTGCTGATGAAATCCTCGGACCAGTCGATTTTATTTTTTTAATGCTGATCTGATTCTTTTTTTTTTCTCACTTCCGGTTTAACCGGAAATGACCTTAACTTTGTTTTCTCAAATGGACAGACGCATTTTTCACTACAGCGTAAAAACTTTTGTTGAATGGTTTTTAAACAAATTGTTCAACATTCCTGAAATTTTGCAATAATTCTCCTTTTATTCAAATTGTGATATAGTTTATCTTTGAGTTTGGTTGGGCATAATATCTACATGAGAATAAGTAAGTGATATTTTGTGTTTTGTTGACTTTACTGACTTTAGTCAACATTGAAACCAAATGAGAAAACTGGATGCCGAACGTTACTATTTTGTTAACAATGTTGTCTTGCGGATATCAGTGTTTACCCCAAATTTAATAGTTATTTCGTAGAGAGCGGATTTATATGCGAACATTTTTTGCCAAATAGGCGCATATTTATGCGCCAAAAAATAGCGAAATAAGCACGTAAAATTCTAAATAATCATGCCAGTTATCAGTCTAGAAAAAAAAACATTGCAAAAATTAACTTGGATGGCTTTTGATCCATGTGGAAATGATGGCACTTTTGTCCTTAGGCATGGCTGACAAGAACTGAGAGCAATTCCCTTAAAATAACTGCAAAAATCAACCCCCACTTTAACACCTCCCCCCCCTTTACCTACATATACCTGCAAATAGGGAAAACCCTGTCATATGCAATGAATAGAGGTTGACCGGCTACTTGAACCTGATCCGAGTTGTCTTAAGCAGGAAAGGGATGCAGAGGTAATAAAATAGGTAGGTAATCCATGAAATCAATTTTTCGAAGAACCGCCATAATTTTAAAAGTGGTTTTAACAGAAATCTTGTGAAATAAGCAAAAATGACAAAAAATGAGCAAATATGTAAAATATGCATGCAATATGCATTTAGCATAAAATCCGCTCTCTAGATTTGTGTGTTAAGAGGGCAAAGTTGGTCATTGCACATGTTTTAGTGAACCTATTTTAGTGTTTCGTGAAAGCACAAAATATGTATAATAATAAATGGTCCCCCGAATCTCCGACAGGAAAGACGTCATATTCAGTAAGTGCAAACTATATTTTAATTAATTCACATTGAATTAAGGCAATGAAATCAAGTGAATGTAATTCATAAATTTATACATAGAAATACCTGACAATGATATTGTGAGGTTAGGGGTGCTAATGCTAATGTTTAAAAAGTGCGTGGCCTACCTAAATTTTCTTTAATAGAACATATAACCTACTCATTGTAAGGCTCATTTTAGTGCCTTGTGTCTCCCTCCGCTGAAAATGTTTTACTTCTTCCCCTTGCATATTAAATAAATTACTATTATTTAAGGTATAACCGTCACTTCTATATGACAGCATTTTAAGCTAACTATAAACTAATGATTTTACGCCGGTGGAGTATAAAAAAAAGATTGTTACATTTATTGTTACTGCAAAGCCAAAGTGACGCGCAAACAGACGTTAGCATAGAGCATTTTTTTGTTTGAAAATAAAATATTGTAATTTATTCGGAATATAGCGACGCCTTATGTGATTCCTACGAATTTAATTAACTTCTATCATACTCCCTCAGATAAAGTCTCACTTATACTCCTAATAAAATAAATATCTATTAAGCAAGTCACGGTTGAGACTTACAGTAAGTACATATTACATACGAAGCGATAATCATATTAATAAATCTCAACACGGGCGTCTTTCTGCGCGCTTTTTGACTTTTTTTCCAGTATTAGTATGTTGCAATCAAATTTCCTTGCACATTCAGGAAAATCTATACAGGGTGGTTAATTTTTCGATGCTCACCGTCGGGATCTTCTAAGCGGTAAAAGTTCCAGGGTCGGTTGAATTAGAGAAAAGTTGCGTTATTTCTTGGCGACTAAGAATCTTAAGAGAATTTCCCGATATTTTGATTTGTTCTTGAGTTATCACAAAAAATTTGAAATGGCAATTTAAAGAAAAAATAATATCTTCCTGAAGAAGTCTGATGCGTACTTTTTTGCAATTGTTTCTCATGTTTTAGGCTGATTTTACAAATTATTCATACCAATTTTCAAATTCTGACATCTGTCAAGAAAGTTCATGCTGACTACATTTTTGAAAAGTCAATTTTTTTGTGTATTTGATGGCGTCAAAATTCAATATGGCGGCAATCAAATAATCAAAATTTGACTGTCGTTATTCAAAATCTAGAAGGCCAGAAAATTTCTGTCAATGCCATTCATTTAACGTTAGGAAGATATTAATTTTTAAATGGGCAATTTTCAGATTTTTTGTAATAACTCAAGAACGAATCAAAATATCGGGGAATTCTCCCAGAATCTTAATCACCGAAAAATAGTGTAACTTTTCTTCAATTTAAACTACTCTCCATCTATTATGGTTTCCGGGATTACTAATGGTGAGCATTGAAAAATTACCCACCCTGTATATGTTGTCTTAATTTCGATTATAGTTATACTCTTTTTGAATGCATTTAGGGGAATCCGTACATCTTCCGTAATCCCTAATATTTTTCTTTAAATATATGTTCACAAAACAATTTTATGTATTAATGAACACAAATATCTATTTTTATGATTACTACCCATTTCCTTTCCAGTAGGGAACACAAGGGGTTGACTTTTTTCAGCTTTTGCATTAGGGGCTCTAAATCTAGTCCCGCCACTGCCGTTTCAATGGAGAGAACCTTGCAGGAAATTGTAGGAGTAAGTCAAAACCGCAGCCCCAGCCACGAAACAAGTAACTGTCAGAACGACTGCGAACAATTTACCCACTTTGCGAGTAGGAATTAGGACCGAAAGTGGAACTCCTTCCATAAATTACACAATTACAGCGACGAGGGTGTGAACATCTCGAATGGGGTAACGCAACGACACCCTCGAGGTGCAATTACACTCCAGATCCTTCAAACAACCCCTTACAAACCCATCTGGCTTCTGCAGAGACAAAAGGCCTCGTTACCAGCAAAAAATATTTTCTGGAATTCTCGAGAGCAGTTTTCTTAATTTAATTAAGGCTGAGTTATGGCAGCGCTCGGGAAGAAGAGGTTTCGCGAAATTTAATTTGGGTAACTTAGTATTGTCACAAGTTTAAATCGCATTCCCCTTCGTTCTTTGCGCGACTGGGGTTAATTTGGTAATTCACTACGCGGATGCATTAGATTCTAAACTTTGAAATTCATTATTCATCCAACGTACATCTTCTAATTTACATAAATGCGTTTCTTGTGCCTTAAATACGAATCGCAACACCGACGCCATAAATTTTTATTATGTCCCATTACGAAAGTTTTTAAACCGCTTCCCGGCTCTCCAAAACAAAATTAAGTATTCCTCGGATTATGCTGCGACTCGCCTATTTGCAGATTAAAATTCCAGGGATATTGGCTTTTTCTCTCGGCTAATTAAGACTAACGCTGTGTTAGGCCACCATTAAGTTAGCGGATAGACGCGGGATGGCAGCTCGATTTAATCACGAATCGCTAATGGCGACAAATTGGCTATCGATCTACACTCCAGTTTCCTTCTACCTTCTACCTAAAACAAAATATAAATACTTTTTCCTTAATTTCGTAAAATTCAACTGCGCAATTAGCATTAATTTTGTTTTTAAAGTTAAATTGAAGATTGCGATTTCTTAAATCCTCTTAGAAAATAACAAATCAGCATTCTCAAACTTCGCCCTAACCCCCCCCCCCCATACAGGACTATAGATAGACTTGACGCACCAGTAGGTACAGTCAGGAGATAAAATATTGGCCCTCGACCACGAACAATGTCGACAGATTCCTATAAAAGACACTCAAAATAAGTTTGTGAAGGCTTGAATCCCACTCGAGTCGTTTTAATAATAAAGAGGCTTCTCAGGTTCAATTTTAATTTTTTTGATAAAGCTTGTGAGAATCTATCCACATTGTGAGCAGTCCAGGGCCATTATCTCCTGAGTGTACTACTAGCTCAAGGAACTAATGAAATTGGAGAGAGATTTGTCAGGTATTGGTCAGAAAAAAACGTCAGATTCATCCCTTTTGCAGTCCAAGGAAAGTGGCAGTTCAGTCAATATTAAATGAATAGATGTATCTACTTACAGCTGCATTTTAACTTATACGCTTTAGCGCAGCAAGTTAATAAAAACGATCGAAAAATCGAATCGACAAAAACATCAAATCTTTACGTTTTGAAAATTGCCAATTTAAAGGCAAAAAGGCCCCTTTTTGAGTTTTTCTTAGCAAAAGAGCAATTATTATTATCGAATTCGATAGCTGTTGCATTACCGGATTGAAAACTTTAGTGCCATTTTTTTAACAAATGTCATGTTAGGGGTGAAAAAAATTTGTATTTTAATTTTGGTAAAGAGCGCAGTGCGCAATGCGCATGACAGCATCAACGATAGACAACCGCCCGCACGCCCTACCTCCGACTCACAGATCCTAGGTAATAAGATACAACAATATAAATTTTCTTTGATAGTATTTTGTTACCTAGGAAATAGTGCATATAATATTAAATTACCGAATGAAGCAATTCAAAGCTAAAATCCTCTTAAATCTCTTATAGGTAATTCGAGAACCATTGGAACCTGCAAATTTTCAAACACACGGATCGGCTCAGAATTTACTTCAATTTACTCCTGACTACTGCATTAGAATTTGGTGCGACCGTTCTAAGACACCCTGTAGAGTTAAGGGTGCGCACGGATTCAACGAAATGCAACCAATTATACATTCTTCTTCCATTTAATCCTATGTATTTTTACTTTCACACAAATATGCCTTACGAAGACAAATTAACTTCGGAAAAAATTAACAGATGGAAGAGTCATTAAGTTATTTAATGACTATTCAAAATTTGCTATTTTGTTGAAAAAAATTAAAGAAAAAAAATTCAAGAAATTTCATATCAAAATTTCTTAATTTTTTTCTTTAATTTATTTCAGTAAAACGGCAAATTTGGAATAGTCAATAAACAATGTAAAGACTCCTCTTCCATTTGTTATTTTTTTCCGAAGTTAATTTGCTTTCGTAAGGCATAGTTGTGTGAAGTTAAAAATACATAGGATTAAATGAAAGAAGAATGTATAATTGGTTACATTTCGTTGAATCCGTGCGCACCCTTAACACCATTTTCATGAACAACAGATTAGTCACTGCCTCAGCTTCGAAACCGACCGAAAGAAAGATTTTTTCAACTTATTTCCCTATCCTGAACGTTTAGAGGGTTTTGACTATCAAACTGTGAAATATAATTTAGTTGGCGTTTTAAACGTCATCCTGGATCCACTGTTGCCAAATGTCACTGACTGATATCTGACGTCACAAATCAGGTTAGTATCGATTGACCGCTAAATGGCAACGGTTCGCAAAAATCTGACAGATGCATACGTCAGATCTTTGTGCAACGTTGTCATATTTGCGGTCAGTCAGTTACGACCACCCATTATCATCTCATCCAAATTACCAATTCATCTCAGGTGACAACTCATTCCAATAACATCGCATCCCAAAAGACAGCTCATTCCAGACCAATTATCTTAAAAGACAAGACAAGTCATTCCAACATACAGCTCATCCCATGTGACATCTCGTCCCAACAACTAACTGTCCCACACGAGAAAATTGGAACCACAACGAATTTACGGTACATCATCACTTTTAAAAAGCGAAGTAGCTATATGAACCTACACGTACAAGTGGACAGAACTTGAG
The DNA here is from genome assembly GCA_963924575.1 of Pycnomerus fuliginosus. NCBI lineage: Eukaryota > Metazoa > Arthropoda > Insecta > Coleoptera > Zopheridae > Pycnomerus > Pycnomerus fuliginosus. The sequence continues at coordinate 32,172,525 of OZ004620.1, forward strand.
AAATTGGCTAAAAAAAATTACCAGGCAAAGACCCGAATGGAAGTTGAAAAAAGGGACTTTAGAGAAAACAGAATTAGGATGGGCCTAGAATAAGTTGTATTTTGGGATAACTGTTAGGGGATTCAGTCTGGAATGAGTTGTCTATTGGGATGACTTGGTCTGATCTGTTGGGATGAGTTGCGTTTTGGGATGACTTGGTTTGGGATGAGCTGGTTGTAGGAATAAGATATCTCCTGGGAGGAGTTGTCACTTGGGATGAGTTGATCATTGGTGTGAGATCATACGACACCTTTACAAATTACACAAGGTAGTTTCACAGTCTCGTTCCACAAAATTGAACGAGACTGTGAAACTACCTTGTGTAATCAAACATCAGTTTCTCTTTGAAAAATGGACCAAGCTTTCAACCAACCTTTACAAATCTTATACGGCGGATTTCAAATATATAAAAGAGGACGAGAGCTTGCTCGAGTTCTCTTTGGCCGAAAAAATCTACCATTTGACCAGTAGTGCATCCATGAGGACTCAACAAGGCAACCAAGAGACTACGAATCGTATTTTGCAGATTATTTTATAAATGTAAGCATTGAGTAAGTAGTGTCAACTTGACGTTGTAGTATTATCACTGTAATCAGGATTTGATTGGTTACTGGTATACTAAATGCTGCTTTGGATTGGTTCAATACTTAATGTATAAAATAATCATTTTTATTAGACAATTTTTGGTTTACAAATAGGTTGGCCCTACAGCGTGCTTGGCTGCCCAGGGGGCGTTGTTTTTCTTTATCCTCCTTCTTTAGTCCATACTTATCAAACCCGCATAACAGTGGAAGCATTGCGATCAACCTGAACCGCGATTTTCCCAAATGAAAAACCACCACTGTGAACCCCAACAATTCGACCCCCATTAACGTGATCTAACTGATGAAATTGTAGGTCTTCTTGCTTGTGGCAATTGATTTAAACCACTTTATGCTGAAAATGGCGAAATCAATCCGAAAGTTTGCAGAACGACTACAAATGAATCCTTTTGCTGGGCAAGATGCCAGACAAAACAGAAGTAAAAATTTAAAGTATTACGGGGCCGGAAATTTTATCACATTGCACTATAAGGCTAACCTACTCGTAAACCAAAAATTGTCGAATAAAAATGATTATTTCTCGGAGTTGCAATTTCCATGTCAGGCAGTTTATAAATTACTTATTTATAAATAAGCAAACGCTTTTTAAATAAAATTGATGTTTGCTGACGAGTCCTTGTGCCTTCATTGATGCATTTACATTAAAATAGCAGGCAGTTAGAAAATGTGCAAGATGGCTATTAGGATTTTTTTTAAGACCTGAAATATCATTCTGCTTCCGAAATTCCAAAATTATTTACTGTACGCAAGGCGTCGAGGAAGCTGTGGGCCATCAAGCCGTGAAGTAAGTTCCTTTTTTTATCCTTTAGACATTACTCTAACTGCAAATTTAAATGATTTCAGGGTATGTACTTACTTAAAGCACCTGCTTAATTGTCATTTATTTTCTTTTACAGTGTTGCCATCTTTTCATGTCAATTTTTAATTGTAACGTAACCACACATCGACAGGCGTTAAATTTTAAAAAATCTTAGGATTGCCTAATCGCACTTTAAAAAAAACTGTAAACGTACGATTCTATTAAATAGAGGAAACCGGAAAATGAGGAAATAGTTTTCCTCTCCTCCCAAAATCAATAACCGGAAATCCATCAAGAGCAATAACGACGCAATTAAATATTCGTCTCCATTAACATCGCGATTACGCGCCAACTCGGGTTAATTAAATGTGTGACTTCCTCGAGAGAGTGGTGCTGCTTTAATTACATTCTACTGTGCTCGCGGCTGCACAAGACGTCTCCTAAACCCTCACAACCCCTTCCCTATCCGCCCCTTTACACCCCTTCAATGCACAAACATCTCAAAGCCGAATGATATACGCTTTACTGCGAGGACAGAACGTCAAGATTCGGGGGTCCACCCGATAAAAGTCTGTGTAAACTGGCCGTAAGCGGTGTATAGTGTGAGTGCAATGAACGGATAGCGCGTCCCCGACCACAGCGCTCAACCCTCGCTGCGGTCGGGATGTAAACTTGTGTAGCGCCGCGGTCGAGTTGCGGTTTGGGGGAGAAACAAGACACCAGCGCTCAACTCCGCGTAGACAAATCCACCCGCCGGCAGACAGGGGATGTTAATAATTGTGCGAGTAAACATTCTGTCTGTCTATCCCACTCTAATCCCCAAAGAACAAGTAGCATTCCTACTCGCAAATTCACCCAGATAGACATAGCTTGTTGCCTCGAGATTGGTTTGTTTTAGCATACAGATGTATGTAATATGTATACGTCTGTGAGGAAATCGGTCGGGTTGCATGCGGATGGAATGCATATTAGATCTGGTTGGGGGTGCCAATATCTGTTTTTGCTAAAATTTCAGATAGCTTAATCCACGCAAGGGCCTCAATAGAACACCCCTAAACATTATTAAAGCTCGGATCATGCAAATCTTGAATTATATGGCATATTTTCACACTTTTTCTCGATTTGGTTGAAAATCTATATTAGATCTGGTTGGGGGTGCCGATATCTGTTTTTCCTAAAATTTCAGATAGCTTAATCCACGCATGGGCCCCAATAGAACACCCCTAAACATTATTAAAGCTCGGATCATGTAAATCTTTTTTCATTATATGGCATATTTTGACACTTTTACTCGATTTGGCTGAAAATTTATATTAGATCTGGTTGGGGGTGCCAATATCTGTTTTTTTCCTAAAATTTCAGATAGCTTAACCCACGCAAGGGCCACAATAGAACACCCCTAAACATTATTAAAGCTCGGATCATGCAAATCTTTTGAATTATATGGCATATTTGACACTTTTTCTCGATTTGGTTGAAAATCTATATTAGATCTGGTTGGGGGTGCCAATATCTGTTTTTCCTAAAATTTCAGAGAGCTTAATTCACGCAAGGGCCTCAATAGAACACCCCTAAACATTATTAAAGCTCGCATCACGCAAATCTTTTGAATTATATGGCATATTTTGACACTTTTTCTCGATTTGGTTGAAAATCTATATTAGATCTGGTTGGGGGTGCCAATATCTGTCTTTTCTAAAATTTCAGATAGCTCAATCCACGCAGGGGCCACAATAGAACACTCCTAAACATTATTAAAGCTCGGATCATGCAAATCTTTTTTCATGATATGGCATAATTTGACACTTTTTCTCGATTTGGTTGAAAATCTATATTAGATCTGGTTGGGGATGCCAATATCTGTTTTTCCTAAAATTTCAGATGGCTTAATCCACGCAAGGGCCCCAATAGAACACCCCCTAAACATTATTAAAGCTCGGATCATGCAAATCTTTTGAATTATATGGCATATTTTGACACTTTTCTCGATTTGGTTCGAAATCTAAACACAAGTGGTCACTCAGTATGTGTAAAATTTTATCTACACATCTGCAGCCGTTAGACACAAAAAGTAAAAAAAAATTCAATCGTCCAAAATGGACTTTTTTTTTGGCGTTTAATCCAATTTAAACCCAGTGCTTTGTTGTCAATGTCAGACGGGCTTCGTATTTTTACGTGATATTTTGTAAAGACGCTGGAATTTTTCAAAGATTGCCCTGCACTTTCCAACAAAGTAAAATTTGTGATTTACTCAAAGACGGTTGATTTTAGACATAGGATTGTTAATGAAAGTTTAGGTAAAATTACGCAAAGAATCAAAAAATGTAATCAAATATAGGGTGTCCCGTTTAAAATAACGAAGTTGGTACCCACTTCGGGTACAACCGGAAGTGCGTCAGAGCTAAAAATATTTTCATTCGATGGGCAGTGAATTTTCGTTTAGCTGCACAAAACGACTCTCTAAATATGGCTAACTGACGCTCAAAAAGGGACACCCTGTATATCATAAAAAAGACTATATACTACATGGTTAATTTCTAAGTTATTTTCAACCTTTTCTCAACTTCAAGTCTAGTTTAAATTTACCTAAAACGAGTACATAAACATATAGTTAATTTTGTTTTTTTTTCGTATATAATATAACGAGTGGTACTGATTTTTTCCGACAAAATTTGCGAAACAAATAAATGAGTAGCTTTTGCAATGAAAATCGTCACGAGCGCTTTAGCGCGAGTGGCGATTTTCCAAAAGCAAAAGCTACGAATGTATTTGTAAGCAAATTTTGCAGAAAAAATCAGACCATGAATTATATTCGGATGATTAAACAACAAAAGAAATTTCAATGGAAACAATAAGGTTGCCATGCTCGTTGTCATGACATTTCGTTTGACAGAAATATTGTCATATATAAGAGCACTAGAGAAATGGTAATTTTTCTGAAATGAAGTTGGTTAGACGAGTAATAATGTCGACTGCGTCTCGGCTTCTTTTCGTCCAAACAGTAGGCAAACGCCCGAGGGACATTTATCGAGGGTGAACCTATTTCATTTCATGAAAAATTACCATTTCTCGAGTGCTTTTCGGAAGACAATTTTTTGAAAGAAATATTGCACCTAGCTTCTCCCCGTGTCAGCATGGTAGTAGGTTATAAGTGTTGCAGTTGAATATTACCTACTTTAACTTCAATGACAGGAACAAGCTGTCAGATATCGTTTCTGAATGAATCATTATTTTTATTTTGTTAGGAAATACCGAGGAAAATACTAAATAGTGGGTATGACTTTAATTGAAATTGTTTATTTCATTTTGAGATTTAAAAATTAATGATTTTAATAGGGATTTTAACTGGTTTTAATAATCTACATTTTAGCAATAATGGTGACATGATGGCTAACAAGATGGCTAAGTAGGTATATTAAAGTGGGCCAAGTTCGCGTGTTGAATACTGGATTATGAATTATGATAAACCCAGATAAACCACATCATCACAAAATTCCTGCCCATTGGCAACATTAACAGCTGGGAATACAATTTGTCTTGTTGTACGATGCTAATCCCCAAATAGGTAGTGTTGTGAATAATTAAAATCAGATTCAGAATGCAGTGTCCAGTGTGTAATGGGTCAGAAGGAATAGATATCCAAAAATCAAACTGAACACTGCTTATTTATGAAACAAGTGTTCATTGATTACCTAGACCCTACACTCTACACCCACCTGCAAAAATATTGCTGATTAATCTTACAATGTGCATGTTGTTCTTACTTGCATGATGCTCTTCATTCAGTTGCATGTACAGTTTTAGGGAAGTAGAAGCAGCGTGTCCTGTTATTTTTATAACTTACTGCTCGGAAATACCCTTCTTCGCAAGATTACTCACTGCAGCTGAACTCAAGGAATGATTTCCGAAAATCACGTGAATTATTTTGTGAGCAGGTAGTCTTGTAAAAGTGATTTACTAGTTTCGAGTGCTTTGGATTTTTTAAAATTATGAATCTGAAGCTGTCAAAAGTGACAGGGATTTTTTCACCATATGACAGGGATTTTTTCAATATGACAGGGATTTTTTCACTCATTTGAACTACTCCCAAATTTGTCAAAACAAATCGGTTGTGATTGGCTAAAATTGAATAATGGATCGTTATCATTGGTCAATATTTCTAAAAAAAAATTGTCGCTGGAAAACCGTCCTGCTTTTCACTCGTGGTGTTTTTCAGTTCAAAACCATGGTGATTGGTCGAATATCTATAAATTCTGACGCTTGATTGGTTTAAAATTCTTGAGTTGTTTAATCTTCTTTAAAATCTACTATTAGGCAAAATTTAAGTACACTCGGTTTTACACCTTTTAATAAGTAATTTTTTTAACCCCGAAGTATTTTAAGGTTCCGTCATTTTCATTTTTAATAAATCTCGAAAATTGAATACTTTATCGACCGTATCTAAGGAATAAATTGGTAAATATGAAATATAATTGGGTGAAGAAAGGGTACTTCAGCCCTTTTTAGATAAAATAAATTAATCCTGTCGTTGCAATATTTTTAATAATAAGGATTACTCGGAATCTCGGAAATTCGTTTTTAAGATATGACGTGATTTAGGGGGCAGTAAATTTTTTTGTGGTACAACCCAAGCTTCCATCAGTAAACTGATGCTCACTCGCAATGAAATTTTCTTCTCCAGCCAAACATATTTATTGCATTGTATTAGAGATTATTATCAGTCGGTGAAATTGTCAGACTGATGAAAACTTATCACGCCATTCGGCATTCAAAAGGTTTATTATTGCCACGACTTGACTAAAAATATACCTACTTTGTGAAGTCAATAAGAACTTATTGTATAGTTATACAGCGTGGTTAATTTTTCGATGCTCACCATTAGTATCTTCCTAACGATTGATGTTATTTTAATGAAACTTGAAACTAGGTAATATTTTGGCAGTTGTCATTTGAATGGCATTGACAGATATCAGTTAATTTGAAATTTGGTAATTTGTAAAATAAAGAAAAACAATTGCAAAAAAGTACGCCGACTTCTTCAATCTCTTATAACATGTGAAAACAATTGAATTCAACAGTAATAAAATACGTCTTGCGGTCATGTAACTCAGGCGTTCAATTATTTTTTCAAAAACGTCCATGTTGGTTACATCTTTAATAAGAAGCTAATTTTTCTTTATTCAAAATCTAGAAGGCCTAGACAATGTCTGTCAATGCCATTCAATTGACAGCTGTCAAAAATATAAAAGCTCCAAGTTTCATTTAAATAACATACATCGTTAAGAAGAGATTAATTTTTTTTAAATTGGCAATTTTCAGATTTTTTGGGATAACTCAAGAACGAATCAAAATATCTTGGAATTTAATTAATTTAATTCAACCGACCCTGTATCTTTTACCGTTTGGAAGATCCTAACGGTGAGCATCGAAAAATTAACCAGCCTGTATACAGTGTGTCTCACTTAGAACGAAGACACCCAGACATTTTCCTTATTTTTGTAGGTGGGGACTTCGAGTTTTTGCACACTAGTGGAGCTTCATAAGGCGCATCTTTAGGGGTAGTCAACTCGAATGTAAGTTGTAAACGCAGCCCAATGCGCCCTCGGGAATAGGGCCGTTTTTCAATATTTTGCCTCGCGATCAAGATATGGAAAAAATTCATAGGAGTAAATTGTTCGCAATCTTATTTTGACCCGATGTGCCAAATGAAAATTCGAAAAATAGAAAAAAATTCTAGTTAAAAAAAGATAAGTTACGAATTTTGCGTTACTTAATGCAACCAGCCGCATGAGGATGAAAGTGACTTTTGACCAACTTTTCCTTAGTAATTTTTTTCAATACTTTCAGCGCAAACGGACAAAATAGAGTTTAAAAGATTTTTTTTTGGAAAAGTCAAAATGCAGATTTTGAACTGAAACTCGGCATAGGGAGTCAAAATTGGATTTTGAACAACTTTTTCTAATAACTTTCAGTACGCTGGGTTTACAACTTACGTACAAGTTGACTACTTCAAAATATGCGCCTTATGAAGTTCTATAAGTGTACAAAAACTCAAGTCTCCACCTATAAAAATAAGGAAAACATGAGGGTGTCTTCGTCTTAAGGGAGAGGCACTGTATGTTTTTTTCACGGGTCCGAATTCTTGCCAAAAGGGCACTAAGTAAGAATACCGTTTTGGAAGCAGAATTTGAAGCTTTCCTATGGTGATGTAAAAAATGGGGGTTTACATATAAATTTTAAAGTAGATATGCCAAAAAGACACTTACTGTGGACCCATTTGGCCCAAAATTTAATCAGCTCTGCCTTAAAACAGACCGACATACCAAATTTCAGCCAAACGAGTTCACATCAGGCAGACACACAGACAGACAGCTTTCAAAGATCACTTTTTTTTGTTCGCAGGACCTTAAAACGTAAAGATTTGATGTTTTTGACGATTCGAATTTCCGATCGATTCTAGAGGTTGTTTTTGGTACTTATTTAAATATTCTGAGTGAGTGATTATACAGTATGCCTACTCTCCAAGGTGTCCACATAGGGATTTACATGGGGAATTCGATTTTTTTTTTCTGCTTCCCTAATTAATATAATGGACATTTTAGGCTATGGAGTTTTAGATACCCAAAGCCTCTACCTGGGAAAAATACTCGGCAAACAGCTCCCCGGGGTTAGTTCAGAAACGGGGAACTGTTCACTCAGCAATTTTCCAGGAACCCCTGCTATCGGTATCTAAAACCTGATAGCCTAAAATTTCCATTAAATTAATTAGGGAAGCAGGAAAAGAAAATAAAATCGAATTCCCCACGTAAATCCCCATGGACAGCTTGGAGAGTAGGCATAATGTAGAAACGTCTTGCGGCGACGCGTTAAAGCTAAAAATTGCATCTATTCTGAGCTTTATAAATTACTTACTCATCAATCTCAGACTTGGCAAATAAAACGTCAATCAATAAACCGCGCTCGTATCTTTTACTAACATGAACATAATGAACTATAAACCATCCCCAAATAAACTAAAATATAAAAACGAGCAATATGTCTCTACCCCTATATTGATACTATAGGAATCATCGTAAAACTTCAATAGCCTTATTCACTTTAACAATATGAGAGAGAAGGGGAGCGGTAAAGAGTACTTTGGGTGACGAGGTCGCACTAAAAGGGGGAGACAAAACACGTAGGACGACAGCTGTAGGGGAGTGTGGGGCAGTCATGCCTTGGGGTTGTTAATGTTGTAATCGAGATCCAAGGGTGTGATTGCACGTGTCGACCGGTGCGGAAAGGGGATATTACGATCTGTCACTTGTCCAACCCTCCGAGGGCTAATTTGATCCCGAACTCTGGATTTCCTTTGTATAACAATAAATATTGAGGAGTCTAGGACTAATTTAAATGAGTTGTCTTGATGGTTTATTAAAATTACTCGTAAGTTATAAAAACCACCCCTAATTGGCTATTCAACATAGTTGGTGAATTGTTTCACTCCATCGACAGCGTCACCAATCATGCACATCCCGAGGGTAAAAGCCGGGGAGATACTTAATAGGGAGTGACAAATCACTGTCGGGATTACACCCGAACGCGCTTTGAGGATCACTCAAGAAGATTACGTCCAACTTCGGCGACATAAACATCATCAGAATGACTAATAAATACAGAAATAAAAAGGTAATGAAATTCAATTGGTACTCACGTGACGTTCTTCCGCAGAGTTGATACCTACAGAATCCATAGCAACAGCATCCAACATCGGCCAATCGGCGGCAACATGGAACAATCGAGACGAAAACAATTGAGATAAAATGTACAGAACGTGTCGGTGTTTTTATAGCGCTCGGTGCATCTGTGAGCTTGTCGGATCTATGCTTTTGTGATTTGTACAAAAAGTACGTGACATGGAAAATGCAGGGAAGATATTCTTTTTATTTGCTGGCGCTGCGGATGCGGCGAAAATAGACTGGAAACTTCACAAATTAAAATGCATTAAGCTCCGGTTCGTGAATTATAAATAAATTCGAGCGGGTGTACTATGGTCTTCGGAAAGCTCACAAAGGCACGGCGCTTTTTTCTCATTTATTATGGATCGGGCGTAATGGAAAACTAAATAGTGAATAGCAGAACGTTTATTTCATTATCGGAAGTCCAACAGACAACATATTCTGACACAAGCATCAATTTCAATTAACTATGTACATTTATTTCTGCTGATTTTGAGGTTCTTTTGACTTTGGCTAAGTGGTTGCAGGACCAACGCAAAACTAAAAATTCTCCGTGTATTTAGGGAACATCCTGTATGTGTAATTAATGTCTAAACAGCAATTGAACTACATACAGTGTGTTTCACTTCGACTGGAACCATCTTGCCTATTATTATTATTATTATATCCCCCAGAACTTAAAAAAAACAATTTATCAGAAAAACGGAAAATTTTTGCGTATAAATAAAGTTCGTTAAAACAAAATATGAAAACGTTGATAAATCTGAAAAAAAACTTTTTTCGCTCGTAAAATAATACTCTCCATAACATTTTTATCTCTGCCTGGAGTTCAGTGATCAACTGTTTAGGCGTTGGCTTGGTTTCAGCCACGTTTCAGCTCAGGGGTTCAATTCTCGAATCCCATGCGGAATCACTAAGGTACCAGCAATCTGATTGGCGGTTGCCTAGTAACATCGCATGCGAAACAGTTCGAGCGATTCGAGAATTGGGCCCCTGGCCCCTGCAACGAATAAAATTTTTTCAGGTAGATTTATCAATATTTTGATATTTTTTTGCGCGAACAAATTTTGTTGTCTGTTAAGAGAAAATTGTATTTTTATTTCATTTTTTTTCCCAATAAAAATTTACCGTTCTCTTTCGGATTTTTTTTCCTCATCTCTTGACACAAACAGCGTCTCGTAGAAAAAAAAAGAAGTTGTAATTTTGACATACATCATCATACAGATTAAATGACGTCATTTAATAAGATTTTTTGTTATGGGATTTACAAGTATGCTTTTGTACACAAACAGGGTGTCCGGAAATAACGATGAAATATTTCGGGGGGTGATTCTGCAGCTCAAAATATTTAAAAAATTTCCTATAAACATGTATCCGGAAATCGTTCCTAAGGGGGCTACGACCCTCTGAAGGGGGTGCCCCAAATTCTGTTTTGATTGAATAAATCAGGAACCGCTTAAGATACAGTGACGATTTTTTGCACATTATCTAACATCAGTAAGCGCCATCAGATTATGGTATCTACCAAAAGCAGATTCAACCATAAAGAAGCCCCTCTTGTTATAACACCGTAGGATCAACCGTTTTCGAAAAAATTAGATTTAAAGATCCGTTTGCATTTCCTAGGCTTATCAAACGATTTTTATTAAATTACAAGACTGAACGGATTTTAAAAATTAGTATGTAAAGTAATCTAAGTTGCTTATCGATGTCAGATAGTATGCAAAAACTTAATAATTGACAAAATCAAAATCGAATTTTGAGCGCCCCCTTAGGAACGATTTCCGGACCCATGTTTATAGGAACTTTTTTTCATATTTTGAGCTGCAGAATCACCCCCCGAAATATTTCATCGTTATTTCCGGACACCCTGTATATTTTCTCTTGAAATAAAAAAGTTACAGGGGGGCGAACATCAAACCTACGAAAGCGTGGAAGGGAAATTAGAAAAATTATTGTCCATCGAAAGTGCAACTTTTAAAGTCGAATATTCGAGTTTCAAAGTGGAATATTTGAGCTTCAAAGTCGAATATTCGAGTTTCAAAAGACGAATATTCGAGTTTTAAAAGTCGAATATCCCTAAAAACGAATCTGAATGGATCGTCCGCATCAAGAAGGAGCGAATAATGTCATAAATAAAACCCCTTCTGTAACTCGAATATTCGACTTTGAAACTCGAAAATTGGACTTTGACACTCGAACATTCGAGTTTAAAACACTTTTATTGGGAAATAATTTTTCGAATGTCCTTTCTACGCTTTCGTATGGGGGAGCGAATAATGTCATAAATAAAACCCATTCCATAACTTCCGACCTTTGAAACCCGACTATTCGTCTTTTGAAACTCGATTATTCGACTTTGAAATACGAATATTCGACTTTGAAATTAGAATATTCGACTTTGAAACCACTGTGTTTCTATGATTCCTTCCTCGTTTGGTTTATTATAATTTTGATTTCTGTTTCTTTTCAATGGAGTATAATATGTATAATAGAGTTGTTTCTAAGGGCATCGACCTTCTTCTTCTCTTTAGCTATTTTTAATGAATACCTTTCCGTTATTCTTTTTCCATTCTTGTCTTGTATTTGTTGCAATGATATACAAATGTTTCTGAGCGTTTCTTTTGCTTCCGTTGCAATTCGTTCTGTTCCTGTTCATCCGTGTGACGTGTGGTTTTCTCGTTGATTATGTATTTCTCCAAAACAACTTTTTTATTTCTCTCTTTACTTTTTCGATCCACCAGTGGTTGTTTTCTGTTTATTTTAATGTACCATACACTGATTAATTGATTAAATTTACATAGTCAAAGCAGAAACAACCATCAAATCTAGATATGTCTTCCCTTCTGCCATACTGTTGCGAGTTTAAAAAAATAAGTTCCTGGTAAAGAGAAATTATTATATCTCGGAGAAAATAATCGTGAGATGTATCCGCCGTTGGGATTATCCGATAAGGCAGCCGCGCAATGAGGTTGGAACTGTTGGAAGTCGAGATGAGCAAGAATCGGGGAAGTTATTAAAATAAACGACCTGCCTGAAAGCTGATGGCAATATTTAACCAAAGGGTGCAACTTAAATAAGGAAATATGGCGATAATAAAGATCATTACGTTTGATAAATATTTATCATGCAAACATGGCCATCAAGAAGCCCCGTTATTAACTTCTTAGCGTAATAACTTGGCTGGGAAATCAGCCGGTAAACAGGCGTTTTTACCATCTCCAGACGCAAAACGGGAATAATAAAAAAGAGAGAAGGTGAAGCAATAAAATCCTAAGGGCCCGTGGGTTATCGATCCAGAAACTAGAGAGCCCAAGAACACCCCAACATATTTGCTGACTCGCGCCACCAAGTAGCCTTGTTGAGATTGAAATTAAAATCTCAAGAGCGGCGGAACATCAAGTGGGAGAGATGAGGGAGTATTTCCATGAAGCGTTTTCAAAGCGACGCGGTGGTAGTCATTCCCTTATATCTAATTATGACGCTGTTGGAACCAACTTGTAAAATAATGGAATGCGACACCCCACTGCTATATAAAACATTTTTACTGCGCGCTCTTTCTCTACTATTCGTTTATTCTTTAATAAGATTGCCGAGGGTTTATTACAATTTAATAATAACGCAATTAAATGAAAGCTGTTTGAGGAAGTCGTAAAATTGTCGACGATATGGATTTTATAACACGCCATTATCTTATTAATGTTCAGGATAAATTATCCGGAGATTTATTAAACGTAAAAGCATCATCAACTGATGATGTTCGTATAAAAATGTTCCAGAAATGTTTCCAAGTGGAAAGTGGACAAAAGGTTGCTCGGATCGTGTTAGTCGTCTATTTTTGAGCAATTTTTCCGGTTTCAGTTCCGGAATTTGGTCTGCTATTATCCCAGTCCGTGATTTACAACCTACCATTTCTTCGGTACTTTTACTTTATCGTGACTCCACTTTTAAAAAGTTGTTATTTTAATTATATGAAATTAAATTAAATCCTCCGTATTTTTTTTAAACCCCTGGTTCTATTTTTGCCTTCTCTTTGAAAGGCCTGCACTAAACAAAAAAAAGCCAACGGAAGATGTATATCAATGCGATGTGTATCCCTGTAGATGTTTATTCACCGTGAATGATTCATATATCGAGTTGGACTTGGTGGTTTTGGGTGCAGATGTAATCTGCACCTAGCAGTAGTGCCGAAGCATATGCTCATGATAAAGAATTCGTGAGGGTGTATCAATTGATGAATTTTTTAGCGTTCAATTAGTATCTTCCGGCTGTAAGTACATATAGGTCAAGCATCAAATTTCCACCAAGTCAATTTTTTGTGTTGGGGGTTTGAAGGGGGTGGGTTTCGGGGGCGCTTACTTGGTACCTATCCTCCAATAGCAGTGGTCCAAATCTTAAATTCATTTGCGCTCAATTAGTATCTTCCACCGGGGGTTGAAGGGGGTGGTTTTCGGGGTTGCAACTTTCTGCGTTCAGTTAGTCTGTTTCTGTTGTTGATAGTCCAAGGGCTCAATTTCATCCAAGTCAATTATTTGTGTTCGAGGGTTGAAGACTGTGGATTTTAGGGGTACAATTTTTAGGGGCGTAGTTTTTTTGTTCAATTCAACTCTTTCGGCTGTAGGCGGTGCAAGGGTTAAATTTCCTCCAAGTCAGGTTTTTGTGGTTGAGGGTTGAAGGAGGCGAGTTTCAGGGGTGCAATTTTTTGTGTTTAATTAGTTTCCTCCGGTAAGAGGTGGTCCAAGGGTTACATTTCCTCTAAGTGAATTTTTTGTTTCAAGGTTGAAAGGGTTGAGTTTTAGAGGTGCAATTTTTTCTCTTCCTGTCGGAGGTGATCTAAGGGTCAAGGACTAAATATATGCTCAAAACTTTTTCTGGGCCATTGATTAAAAGTTATCGAATTGCTTGAATTTGAAGCAACACTTATGTGAAATTTAGAGTTTCAACCCCTAATTTGCATCCCTTTCTGTTTCATCTTGCAAAAAAAAACCATCCCTTATCAAATAATGTCAAAATATATGTGGTTTCAGACCTCCATGTGCAAAATATTTGAGAAGCTTTCGTATTTTTGTGATTTTCAACCCCTAAATTTCATCCACCAAAATTGACTTGTACGTCAAAAGCGCATATCAAGTTTCAGTAAAATATCTCTACTGGTTCTCGAGTTATTACAATTAATAGTTTTTCGGTATCGAAAAAACCTCGCAACCTCGCGCTTTTACTGCGAACGCTGCCTAAACGCTTGAAGATGGATTAAAATCGTATAAGGAAAAAATGTCAACAATGAATAGACCTACAAAAAAGTCTACGACAGCATTTAAATATCTGTTACGGATAGCCGACAATAAGCCACCGAACCCATTTTCGTCAAAAATTAAAACACAAAAACGATCTCGGTGGGCTACCCATAACCCATCGTAGAGAGCTATATGCCGTCAGGGACTTTTTTGTAGATCTTTTCATTGCCGACAATTCCTCCTTACAGACTTTTGCTCTAGCTTCAAGCGTTGAGGCAGCGTTCGCGATCAAACGTCGAAAATTTTCTTTCAGTTTTTCACCCCTAACTCCCACCCCCCTGGTCTGATATCGCCCAAAAACAATCCTCGCCCAGATTTTCGGGGTATGCACATATGTACAAAATTTCAGCTCGATATCTGCTTTCGTTCTCAAGTTATGGGATGGACAGGGTAGACGGACGGCCAAGCGAGCGAATTCACTGAAACTACAGTGCCTGCGCATATGCTTCGGCACTAAAAATAGAAAAACTTTACTTAAAGTGAAGAATGTTTCAAGAGACAACACCTAGATTCTTATGTATGTTTTTCCCACTTGGGCTCAATCGAAATTTTTAAAAAATGACACTTGCAAAAACTAAAGTGGCTTTAACTAATTTACCATTTGAGGAAGTTCAACAATTATTTTCACCGCCCATTTACGAGCAGAAAGCCATTTGTTGCACAGACAATGAAAAATTCATTCCAAAAAGCTTGATTGGCAGTTTGCAGGTAACTAAAATTTAACATCGGCCGTAAAACAACCAATATTTCGCCTACATGATTTATGAATGAGTCCGTCGGGAATGCGAAGAAGTGAAAAAGTTTAATTTTGTGTGGGGGAATTTATGTTCTTTCAAATCAGGCTCTGAAGTTACCTAATGTGTCTATAAATTCCGCTCGTTCGGCTTATTCTCCTTCTATGTTCCTTTCCTTTTCCATCCAGATTGCGAATGCGAACGAGGAGCATTTTGCATTATTTTTAGAATTTCCATCTCGGGTTACGAAAGGGTGGTTTTATTCCGACATCCCCAAATCAGCTGGAATATATTATGGGATAAGGGTTGACGGTGGAGTTTTTAGTGAGGGCGGAAAATGAAATTGGATCCGGATTGCAACGCTGAGTAGCGGTAAATATTATTGATGTTTTATTACACTTGATATCTATCAACCCCTTTTTTCGACACTATTCTCGAATGTTTTATTTCTTTATCTGAACTGGTTGAGTTTCTCAACTCGTCAAATGGAAAAAAGTCTAACAAAATGCACAGGGAGATAGAAAATTCGTTTTTATGTAAGGAGGGTGATTTTGTAGATCTCTCTGAGCCTCATTCAATCTTCGCCCTGCGGCTTGAATGGCAGCTCGCAAAGACCCTCTAAGCTATGAACAAGCAGATTGTGAGAATTTTTTCGAGGGGGGTGCCACGCATTCCTATTTATTCTCTCCCTACTCACCCCTAAGCCATTTAAAAAGGAGTCAGCTCTTTAATTATCCTGACACCACTAATCGAGTGACGATTTCCTGGATTTGTGTCATTTTTAAAATTACGAAAAGTCGAGGACGATTATCATCCCTCGGCTATGAACAAGCAGATTGTGAGAATTTTTTCGGGGGGGGTGCCACGCATTCCTATTTATTCTCTCCCTACTCACCCCTAAGCCATTTAAAAAGGAGTCAGCTCTTTAATTATCCTGACACCACTAATCGAGTGACGATTTCCTGGATTTGTGTCATTTTTAAAATTACGAAAATTCGAGGACGATTTTCATCCCGTATGCACTTTGTCTGATAATAACGAGCCATAAACGATGCGGCAAAGTGGGAGAGATCTTCAAGGTTGTCATGCCAACGGGAGATATTGTAAGGAGCGTCTGATTTCCACCCCATGCACCGCTTTCGAAGAATAATCATGAAATGCGAGGGTGCAGACGTAAACCTTATTTTGTTTCCCTTGCCCGAACACAGAGAGTTCATTCCCTCGTAGATTTGCTAGGCGTAACCGGCACCTAATTGTGAATTAAGTTACAGCAGCTTTGCAACTGCAGAACTACTAATTAATTTCAATTGTGACTTGAGAGCTTTGTTTTAATCTCTGTTGTGTTCATTATTATGGCAGGTGCAACTGTTGCTGATGGCGTTTTCTTGGTCTATTTTCCGACGACTCCAGATTATCAGTGGAATTAAATAGATTGTACGTAAGCTTAAGCTCTCTTGCTCTGATAATTCCGTTTATTATTCCTGTTACGTTTTCAATTTACCTTTGATCGTTGTTCACCCTTAAATATTTCTATATTTTTTTCTATTCTGTTTCGGTCTTTTCTTCTATTTCATCCATTTTTGTTCCCCTTTTAGGCTTCTTGTGTTTTATTTGCCTGCCTGCATCCGTCTGAAGAGACAACGTCCTCCATCATATTATGTACACTCTCACTTTCACTGGGACCAGCGAAACATTTTGGTTTATATTCTTTAAAAAAATTGGTCCAAAACCATGAAATTAGGAATTTTTTTATCGAAAAATTTTATATGAAAAAGTTACTCATGCACGATGGCACCAAATGGGTAAATCTGAAGTTACAGGCAAAAATAAAAAACGTTGGCTTTCTTGAGGAAAAATCATAAAATACCGAAAACTTCAATATTTTGGCAATAAAAAGAGTACTGTGAAATAAAAAATAATTGAAATGAATTTGTTGGACGTTTGCTGTCAGCTATGGCTAAACAATCGCAGAAAAAGTTGAAAAATTGTTAATTTTCTGCGGTTTAAAGTTTTGCCAAGCAGTTTTCCTGACAGCAAATGTTAAAAATTACAAGATATGTCAAGTGTAGTATCATTGAAAAGGATTTTTTTTTCTCTTTACAGCGGTGGTGTGAAACACTCATGCTCTTACATAGTGGACATTTCGAGCAAATGTCAATACGATGTGTTCAAAAAAGTATGGACTAGACCAGATATTTACCGAACTATTCACTTTTCAAAAAGAATTCCAATAAAAGTTGAAAGGCAAATTTAGGCGCATCTTTTGATGTGGTCCTCTTTTTTGACATCTTCTTCAATGAGTAATTACGCTATAATAATTCTTTTTTATGGCTAGATCATCAAAAAATGCTCCTAAATTTGTCTTTCAATTTTTATTGGAACAATTGTTTGATAAAGGAAACAGTTTATTAAATATCCAGTCTAGTTAATACGTTTCTGAACACACTCTGTTGACATTTTCTCGAAATTTTCAATATGTAAGAGCATGATTTTTACACCGCTGTAAACTTTAATTTGAACATTTTTTTTATATAATTGATAGTTTAGGCAATAGTCGGCCGAGTCCATACATTTGACTAACCCTGTATAATACCTTCCAAGTTATGAATTTCGATCATGTGCACACTTAAACTAGAAATGAAGGTGCGATGCAGAAAATACTTTGAAATACACAGGATGGTTCAAAAAAATTTTGACATGTCAAAGTAGATTTTTTTTAAATGGAGTCTATGACCTCGATCTTTAAACTTCTATAAAACAATTATTGTTGTTTTAATAGCTACTGTACAGGGTGTCCGGAAATAACGTCACAACATTTCGGGGGGTGATTCTACACCTAAAAATAAGAAGAAAAGTTCATACGAACATATGAAAGTGCCTCCAGGGGGCGCTACAGACATTAGGTAGATGTCCCTCAAGAACAGGTATTTATTAATTATTTTAGAAACGGTTGTAGCTAGAATAACAAGTTGGAGTCGTTAATGACAGACCAACGACATTTGTGAAGCAAGCCAACTTGATTTTTTGCGTTTATTTTGTTACCACAGGCTTTAATCGCGTTATTCTAGAAAATGGTTGATCCTATGACTTAGTATCAAGAGTACTTTTTTATGTAGATTTGTTTGGATAATTGTTATCTGAAGCAAAAATTCAAGAAAGCTGGCAAAAAAAAAGTTGTACGATTTTTTTCCTAAGCCCCCCCTTTTCGCACGCCTATGGTCGTCAATCACCTGTCATGTTCGCACTAGGTAATTTGTCACCCCAAAATTACCTCTGAACCCAAATTTCGTTATTCTAGCTCCAACCGTTACAACATAATTAATAAATACCTACTTTTGATAGACATCTTCTAAAGCCTGTAGCGCCTCCAGGAGGCCCTTTCGGACATCTGTTCATATGAACTTTTCTTAGTATTTCTAGATGAATAATCACCCCCCGAAATATTGTGACGTTATTTGCAGATACCCTGTATGTAAGTAAGTACCAACAAATGACAATATGAAATAAATAATTACACTGACGAGATTCGAGATGGTCGGATCCGATAATGTAAATGTAAGTACGTACCATCGTGATCAGAAGAAGAGTACAGCGACGCGACTTTAGATAGGCATTTTCCAAAATTTTAGTTGTGTAATTTTGACTTTGACGATATTTGCTCTTACTTATGGCTATTTCCGTTGCAATAGCTCGAATGCTGATGTCATCTTGCAATAAAAAAAATATGTAGTCATATTGTTTATGTAATTTTTGACTTGTCTTATCTATGTATAACGTAGCCCGCAAGACTGAAATATATATTATTATTATTATTATTATTAATAGCGTTTGAATTATTGCCTTTTGAATTTCGGTTATAAAAAATTGTCGCATTTCTACTTTTTTTTGTCAAAATGACATTAACGTAATAATGACAGAAATTCATTTTCGAGCCCAGTTCAATCAACTCAAATCTTGAGTGTACCTACTCGTTTTTTCTGATCACGATGGTACTAAAATTGATCGTTTTTAATTCTTTTTCAAAACTATTTTTGCCAGTTGAGGTATTAGAATGGAACATTTGGATCATGGAAAGTTTTCCAAAGATCCGAGCACACGGCTTAAATTAAACGGAATTGCGTGCGGAGCCTAACCCTGAATATTTTTACATTGAATCTCTTGGCATTTACAAAAAAAATAGTCCCCCCCCGGGATTAAATGATATACTTCAGTCGCTAAAAAAGTCACAAAAGTAGTCGGGAGTGCAAAAAATTTAATTAAGAAGGTGAAACTAGTTATGTTTTGGACATTTTGCGCAACTTCATATTCATTGAATTCTGATTTAGCCTAAATTGGGAACACTGGCGCGTCTTTGTAAAGGACCCCGACGAATTTACAAGATCGTGCTCCACTTATAACTGATTCATTCATCAACATTTCAGAATGAAAGGCAATTCGCGATCCTCAGCAAAGTGGTGGTGGTGAATCCTTAACTACTTTTAAGGGTAAGAAGTAATGTGATTATTGTGACTAGTAGTGTCTGCTTTGTGGACAAGAACAACTAAAAACCCCAAATCTATTTACGAAACCTACACGAGCACTGCCACAAAGTAAAGTTTTTCTGGATTTTTGGCATTTGTACTGTCACTGTCACTGTCTCTCTTTGGAAAGGTACGGCAAACGGTATATAGATATAACAGGAAACATATCTCTTTCTCTTTTAAGTTTGTACGAAAAAATTACGTTCGTTAGATGTCTGAAAAATTACCTAAAGTTGACAGTTGTTTGTAAAATAGCTGTTTAGTGCTTACAAAGTCTATTTTTGCTTATTTTGCAGTATATTTCCCATATTGTTATGTTATGGTTTTATAGTGGATCCCTTTATTAACCGTTCCGTGTTCATTTTTTGTGATTTTGAGTTTTTCGCAACAATTGGTTTTACAAAGACTAAATCAAGTTAATTTTGTTTTATTGTTTAAATACAGCATCCGAGCAGCAACAACATTATGCTTGTATTTAGCCCCAATTAACTATAAACACTCATCACTGTTTATAATTAAAGATGTCGAAGTAAATGCACTTTATTTCCGGTCAAAATGAATGTAAGACAAAGTCACCGTCGAACTGAACTTCATTTCTACTTGGAGGACCACCGAGTTTTAAGGGCTGCAAACCGCACGTTTTTCTTCGTCAAAGACACAGGCAATCAGGCGTACGGGCGTCCTTAATTTCTCTATAAATACCACAAAACACGTACTTATGACAACCATGTAACCCATCGATCCTATCTAACCTATCTTCTCGGTGATCGCCGTTGGCCATTTAGTGGCCCTTCGTTTTGCTTCCCCAATTAAGAAAAATACAGTTGTTAATAAACGATAAATCTACAAATTTTTGTCTTTAGTGTTGATGACAACTGCAAACTGACAAATTTTTTTCTCTCTTACTTATTGTAAGGGCATGTTCTCTGTCCTCTTTATATTTGTTCCGGTTGATTGCCGTATCTCTCCAAAGGGAGAAATACAGTGACCTTATGAAGCGGCTATTAACAGTGCCCCCTACCGGCGCCTGAGGACAGCGAATAGTTCATTTTGTTGAGGTTATGTTGACCGAATGGCATCAAATTTCATTTATTAGGTAATTAATTCACGTGTATGAAAACATTAAAAACCAAAAAGGATCCAAATTGCAGTGCTATCCTTCAGTTGCAGTCAATTTTCCAAGTGTATCGAAGTACGTAATGCGATTTGTGTCGCATGATAAATCATATTTATGAGAAGATCAATAGAGTCGGGGAAGAAACGAAAAGACATTTCAATATATCTCCCCCTTGACAAACGCCCACTTCTCTTTTATGAGTTAAATTGTAGTTCGCAGCCCATAAAAGTTTAGGAAAACAGTTGTTAAAGATATACTAACCGCTGTTGGATTTTACATCATCGGATCGATGCAGTTCTGGCTTCGACGCCAGCATCGTCAGGGGGTGTTGACCAGGGCCACCGAGGGCCCCGGAAAGGCCCAACAAGCTGGCCGCTGAACTTGGGGGTGCTCCGCCCAACCCTGGATGAGGCATCATTGGTATAGGTGGAGCTGCGTGTGCGGGTAATTGTTGAGCATGCATCTGTTGCAATAACCTAGGTAGATCCGGCCTTTGTTGCTGAAAGGAAAAATCATATTCAGAAAAAAAATCAATAACGCGTTTCATTTCGTTTTCGGGCTGTGTCAAAGGATCTGCTAAGTCGGCACGCACACGGATGTGACATTCAGAGGGGATCAGAAATCGGCTTATCTGCTCACTCGACTTTGCGGGTGACTGCGCTTGAAATCTGGCGGATAAAGCGGTTAGGAGCGAGTAAGGAAGAGGCGAGTTATTCTTCTGGAAATTCTAACTAAGCTATCGTATAAGTCCGATATTCCCATTACGTTGCGATTAAGATCTTTGGTCCAGAGAAAAATTCAGACAGAGGAAATGTGGACAAATGGATTTTATAATATTCACGTCCTGAGTGGTTCTGTTCACTAATTGGAATTTTCATTTTCATTAAGGAAATTGCTCATATTTAGAAGTTTTCTATAGTTTTCTACGGCCAAAGAGAAAAACATTCAGAATAGCACTTATTCAATGTATTAAGAGAGGTATTAATCAATTTTCGATTTTTCTACCACCTATTTTATTTTAAGTGAATAATTAAAATCTTTAGGAAATACAGGTTGATACCTACTAATTGTCGACACCCCGTGAAACCAAGGTGAAACCTTGTCCGCTATTATGTATATCGACAATATTGTTCGTACGTATTATACCTACCAGGCGCACCCCATTTTTTTTCTTTTTTTATGAATCGATTTGAATGGAATTTGGAGAACCCAGAATATGCAATAAATGACATTATTTGCACCAATTAGATAATTTTTACCACTTCCGGTTTCACCAACTGCCTTGGAGACAAAAATTTTTAATGGAGCGCCCTGTATACCTTATATAATTATATCTTTGGAATCTAAATAAAATTCTGAATCTAATGCGTCCCCCCAAAACCATTTCATTGATATCAGGAAATTTAAAATTAACTCTTATGGTTTTGGAGCAATAACTCATTTTCAAATACAACCACAGTGGCGCACTGGCCAGAATAAACAGCAAGTTTTCTTGTTGTTGCATTGACATAATCGGATTACTATGGAACGCCGTTTTACTTTTTAATGTAACAGCACGCTGTGGTAGCCAAAGAAATGAGATAATTAAAATTCAAGTACTGATAATTAAAATTCAAATACTGTTAAGAGTAAATAAACCTATTTTTATTATCTGAAATGCAATTTCTATTATCACTCCCAGAATTTCTCTTAACACTAATTCAATTTCTGTTAACAGTAATACAATTTCTCTTAAGAATAATTTATTTTTACTTAACAGTAATTCGGAGAGATAATGAAAATACGTTATTGGACTGTCTTACTTCTCTCTCGGACTAATTGAAATTACATCTTCTGTTGCACTCGAGCATGCGTGGTCGTGATAATAGAAATAGAATTTCACTTAACAGTAATTCGGAGAGATAATGAAAATACGCCATTGGCCCATTGGGTTGTCATCTTTCTCTTTCGTACCACTTGAAAATACATTATCTGTCGCACTCGCAGTTCATACATGCGCGGTCGTGATAATAGAAATTGAATTTCACTTAACAGTAATTCGGAGAGATAATGAAAATACGCCATTGGCCCATTGGGTTGTCATCTTTCTCTTTCGTACCACTTAAAAACATGATATCTATCTCGTACGGAACGCCGTTTTACTTTTTAATGCAACAGCACGCTGTGGTAGCCAAAGAAATGTACGGAACGCCGTTTTACTTTTTAATGCAACAGCACGCTGTGGTAGCCAAAGAAGTGCAATCCCAGGCATCGTGTTAATAGAAATTCAATTTCACTTAACAGAAATTCATTTACTGTTAACAATAATTCATTTTCACTTAAGAGAAATTCATTTACTGTTAACATTAATTCATTTTCTCTTAAGAGAAATTCAATTTAACTTAACAGAAATAGAATTTTTATTATCTCGCTTTAGAGAAAATTGAAATACAATTTCACTTAACAAAAATTCGTGCAGTGATAATCGAAATAAATTTGGTGATTTACACTGATCTTACGAGCCGTTTTAATTTTTATTGTATATATTTAAAATGTTTGAATTTTTTTGAAATGCATAGGGTATGGGTTGCATTAAAAAGTAAAACGGCTCCTAAAATTACGGTTTTATTTCAATTTATCTCTAAATGAATTTTTGTTAAGTGAAATTGTTTTTCTATTTTCTCTAAGCAGTGATAATTGAAATAGAATTTCTCTTAAGTGAAAATGAATTAATGTTAACAGTAAATGAATTTCTGTTAAGTGAAATTCAATTTCCATTATCACGACTGCGCTTGCGCGAATGAGACAGAAGATATAATTTCAACTGGTGCGAGAGAGAAGGAAGACGTATTTCCATTATCTCTCTGAATTACTGTTAACAGAAATTGAATTAGTGTTAAGAGAAATTCTGGGAGTGATAATAGAAATTGTATTTCAGATAATAAGAATAGACTTATTTTCTCTTAACAGTATTTGAATTTGAATTATCTTATTACTTTGGCTATCACAGCGTGTATGTTCCATTAAAAAGTAAAACGGCATTCCATAGATTTCCTAATTAGTTTCTAATTAGTTCCTAATTAACATGATAATGGGAGAAAAAAATCTGAAGTCCATAAAAATGGTCAAAATGTGGTATCATTAGATTCAGAATTTTATTTAGATTCAAATAATATAAACATATGCAGGCTGTCCCATTTAAAAATTTTGTCCCCAAGACAGTTCCGGTAAAACAGAAAGTGATAAAAATTATTTAATTACCACAAATAATAGCATTTATTACCTACTCTGCGCTCATCAAATTTCATTGAAATCGATTCATAAATAAAGAGAAAAGGGGGGTGTGCCTGGTCTCGTTTACGACCGGTAGACAAGGAGCTTAACAACAATCAAAAAAATAAAAAAAAAACAATAAGAAAATAAAAAATGCAGCAGAGAAGCGGCTGGAACCTCCCCATCGCGTGGATCTTTGTATTCTGTGTAGATGGTAGTCGATTCAACAGAATTTTTTTTGTGCTTATCATCTGTGACTAATTTCGCAAATTTCTGACAAATACCGACATCACTTCGGACATCACCCATCACATTTGACAATATGTTCCTTTTAAGGTTAACAGTTTGCCACCCTTTTGACAATAACTGATACTTTATGTCATCCACTGTCAGCCTGCTCGCTTTTAATGTAAAAGATTTTTTTCTCTATTTTCCACTGAAATGGCAGAAACTGTGAATACATTTTTAGAACCAGAATTTGATCGTCTTCCTAATGGCGACATAAAAAAGGAGGCCTTGTATTTAAATTTAAAGTTGATATGCTTAAATGGCACTTCCTGTGGACCAATTGCTTCCAAAAGCCTTTCTGGTCTTCAACGGGTCACCCAATCTCCATGTAGCAAATTTCAGCCAAATCGATTCACTAATTTGAACTACAGGGTGAGTCTAGTTGGACAAATCAGTCGCCTAGCGTTTAAGATATTGAAATTGGAAATTCTATTTTTGGATATGTTGTAGCTGAAATGGTCCCCTACGCATGGGACCCATAAAGAAAGCTCCAGTTTTATTCAAACCGAAATTATTAAATAAAAACGAGGGCCTAAAAATTTTGTTTCCGATATTGTTGAATTTTTTAAGGTTATTTCGTTAGAGAATCATTTTCTCTTTATGGAAACATAATTTTTTGAAGAAAAAAGTTAACAATAGCCGAGAGATAAATTATTTAAATAATAAGGATTTTTAAGTATTTCCTAAGGAAAACCACGCGTGCCGTGGTTTTAACAACTGAAAGGCAGTCTAGCTTATACTGCAGACTGTACCCGGAATGACAAGCGTCGGTTGGAAATGTCATTTGCCATCGTTTGTGACAAAATAATGCGGAACTACGAGTTTTTGCCCTTTTCTTTACAGATAATTAGGTAATTTTTATTGGTTCATGGATTTTTTGCTAAATTCGCCGAATACAAGTGTCTCGGGTTCTCACCCGGTTGATGTTTTTTTACATTGCCATCGGTGTCGAATGGTTTGACCAAGAAAAGATATTCTCGTCAGCCGGAAAGGAATAGTGACAAAATTTCAAATAAACATTAAGCCTCTGTCGTCACTTTCTAATAAGAATACTAACTTTAATAGAGAGGTAGGTATCTACCTACCTAAAAAAATATGATCTTAAGTAAACGTGATTTAGATTAAAATGCAGTGGACTACAAGGGATAGAGATTTACATAAATGTTGCAAAGAACCACACAATGGGGAGGTTTCAGCCGCTTCTCTGCCGCACATTTTTAAGTCTGTTATGATTGTGGACTACAAGATTTACATAAATGTTGCAACATCAAATGTATTGATAAATAAATAAATAACAACGTGGTGACAATAGTCTCTGTCCAATTTTAACGTTCACTTGAAATAATAAATGAATGTTTAATTTGATGTACTCAGCATCCTCCTGTGGTCTTTTTCTTCATGTGATTTCTGGATGTTCGCAAGCATCATTGATGACCACTGCCCGAAATAACTCGCTAGCCACAATTTAGCCATTTTGCTTCGACACCTACTTGTTAATAATTTCGATTCATGTGATGTGACTGCTACATACAATTTCGTTGCATCAATTCATATTTCATCTGTACACTGTCTTTTGAATTGCACCTATCCCAGTTTACGTTTACACTCTCCGACTTGACTTTTCTTGGTTTCACTTTGCTCAATGCTTCTTTGTCTTTTTTCATTATATCAACAGTCTCAACATTTGTGACATGGAATATGAATGGACCCCTCAACATCCGATGATGATAAATTTCCTTTTCGTAAGTGTGAAAAACTTATCGGCTGAAATGGATTAACTTTTTAATAAGGCAACAAAATCACCTTATTTGACAGCAATGTACTCACTTTAGTAAACTGTTAGCAACTATTCCAATTCCTTTTTGGCTGCCGAGAATAGCTTTTCTTGGTCGAACCATTCGACTCCAGTGGCAATATGTAAAAAACATCAGTCGGGTGACAACCCGAGGACACTTGTATACGGCGAATTTAGCATAAATTCCATCAAGCAATAAAAATTACCCAATTCTCTGTAAAGGAAAGGGCAAAAATTCGTAGTTTTGCATTATTTTTCACAAACGACCGCAAATGACATTTCCAACTGTCACTTATGTCATTCCGAGTACAGTCTGCAGTATAAGCTAGACTGCCTTTCAGTTGTTAAAACCACGGCACGCGTGGTTTCCCTTAGGAAATACTTAAAAATCCTTATTATTTAAATAATTTATCTCTCGGCTATTGTTAACTTTTTTCTTCAAAAAATTATGTTTCCATAAAGAGAAAATGATTCTCTAACGAAATAACCTTAAAAAATGCAACAATATAGAAAAAAATTTTTTTAGGCCTTCGTTTTTATTTAATAATTTCGGTTTGAATAAAACTGGAGCTTTGTTTGTAGGTCCCATGCGTAGGGGACCATTTCAGCTACAACATATCCAAAAATAGAATTTCCAATTTCAAAATCTTAAACGCTAGAGCGACTGATTTGTCCAACTAGACTCACCCAATTTGAACTATAATGTATTTTTAGTGTAATTACAAAATTTCGATTTTTTGACCCAAAGAGCACTAAATGCGAACGAATTTTGTCTTAATTAAAACCAGAATTTGAAGATCTTTCTGATGGTGACAATAAATCTTTCAAAAACTTGTTTTGGATGGTTAAATGAGTGAATAATTTTAAATTTGGAAATTGGTGTGCCAAAACGGCACATTCCGTGGGCCGATTGAATCCAAAATTTGTTCAGCTCTTCGACGTGCAATACAATCCCCATGTGCAAAATTTCAGCCGAATCGGTTCAGGGGCTTGGGCTGTACCGCGATTTGAAAGTCCGATAAAAAACATTTTTTTTTTATTTTTGGTCAAAAGGGCACTGAGAGTGAATATATTTTTAGAAGCAGAATTTAAAGGCCTTTTCTATAGTGACGTGAAAAATGGGGGTTTGCATTTAAAATTTAAAAGCTGATGTGCCAAAATGGCATTTCTAGTTGCACGATTGGCTCCAAAAGCTTTTCAGATCTAAGTTGTGTTATGAGATGCCTACGCACCAAATTTCAGGCAAATCGGTCTAGTAGTTTTGGCTGTGGCGTGTTTACAAACGTACGCACGTACGTACGCACATACACACAGACACATTTTTAAAACCACTTTTTTGGGTTCCTGAGACCTCGAAACGTGAAGATCTGGTGCTATCTCAAATTCGAAAATTTTAGTGATTGCAGTAACCTCCCTTTTTTATAAGTGGTGAAGTGGATTGGGGAGGTTAAAAAATACCTATTTATCAAGTAATAAAAGTTGGTAGATTTATCTTTTTCACAAATTCGTCCGTAACCCCAGATCTACCTTCATTTACTTTTTTTGTCACATATTCGGAAAATAGTTCGAAAACAAATTGGTCGAATGGAAAATTGCTCGAAAAACAATTGTTCGAAAAGTAAAAAGACAATTGTTTGAAAGGTAAATTGTTCGAAAATGACAATAATGTGCATTCTTCACCATTACATACACACAGTCATATTTAGCCCTTTGAAAGTGCAATGCAGCCGAAAGCGAGAACTCGTCAAAATTTCGGTCTTGCAGTGCAAGAGTTTAGGGCAGTTCAGGTCTATATCAGGTCAAGCATTTTATGAAATTTTACGTTTTTTTCTCAAATTCTGCTCTCGGAAAGTTTTGCACGAGCTTTCGCCGATGTCGAAAGTGAGAACTGAGAGCTCGTCAAAATATCGGTCTTGCAGTGTGAAAAGCAAAGGCCGTTCAAGGTCTATGTCAGGTCGAGTTTTTTTTTTAAATTTTTGATTTTCGAACAATTACATTTATTTAGTTTACCTTTCGAACGATTGTCTTTCGAAGAATTTACCTTTCGAACAATTCTCTTTCGAACAATTACCATTCGAATAATTGATTTTCGAACAATTGTATTCGCCAATTTGTTTTTTCCATACCTAACTTCTTATTATTAGGTATAATTTTACATGGACAATTTTTTCAGAAAAAATGTCCGATAACTGACTTTCACACTGTAATAACATATATTATATTATACCTACTTAAGTAGTCTTCGTTTACCTACTGCAATTAGTTTTTTTTAGGAAATTTCTCACTTTTAAATGTTGTCTTGTTTAGATTTTCGATCTTCTCTTTTTTTTAATTTTAATTTAATCGTTACACTCACAGCGATAATCTTCTCTCACCCACCACTACAGGGAATGCAGGAATTCTTTGGCTTTTCTTTAATTTCTTTTAGATAACCATTTATTTGGTCAATATTCTATTAAATTTTTTGTCAGTGTTTTATTATAATTCAACACAGGTCAGGTCAAGTCAGGTTTGTAATAAAATAAAAACACACAGGTAAATAAGATCTCATTGGATAAAAATCAGCTGTGACAGACATCCAGCCATAATGACTCAGCGCGCTAGAGAACCAACATGCGCGCGCCGCTCAGGTAAAACTGAAAACGTCCATTCCGGTTATACCCTGTCAATTAATTGTTAAGTAATAAAAATAAAAAACATTTCTTCAAAAAGTCTTAAAACGTGATACCTAGGTAGAGGTCTTCGTAAGAATATGGCAAATCTGAAAAATTATTAAACTCACCAAGGATGTGCATGCGTTTATTCTCTTTTGCATGAAAAAATTATTTATTTCCTATGTAGGTACTGATTATTTTATCAATGGATTATTTCCGTCAAATATAGGTAATTATTTTCAATCAACCAACAGCAAAATTATAATAATACAAATTGACCAATCAGATTCTTATTGTTCACTTTATCAGCGCTTATTTCCAAAAAATACTTTTTAAACCATAATAATGATTCTTTTCAAAATTTCTACAAAAAATCGAATTCATTTAGAGCGGTTAATGCGCACGTCTTTTATATCCAATAAGCAAAGGGTATTTTGGTCTGTCGCCTAGATACTAGTATTACATCGATAACCACCGATTATTGCACTTATGCGCAATATTATCATCAGACAGTGGCGTACAAAGAAAAACCGATTTTTCTGGATTCATCTTGAAAATGATAATATGTAGAAAAATACAAACAATCTTGACAAACAACAACGACGGTAACGAAGACTCCATGGCTTCTTTGTGAATTTTAAGGTTCATTTTATTTTTCAAACAATGTCAATAATGCTGACTTGCGCATTAATCTACCGAATCTCTTTCGTGCATTGATTGTATCAGGTATTCCAATAATGCAATTAGCCCTCGTGTTCCACTCGGGCTAATTATTACAATATTAAAATGCATTCGAAAAAATTACCGATAACAATCAATCCACTAAAGAAATTATAATACATGATTATTGCAATTTATCGCTATTTGCACTAGTCATTTAATTGTTCCCCCGACGACTTGATCTCCCACACGATTTTTTCATTGCTAAAAATCACCACGTAAACAAAAGTATGGAAAATAAGAGTCCATAAAATATAACCAATAGGCACAGATCCGTGTACTTCCACAGCCCATTTTTAGATGTTCTTGGACATAAAAAAACGTTGATTTCTTCCGAGTATAAATTAAAAAATCAGTGACACTTTGTTTTGATGCTAAAGCTCTCGGGCTTTAATCAGATAATAAATGACAATTTCAAAATTTAATCGATAAAATAGCATCATGCACTAGTGATACAAGTAATTATATTCCTCATTTTTACCTCAAGTTTCTTGAAGCAATTTTATTATTATGGAAAATTTTGTTGACTTATCTTCAAAAGATTAAAGCCCTTGAGCCATCAGTCTAATCAGAACATAAGTCTCCAAATTTTTATCATAAAATCGCTTTAAGAACCTTTCGGCAAAAATTCAGAAATTTTATCAATATTCAAGTGCTTATTATATTCCTATTGATAAGTTAGTTGCAGAACGAAAATTGGAAAAACTGAAACCGCATGTGAATAAAGGAGCATATACATCAATCCAGGGATATCACGATTCGAATCTGGACTCCAAGACAACAAAAATTTCTTTGCCGAGTCTTCTGTTAAAATGAAATCTGGAGGTAAAATTTAATAATAAAGAACTGCAGGACGGACTGAAGCTTAATGAGACTAGGTCTGATCGTCAAAACCTTTGATAAAAAGTGTTTACGATTGAAAGGAGACTTTTTGTTGTTGTTCTACTCAATCTTAATTTATGAGCAAGTCTTGAAAATAGCGATTGAGGCAAAGTAATAGGAGATTAATAAGATCCACGAGATTTATATTTAATTGGCGGTATTATTTAGTTCCCCATCGCATCCATTAATTATTTAACAGTAATTAGAAAGGCATCTCGTGAGAGAGGGAGGAAGACGTCGCCTGATACTGTAATCCGTCTCGTCGACGCTAAGCTCAAGGGGTGAAGTACACTCGCGAGCTGCAAATGTAGTGTAAACACGGCTTCAACTTTAAATTGAGCAGAATGGATCCGAGACACGTGACAAGAAGTTATATTTTTATCGGGGGAGAAATGTGCTCGACCAGATACTTTCTCCTTTTGCCGTTCTGGCCACAGGCAATCTACTTATCTGGCTTACAGTGGCAGCCATTATTTAAAATTCGCATTGCTGAGAGCCTGCAAATTGATTTCTTTGGCACCCTCTTTCCGCCCGTTTTCTCTCTCTCTTAACAGTTTGCGTCGGTTGGTTCTGATGGATTTCATTATAATTACATTTTTCCAGCGTTGAGCTGATGTTTAATTAACTGAAAAATGTTCTTTTCGAACGCCACTCTTAATAACGTTATGATATGGAAATATTCCTCCAGTTCTGATTAAAAATTTAATGACTTCTAATAACTATTGCCCTGAAACTTCAAGATCAGAGCCCCTCCTTTGTTATTCATGCAGCGCGGCGTTGTATGCGGGGTTTATAAAAAGGACGAAGCAATGCTTCACCTCACCCTTCTGAAAGCTCTCTTATCCTTTTCAATCCTCGTTTTCCGAGGCACTTTACATTGCATGCTACGTCCTGGAGATTCAAATTGCGGCCTTTGTTACGTGCAAGTTTTTCATCTAACATCACCCACTTTGATTAAGATCTACGGCAGTCTTCACAACTTATCGAACCTATTCTGAGGTTTCAAGTTAAATTTTTAAGACACGAAAAGCGTGGCCGGCCAAGTTTCATGATGTTCTTATCTTGCTTGGGTTAAATTCTTTCCGTTTTTTTGTCACTGTCAATGGAGATGTTTCTGTTAGGCAATAAAATTATTATTATTATTACTTCAAAATTTAAAGATTTAGACAAACCCTTGGCTAAATAAGACAAACTAGCTCCAGACAGTTTCTCTCGTTTGCACGTGATGTTTTAAGGGAGCATTAAAATGTTGCAGAATTACACTCCGAGAGTTGATCATCAAGTTCTTAGGTTATAATTATAACAATATATAAGATACCTACTACCTACCTTACAGCTTAACATTACCCACCATCTTCTGTAGGTATAAATCTAGTAACCGTATTATTTTTTAAATCTGATTAAATGTTTACTTAGCGTATATTTTCATTTTTGCAATTTTTTAATGAGTTTTATTGAATGTCAGTTGCGTACACTATTACCAGTTGTTTTGAACTATTTCTCGTCGTATATCCACTGTAATCTAAAGTTGAACTTTTGATTGGATCAACAACACTTAAAGAAGGATTCAATTCAACATATACAGGGTGAGTCTGAAAGACTCCATATACTTTATACCACAGAATCTACTGTTCAAATGATGAAGCTTGGTGCAAAAATTATTGGTCAATTGTGATTCCTCTTGATGTTATAAGCCGCCAAAAATCTTCATTTTTAAACATTCTTTTTAAATATCTTTCGAAAGGTGTATCGTAGGATTTTGAATTCTTGCACAGCATTGTTACAGACCAAGAAGCAACTGCTGACGGTACTTAAGACATTATCCAAAAAGCGGATCTCTGTTATACAGGGTGGCCCCGATGTTATTTGCCCTTGAACTTTTTTATGTTTGAAAATACTGCTAATTTGCCTACGCGGCCGTATTCCCCGTTCAGTTCTAAAACTTTTTTGGCTCTTAAAATTTTTCGGAAAAACTAACCACTCACGAGAAAAATTGAAAAAACCGGAAACATGATGCAGGTAATCACCTTAAAACCAATGATGAGTCTACCTCATAAAAAAGTGAAATTACCATCAATATTTTTTCTTCAGTTGTGAGCAATGGTTCTGGGCACAGATGTAGGACAACACCTTCAATGCAAAAAAACATTTGAAATGTGATGCGTGTCAACGTACACTTTGATTTTTATTGAAATTGTAGGTTTATCACGATGATCATGTTTTCGGTTTTTTCTATTTTCCTCGTGAGTGGTTAGTTTTTTCGAAAAATTTTAAGAGCCAAAAAAGTTTTGGAATTGAACCGGGAATACGGCCGCATAGGCAAATTAGCAATATTTTCAAACATAAAAAAGTTCATGGGCAAATAACATCGGGGCCAGCCTGTATAACAGGGATCCGCTTTTTGGATAATGTCTTAAGTACCATAGTAGTTGCATCTTGGTCTGTAACAATGCTGTGCAAAAATTCAAAATCCTACGATACACCTTTCGAAAGATATTTAAAAAGAACGTTTAAAAATGAAGATCTTTGGCGGCTTATAAAATCAGAGGAATCACAATTGACCAATAATTTTTGCATCAAGCTTCATCATTTGAACAGTAGATATTCTGTGGTATAAAGGATGTGGAGTCTTTCAGACTCACCCTGTATAACACTACTTGACTTCCTCAAAATGCATGTGAGTAATTTTCACCTTTTAATTTAATTATATGCTTAAAACCCTAAGAAAAAACCTTTAGCAGAGAGTCCTTTGAATATCTAAACATAGCCTATAAATTTAGACTTTAATGAGCATCTTAAGATCTGATGCCTGGAATTTCGAAAATTTTCATCTTCAGAGAATTCGAAAAATAAAGATGTTCTAAAAATTTCTAATCCCTCCTGATAGGAGAAATAGAAGAAACTGGCGTTTCTCCAGTATGTTTTGGCTGTTAAAAGATTAGTCACATTGTGAAAGTCTGCCCACACATTAAATAACTTTTTAGTGGGTTATTCTCATTTATTTTAGCAAGAGAAGGTGTTGACAATTGTAGGGCGAATCGGTACAACATTTATGATGATTGGAACGTAGTTGGAAAATCAAATAATAAAATGGTAAATAACTGTTTAACTGTAAAGGAACAAAAATCCCACTCATTTTTAATCCGTCCAAATCGTTGGACTGGTTTGTTTGAAGCACAAAGGGGCCAGATGATGCCGCTATAAAAAGCAGCAACCAGAGGGACCATCATAATCCAATTAGCATTCAATGTGAGTGACGCAACTCGCGCGCTACCGACAAGAGTGAACTTTTTAAATTAAAAGTCCTCTGGCTACGGGAGGGGTTGATTCTCAGGCCTGAGCTGACGGCATTAATGGGATTGTTGTTTCGTGTTTGAGCCATTATTGATTAGAAGACTTTAATGGCGGAATCTCGGTCGAAATGTCGCAAGACAAGATGTAGTTATGTAAATAGCTGGACTGACTTTATCGACGATGACAACCTTGCATGAATTCTCCAAGGGAACAATGTAGAAAGAGATGCAAAATTGTCTTGTGTGGAATCGCAGATGTGGAAGCTTGTACCTTTATTTGTTATACGAACGACATCTCAAGCGGGTGCTTCCCTCGCCCCCGAGGGGTTCAAGGATACATTGATATTCCTCGGAGAGATTTCTCTATCAGTTCTTGTTTTGTCGTCTCGTATTATACCGAATCCACCAAACTCTTTCTTAGAGGAATCATTTACCGCAATTTTATGTTCAACAGTGAAAATTGCAACAAAGTACAGGACACTTATGATAGGAAACCCGTGGAACTAAATTCTGATAAAAAGTCAATAAAAAGGTTGTTGTAAAACAGCAATGTACCAAGTTTATGATCTCTTGGAGCGCTTCCACCGTACTTCAACTTTATAAGACTTTTACGATAAACTTATGAAAGCTATAAAATATTAATATACTTTTCTACCCCTGGCGAGGGAGATCCCCAAGACATTCTTCTCTCTTCTCTACCTAATCAACATTCCAATCACCTTTAGACTTTATCGGGCCAGGCCTGGCAATTCCCGGCAGGAAAATTAAGTGGAGTCGGGAAATTTCATCCCCCAGACACACGAGGGTTGAGAAAATCTTATTTCACGCCGCAATCGATCGGAATATATTGCGGGCATGTGAGCCAGATGCTCTCAAGAATTTTATATCCTGACGATATGACAATAACCGTGGATTTTAAGGAACGGCAATGTAATTTCAAGGGAGTTAATCAAACCCAAGTTACTCCGCAAATATTTTACAATGCCTGTCCAATTTTCTTGTCCAATCTCCGGAGTCGGAGGGGTAAAACAATTTGGAATGTGCGTCCTGAATACAGAATCAGAGCTTACGGGGGATGAGTCGCATAGGAACAGTTGAGCTCACTTTACCACAGAGAGTTGCTCGCATTTCATTCCCGACAATCCACTTTTCTTCTTTTCATTCTTATCGTGCCGTGTGCGAAATAAATTTTCTAGTTTAACATATGTAGCGCTGAATTTCATTATTTCCAGCGGAAAACAAACTGAAAAATGCCTGGAGATAATACTACTTCTCTCTTTTATTCCGACTCAATAAGAGCGAGGACGAAGTAACCATTTTAAATTCCCAGGAGCTTAGAAAATCCCTTGGTCTGGATAAGACGTCCGCAAACCTCGACCACGTGCGCTCGGTCCTCCACGCTTGCAAAACCTCCCTCGGGGAAAGAGGACTGTATTCAAACCTTAGAGAATTCCTGCTTCCGCTTCCTACGCCACGGCCTTAATGGACACGGACTGATTGTTTCATCCTCTGAAACCATCGTCTCAACATTTATGTTTTTGTCTATTTTGAGGAAACACCAGTTATTTATGCATCTTCATCAGTGTTCAATGACTTAACCTTCCAAATTTTGCTGTCCTTTCAAGCAGTAAATTGTTCCGAGAGGTTCTTTTCCGATTATTTTTCACATTAAAGGAGAATTCAACTCTACAAATCGGTTTAAGACTATGGCTGGAGCCGCTGAGTCGACTGCTGTTATCAAAGTTTTAAAATTTTTTACCGTTTTGAAGATATTTTGTAATGTTGGCGGCATTGATGCTTTTTGACGTTTACGTTTTTTTGTGGAAGCCATGCTACTCATGTCAAACTTCAAAATAAATCGGCGCGTGGTGTATTAACTGTAAATTATTATAAGTAGGTAATATTCTTTGCTGTTTTGAATTTTTCACGCGTTTGATTTTTACTTGATAATATTATAATAACTTGTTACTTGCTTGGTAAAAAATAATGCAACTGGATGTTTGTTAACTTTATATTGAAGTCAATTAATAACAATGGCCAGAGTTGAAATAAATGTCGGCAAACTTTTACCGGCAAATCTGATGGTGTCAATGAAAATTATACTCTGTCCGGGATCCACACGACCAAGATTCACCCAATTTCTCACTCATTGTTGACAACAATGATTCGCCATGGAAATTGGGTGAATCTTGGTCGTGTGGATCCCGGACAGACCACAGTTTACAAAATTGTATTGAGTGCAAGCAAATGACTTTGGAACACTTCCTCAAAATGCGCGTGAGAAATTTTCACTTTTTCATGTAACTATTTGCATAAAAAGCTCAAAAAGACAGCCATAACCTATAAAAATGGTTGACAGCATTTTAACATAATTGCCAACATGAAGATCTTAACAGAGATTTTAATGGTTGTTCCAATCCAAAGCTTGATTTTGTTTCCTGTAACAAATCAACTCTAGGTCGCAGTGGTAAGACGAGAGTCATTCATAGTTCAAATCAACTGAATATTACGAAAACTGAGATTTAATGAAACTGATGCCATTAAAAAAAATGCAAAAATAAAAATATACGACAAGTAAATATTTAATCAGATTTAAAAAAGATACAGTTGCCAAATTTAATTTTGAACTGGGTATCTTGTTATAATAACCAGCTCACTTAACGATCAACTCTCGGGATGTAATTTTGAAAAACTTTAATATTCCACTAAAAATCACGAGCAAACAAAAGGAATTCAGCATCTATTTAAACACTGGATCAGGACCTCTTTTTATTCCAGTAGGTATTGTTACTTTTTCAATTTATAGAACTTTGAAATAATGCAAAGCCGTTCTAATAAACTCTCCCTGGCGTTCTTCGGTCTTCCTAATGTCGCGTTAAATTGGTGTCTCCATACTCTTCGTACCAGTTTTATACAGGGTCTGAAAGACTCCACATCCTTTATATCACAGAATCTACTGTTCAAATGATGAAGCTTGGTGCAAAAATTATTGGTCAATTGTGATTCGTCTTGATGTTATAAGCCACCAAAGATCTTCATTTTTAAACGTTCCTTTTAAATATCTTTCGAAAGGTGTATCGTAAGATTTTGAATTTTTACACAGCATTGTTACAGACCAAGATGCAACTATACTGATGGTACTTAAGACATTATCCGAAAAGCGCATCCCTGTTATACAGAGTGGCCCCGATGTTATTTGCCCTTGAACTTTTTTATGTTTGAAAATATTGCTAACTTGCCTATGCGGCCGTATTCCCCGTTCAATTCTAAAACTTTATTGGCTGTTAAGATTTTTCGAAAAAACTAACCACTCACGAGGAAAATTGAAAAATCCGAAAACATGATCATCGTGATAAACCTACAATTTGACACGCATCACATTTCAACTGTTTTTTTGCGTTGAAGGTGTTGTCCTCCATCTGTGCCCAGAACCATTTCTCACAACTGAAGAAAAAACATAGATGGTAATTTCACTTTTTTATGAGGTAGACTCATCATTGGTTTTAAGGTGATTACCTGCATCACGTTTTGGGTTTTTTCAATTTTTCTCGTGAGTGGTTAGTTTTTTCGAAAAATTTTAAGAGCCAAAAAAGTTTTAGAATTGAACGGGGAATACGGCCGCATAAGCAAATTAGCAATATTTTCCTACATAAAAAAGTTCAAGGGCAAATAACATCGGGGCCACCCTGTATAACAGAGATCCGCTTTTTGGATAATGTCTTAAGTGCCATCAGCAGTTGCTTCTTGGTCAGACAGACATTTTTCAAAAACCACTTTTTCGGATTCCCAGGACCCTGAAACGTAAAGATTTGATGTTTTTAGCGATTCGATTTTTCGATCAATTTTATTAACTTGCTTCGCTAAGCGTAGAAGTTAAAATGTAAGTCTTACTCATTAACTTTCTCATATATGTCGTATAATTAATTATGTATTTCAGACCCCAGTTTACTACCTGATGATGGCCTAACAGCGGAAACATGTTGTAAATATTAAATATTAAAGTTTTAATTTGAAGCTACTGCCCTTTCATGATTCTATAATCGTCGAAAATTGTGGTTATATTAAAAATAGTGTTGGCAAAAAAATTTAAAAAAAATCGTTTCCGTCCACTGATTTTGATCAAATTGGCACCGTTGATGAAAGACATTTGTGGTGGAAGATCGTCTTTGCCCATCGGTTTTTTCTATATAGTATAGTTTCTCCGGGTATATATTGAATAAAGTTTATGTATTTGCATTTTCGCTTGCCTCTTCGGCAGAGTAATTCTTTGGCAGTTGACTAACTTATAACAAACAAGCTATTAATAATGGGCATGCGGAAATTAGCACTGGCCGGATTCAGTGAACCCCCAGGAACTTAAAACGTGTTAAACTAACGTTTTAGAGCCTACACGTAATCCAACAATGTTTGCCAACTCCTCGACACCCAGGCATTCATAGTGAGTAGAACAAATTAAGATAATTAGCAGTTTATATTTGAACGTTTTCCCAGCACAAACGACTGCCTTAAAATAAAAACTTGACGATAATATAAAAGTCAAACAGGTGGCAAATTTCTTTAGAAATCGGCGAGTCAATTTTACTCCAAGAAGTTTAAAATAGATATTTTTGTATTTGTACAACAAATCACTAATAAAACAAGTAGTGTCAACAGTTATTTTAGAACCACTCTTAGAAATATTGTTTACTCGTTAGTTCGTTGAAATATTGGTGGGGTTTATGTAAAAGCAAATATACAAGCAGTAAAGTCCAGGTACAAACAAACACAAGTTAAAATGTATTTTCTATTTACGATCCGTTTTATTGCAGGAATTTAAAAATGTTTTTACACTTACCCCGATTATGGCGTTGAGCTCTGTCATGGTAACTTGTTTGGCTCTCTCGACAGCCGTGGCGACTTGCTGTTGATGTTCTTGTGACAAAAAAGGTAGGATTTGTGCGATAATAGCGTTCAGTCTCTTGGCAATTTCAGTCTGGAACAAGAAGAAAAATCAATTGATGAAGAGTATTAATGTCAACACGTTTATATCAAGCCGTTCTCGATCCTTGAAAAATAAATACGTCCTGCCATTGTAACTTTTTATACTTTTTCCCTCAACTACGGCGGGCTTTCGCTGACGAGTGTTTACTTAGCTTTGTGCAAACATTGTATTCTCCTTGTTTGTTTTTCCAGTTCGGTGCAAGTCTGATTCTGCGTTTACAATAATGTGCCTTGTATAATTGACAATTAGCCAAGCAATTGAATCAATAAATGTGGTGCATTATTATAAATGCATCATGTCAAACTGTAGCGAAACTACATATGTTAATGTTAATAGAACCGCATTCGAGCGGTGAACCATGATGTGACGTCACTATTGTCGTGGTTTGCCGACATAACCACAAACCCATCCTCCTAGTGGTCCCTTAACCACCGATGCAACTGCTGAATATATGATGCGTATCGGAAATGTGCTATTTCAACATTCAACCGTGCTATTGATTAGCCACAAACAAATTAAGGATGCAGAGGATTCAGCAAAATACATAATAATAATTTGTCACGCCCGGTGGGTTTATTTCTCTCCATAATCCCTCAAAAATTAATCAACTTATAAATGGCAATAAATAAATTATTACAGTTACGACGCCGGATTCTGTTTCCTTCTTTTTTCATGAATATTTAAGTCATATTTATTCAGTAATAGTACAGAGACGTCTTACTGAAACTGAGCCATCCATAATTATAAGATATACAGGATGTCACGCAAAAAACTTGCCGTCGTAACTTTTTATTTATAAACCAAATTAAATTGTTCAAAAAATATTACAAAATGGCTTTGGCGGAGATTAGTTTTATTATCATACAATCGGTGATTTTTTCAATGCATTTCAATCACGTAATAATTTAATTACGATATTGGAATGCACGAGAAAAACTTACCTGATACAATCAATGCACGAAGGAGATTCGGAAGGTTAATGCGCAAGTCAACATCATTATTGAAAATGTTTGAAAAATAAAAGGAATCTTAAAATTCACAAGGAAACCATGGAGCCTCAGTTCCTATACCGTCTTTGTTATTTATCATAATTGCTTGTATTTCTCTACATTTTATCATTTTCAAGATGAACCAAGAGAAAAATCGATTTTTCTTTGTGTACACCAACTGTCTGATAACATTTCTGCAATGTTATAGATGTCATACTGTAGTATCCAGGCTAGGCCTGCGACTTTCAATTGATATATCGATATATCGATTATCGATATATCGATATATCGATAAAAGTGTGTTATCGATATACCGAAATATCGATATATCGATATATCGATAAGTTATCGATAATATATCGATATATTGATATATCGATAAGTTATTGATATATCGATATATCGATATATCGATATACCGGTATATCAATAACCGGTGTCCCGTATATCGATACCTATAATGACACTTCTGAAGTTCTGACTTCTTTTAAATGTAGGAGTAGGTATTCGGCCTGATTCAGTCATTTGTTGACAACTGGCTAACATTGAAATGAATCGACAAAATTGAGGAATCTTTGCGTTGGAGATATCAATATTTTCGTGCAGTGTATAAACAATTAGTATATAAACAATTTAAACAAGTGATGGTAGGAATTATTATACTTATTTAAACGACTTGTAGAAAATTGGACATCGCAACTGATGTTTTTCAAAGCACCCTTGGGTCCATAATCGTTTATTTCGAATCCTACGTTATTTTCTAGGGCACAACGTAAACAATAATGTTTGAGCGCTCCAATCCAATCGATTCAATCAATAATTGATTTCAATATTATTAACTAACTAACATCAAGAAACTACAGAAAAAGGACTATTACCTATTCATACCTATCTAGCTCTTAAAACTAAGATGTTACTCGATTACAGATATAATACCACAGTAACGATGTCGATACAATTGTATAAGTACCGATAAGGCGATATATCGATAAGTCGGTATATTTAGTTATCGGTATATCGATATATCGATAAATCGGTGTATCGGTATATCGATATATCGATATATCGATATATCGATACATCGGTATATCGATATATCGGTATATCGATATATCGATATATCGGTATATCGATTAAATTTTAAATATCGATATTCGATATTCAAATTCCGATATCGCACAGCCCTAATCCAGGCCACATTCCAAAATACGTTTTGCTGGGGGGGATTTCACAGTCGGCAGTGGTGTACAAATTTTCGGCAGTGTTAGTGAGAAATGTTAGGCAGTGGTTGCAAAAATTGAGCAAATTCGACAGTGGACTACGAGGTACGAGGTGGACTACAGTGCGTTCGCGAGACTTAGCCCCATCGTACCCTGTTATAATACACCTACGTTTTGAAAGCCATCTCTCTCCAGCGTTGTTGCACGTAGACCGAGAAAGTTTGAGCGTAACGCCCTGATCGTGTCGTGCGCTATGTCTCACTCCGACTCGTTTATCTGAGGAAGAAAGTAAACTGAACGTTCGACGTTCGTTGAAGCGTCACTGAGGACCGGTTGATCTCTCCACCACACAATGTACGACGACGGTTGATTTTTGTACGCGCTCTTACTGGCTTCGCTAACATTGGTGGAAATACCAAGCATCGCTTATTACAGACGTCGGTCACATCGTTGATAACTGCAGCCTCTAGCTCATGGGGCTAAGTCTCGCGAACGCACTGTATGAATTTTTAGGCTGTCGGGGGACTTCACAGTCGGCAGTGGTGTACAAATTTACGGTAGTGCCCTGAAAATTCGGCAGTGGTGTACAAATTTTTGGGGTGTGAAATGCCCCCCACGTTTTGCTTATTGGCTGAATAAAGTAATATAAAAGACGTGCACATTAATCGACTTTAACCTCAAACGATAGTGTGCTTCTTTATTTCAAATGGCAAAGTTATAGTTCTATAACTTTTTTAGTCACATCAAGTAGAAGATTCTTTCTGAATTCAACAATATTGAACAAGTTGATTTTTGTGGAGAAAAAAAAATAAAGGGAATTTAGGAAAACGCAGTTTGCTCTTGCAATTTTATCAAATCGTAAAGCTTTCAAGTGTGTGCCTTGTAATATTTTTGAGCTGTTTCATTTGGCTGTCGATTAAATCAAATTGGATAGTAGTAGCAGCAGTAGTAAATTTTATTATTGCCTTCTGGCTTGCTTGGCTTGAGCCCCTTCACCCTCACATACTAAATATTCAAATCATATAGATAAACACGTGATTAAATCATATTAACTAAATTCTTTCTCTTCCGTTTATCATCTTCTCTTTCCCTTCTCGCCCTGTCTATCTCCCCTTTCTATTCTCTCTCCCCTTTCATTCAATATACTCTTCTCATTCTTTCACTTTTTTAGCAGATGTTTTGTCTCTCTCGCCTCCCCAAACACTCTGCATCTTCTCTCTTCCTCCTCCAGCCAGAGCTTGTTTTCTCTCTCCTCATTTCCGCATTTGATGATTCTCCTTACTTTCACACACACTCTCTTTCTCTCCAGGTAACTTGGCAATCCCTCATTTATTAAGTCCCCATATTTTGCATCGCATCGTGATTTTTAGATTTTTGTTCTCTCCTGTATGTACACCTATGTCTCTGTTTCTCTTCTCTCATTGCGTATTCCTTCCTCTCGTAATATTTCTGTCTTTTCTTCCTTTTTTCTTTTCCCTTTTTCTCTTTCCAACACTCCTATAATATCTTACAGTCTCCTCTTTCCCCCATTCTATGTTCGCATTTCACCGCCCTTTTTCCTGCCTCTATTCTGAACTTACTCATTTTCGTTTCTTCTCTTATGTGTTTTTCTTGCGAGCGCTTTCTTTGCGTCCCTCTAATTCAATAGATACATATCCTAGATATTTTAATTCTCTTTCTTGATCTTCTCTCCTCTCATTCTGTTTCTCGCATGTCATCATTTTAATTTTTTCCATATTTACTTCCAACCTTTTCCTTCATATACTTGTCCTTCTCCACATTTCTTATCATTCCTCTTTCCTCGTTCGCTACTGATCTTTTTTTGTACTTAATATTTAATGAAAAGAATCGAGGCAAAGTTTTTATTTACCGTCCGATGTTAAAAAATCGAAAACAAAATGAACACAAAAAATACTACTAAACTGTTACCCTTGAAATAGTTGAAAATGTTATGATTCCATTTAATTGCAAGAGCATGACAATAATGGCAATCTTTTTCACAGCAAAACCAAATTTTTCAATGTTTTTGAATTCAGGAAAAAATCCTCTGCCTAGTGGGGCTAAAATATAAAACAAATACAGTATCGTTTGAGGTTAAAGTCGATGTTAAAAAAATCACGACCAAGTATTTTTAAAACAGTTTCATTTGGTTTTTGATTTGTTCAAGTCCGACCATAAATAAAAAGTTACAGCTCGGCGCGTTTTTGACGAGACACCCTGTATAATTATTATATGATTGCGAATTTGTCGTTGTGGTGCGTTCTTGTTTATTAATCTAAAAACTTTGAGCTGAATCTTTCAAACTGTCATTTAAATGCACTTCGCTGGTGAGGGCCAATAAGCCCTAAACCGGTCCGGGGTTCTTGGATGGCAGGTCTAAAGATTCGAGTATTTAAATCTATTTGAATATCGTTTATCTGTGATGTAGAAATTATTTTAATAAAAGTTGCTTAAATAAAAATATAGACAATAATAGCGGGTGTGGTAGATGAGAGTGGAGGCGCCAACTTGGCGTCCGATCGAATAAGAACTGACATACGTCGTCGTCGCCGGTTTAATGTTATTTAATTGGCAAATGTCCTTTATTAACCAAATAATTTTAAATTCTGAACCGACAGTTATGGAGTTTAGGTAAAACAATTCGAACTAAATTACCATTTATTTTCAAAGATCGAGCTAAAGCTCTCGGACCTTAATCAAATAATAAATGACAATTTAGTTCTCATTATTTTACCACCGGCAACAAACAGCAAACCATTTTCAAAATTTAACCAATTAAATAGCATGCACTTGTGGTATTAGGTATACTTAAGCGATTATTTGAAATTTTTCTGGAAATGGAATTTTATTGTATAAGGAAACAAGGACTGCATAGCCCCTCGAACGCGACAAAATAAAGAAGAAGAAAACACTAAAGAAGTTTTAAAAGTATAATTCTTCCTTTGTCTGGTACTTGGCCAAAGTGTGGAAAAAATTAGCTACCCCTATGCAATCCATCAAATAAGGGTCTTTCTCATCGTGTAAATCCGGTTTTGATGACGTTGTTGAAGCGAAGGGACGGACGCCAGTGTGAGAGGAAATCTTGATATGTTTGTCAGGTTTTATCGGATCAAGTGGGTAGCTCGAGGGCGAGGAGGGTTGGGTTGGGGTTCAATAAGAGACAGTGTGACCCAACAACAGTTTGAAGTTGCGCAAAAGATAAGAAAAGCGAGCCGTCAACCAATTTTCCTTTAAAACGAGTTATGTCTTGATTGAAAATAAACAAGGAGCTGTTTTCTGGGAGCGATGAATAAATTTATAAGAGGATTTGGGTTTGGCGTTTTCTAACAAAGCGACACATTTATGAGATTAATTTTTTTATCCTCCCCTAGAATAAACAAACCACGAGAAAGATGGAAAACTACGTCGTAAGTTCAGTTGTTTGTGGATAAACGAGCCACATTTTCATCACAGATAATACTGAGGGTAAACACGGGCCCGTTAGTTTTGTTAGTTCAGCAACTCAAATAATTTACCCAATAGAACTGCAGCCGGTAGTTTGTTCAGGGTTGCTAGCTGG
This sequence comes from Pycnomerus fuliginosus, assembly GCA_963924575.1. Taxonomy (NCBI): domain Eukaryota; kingdom Metazoa; phylum Arthropoda; class Insecta; order Coleoptera; family Zopheridae; genus Pycnomerus; species Pycnomerus fuliginosus. The sequence goes on from OZ004620.1 coordinate 32,216,981, forward strand.
GAATACGAGGAAGGGGCGACGCTACAAAATGTGTACAGACCACGGAGTGTCAATATTTGGTCATACAGAATGACGGCTGTTATTAGGACACAGGCGACGTGACTGGAACTTCAGCTCAACTTACACGATACAAAAGTAGAATTAAAGGCACAGTAAACTAAAAAACCCATGTATTTTTTATTGCATAAAAGAATTTTATTTTATTTTCAACTCTAAACAGCGCCGCAAAGATCCGTCATGACGTCATATGTGATAAGCCGCGTGTACTCGCACTTGGAAAGCATTGGCGCTGCATTAAAGCATTACATAATTTCAAGCGGCAACCCCTCACTTGCAATACATCATTTGATAGCTAATTTCCAAATCCAATGCTGTAAATATTTTTAATATCCGTCTACCTTCCAACCCGACAACAGTAAAATTTTAAATTACATTTGGACCTTTTGTGATGCATCATTTTAAAGAGTATGAAATCCTCTGTAAACCAATGCAACAATTTTTGAAATCCGTCCAATCGTTCAAAAGTTACAAAGAAACAATAATTATTTCTACGGCGCGAGCACGAGCGGGCAACTGTATCACAAATGACGTCACGCGCCTCACTCAACCGATTCTAGCAACGAATTGAATTTCTTTGAGGCAATTTTATTTCCGGCAACATTTATAAAATGCTATAAACTATCAATTAGACTAATTTTTGAAAAATTAAGTTTACTGTTCCTTTAATAAAAATGTTTTATTCCTGTCTATACGAGAAGTAGTGATGCTCAAATCTGGAATCTGGTCTAAAACGAGAAGGCAACTAATTGAGATTTTAATTACTCCAGCTTACGCTCACACCGCAAACCGGCCTGTAATTGGTTGTCTAATTATCATGCAGCTCTGGTAGCAACGACTTCTAGCTACCAACTGGTTTATTTTTCCTTTTGCCTTTTCGTTATCAAAGGTTAATGTTTACTGCAACTTACACAAGCTCGTTAACTGATTCCTTGTAAATGAACGCCGTCTACATAATTTTCTACAAAGTGGAAATTCTTATCCCGAGTAGAGTAACGTGTCGGTGGTTAATCCGTGGTCTCATCAGAATAACTAACTTCAATATTGGCACTAGCAATAACAGTAACCAAGGAGACCGCACACAGCAATCGCTTCCGATTTAGAATTAGACCAGACCCTGTTTATTTAGCGTCTGTTTGAAAAGGCGTTGAATGATGATAGCTCTCTTCATTGCATTTGGTTCAATGTGTACGTTGTCTCGAATATCCTTCACTCTAGGGCTCTTAATGTCGTTCACTTTTTTTCTCGTTGATATTGGTTCACGCTCGACATAAACACGGTGTTTTTTATCAAAATAAAAGGTTGGGTGGTTTGTCGAACGGAGTTGCAAGATTATCCGGGGCATCCACCATTTTTATGCACTTGGCTATAAGAGTGCTCGTCCTATTGAAACTTGGAGCTTTAAGTCCGCTGGTGGTGAGAGGGTGTAATTTCGAGGGATGAAGTTTAGGGGGTATAACAATCACAAAACATTATAATTTCGAAAGGATTGCACGATCAGTATTTGTCTTTGGGCCATATCGGACAAAGGCGGTGGGAGTTAGGGGTGAAAAAACCGAAAAACTATTAATTGCAATAACTCGAGAACTACTGGAGGTTATCTTGCTGAAACTTGGTATGCACGTTCGACTTTCAAGTCTGTTGAAGGTGAAGGGGAGTCCATTTCTGGGGACGAAATTTAGGGGATGAAAACCATAAAAAATATGATAACTCCGCAAAGGTTGAACGCAGCAACATTTTGAAACCCAATGTACACACATATTTCGATGAGATCTTGGGGGGAATGTTTTTTCCGCAAAATCGGACAGGGAGAGGGGGCGTTTTCCGTTAATGATTCAAAAAAGGTGTTATTCATATTTTGCGAAGAAACATCCTTAAAAGCGCTACAACCCCTAACATGCAGAAACAGAAAAATTCGAGAACTCAAAAGCTGCCCAATATAATTTACGTTAATTTAAAGTGACAATGTAGGCGGACGAGCAACAAAGGGGGTGAAATTTAAAGGTTGAAACTGGAAATTTCTTCACGTAATGTTGGTATAAAATTGCTAACCCCTAGGCTAAACTAACAACCTCTAACACCTAACAAGCGGAGTACATATACATTTGACGAGACATTTTATCTATTTTTTCGGGCTTTTTTGTGATTTTTCGGTAATTCAAAGTCATTTTCATTAATTTTTAACCCATCCACAATTTTTCAAACCCCTTCACGATATGAACAATCACAAAAAGCAAAATTTACGCAGACCGCCTCCTTTTCGTTTAATATTCTCTAATTCTACTTAACAACAGTCAATTTTCACCCCGTTAACTTTACATCCCCCCAAAATTTTTGTTTTTTTGTTCACTTTCTATTGCAAATATTCTAAATCTACATACACGTAATAAACATCTACAGGATACACATTGTATTGCATTGCATCATTGCATCTTCCGGTGGCTCCTAAAATGAGCTCTGACGTGTTTTTGCATTTTCGAATATAACCAATACTAAAGCCATAAAATGTAATATTACTTATTGTGACGTATATGAGTTACGCTTTCACGAAAAGAGTGAGCCAACCTGTCCATTTCACTCCTGTTTAATTTCGTCAATGTCAAATATAACTTTCTAATGGAAACAAGTGACAAAACTGTCATCTATTTGCCACGTGTTCTTACACCAAGAAATTGTAAAGAAAGGTGAGATCGCTAGCACACACGTCATCAACTTTTTTTAAATTGTTTTTTGAACTGGAATACTTAATAAAATCCAAAACAAAAAATGCAGCAGAGAAGCGGCTGGAACCTCCCCATCGCGTGGATCTTTGTATTCTGTGTAGATAGTAGTCAATTCAACAAAAATTTTTTTATGATTTTCGTCTGTGGCTATAATTTCGCAATTTTCATCACATTTGACAATATGTTCTTTTTAAGGTTAATATTTTGCCACATTTTTGACAATAACTGCCACTTTGTCATCCACTGTCAGCCCGCTTTTTTTTAATGAGAAAGAATTTTTTCTCTATTTTCCACTGAAATGGCAGAAACTGTGAATATATTTTTAGAACCAGAATTTGATCGTATTTCTAATGGCGACATAAAAAAGGAGGCTTGTATTTAAAATTTTAAGTAGATATGCTTAAATGGCATTTCCCGTGGGCCAATTGCTTCAAAAGGCCTTTCAGGTCTTCAACGGGTCACCCAATCTCCATGTACCAAATTTCAGTCAAATCGATCCGGTAGTTTGGGCCATAATGTGTTTTTAGTGTTATTACAAATTTTCAACTTTTTCTACCCAAAGGGCAGTAAATGCGAATGAATTTTGTCTTACTTAGAACAAGTATTTGAAGGCCTACCTGATGCTGGCAATAATTTTTGTTGTTTAGGATGGTAAAATGAGTATATTTAAAATTGAAAATTGATGTGCCAAAACGGCACTTTCTGTGGGTCGATTGCCTCCAAACTTATTTCAGCTCTTCGACGTTATAATACAGTCTCCATGTTCAAAATTTCAGCCAAATCGGTTCAGAGGTTTCGGCTGTATCGTGTTTTTAAAGTACGTTAACAATCCCGAATATTTCAATTTTTGTCAAAAAGGCACTAAGAGTGAATACATTTTTAGAAGCAGAATTTGAAGGCCTTTCTTATAGTGACGTGAAAAGTGGGGGTTTGCATTTAAAATTTAAAAGTTGATGTGCCAAAATGGCATTTCCGGTTGCACGATTGGCTCCAAAAGCTTTTCAGATCTAAGTTGGGTTATGAGATGCCTACGTACCAAATTTCAGCCAAATCGGTCTAGTAGTTTTGGCTGTGGCGTGTTTACAAACGTACGAACGTACGTACGTACGAACATACACACAGACACATTTTAAAAACCACTTTTTTGGGTTCCTGAGACCTCAAAACGCATAGATCCGGTCTTATCTCGAATTCGAAAATTTTAGTGATTGCAGTAACCTCCCATTTTTTTTAAATTGTGATGGGGTTGGGGAGGTTAAAATGATAGATCGCAATCAAATTTAATTATTCTTCGAATTATACCAATAATCACGTTTATAACATACCGCAATGGCCTATTAAGAAATTGTGTTTAATAATTTTTGATCAAAATTGCAAAATTGTGTTTTAATTCTAATCTCATTCCCGATACACTTTACTTATACCTGATTTAGTAGATTATAGTTAAAATTTGCGGGGCTTAACACATTATTTCAGTCAACGATTGACTCAGCTTAAAAATGCGTTAATTGTCTTATAAATTCGCACGAATTTATGAAATACCGTATAGATGCAGAATGAATGAATGTTAATCGCAAAGAGCTGAATTATTAGGGGTTCAAAACAGGAACTACTAACGCATTGGACGAGGGTAATATACAAAACAAAAACAAAACTTCTATACAATCTCAACTAGCACGCTAGCTTTATAAATGGATTTTACCATTATATAAATGATTTATAACTTCTCACAAAAAACCGGTTTTGTTGAAGTTATAAAAGTTATAAAGTTACAGAAATCTGATCTTAAAACCAGCTAATAAAACACTTCATATTGTAAGGGAGGTTGTTCACTTATTCAGTCATGGATTAAACTCGTTTTAGCCTAAAACTTGGTTTGGTTGCTAGGCTACAGCAAATGACAGTTGACTTTGGTGTTTAAACCGCCCCAGCAGCACCAAATATGGGGCCAACGTAGAGCCTACGTTGGGCCAATATATTAATCGTGGCCCAATATTTCAAACTTTTAGCCAATATTGGCTATGCATTGGTGGAAAAATGTTTGCCAATATATATAATCCATGTTTGACCAATGTAGGTCCTATATAGTATCTTTGCATGTTGAAATCATAAACATGCCCCCAATATGGGTAGAATGTGGTAGAATATTATTTCATAAATAGTAATTAATGCACTAATTTAATTACTCAGAAAATGAATAGGTACCATAATACATGCACATGAAAATTACCGAATGCAATACATATATTACATATTTATTAAAATTTTATTTGATAATAAAGATGAATTACGGATATGGGGATCGAGAGGTTAGAAGCAGGATGCAGTTTATTAATAAAATTCGTTCGGTACCTATGTGCAATAAATATTTGATTTCATTAATCAAACAGCACATATACCTAAATTCTAAATTATAAAATATTTGTTAGGGCCTGCATTGGCCATTATGCTTGGACGATGCACGCAGGCTGGTCACAGCTGTGCGCGCAGTCGCAGATGGTGTACGTGACTTGCTGGTCTGGTCGGACACTCCAGTCAAGTCCAGACAGGAAAAAATTGCGCTAACCTAAAAGCCGGGGTGTGCATTAAGTGCATTTGTCTGGTTTTGTTTTAGTGCTTGTGGTATTGAATCTTTTGTGGGGTAAGTAACTCTTAAATAACGATGTTTTAAGCCAGACAGCATGTAATTTTGTTGGGTTAGAGTTGTGCCAGTTATCAGCTATTTAAAGGCTATTTTGCCATTCAGTGCTTTAAATATTGTGAAGCTGCTTTATTAGGATATCTAATTATTGTATGTTGTACATAAAAGTACATGTCATTTACGTACTTTTTGATTACTCTTTTATATACAGGGTGGTTTTGAAAGGGTTCGTTGGAAACTGTTTGACTTTCTAACAGATGACGTGATGAGGATCTTCGAATTTGGTATGCGACCATAATCGATCATGACGAATCGAAGTCAAATATTTTCAAGATGGCAGCAGAAAAGATGAATACATTGGTAACTATGAGATATTGTTTTGCAAAATTCTTCAATAATGTGTTTTCAGGTGAATCATCTTTACCTTTGTGGAGGTGACACTGTCCACAAGGCTGTCTTTTACCAAATGAGATGCCGTGGGGCCATACTACGTAAGTTAATTTTTTGCAAATCTACTTGACAGTTGCTGATTTTTCGTTCTAGGTGCCGTTAGAAAGAGGTGCCCGGAGGCTACAGAGGTCGAGGTGCAACGATCAATTTCCCTGCACTTACCTGGCGAGATCTAAAGACCGTGAAGGGGGAATGGGGGAGCGATAAAAATCAAAAATTTGTAATTTTTTATACAAATTAATAATAGTAATTAGTAATAATATATTTCTAATGATTTCCTATTACATTGCTCCTATGAAAGAAACCAATCTGGGGCGAATATTTAAAAGATATATTGGCTAATGATTATTAAACAATGTTTCCCCTATAAAACAAAGGCACGTTGGGCCAATATTCCTGTAAATATAGGGCCATTAAAAAAAAATCTGACGTTTACATGTTGCCCCAATATTTGAGAAATATGTTGGGCCAATAAAAGTGTGCTGCTGGGGCGGGTTTAAAGTTAACCTCGGACTGTACAAACATTTTTGCGACGAAATTTTTGAAGAAATTTTTATACGGAGAACAAAATTGATTTATAACAGTAGGCGCCAAAGACATTTATAAATCAGCTATAAAACTCAGTACTTTGTTTTTATAATGCGATGCTTTAAATTCTCCCTTCGTTCTCGAAACTAACTATATTAATAAAACAATTTGCTCTCCAGTAGTAACTTGGTGTCACTCAATGTCCTTCATAAAATGTTTTAAACCAGTTCCATTTTAAGGTTCTTCTGAGCAAGAATAAATTCTTTAAATATTATTATAACGGGTGGGCCAATAAAAACCGGTCACATTTATTTTCCCTGTATCTTCGTTAGTTTTTGAGCGATGTTCTTCAGTCTTATACAGGCATGTGTCAGTAAGACATCTCAGATATTCATCAATACAATTTCTTGTTTTGTTTTGAACAGAAACAACAAAATACCTGCCCTTTAGTGCTTCAGCTTAAAGCGGACGGGGCTGTGAAAAAATAGTAACTGTTTTACATAAAATCCAGTCTCTATTGATACGATTTACTTTTTGACAAAATTTAATCTACGGCGGTCGACCTTATAAAATATCAAGATTAAGCCTGCGACTTTTTATTGACATATCGATAAAAATGTATTATTGATAGATATACCGATAATTTATCGACATACTGATACATCAACTTATCGATATGGTTATCGATTTAGAGATTTACCGATATTTCCTGTTTACTTCTTATAAATTCGCGAACTATATTAATTTAAAACAATTTGCTCTTCAATATAGCATAATTTGGTATTACTCAATGCTCTTTTAATCAAAATGTTTATACCGGTCCCACTTTAAAGTTCCCTTGAACACTAATAAATTCTTTAAAAAGCTAATAACGTGACATTTTTCAAATTTCTAATTAGAAATGACGTATGTTTCAAATTAGTGCAAATATCAAAATTTGTCAACTTGTTTGAGATAATTTGACTAAGTTTCGACATGAGTCGCGCATGCACCGCCAACTGCAATTAGAATTTAGAAAATGCCACTTTAGTATTACTATAAGCATATACAGGGTGATTCTACATCGAAAAATATGAAGAAAAGTTCTTATAAACATATTGTCGCATCTGGCCCTTTGGGGCACAAAACTCCACTATGTGACAATATGTCCGGAAATTGCTCCTAAGGGGGCTACGGTCCTCGGAAGGGGGCACCCAAACTTCGGTTATTATTGAATAAATCAGGAACCGTTTAGGTTAAAGTGATGAGTTTTTGCACACTGTCTGATATCAATAAGCTCCATCAGATTATGTTATCAGCAAAAAGCGAATTTTACCAGGGGTGTTCCAAACAGGGGGGGCCTGTGGATTCTTTCACTCAATTTTTTTGATGGGCCATTTTTTGACATTTCCTCACCGGCATGTGGGTGTCTGACTAAAACTACATAAAAAAGCTCCTCTTATTGTTACTCCATAGGACTAACCGTTTTCGAGAAAAGTCGAATCAAAAATTTATCTGTATTGACCGGGCTGATCAAGAAGGGTCAATTTATTTTTATTAAATTACAAAACTGAACGGATTCTAAAAATTAGTAACTAAAGTAATCTGGTGATGCTTAATAATGTCAGATAGAATGCAAAAACTTAATGAGTGACTAAATAAAAATCGAATTTAGGAGCGCTTTTCGGACACTTGTTTATAGGAACTTTTCTTCATATTTTTCGACGTAGAATCACCTCTGAAAATTAATGACTGCATACCAGAATCACCCTGTATATAAGCCATTATTCAAGAGGATGACATTTGAGTGCACGAGTTATGCCGAGTGGCGCAAGCCATCCAAGTGAATTGTGGCCATAATTGTGAATATAATTCTGTGCTTTTTCTACTTCTATAGATACTTAAATAATTATTGCAAAACAAATGAGTTCTAGATTTGAAGTTTGATTGGCCAAATCAACCGTGAATTATAGATTTTTGATTGTGCGATTAGCTCAGCCTCTGAATTATGAATCCATGATTCACCCTCGGGAATTATGAGTACCATTATTAATCGAAAAAGTTATAATAATACGAACATTATTCAATAGGAGTAACGCTATAAAGTTACAAATTCAGGGAAAGCTGATTTTCACGACTATAATGACAACTCCTTCTTTCAGGTCAGTAGAGAAATCAAATCACTTTTAAAACAACTTGGAGCACAAATAAAATCAATAAAACTTTTAAACGGAATCTCCCAAGAGACTGAATTTCATGGCAATTTTTAACATCACACCGCACTAAATATATTTTATGGGATTTAAATTTTTGGGTATTCAATTAGAAAAATGAAAAGTTTGGCAGTTAAATGAACCCTCGCCAGCAGGGAAAAGCTCGCGATATTAACCAAAAATTATCAAGTAAGCTAATATAGCGGGAAGTGTTGATAAAAGCTTAATTATAGCAGCATGACAAGCGGTTCAATTATCCAAGCTTTTAGTGCGTCGACAGCGTCGAGACGTCTGTTTACACAACGCGCCACTTCACAACCGCACAAGAAGAGAGTTTTCCACTCAAAGAAATTGCCCAACATAAACAACATATAAATACATGTTGGGATGGCGGCGCAATTGCATTTTAATGGTGCGTCTCGTAAATATTTATCGCCCTATAATCGATTCAATTACACACCTACGGGAGATAAGACGTTGGGGTTGTTTTAATTGATGACGACGGACGAAACGCCGCTGGACGTCGGTTGTGGTGTCGAGGTGACCCGCGCATGTATAATTCAGCCGATCACTGTGGAGCAGATTAACTCGGCCGCAGCCCAGAACTTTATCTAATTACATCCATATATCTCCCCTGCGGTTTTGTCTTCGGCCGCTGCTGCTCTGCGGTAATTCTATTCTGTTTTGCTACACTGCTTTAACCCTTGTTTCTGAACGCCTCAACGTTCAACAACTCCCTCATGACCGACAATTTTTTACCCCAACATACAGTGCGTCTCATTTTAACTGGAACCACCCAAATATTTCAGTAAGAGCTCCAAAAACTGCATTTGTGTCATGCTTCACTTTTTCCTTATCCCGAAATCCTAGCCCACTGCGATTAATTCAAGAGACCAAAAATAATGAAATCGTATTAGGAATTCTTTTATCAAAAAATTTTATTTAAAAAAGATGCTCAGGATGACCCTAAATGGGTAAATTCGAAGTTTCAGGCCAAAATCAAAATCGAGGGGCGATTTTGGTGTACAGTTCTCTGGAATTTTGTCAATTTTCTAGCAATTTTGGCGATTTTTAGCGATTTTGGCGATTTTCCTGCAATTTTGACGATCTTCTAGCGATTCTGGCGATTTTCTAGCGATTTTGGCAATTTTCAAGCAAGTTTCCGGCGATTTTCAAGCAAGCTTCCAGCGATTCTACAGCAATTTTGGCGATTTTCGAGCGAATTTGGCATATTTTTTTGGCGGCTTAGAAATTTTCTAGCGATTTTGGCGATTTTTAGCGGTTTTTCTGCAATTTTGGCGATTTTCTAGCGATTTTGGCAATTTTCAAGCAAGTTTCCGGCGATTTTCAAGCAAGCTTCCAGCGATTCTACAGCAATTTTGGCGATTTTCGAGCGAATTTGGCATATTCTTTTGGCGGCTTGCAAATTTTCTAGCAATTTCGGCGATTTTTAAGCTCCTTCTGTGGTCTTTAATGTTTCATTTTTTAGATTCAAATACCCTGTCCTGACTTTGGACAAATTTTAAAAATACATCCCAGTCATTTACTATTACTTTTCTTCGACTGAAAAAGGGTTGAATCTGCCGTTTTTCCCGACCAATACCTACCTGACAAATCTCTCCACAGTCCCCTTCTCCGAGGCAATCTCTTGCAAAGTTTGCTTGTTCAGCCAAAAAAGTTGTGGAAACAAAACAAGGGGATGAATGAAAAAAATTGGCAGTCTCGGAGACAGTAGAAACTTCTACTTTTTCATAGAATTTCTAAATGTAGCAATTCCCTTTATTTAACCAAAGTCGGGCGTGCGGGCGGTTGTCGATGGCTGATGCGCCCGGCGCTCATTTACTAAAATCTAAAAATACAAATGTTTTGCACCCCTAAAATGACATTTTTCGAACAAATGGCACTAAGGTTTTCGATCCGGCAATGCAACAGCTATCGAATTCGATAATAATAATAGGCCCTTTTGCTAAGACAAATTCCAAAAGGGACCTTTTTGTCCCTAAAATGAAAATTTTATTTTTAAAAATCGTCAAAATGACGTTACCGAGGACGTTACCATAGACCTTTCAATGCTTTAAACCTCTTTCCACGAGACTTTGCAGCGGTAGTCGCCTTTGGAATATAGTTTTCCCATTTAATTTACATGGAGAAGCAAAATTTCAAAGGTGACTACCGCTGCAAAGTCTCATGGAAATCAGTTTAGGCCCATATAAATGACGTCATAGCCGATTATTATTAATTATTTTCTCGAAAACAATGAAGAAAATTGCAAAGTAATAAATTAGACCCTCTTTCTTATTAAGATTAAATTAAGACCCACATCAAACAGGTTATGTTTTTTTTTTAGCAATATCAGGTATTCTATGACGATTATCATCGAACTTTATTATTTTTTATGGGAACTTCGGTGGCGATTTCCGCTTGTTCTGTTAATTCTCAGCAACTTGGCGATTTTTGGCAACTTTGGGCAGTTTTTACCGATTTTGGCAATTTTAGCGATTTTGGCGATTTCCTGGCGATTTTGGCGATTTTCTTACAATTTGCGATTTTGTGTACACAAATTTACCTCGATAAAAATGCTGAATTTCTTGAAGAAAAAACCAAAAATATCAAAAACTTCAATATTCTTGCAACAAACAAAAGGGTTGATGTGTAATAAAAATCAATTGAAATGAGTTTGCTTGACATTTGCTGTTGGCCAGGGCTGGGCAAAATTTAACAATCGCAGAAAAAGTTGAGTTATTAAGATTTTTGGTGATAGCTTATAATTTCAACTTTTTCTCCGATTGCAAAATTTTGCCCAGCCATAGCTAACAGCAAATGTCAAACAAACTCATTTCAATCGATTTTTAATCCATATCAACCATTTTGTTTCAAAAATTTTGAAGTTTTCGATATTTTTGTTTTTTTCCTCAAGAAATTCAGCATTTTTATTTTGGCCTGAAACTTCGGATTTGCCCATTTGGGGTCATCCTGAGCATCCTTTCTTAATAAAATTTTTCGATAAAAAAATGCCTAATACGATTTTCTTACTTTTAGCCTCTTTAATTAATCGCAGTGGGCCGAGATTTCGGGATAAGAAAAAGGTGAAGTATCCCAGATATGCGGATTTTGGAGCTTTACCCGTAGAAGAAAAGAGCGAATTGATTTCTTCAATATTTAGGTGGTTCCAGTTAAAATGAGACACACTGTATTATCATTGACTTGAAATTGTGTTAAACATTTACAAAACACGAAATTATCGCATGCGTGTATGCAAATCGAAAACTTGCGGGGGTCACAAATATTTCCGCAGATTGCGTGTACTCTTTTTCCGGTAAATGATTACGACTTGGCGCCCGGAAAAGTGCGAATAATAAATCAACACCACTGTTGTGTTCGGCCTTGTCACGCTAGTTGGGCCCCCACAATATGGGTAAATGATAACACCCTCTCACTGTGTAAATCTCGATTGTGGGCTATAATCCAAAAAATCGCTGAAATCGTTTTTTGTGTAAGAGCGGGGGAAATTGAATTGATTTGTTTGTGGAACTCATAATCCCTTGAATTGGATTCTGATCGGAAGAGGATATAATTAACGATAATTCCTAGAGGGGTTAGACTGCAGGGTTGCAAAAAACGGGTCTTTTAATTTATACGCTCGCGGAGCAGTTACTAAAATCGAATCGCCAAAAACATCAAATCTTTACTTATTTGGTTTTCATAGGTACGTAGGAGGAATGGAATAAAAACCTTTTAAGATTCGGGTCCCCAATGTTAAAAGGTTTTTATTCCATTCATCCTACGTATCTATGAAAACCAAATAAATTAACCATAATTAAAAGAGATGACATCCATAATTATCCAAAAGATATAAATGTTACGATTTTGAAATTCGAAGCAAAGGTTAGTGTTATAAAGGGTCTACTATAGAATTTTTTTCAGATTTTTAGTAACATCATAGCGGTATGTTTTTCGGGGGGCTTTGTAAATCTTTTATATTTTTCTGTTATAGGCATTTTTCTCATTAAATAATAAAATTTCAATATGTGATCTATTCTACATAAAAAAACACGCTCTTGTTGAATGTCGATTAAAATCTGCTTAATTGTTGGAAATAAGCACAGGGGATGATTCCTTGCACCATTTTAAGAAGAGAAGGTCATATGGATATATGGCGGAAGGACCATAACTCCCTTCGGAAGGATTTTTTGTCATATGTTCATATGAACTTTTTTTTCTAAAATGATGCAAAGAATCGTCCCCTGGACTTATTTCTAACAATTGAGCAGATGAAACAAAATCTTCTTTCATCCTTAGCGATTTCATCCATTTAGGGCCATTTTATTCGAAAACGGTGCGTCCTAGCATAACATTCAACAAGAGCATGTTTTTTATGTGGAATAGATCACAGATTGAGATTTTATTATTAATTCGTGAGAAAAATGCCAATAACAGAAAATATGCAAAAAATTTACAAAACCCCCCTAAAAAAGTACGTCTATGATGTGATGTTACTAAAAATCTGAAAAAAAAATCAATAGGAGGCCCCTTATAACACCAACCATTGCTCCTTTCAAAACCGTATCATTTATATTTTTTGGATAATTTTAAAAAACTCAATTTTCGAGGACCTCTTTGTGAAGCATTTTCGGCTATATCGACATATGTTTTCATTTTAAAATAAGATGAAGAATTTTTTGGCAAGAGATCGTAAAGGAAAGACGCTACAGCCGAAGTTACTGAAAATATTGAAATGAAACTTGGCATACATATTCAGTGACTTTGCAGGTGCTCATTAAATTTTGAGACATCTTTCAGGTAGTACCTACCATTTTTTCGCAAAATGTTATTTTAATTGCGAAAAGCCTCCTTGACTCTTGACTTTGTAGGTTCTATTGCGATTCGAATTTAAAATTCGAGCCTTGAATCTATAGCACCTACCCCATAAACCTGCCTTTAGCGATAAACTGATCATATGATCTAACCATATGGTTAGTTCACGATCTGTACATTTACAAATTCTACGGTCTCCGAGATTGCCAAATTTTTCATTTTAAACCAAACATGTTTTTATTTGTTCGCAAAAATCGTAATTAAAAAAATTGGTTAAACATCAATCAATTTTGGAGATGGCAGGATTCTGTAAAATCTCTTGAATCTTGACTAGGGCTATGCGATATAAAAATTGTTGAAAATACTACGGATACGGTTATGGACAACGAAAACAAATAGCCTATTATTACTTATTAGTAGTAGTTAATACCTATATTTATTTACTGACCAAATCGCAAATCTGACCAACAGTTTTACTTGTTTGCAAGAATATTTAACAAATCATACAAATCGTCTTCTGCTTCTGATTCTGAGAACAGTCGAACGAAACGAAATCGAATACAGCAAATAATAAAATTTTATAGGTTTAAAATTGCATTTTTAATCAGCTTTACATCATAGAAATAGCGGCTAGTAGGTAAATATAACAAAGGAATGAATTTTTCCAATTTTTCTGAATTTTTCATATTTTTTCCGCAAACCAATTTTTCCGGAAAATTTGAATCTCTGAGCAAATATCGGTAAATTTCTATATTGATAATGATAATATTGATAACTATATACCGATACATTGTATCGATAAGTTATCGGCATATCGATAAGTTGATATCTCGTATCTCGGTATATCGATAAATTATCGATATATGTATTGATATATCAATAAAAAATCTTTTTTGAGGTTAACTGTCGATAATATTTTGTCAAAAAGTAAATCTTATCATACGGTGAGACGAGGGTGGTTCCATCGAAGTAATGGTGAAGCGCATTGTTGCCGGATCACCGCGCGAAATTTGAATCAACAAAAATTTTTACGTTTACCGCTCAATTTATCAAAAAAATAAAATCACCCCAATAAAGAGAGCATCAAAGGGAATCCCAAAAAAAATAGAAACATGCATGGTGCCATTTAAAAAAAGTACTCATTATTTATTGCTAAATTATACAATAAGATGGGGAGTTCCAAATTGCCACAAAATAAAGGTATTTAATTTCAATTTACCCTGGATTTTTTATTTTACTCATTTATCTTACCGTTTGGCCGTGAGAGCCCTGTATTAATACATTTGGACCGCAATAATAAATTCAAGAAATCCAACATAGCATTTTAGGTTTTTCTTTACTTTTTGGAAACAATTTTAGTGCATCAGTGTTTCACGCAAACACTCCGTTTTAGTTGTGGCAAAATTCTTCCAGTTTTACAATTTAAAAAATTGAAGAATCGATTAATTTTCATTTTGCTGGACACTTTGGAAATAGAAAAAGGTGAGCTTTATTAATGTCTAAACAACACTGTTATTTGTCATTCGGTTACGAAACCCCACTCGTCTAAACAATGGTATTAAATAAAAGTTATTAAGGACAAAGATGGTCCTATCTAAAATCTGATATAAGACTGGAGAATATCGTTCAGAAACTAACGAAGATGCAGGGAAAATAGGTGTGAAAGCTTTTTATTGGCCCACCTGTTATAACAATAATAGTTAAAGAATTGATTAGTGTTCAAAAGAACCTTAAAATGGAACTGATATAAAACATTTTATTATAGTAGAGTGCCCGCGCCTGGAAATGTCGCTTAATTTTTGTGCCCGTAGGCACTTTGTGGCTAAAAGGAATGAACTTGCCAGCTTTATAGAAGAGATAATCAAGATTCGGTATCCACTTGTCGTAAAAAAAACGTAGGGTTTCTAAGGGCGCAAATCAAGATTTTCTAACTGAGTACACCACGCCATAGAGATAAGTGATGTTCACATCTCAAGCCAAAAATAATTACAATTTTTGTACAAAAAGTATTTTTAATTAATTATTGAATCTTGGCGTTAACATGGGGTCTTATGGAGCGGAAATTCAGTTAAAGGCCGTTTTCTCGGTTTAGATCGACCGAAAAACTAATTATTTTCAGGCGCATTTGCCGAATAAATTGCGATATCTTTAAAACTATTGCAGACACGAAAAAAGTTATTCTTAGCAAAATGTGTAGTAAGGTTGCAGATGTGTATTAAACGCGAAATTATATTTTTTGGGGCAATAATAAAGGAGATATTTAATTATTTGTCAAACGATAGCAAGTTTTTGACACCCAGCGGGCGCGTCGGACTGCAGCGAACCTCGATCCCCCACCACAACTCCCGCGCGTTTACCAACCCGCACTTCCCCCCGATCGCACCTAAATGCTGGTGTTCCACTGCATTCCTTTATTATAAATTATTGAAGATCTATTAAAAATATTATTTATAGACCAATTTGTTGTTAAAATTGTGATTATTAACGGACCTTTTGATAAAACGTGTCTATCTCTTGACATTAATTATTAATTGACAACAATAATACATATCTAACAATAAACAAATTATATTGCAAAATTAATTATTGAATACGGAAAAATATAAATATACGAGTCGCTGTCGTCTTCATCAAGCGAAGGAACCACTGTCTCTGGTGATGTGCCTTTTTTACTATGTGGGTTCTTGCATGTTGTCTGAAGTTTGAATACTGACCTCTTTTGCATTTGCATGTATTTAAAAGTTAATATATTTCCAACGTCTTCTGGAACAGACGGCAGTGTTTGCAATATTGGTATTAGGCTACAATTTTCGCTATCCATGCGCCAACCGTGCTTGAAAAGATCTGCAATTCTGCATGGCCAGCTCAAGTCTGGGATTAAGACTGTTTAACCAAATTTTTGTTTGATAATGAATACGAAGGCAATGTTGAAGAAGGCTGTCTTCAGTTGATAGAAGCTTATCAATTGTTCTTGAAATGGATAACAGGGCTCTTAATTCATTGACTTATGCGACATTTTCTTTCTTAGTGTATATCTTTATCACAAAGTTATGCACATTTGCAAAATGAATGTCGTCAAATTCACCTAGGCCTATCTCAATATCAATGTCAATTAACTGACAATACGACAGGTACATTTTCCAGCAGACTTTTTTGGCCAATCCATTAAATTGGCTGGTGCATGGTGTCGCAGCCTATCCAGTGTGTGGAAAGCTGGTAAGTTCTTCAAAAGCTGTGGCTTCATATTCAGCTCGAGGATTGGTATGAATCTCATTGATTCTTTGTATCCTAGTTTTAGCCAAGTTTCTGGAGTTAAGTGGATTTTAAAATGGGCCATTAAAACGATAGCACGTCTGTATCTCGACAATCCACAATAGACCTTACCTAGCCAGCTTTCTTCGCTGATAGAATGTGAAAAAGTATTCTGGTGTCAAAGTTACTCTTGTAGGTACTCAAAAATTGACTGGTTACTACATTAACCATGGTCGTATGCTTAAAAATATAATTAAACGAAATACTTGGCTAAAAGTAGGACACAAAGAATAATAATGAGATTCATACCAATCCTCGAGCTGAATATGAAGCCACAGCTTTTGAAGAACTTACCAGCTTTCCACGCCCTGACAGGTTGCGACACTACCAGCCAATTTAATGGATTGGGTAAAAAAGTCTGCTGGAAAGCCTACCTGTCGATGTCGTATTGTCAGTTAATTGACAAGATATGCCTAGGTGAATTTGACGACATTCATTTTGCAAATGTGCATAACTTTGTGATAAAGCTATACACTAAGAAAGAAAATGTCGCATCAGTCAATGAATAAGAGCCCTGTTATCCATTTCAAGAACAATTGCTATAAGCTTCCTTCAACAGAAGACAGCCTTCTTCAACATTGCCTTCGTGTTCATTATCAAACAAAAATCTGGTTAAACAGGCTTAATCCCAGACTTGAGCTGCCTGATCTTTTCAAGCACGGTGGCGCATCGATAGCGAAAATAGTAGCCTAATGTTCCAGAAGACTTTGGTATATTAACTTTAACTATACCTACATGCAAATGCAAAAAAGGTCAGTATTCAAACTTCAGAGTTAGGGTCTAGGCAAATCAGTTGTTCTTTTAGACTGCGCCAGCAAGGTATGTTTATTCAAAAAAGGAAATTTGCCGTGTATCTATTCATGTTCGTGTATGGGACAAAAAACATGCAAGAACCCTCATTGTAAAAAAGGCACACCAGAGACAGTAGTTCCTTCGCTTGATGAAGACGACAGCGACTAGCGGGAGGTAGTTAGGTACCAAGACAATAATTATTGTATATTTATATTTTTCCGTATTCAATAATTAATTTTGCAATATAATTTGTTTATTGTTAGATATGTATTATTGTTGTCAATTAATAATTAATGTCAAGAGAAAAACACACGTTTTGTCAAAAGGTCCATTAATAATCATAATTTTAACAACAAATTGGTCTATAAATAATATTTTCAATAGATCTTTAATAATTTATAATAAAGGAATGGAAGTGGAACGCCAGCATTTAGGTGCGATCGGGGGGAAGTGCGGGTTGGTAAACGCGCGGGAGTTGTGGTGGGGGATCGAGGTTCGCTGCAGTCTGACGCGCGCGCTGGGTGTCAAAAATTTGCTATCGTTTGACAAATAATTAAATATCTCCTTTATTATTGCTCCAAAAAATATAATTTCGCGTTTAATACACATCTGCAACCTTACTACACATTTTGCTAAGAATAACTTTTTTCGTGTCTGCAATAGTTTTAACGATATCGCAATTTATTCGGCAAATGCGCCTGAAAATAATTAGTTTTTCGGTCGATCTAAACCGAGAAAACGGCCTTTAACTGAATTTCCGCTCCATAAGACCCCATGTTAACGCCAAGATTCAATAATTAATTAAAAATACTTTTTGTACAAAAATTGTAATTATTTTTGGCTTGAGATGTGAACATCACTTATCTCTATGACGTAGTGTACTCAGTTAGAAAATCTTGATTTGCGCCCTTAGAAACCCTACGATTTTTTTACGACAAGTGGATTCCGAATCTTGATTATCTCTTCTATAAAGCTGGCAAGTTCATTCCTTTTAGCCAAAAAGTGCCCACGGGCTGAACGATAGAGGCCTCATTGCACTCTACTATTAAGGACATTGAGAGACACCAAATTATTACTTGTTTCGAGAACGAAGGGAGAACTTTTCGTCCTATTTTTTGATGGAGAATAACCTCCGAAATACACGAACGTTATTTCCGAACACCCTGTATACATATCCCAAGAAGTGAAGCGGCAGTGCATAATTATTAACATAGGTGGTACACAAATATTAATATTAATAAATAATTAAAGGTAGCTAGTCTAAACGTGTAATATTCGAAGTTAGATCATAAGTGCTTATAAGCCTAGGAGTACAAGTACTTATACTCCTAGCCTTATAAATTTCACTTTTGACGCAAGAGAACTATCACGTAAGTTGTCATTTATATGACGATCGACGTTTGAATAAAAACTGCTTTTCGTCTAGTTTCTAAAGTCGTAATGGAATAAACTAATGATGGGAAACCCTGCAAATTTTCAATTTATTTGTTATAGCCTAAAACGAAAATACTACTCCAAGACCCATTACGTGAGAAGATATTCAAAAGACGTCGTCAGAAATGATGCGAGGCGCCGGGCAAATCTCCCTCACATATATTTTATGACCGATCATATTTCGTTTCCAATAAAATCGCCAAATAGTGACGTTATATCTGTCATATAAGAATAATAAGATCACATACATTTTGCGAATGTTTTACAAAATAATGAGTGTACACACAAAGCGTGGGCCGTTTAAAACGCCACCGTGTTCCGGTGATTTGGTAATGTTATTAGGACGGAACGCAAAGCACATGTTATGTCCTGTAGAAAAGTGCCCCCTATATTAGCTGTGTAATGCGCTCGTCCGTTACACGCCACTGGCCACCCCAACCATTCAAGCTGGGGGAGCAAAGGACGGCGAAGCCTTTGTGTAACGCCAAGCCCGCAGCCTCGGGAAAAGTGGCCACTGATGTGATCACGAGCCGTGCAAATCGATGTTCCTCCAGACGCGATTTTCTCAACCCCATCCACCCCCGTTCTTATCGCGACCCCTTTAATGACTGTAATTAATTTAAATCGATATTTTTGATTTCTCGGAGGGGGTAAGATGCGGGTATAATGACAGGTCACGTTTTGATCCTCGATAAGCCTCCCCTATGTAAGGGTGCGACTTACACCCTAGTTAAATACCACCCCAACTCATTCAATGACCCTCGATATTTACATACTCACATTTGAGTGCGGTGTGGTTAATAAAACTGCTGCTCCCCGTTATGAGCTAACGCACGTACAAATTGCATGTATTTTCAGCGGACATAGAATGTTTATTGAGCCATTTTACATGGTGATATTTGCTTTTTACTGTATCACGTTACGACCTATTCTATCCACGGTGACAGATGGAAGCGATGTTCAATCGTTTATTGGCTACCGTTTACAATGCCCCATTGTTAAATATTTACCGTTTAATCTAAACTTAATTTCATCTTCCAAGACTGAAAATTAGAAACGGCACTGATTCGAAAATGCATCACCTGCCGCCACACCTGGCCGGAGCGATAACCGGATACATGTAATGTATTCAGGGGGTGATCTTTACAGCTGACGAAACAACTTTCCCCGAAGAGTTTGATGGCATTGTATGCACATCGCTTAATCTGCCCTTTGTATAATTGAAAGTGCCAGTCCCGACACATAGGGGATGAACCCTCCCTTTTTAAATTTCATTGTGAACGAAACAAATCAACATCCACCGCAGATCGATACAACATCCTGCAAGTCTCAATCTCGTCGGAAAATACTTTTTCCATTCAGGAATTCTTATCGGTGCGAATTGGATTTCGTGCCATTCGTAAAAATGGGTGCACGTGTCATTTTTCTGGGGCTTAACCCTCCCTGCTTTATTGCCAGAGCTGAAGTGGTATTTGGAAAGCATTTTATATGCTAGGATGGCCATTTTTTGTGAGGGAATGGGGGAGTTTTATACCCTAACCACGTCGTAAAAAGGATACAAATATTGACAGGACTTTCGTACCTGATTTGCTCGTCTGGTAATTTTAATATCTGCGGATGAATGTCATAAAAGTCATAAAACTACTATAAAGCCTGAGTCTCTATTCGGTTTTTGACACCAAACTGCAGAAGAGAAAAACTGCAACAAAATATTAACGGAGAATGGTGAAATAAAATGTTTATTAGTTTACTGTTTTTTCTTTAATAACCTGTCTGTTAGACACAGAAAATATTTTTGTACGTCCGGTAAAAAAGGCAGCTTTGGCAGACTGTTGTCATTAGTGCAACGGTCTGCAAATTGCTAAGGCCTTGCCTCCATTTAAAATGACATTTCCCAGCTTTCAAACGTCAAATCTTAAACGTCAGGATCAACCACAAAATCGGAAAATCAAAGAAAAAAACCGAAAATCGTACAAATTCGTACTGAATTTACATTTCCCCTCCCTCCCCAGCTCCCACTTGCAACAAACAATAAGGCATGTAGCTTTTAAGAAAAGAGCTGTTTGATGCAGAAATCGAGCCCCAAATCCAAAATACCGAATTATTTCTGGTTGGAACACCAAAATGTAGTTTAAAACATTATTGATGAACTTTTAATTATTCGTTTAACGAGTATTCTTCTCCAGATTTTTTTTTGTTTAAATTGATTCCGGTTCCAGTTCCATAAAATCCATATGACACTTTGTTGAGGTTAAGGATGTTTAGCTTAAAAATGGTTAATTGTAGACGAAATACAACATTTATTGAAAGGCCTTTTCATAATTGATTACACAGGATATGTTCAAAGTCTTGTTCCACAAATTGTAGTTACTGTTTAAGACGCGTTTCAGAGTGTTACTCCATCTTCAGCTAGAAAAGAAACACTCCGAAACATCAAACATCAGTTCCTCTTTGAAAATGGACCATAAGCTTTTAATAAACTTTTCATAATTATTTACCCAAACCCAAAAAATTGCCGTTTCGGAGTGACCTACAATAAATGTTTCTATTACGGTCAGGGTTCCAAATTTTTATGTGGTTCCGGTTCCGGTTTTTTTCGTTTTCGGTGCCAGTCCCTGCATGCGCAGCTTGGTTTCCAATATCACAACGAAACACGCAGGTAAAAAAGACCTCATTGGGTAAAAATCAGCTGTGACAGACATCCAGCCAATGAGTAAGCGCGTTAGGGAACCAACATGCGCGCGCCGCTCAGGTAAAAGCTAGAGGGAATTCACATTTTACGCGAATTACTCCTTACCTTATATTACTGAAGGAATTACTATATTACTCGAACTAGGTGTACAAATTTTAATGAGTGAAATCCTCGGGTAAAACTGAAAACGTTTATTGTAATTCCAATTATTTTACTTCCATACCAATCATACCATAATGTATAATAATAGGTAAGTCATTTTCTTTTTTTGCATCCGTTAAAAAAGTGAACTTTTTTCATTAAAATACGTTCCTAAAGTGTATGTTTTTTATATGACGATAAAGCGTGAAAAACGTGCCATAGCAGTTAATTTTTTCACTCTTTTATGTGGAAAAATTGCAGTTGCTAAGGCGTTGTTGATATTGTTGCTATATATACTCCGCAAGTGCTTCTCATTAGAGGGTTTTTTGTAAGTAAACTGAGAACCGAGAAGAAATTTGTTCCCATAATTACGAACGTAAAAAAAGTATATGCAACTCATGAATAAAGTGACTTTTTTCACTCGTCGGATTTGGGCACCACCGTCGTGCGGCAAATATTTCTTCTCGTTAAAAAAAGGTACACTTTACTCACACTTGTTTTGTTACATAAATAACTAATTAATCATTCAAGGGATTAAGAAGGGGTGTAAATCCGGGATTCTAACACGATTAGATACACAAAAAAAAATTATTTTTAAAAATCTAGCCAACATGGGCTTTTTTGATAGACCGTCAAAATTTGAAATTTGGCATAACTTTGTAATATCATCAGAGTAGACTAATGATCAAAAATTGCAAAAAAATGCACCACTTTTTGAATCTCATGACATGTGAAAAACAACTGATTTAAACGATAACTTAAACTTTGAAATGTTTTTTGAAACAGTTCTTATGTATCTAATCGTGTTAAAATAAAATATGGCGACCATAGGAAAAGTTGACTGTCCAAGTTACATTTAAATAGCAACAACCGCAAGAAAAATATTAATTTCTTTCAAAAAGCGCGATTTTCATTTTTTTAGAATAAATCAGAAACGAGTTAAGACATCGGAGAACTCTTTTATGGATTCTTAATCATCCTAAAAAAGTGCAACTTTTTTCTAATTTAATCGATTTTCTAACTCTTACAGACTTTCCGATATCCCAATAGTGGGGACGAAAGAGCACCACCCTGTATAGGAAACCTAACCCTAACACAAAGTGGACTGATGACATTGAATCGAGGGGTGATCCGCAGACTAAAAAATCTACACTGATTCTAGGAATACACAAGTATTCCCAGTATTCCGAAGCTATTCCGAAACTCTAGCTGAAACTATTCTGAAATTCCAATGTAGGTAATCTGCAACTTTTCCCATCAGTATTCGCGAGTATTCCCTAATATTCCGGTGTATTCTTAGTATTCTCATGTATTTCCAAGTATTCCCATGTATTCCCGGTTATTCCGAAATATTCCCATGTATTCTAGAGATTCACTATCCTCAACAGGCCCAGGCGCATCCGGTGCTTCCGAACCTATTCCGCAGTATTCTAATGTATTCCGCGTATTCATACCTGCTCCACAATAACTATTTTCAATTTATTTTAAAGTACACGCATCCAATCGATAAATTTTAATGTATTCCAGGAAAATTTCCAATTATTCCCAACTATTCCGGAGTACTCCGATGTATTCCCATCTATTCCGACGTATTCGGATGTATTCTGGGCGTACTCCCGGAAAATGTACACTGATTCCGGCTTGCGGATCACCCCTCACA
Organism: Pycnomerus fuliginosus; assembly: GCA_963924575.1. Classification (NCBI taxonomy): domain Eukaryota; kingdom Metazoa; phylum Arthropoda; class Insecta; order Coleoptera; family Zopheridae; genus Pycnomerus; species Pycnomerus fuliginosus. The sequence goes on from OZ004620.1 coordinate 32,240,418, forward strand.
TTGAATGGTTTTATTCGCAATTGCAAAAAAAAATGGACAGCTATGGAAGCGGCTGGAACCTCCCCACTTGGTGAATAATCCAAAATTAAGTAAATTTTACTATTTCCTTTCTACCCCACCAAACCTAAGGCGTTTTCTGTGATTTTACGATATTTTACCGAAAAGGCAGTAAGTCTGAATACATTTTTGAAAACAAAATTTGAAGATTTTTCATGTCCTGATAAAGAAAATGTGAGTTTATTAATCCAATTTCGAACTTGATATGCCAAAATGGCACTTGCCGTTCGCCGATTGCCACCATAATTAAATAACCCCAGCAGCACCAAATATAGGGCCAACGTAGAGCCTACGTTGGGCCAATATATTAATCGTGGCCCAATATTTCAAACTTTTAGCCAATATTGGCTATGCATTGGTGGAAAAATGTTTGCCAATATATATAATCCATGTTTGACCAATGTAGGTCCTATATAGTATCTTTGCATGTTGAAATCATAAACATGCCCCCAATATGGGTAGAATGTGGTAGAATATTATTTCATAAATAGGTATTAATGCACTAATTTAATTACTCAGAAAATAAGTACCTACCATAATACATGCACATGAAAATTACCGAATGCAATACATATATTACATATTTATTAAAATTTTATTTGATAATAAAGATGAATTACGGATATAGGGATCGGGAGGTTAGAAGCAGGATGCAGTTTATTAATAAAATTCGTTCGGTACCTATGTGCAATAAATATTTGATTTCATTAATCAAACAGCACATACCTAAATTCTAAATTATAAAATATTTGTTAGGGCCTGCACACGATGCACGCAGGCTGGTCACAGCTGTGCGCGCAGTCGCTGATGGTGTACGTGACCTACTGGTCGGACACTCCAGTCAAGTCCAGACAGGAAAAAATTGCGCTAAGCTAAAAGCCGGGGTGTGCATTAAGTGCATTTGTCTGGTTTTAGTGCTTGTGGTATTGAATCTTTTGTGGGGTAAGTAACTCTTAAATAACGATGTTTTAAGCCAGACAGCATGTAATTTTGTTGGGTTAGAGTTGTGCCAGTTATCAGCTATTTAAAGGCTATTTTGCCATTCAGTGCTTTAAATATTGTGAAGCTGCTTTATTAGGATATCTAATTACTGTATGTACATAAAAGTACATGTCTTTTACGTACTTTTTGATTACTCTTTTATATACAGGGTGGTTTTGAAAGGGTTCGTTGGAAACTGTTTGACTTCCTAACAGATGACGTGATGAGGATCTTCGAATTTGGTATGCGACCATAATCGATCATGACGAATCGAAGTCAAATATTTTCAAGATGGCAGCAGAAAAGATGAATACATTGGTAACTATGAGATATTGTTTTGCAAAATTCTTCAATAATGTGTTTTCAGGTGAATCATCTTTACCTTTGTGGAGGTGACACTGTCCACAAGGCTGTCTTTTACCAAATGAGATGCCGTGGGGCCATACTACGTAAGTTAATTTTTTGCAAATCTACTTGACAGTTGCTGATTTTTCGTTCTAGGTGCCGTTAGAAAGGGGTGCCCGGAGGCTACAGAAGTCGAGGTGCAACGATCAATTTCCCTGCACTTACCTGGCGAGATCTAAAGACCGTGCAGGGGGAATGGGGGAGCGATAAAAATCTAAAATTTGTAATGTTTTTTTATACAAATTAATAATAGTAATTAGTAATATATTTCTAATGATTTCCTATTACATTGCTCCTATGAAAGAAACCAATCTGGGGCGAATATTTAAAAGATATATTGGCTAATGATTATTAAACAATGTTTTCCCTATAAAACAAATGCACGTTGGGCCAATATTCCTGTAAATATAGGGCCATTAAAAAAAAATCTGACGTTTACATGTTGCCCCAATATTTGAGAAATATGTTGGGCCAATAAAAGTGTGCTGCTGGGGAAGCTTTTCGGCGGGTAACGGTATCTCTATCTACCAAATCTGAGCGCGTGTTATTTTAATATTCCTTCGAAACTTCGAATTTTTCGACCTTATGCCAAAAAGGTGCTAAGTGTCAACACATTTTTTGATACATAATTTCAAGACTTTTCATGTGCTGATAAGAAGAATTGGTGTTCATCAGTGAAATTTCATAGTTGATATGCCAAAAAGGCACTTGACGTCTGCGAATTTGCAACATTAACTGGGCTCACCAGAAGGCCAACGCTAACCTCCATACCAAATTTCATTAAAATCCGTTCGGTAGTTTTCGAGAGTTCTTGCTGATCTGGTTTTTAAATTGGTTGTGGGGTGGTTAATTAACGTAGAATTCCATAGAGATTCCATGAAAACTATAGCGTTTCCAAGATTAACGGCCGTATTCACCAACGTTGATTAACGTTAACGGACTTTGAAAATGATAAAAATGAAGTTTAATCAACAGGAAAAATGTCATTCTCGTCATTTTAAGTGTCCTTTAAAGTTAATCAGCGTAGTACCAGGGTAGTTTTTAATTCTACGTCAACTACGTCATTGCGATTGGGACTATATTGTTGTGGCATTACTTTTTGTCGAAGCTGTTCCATTCGACTAAGTCGCCTTGCGGCAATTCACCTTATAAAAAAAATGGAATTAGGGAAACAGAAATACAGACTGCTAGATTTTGTCTAAATCGTGCTATAGGCTGTCCCAGAACTCGTGTAAGAGTCACTAAGAGACACTATTACAAAAACTGTCAGTAGATATAGTTAATGTCGATTGTAGAATCTCGGACTAATGACTCACCGTACAGTAATTAAAAATTATTTGATGGCATTTTAAAAGCGTTCCAGGGACTTGACATCGCCAGCCTGGGATAATGACGAAAGTTGAATTAATTTTATTCATAAAGGAAGGGCAAATATTGAGGGTGACAAAAACGGCGTGATAATCCATATTTCTGGGCGAATCCGGTATCTTATGCCGCGTTAGGAAATGTATTCACCCCAGGTTGGCAACTGCACGATTCTCTCCGGTCGTGTTTGGAATTCGTCAGCGGGGTAGAAATTGGCAGCCTAACCACGTTCAGAGCCCATTACGATCGGGGTTGCAACGGCTGCTTGATTATCGTATTATCGGGGTGTATTGTAGCGCACTTAATGCTGCGAAACAGACTTGTTTGTTCATGTGTGTGTTCTCTAAAAAGGGGATGGAAATCCATTTTTCCTGCGACAAAAAAAATCCTAATAGTGCATCACACCCACAATTACGCTGCAAGTGAATCCGAGTTACGGAATACTTTACAAACAGCTTTGGGGTTGTAAATCTTGGCGACTCCCCGTGAGTAACCGCACAGTAAACTTCCTCGTAGCTCGCTCCCGGAAACGACTCCGGTTCCGGTCTCCAAGTCGCGCACTACCGGAACTTTTATACCCCGACCCATTTATAACCGCGGGTGATTGTTACACGAAAACTTTTAAAAACTAAATTTCACCCTCTCCTGCCTCAATAAACAACGCGTGATGCTTACATATGCAAACATAAAGCGGGGAACAGTCGACAGCTACCGTACCGCTGGCAATTAACACACCCTCAATATTGCAGACCCTCCTCAAACAAGCCGCCCCACACTTCACATCACACGTGGAACGGACCCTCGCTCAGAGCTTGATTTCAAATTCAAATAATTTTATTACTCAAGGGTTTCCACCCTAATTTCCATATCTACCACGTTTTCGTTGTTTCGTGGAAAAATGCAGAAAAGCAAACAGGCAATTCCATTTCTCGGAGAAGTGAAACGGCTGGATTTACACACAAAACGAAAAAATGATGACTCGATCCTCAATCGTTAATATCTCCCCAGTATGGCCAATTCATTTCTTATCTTACTCTATACAGTGTGTCTCACTGGAACCAACCTACAAATATTTATTCTAATAGCATCATAACTTTATCGGTTCCATAACCGCTTGCATGCAGAAACCGGGCAATAGAGCTCGTTGTAAACGTGTGATACCTCCCTTCTTTATTGTATATCGAAATCTCAAGTCTACTGCGATTAAATAAAGAAGAAATATATGAAGTTACAATAAATTTTCCAATTTTAACTTCTTTTTAGTTTTTGTTGCCTTTAAAACTTGCAATTCAAAAGCGTCAAGAAAATTCAAGAAATCTTGATTCTTGAGAGTTTTACTCTTGTCTTGTCAAGAATTTTGGACATTCTCTCTTGTCTTGATTTCAAGAAAAAATCAAGACAATATCTTGACGACTTCTTGATCTCGTGAAAGTGAACCACTAGTCACGTTATATGTAGATTAGAATCACCAACGCAAAGAGTTTTAAATCACGATATTCACGATAAAAATGGTGGAGGCACCGACACAGTCTGCATAAAACAGATATCAGCATTTTGATAGAAATTATGCCAAAAGTGAAAACCCCTGTCAGTTTTAAACGAATCCAATGCAAATATAAATATTTCAACACTTACCTGTTTATGCATTTCCACGTTCAATCCGTATGACATTTCGTAATACTGAAACAAAGGAAAAAGAGTTAAATGTGAAATTGCACAAAGCGGGGGTATAAAAGCTGTTATAAATTTTTAATAAAGAAACGGCCTGAAGCTAATTCACCACTCCATAGTTTTTAATGCTGGACATTCAGCAATTTATTTAATGAAAAAATAACGTTCTAATTCGATGCAGTTGCCTCTAGTTGGAGCGAACATTTAAATAAATAATGGGGTTGTTTATAGGTACACGATTTAATTTTTTTTAACAAACTAACGATTTCTGACTTTGTACTTAGCAATTTACTGAAAACATATTTCACCTGTTTAATTCTTGAAGATTTTGGAAAATCCGAGGGAAAATCTTTCAGATTTTAGATTAGATTAGAAAACTTTATTACTACCTTTGTAATGAGCCCTGCCTTTTTACATACTAATTTAATATTTACATATTTACATATTTTGGTCTAGTTTTTTTTGTTCCTTCTTCTTCGGCTACTTCTTTCTCTCCCGGTTGTCTTCTGCTTTCTCTTCTCCCCTCTTCTTTCTCTCGCTCTCGTGACTTCCTCCATCCATTCTATTCCCTCTCCCCATTCGTTCAGAATACTCTCTCTATCTTTCCTCCTCTCTCATTCCCTCACACTATTTCAACAGGTGTTCTACTGTCTCTCTCTCCTCTCCACATACTCTGCACTTTCTCTCTTCCTCCTTCAGCCAGAACTTGTTTTCCCTCTCCTCATTCCCGCATCTGAATCTCGCTATCATTCTTTTTTCTTTCCCACTCTCCCTCTTCAAGTAACTTGGTAACCCTTCACTTTTTATATTCTCATATTTTGCGTTATATCTTGATTTCTGATTTTTGTTCTTCTTTCCTGTACATCTATGTCTCTATCTCTTTCCCTCATCGCTCCATTCATCCATCTCCCCTGCTCCCTGCGTCTTTCTATATCCTCCCTTGCGTATCCGCTCCTCTCGTAATATCTTTGCCTTTCCTTCCCTTTCTCTTTCTCTCTTTTTCTCTTTCCAGCACTCCTGTAATATCTTACACTCTCCTCTTTCTCCCATTCTGTCCTCATATTTCACCGCCCTTTTCCCTGTCTCCACTCTTAACTTACTCCTTTTCGCTTCTCCCCTTATTATGTATCCGGGTGTCCCCCTATCTACTCCCAGTACCCATTTTATGTACTTATCCACCTCCTCTTACTCTTTCCACCCCCAGATTTCCATTCCGTTCATCAACATACTCTTCACCAGACTGTCAAACATCATTCCTCTTCTCTTAAAATCATGCTCAAACTTTCTCTCTCCAATTCCCCAAATCATCCGTACCACCTTATTTGCTTTTTTGACCAACTCTCTTACATGCGCTCTGTATGTATTCCTCTCATTAAATACGTACCCCAAATATATGAATTCCCTTTCCTGCTTTATTTTCCTTTCATTCCACTTCCACTCACTTTCTTTTGCCCTTCCTCGCCCTTTCCCAAAAACCATCATCTTTGTTTTTTCCACATTTACTTCCAAAATTTTTCTCTTCATATATCTCTCTGCATTTCTTATCAAATCTTTCATTCCTCTCTCCTCGTTCGCTACCATCACCAAATCATCTGCATATGCCAAACACCACACTTTCTCTTTGCCCACCACAACCCCCCCTGCCTGCGCCATTTTAAACATCTCATCAATATCGTTTACATAAATTGTAAACAGCGTTGGGCTCAGTGGGCATCCCTGTCTTACTCCATTCACTCTGACTACATTCTTCGATTCATTATATATTTCTTTTATCCTTCTTAACAGATTCCCATTCAGTCCTATTTTGCTCATTCTTGAAGATTTTGGAAAATCCGAGGGAAAATCTTTCAGTTAACTTTTTTTTATCTCGTTCGATTTTCACCATTTTATGGAAAACGCAAACTCTGTCTTCTCTAGAAATGCAAAAACCACTTCGGCGCCTTATTAATAATAACACTCTTTAATCGCCAGTCAGCGTGTTAGTGAGGTCGTGAGATAGAGGGATTAATAACTGCTCTTTAATAAATTAGCGCGCATGCTAGGTTGATGACTGCCAATTAAGTTGTCTACCGAAGAAGCAACTATGGTGGGCTTTTGGAATGCCAACATTAGGATCCTTAAAAGTTTCTACGAAGCCGAACGGCTCTAAAGCAATTTACAATAAACATATAAAAAAAGACCAGGTTGAATTTTGGAAAGCTAATTTAGGATCATGAAAGGGGAAAGCAGCATGAGAGGACATAATGTGCGTTTTATCAAATAACACCATCTTTATGCTTCATTTTATGTACCACTCCTCTATTAAATCAATACTGTTTTACTGTTGTTTGCTTATAATAAACTAAATCTATAAATACCAAACAAGGGGCTTAATTAAAATTAATGTCATATATTTTATTGAACTGGCGGGCGTAAATGGCTATCATTTTCTCCGCCAGCAAAAATGTTAATTATTACAGGCTTAGATTTATATCTGCAAATTGATTAAAAAATAAACATTAATAAATATGTGACAGTCGACCAGCATTTACACATGTTTTTACGATCCGGAAGATTTATTAAAGTATCACCCATAAATTACCTCTCATTTGTAAATTGAAATTCATTTTAAAATTCCATATTCCCAGTAATTGTAGGGTCATTACTCCACTAAGATCAAACACGTTGGAGGCCTTCACGCACCATCTAACCCAACATTTCCGCCTGGTTGTCCACAGCGGAGAGTTTCTATGTCGAACACCTCATTACACGCACGTCTCTAAATTGTACACTAGTAATTGACCATAATTGTCAGTGCATTACTGTGAAATTTGACGTGTATTTCCAATGATTTAGCGGTTACCGTTGTAACACTACAATTAGCTCCGTAAATTATTTCAAAGATTTAATTGTGATGGATTGAACTTGTACGTGTTTTAAGTAATCACTAATCAGCAATTATGAAAATTAAGGGCAAAGTAGGAGAAATAAATGCCCGACAATAAATTGCAAAAGTTGTAAAACAACTCCAAGAAACGTGTCTTTCCTTCGTCAATGTCAGAGATGATTTAATTATAATCAGATATGTAGTGTATTATTATCGGAATTTACCTGCTGTATTGGACACGAAATGTATTATTTGGGAGTTCTGAAATAATAATGTTGAGTGGCATCAATACAGCATATTGTCATGTATATAATACAACAAGTGGTATGATTATTATCGATGATATTTTACGAGTTGAAACAGGGCGGCCAATTTGACGAGTCCGTTAGGACGAGTTAAATTTCAAGCTTCGGTTTCAACGAGAAATATCATACCACGAGTTATAAAACAACCCCAAGAAACGTGTGTTTCCTCCGGTCAATGACAGAGATGATTTTTAACTTCTACGCTCGCGAAGCATCAGTTACTGGAATCGATCGGAAAATTCAAAAAAATCGAATCGACAAAAGCATGAAATCTTTACGTTTCAGGGTCCTGGGAACCCAAGAAATTCGTTTTTGAAAAAATGTCTGTCTGTGTGTCTGTCTGTAATCATGCTGCAGCTCAAACTACTGAACGTATCGAGATGAAATTTGGCACACATATTCTGTGGGGGATTTGTAGGTGCTGATTAGAATCTGTGTCACATCGGTTCACGGAAAGTGCCTTTTTGGCACATCAACTTTAAAAATTTAAATGCAAACCACCATTTTTCGTGTTACCATATGAATGCTCTTCGAATTCTGCTTCTAAAAATGTATTCACACTTGTGCTCTTTTGGCCAAAAAATGGTGCCGTGAAAAAAAACCTATGCATAACTGTATATTTTTATTAGCGGATTTGATAGCTGATCTTTTTTCAAGTCGAAAACCTTAGTGCCATTTTTTCGAAAAATGTCATTTTAGTGGCAGAAGGGCCTTGTTTCAATTTATTTTACAAAAAAAAATATTCTTACTATCGGATTGGACAGCTGTTATACAGGGTGGTCCAAATGTATTAATACAGGACTCTCACGGCCAAACGGTAAGATAAATCAGTAAAATAAAAAATCCAGGGTAAATTAGAATTAAATACCTTTATTTTGCCGCAATTTGGAACTCCCCATCTTATTGTATACTTAATTTAGAAATAAATAATGAGTACATTTTTTTAAATGGCACCATGCATGTTTCTATTTTTTTTTGGATTCCCTTTGATGCTCTCTTTATTGGGGTGATTTTATTTTTTTGATAAATTGAGCAGTAAAGGTAGAAATTTTTGTTGATTCAAATTTCGCGCGGTGATCCGGCAACAATGCGCTTCACCATTACTTCGATGGAACCACCCTCGTCTCACCGCATGTCTCCCACTCCCACTAGTTGTACTGTGTACACAATGAAGTAAACAGGCTATTTATTATTAGGCCCGGTCAGATTCTTCCAGAGGGCGTGTACACAGTATGTACAACTACCCTGTAATAATAAATATAATAATAATAATAGAATTTATTTTCCAACAGACAAGATGTCTATAAAAGGAAACAGAAACCAAACAGTTTTAAATATATAAATCAAACCAATATAAATTATAAATTATTGTAGAAATGCAGTAATTGTTTTTTTACAGCGGGCGAACACAAATTGAGATGAAAGATGTCAAAGCCTTCATTGGCAGAAATAATATAATATAATTTGAAACATGATATTAGTGGACAATTGTAGTGGTGATAAGAATTTGGTAGAAAGTTGTGGGCGCACGACAGATCATTCTCGGCTGTAATGGGAGACATTCGGTGAGATGAGGGTGGTTTCATTGAAGCGCATTGTTGCCGGATCACCGCGCGAAATTTGAATAAACAAAAATTTCTACGTTCACTGCTCAATTTGTCAAAAAAATAAAATCACTTCCATAAAGAGGGCATCAAGGGGAATCCAAAAAAAAATAGAAACATGCACGGTGCCATTTAAAAAAATGTATTCATTGTTTATTGCTAAATTACACAATAAGATGGGGAGTTCCAAACTGCGACAAAATAAAGGTATTTAATTCTAATTTACCCTGGTTTTTTTATTTTACTCATTTATCTTAACGTTTCGCCGTGAGAGCCCTGTATTAATACATTTGGACCACCCTGTATGTGTTGCCGAATCAAAAACTTTAGTGCAATTTTTTCAAAAATTTCCATTTTAGGGACAAAAAGGCCCCTTTTCGAGTTTTTCTTAGCAAAAGTAGAAGTTTCTACCGTCTCCGAGACTGCCAATTTTTTTTTAAATTGAATGACCGGTATATTTTAGCATATTTGCAACCCCATTAGAAGCCTTATTCATCCCTAAAATATTATGGCTTTTGAACCTCTGTCTCTGGTTTGGGAGTAAAAAAATATTTTCAAAAAATGGGAGTTTACATCATTCTGCTTAAAAATCCCCCATTTACGCAGGTACAGTTTTTATAAGAAAATAAGACGAGGACCTTGTTGTAGAGGCTCGAAGAAAGCTCTGATTCAATTTTAGTTGTCACCCTATGTACAGGGTGTTCAAAATTAATTTTCAAAATTTGAGAACTTTGAAGTTGTTTTTCTCAACTTTTTCAAATGGAACACCCTGTATATTTTTAGCTAGTGTAATGTAGAATTTATAAGCGAATATTTTTTGTAATATAAACATTGTGGTTACTTTCAATCGGTTTCGAGTTATTCGGAAAAATTACAAGTTTTTTTGTATGCAAACAATTTTAACTTCTAAAATTGCAACATAAGCACTCGGCTAATACTGTATACTACTATGAACAATTTAATTTGTTCATGAAGACATTTCCACTACCTTTCCTTAACAACTTCATTTGAAATTTTGGTATTTTTGTTTCTAGTAGGCAAATTATTTTTATACTAAATGTTAAAGGTAATAGAAATGTCTTTTCAAAAACCAATTAAATGGTTCGCGAACCAAAATAGAGAACATTTTGAACATTTATTTTTTCTTTAAGTACTTAACAATTGTCTGCAAGCAAGAAAATTTGTAATATTTGCGAATAACTCGAAAACGGATGAAAATAACCAATATGTTTGTAGGACAAAAAACGTTCCTTTATGAATTCTACATTACGCTAGCATCAAATATACAGGGCGTTCCATTTGAAAAAGTTTAGAAAAATGGCTTCAAAACTCAAATTTTGAAAATAAATTTTGAGCACCCTGTCCATAGCATAACAACTAAAATTAAATCAGAGCTGTTGTCAAGCCTCTGCAATAAGGTCTTCATCTTATTTTCTAATAAAAACTGTACTTGCGTAAATGGGGAATTTTTAAGCAAAATGATATAAACTCCCATTTTTTTTGAAAATATTTTTCTACTCCCAACCCAGAGGTTCAAAAGCCCTAATATTTTAGGGATGAATAAAGGCTCCTAAGGGGGTTGCAAATATGCTAAAATATACCGGGTATTCCATTTAAATAAAGACGACTTTTTATCCTCAAAATTTTTCGGACCACCCTGTATAATTAAAAATATTTTCCTGAAACGCGCCTTCATTAACAGTTTAAGTATGTACCTGAACGCAATTCCTAACTCGATGATTTAGGCGCTATGGAAGCCCGACATCCTGTCTACAGGGTGAGTTCCGTTTGACTCACCGTGAAAATTTTGGAGTTTTGATCAGTTTTAGTAATTTGCCGGCGCCCTGAAACGTAGAAGTTAATTCTACATTTGGTGTAATTCGACATTTCGCGAAGTGGTTCCAGATACTGAAATTTTTAAATTTTACAGATGGAATAATTTTGTAATTTTTTGGGATGTAAACAAAAAAAGTATCGTCCAGTTCATGAGCTCGAAAATTAGCGTTCCCTAATACCGTTCCAGCCCAATCCCCATCAACCCCAAACTTCAGAATTTCAAATGGCAACCCCCCACTTGCGATACATCATTTGAAAGCTAACTTGGTTGTTAATTCAATTTTGTAATTTATTGATAGTCGTTGACCCCCAGCGGCCTGTGTGGTCGAATTTTAAATTACATTAATGTTTCTTGTGAGGAAAGAGTGATCGGATTTCAAAAATTTGTGTACTTCGTGGGGCCCTAACTTAGCTTTCAAAATGATCCATCACAAGTGGGGGGCGTGCGCCGTTTGAAATCTTGAAGTGGGGGTTAGTTGTAAAATTTCACCAAGCACGTATTCAAGTGTCCCCCTCCGAGCGAACTTCCATATTTCAGTTGGTTTACGAGATTTGGGGTAGCTACTTTACATTGAAACGCTCTGTATTATGTCCTATGAGAACTTTCGAATAACTTGGTCCTTTTTCTCTTTTTCCTATCTCCCTTTGATCTCGTTTAACTGTTCAATTGTATTCAAGTTTAAAATTAAAGTGGAACCAAGTTTGATTATACAAAAAACATAAAACAGCATTCGATTCGTTAAAAAACCAATTTCATCGAACACTTGTTATGCGAAAACAATGAATTAAATTTTCAGTCGCATTATCCACAAAGCACGGTGAAAATTGAATAAAATGCACATTTCAAACGAAATTATGATTACATGTACTGAACTATGACTAAATGAAACTTTAAAATGTAATAAATTCCCAGCAATCATGCGAGATTTTCATTTGCATTTATGAAAACAAATGAAATCCTATTATCCAGCTTCCGTCATTGTTGTAAAATATAATAACCGAATGTTGGAATTATAATTAAAATTCCTAACTGCCAGTGTTCACATCGATTCCGATCGTTAATAAAAGCATGAACTCATTACAAATAATAGCATTATCGTCCGAATACTGGATGACAGCAGGTGCAAATTATAATAATATTATAGCTGGACTCTTGTACTCACCATTACGTAATGCCTTTGGATCTCGATTTTTTCACTGGCCAATTTCTCACATTCTAATTTCAGGCTGAAACAAAAACAACTGTTAATGTCCTCGAACAAAATCAGTGGCTGTACGAGAGATCAAACAAGATAATGCATCCGCTTTAATTTAATGATTGGTCTGGAAGAATCGGTAGCCTGGAAAAAATGTTATCTTAAGTGTAGACATTTCATGGTTATTTTATATGTTTTTAGAAGTGGAAATACAAGTTCTACTAGACAGGTTACCAAACATGAGATTATATTAATGCAGCGAGCGTTAGACGGGAAAGATCTGAGGATATTAGAAAACAATTAAGAACCTCTTTTTTCTATTAAATTGACCCGGAGGACATTCTTCACATTTCTCGGAGGTAACTTAATGTGTACTAAAGAACGTAATTTACACGAATCCCCGAGGGTTATAGAGCGACAGCTTTCGTAGTAAATTCCTATAATAGATACAGGCTGGTTCCTTTTTCTCTGCTCACCCTAAACGGTCAAAGATACGGACTCGGTTAAATCAGAGAAAAGTTGCGCTATTTCTCCGTGATTCAGAATCTGAAGAGAATTCCACGATATCTTGATTCGTTATTGAGTTATCCGGAAAAAATTTAAGTTGAAACATTTATATTTTTAATAGCTGTCAACTGATTGGCGCTGTTCGCTTCAAGACTTATTTCATTACCGTTTAAAATAATAGTTATTTGTTTAACAAGGCAAAAAAATTGCAGATTTACTGCCGGGGCTGGAGTTTTATAGCCGAGGCTAAGAATCCAGCCAAGGCAGTAAATCAGTTTTTTTACTGTGTTGAACACATAATTTTTTCGCCGATTGTCATTAAAAAAGTGCATTTTTACTGCCTAGGCAGTAAAAGTCGATATTTTTACTGCCCAGGCAGAAAAAGTCGATTTTTTACTGCCGACGGCCGGTAGCCATTAAAAGTGCATTTTTAATGACAATCGGCGAAAAAATTATGTGTAACATGCACGGCAAAAAATCAGATTCAAAATTTAAGATATAAATCTGCATTTTTTTTGCCTTGAAAGAGATTAAAACAGTTGGTGTATTTCTTTCTTTCACAAGCAAAAAGTAGAACTTTGATACTTTAAAAAAGCGCAACTTTTTTCTAATTTAATCGATTTTTTAACTATTTGAGTCTTACAGTTTCTGAAATTCCAATAGTATGGGCAACGAAATAAGCACCAGTATACAGGGTGGTTCTTTTTTCACTGCTCAACATTGGCATCTCCCAAATGGTAAGAGTTATGGAGTTGGTTAAATTAGAAAAAAGTTGCGTTATTTTTTGATTAAGGCATAAACTTCAAGTTGAGTTGCGTCGCCGTTTTGATTGGCCGTTACCATAGCAACAGCCGCAATCGTCATAACAACTGCAGTAACTGCACTTCTTCGTCCGTTTGCGCCAAGTTAAAATCAGCCCGTAAGAATCTGAAGAAAATTCCTCAAATATCTTGATTCGTTCGAGTTATTACGAAAATCTGAAAATTGCGTTTTTTAATTTAAATGAATATCTCCTTAATGATGATGCTATTTAGATGAAACTTGGAACATTTTCAAAAATATTGTCAACAACTGTCAATCAAACTAGGTAGAACTTCAAAAGAGATTAAAAAAGTTCGTGTTATATTATTTATACTTTATTTCAAAAAGTTTTATATTGACTTTATAAATTAATCATATAAATTTTAAAATTTTCACGATTTTTCGAAAAAGTCCATATTAATTACATTTTTGAAAAGCTTTTTTTTGTATCCCATGGTGTCAAAATTCAATATGGCGGCCATAAGGGAATCAAAAGTTGGCTGTCATTGCTTTAAATCTAGAGGGCCTAGAAAATTTCTGTGGATGCCATTCGATTGACAGCTGTCAAAAATATAAAAGTTCCAAGTTTGATTTAAATAGCATCAATCGTTAGGGAGTTATTAATTTTTATTTGAAATCGCAATTTTCAGATTTTTCGGAATAACTCAGGAACGAATCGTGATATCGGGGAATCCTCAATCACAAAGAAATAGCGCAACTTTTCGCTAATTTAACCAATTCGTATCTCTTACCGTTTAGATGCCAATGGTGAGAGTGAAAAAGAACCATCCTGTATACGATACAGGATATAGCTCGTCATTGTCACAAAAGTAATATTTTCACAGATAAAGGCCTGAAACTTTGAATATAGTTTTCAAAACACTCTAATTTATTAATCTTGATTTTTTTACGATGCGATGAAGCAATGAAAATTTATGAGAAACATTTCCTTGAAGTGATTGAAAATAATTTTTATCTTTAAAACAGTCAAGTGCATAAATCGATTCCGAGTTTCCAAGAATGAACTTATCAATACATTGTGAAAACAAAAACTACTTACTTGTGGTACTGAGCTTGTAAAAAATTAAATTCTTCTTTTATCCTGTCACAAGACTCTCCCACCGTAAACTTGAAGGGCTGTCCAGGTTGCGGCGGCCCCTGCAACAAAACTGATTTATGAAAACACTCCTTTTTGGGATTTCGTTATAAAGTATCAATTCCTCAAATATAGCGTTTAATCGACGTATAAAATGTAATTTGATAGACTTTTATGGGCTTCTTAAGATACAGTTTCCATTGCCAATAAACCTGTTGGTTTTTTATTTTATTAGACACCAGAAAAGTCGACCGTAAATTGCCCAAATGAAATGACAGTCCGAGTGTAAACTACATCCAAAATCAATATTTATTCCAGAATATTTGTAAGGAAATGATATGCAGCTTGTGTACACACCTGAATGGGCGAATGTTAATATTTACTTCGAGCAAATAAATATACAGTGACGTAATATCCGGCAGCTATTTCTCTTTAATCGTTCAACAAATTCACATTGGACGATCACGGATATTACTATTAGCTGTATCGATTGTTAAAATAATTATTTAGTTTTATTTGTAAGCTAATAAGGGCGCATTAATTATAATGCCGTGCGTACGCACGCTCGCGCAATAAAGAACAAAACGCTAAAATTTATAACGCGTCGCACATGGAAAACGCAAACACGTTAGCTCTGTATATTTGTATTAAACTCTGGATAAAAATAAAATACAATGGGGGTTGTTTCCTTTTGGATAAACAGCGATCTATCATTTTTGGACATATTGTATCCTTGTCTTTTCGCACGTAAATTATGAGGTTCTGCGATAACGTGTTCGAACTGATTGATTCCCGTACTTCACCGTGTTGTTGTATTATCTGCAATTAACAATTCTGATGGTTTTCATTAACATCTGTTTGCTTTATCGAGCCACATTTAACATAAATGTTTTGTTTGGACGGCAAGTACTAATTAAATGTACATTATGTTTTGTTAGCAGTAATTACCTTTATTTTCATAGTATGTAAATAATTCCCTCAATATTTTATTGAACTTATTTTAACGCATGTTTTCTACGTCTGTTTGTTTAGTAATGGCCATGATGAGCCATCTTTAGGTAACAATATGCTTTTTAGCACCATCGGGTTTTTTTTGTAACTTACCAACGTTGCTATGATACAATGGTAGAGTTGAATTTATCAAACACTGCTGGGTTTCCTACTATAGAAAAATATATATATATCTTTCGCATTTTAAACTCCTCCCTCGGTTATAATCCAATCACACTTTAGTTTGTTTAAAGTGAACATTTTTCAATTTTCTGCCAAAAGGGCACTAAGTTTGATTATAAATTTCATAGATAATATGCCAAAAGGGCACTTGGTCGATTGCCATCAAAATCAAAATAAGCTTTTCGGTGGGTTACAAAATCTCCAATTTACAAAATTTCTGTTAAATCCACGCCAAGTAATTTGGGCCGTAATGTGTTTCTTATTGTTCATAAAGAAATTTCGATTATTTGGACTTTTTTGCTAAAAGAAAAGTTCTAAATTTCGACAAACATACCATTTTGGAAACACAATTCGCACTGATAAAAAAAGTTGGTGTTTATCAATCAAATCTCAAAGTTAATATGGCAAAAAGGCACTTTCCCTTTACCAACAAAATTAATCTACATGCCAACACTATCCGTCATACCAAATTTCATGCAAATCCGTTCGGCAGTTTTCGAGGAATTTTATGAAGATCTGGGCCATATTCCACCAAAAAATTTAACAACTTCTCCTCAGCCCTTTGCAGTTTCCTACTTTTAAAACTTAGTGTGCAAAATGCAAGGGAAAAAAATAAATTTTTTTTGGTGTTATCTCAATTTCCAATTTTGGACCGATTTCAGTAACTTTTATGTCGCGTCGGCGGGGAGGATGTTAAAATGGGAGGTTACCGAAATCAGACCAAAATTAGAAATTGAAATAACAGCGTTGTGAGGTCCCAGGTAAAAAAAAATGGAATGTTATTAGTTTAGTAGGAGGTAGACCTGTGCGCCGACAAGTAGTTTATCGGCGGCGGCGTAACACGGAATTTGACTCGGCGGCGATCGGCGCGCCGGCGTAAACGCCGGCGAACAGTTTTGCAACGGCGTCAACCGGCGCGCCGGCGCTGATTTTTGTTTTTCATGTTTTTTTTCATGATTTCAAGCAAACGCATAAATACCTATTAATTTTATATAATTTTAAGCGCAAAAAACACTTGTAATAATAATTTTTAATGAAGTTAGTGACAAGGGGAACGAGAAAACTTATAAAAAGACGAAATTGGTACATTCACCTACAATTTTTGTTGAAAGTAGTAAGAACCGTAGGAACCGTCCCATTAATAAAAAACACCCTCGACCCTCAAAAACACCTGTTAAAGACCCCGTCACGGCGCATTATACGGCGCACGGCGTACCAGTGTACAGTCACCGCACCAGTCACGTGACTCGAGTCGAGCTTTTAAAAAACTTCTACTGTATTAAGGGTTGCTCACCTAACACTATGTTCTTTTAAAATTAACGAAGCCCTCAGAATCTCAGCAGATTATACGTCCCGGCCCCGGCGTCACCGCCGGGAAAAAACCAGCGGCGGCGCACCAGCGCGCCGTGTGAATTTAATCGGCGGCGGCGTAGGGTATGTTTTTGTCGGCGGCGGCGCACAGGTCTAGTAGGAGGGTGGTGAATTAGGAAGTCAGAAAATGTAAAAGATGCAGAGTAGCTTAAATTAGAAAAAAGTTGTGCTTTTCCAAAGTGACTTAGATATACTGTAAAGAATTCTCCTTTATCTTCATTCGTTTCTGAGTTATCCCGAAAAGATTGAAAGTCGCGATTTTAAAGAAAAATTCATGTTTTTCTAACGATTTGTGGTAATTAAATGAAACTTAAGTTTTATATTTTTTGACAGCTGTCAACCCAATAGCATTGACAGAAATTTTCTAGGCCTTCTCGATTTTGAGCAACGACACCCAACTTTTCTTTTTATTTTAACACCATTGGTTACATAAAAAAATTAGCTTTCCAAAATCAACATGGACTTTTTTGACAGAGCGTCAAAATTTGAGAATTGGAATTAATAATTTTGTAAAATCAACCTAAATTTCGATCAAAAACAATTGCAAAACGATACACTGACGTTTTCAATCTTCTTTGACAAGTGAAAGAGTTGAATTCAAGGTCAAGGATAATTAAATGCGTCTTGGCATGGTGTGACTCAAGCTTTAACAAATAATTTTTTCAAAAAAGTCCTTATTATTACATTTTTGAAAAGCTAATTTTTTTGTGTAATCAATGGTGTTAAAATCCGATATGGCGGTCATAAGGAAGAGAAAAGTTATTCTTAATAATGAACTGATTATTATTTTAGCCTTAACTTCAAATTTTATTCAACATAATCTAAAAACTTTTTTTTTAACTTATAAATTAATTACTAAGTCGGAAGTCCTATCCATTTGTTATTTCAAGAAATTATCAATGGACCTGTTTTAGCCTTCAGTTTGTGGCAAGAATTTGAGTCATATCCCTTTCCGCAATCTCCGTAAGCCACTTCAGTTTAAAAATATAAAAGCCCTAAGTTTCATGTGAAAATACCATCAATCGTTCTTTAAAATCGCGATTTTCGGTTTTTTCAGGATAACTCAGGTAGGGGTCATTATATCCGGAAATCTTTTACAGATTCTTAATCGCCTTGAAAAACTGCAACTCTCTAATTTAACCTACTTTCGATCTCTTATGGTTTCTGAGTTCCCAATGGTGGGCAACGAAAAATTCACAACCCTACCCTGTATAACGTTATTTGCTGTACAAATTGTACGAAAAAGTAGATAGCAGAAAAGCGCTACGAGGTACAGTTTTCAAGGGGTGGACCGAAGGAAGAGCTCACCCCTCACAATGGGGAACTTACGGTATTCTTTATTTAGCACCCCAACGAATATTTCACCATTAAATTATAAACACTTTATACATTATTTCTTCTATTTTCTAATAGACTGGCATTTATATTGCATTTTCCAAAAAAAAAAAACAATCTGCAAATATAGGTTGGTAGCAATCTAGAAATGGGATTTTTTTATTGTAATTTAGTATGTAAAATGCTGTTTACAAATGTATTTTTGCTTTGGTATAAGTTGATATTTATATTCGCCTCGACAACACGGCTGTAAAGACCCCTAGCAACGCTTTACAACTTTGCTACGGTTATTGCTACAGTTAGCGTTGGAAAAAAAGGATAACATTTGTTTTGCCGACTGTCAAAATTTTATAATTCGCACGTGTAAAATGAAGTGAAATATGGATTTGTTGTTGGATAATACGGAAGCGTAGAAGTGCCATATTTTTCTCTTTTTTCATTTCCAAATTACCACAAAAAATGTGTAATTTCGGAAGACAAAAACTGTAAATTTACACAAAAACTGTAAATTTATACTAAAACTGTAAATTTACACTTGTAGCACCCACTCACGTTCACCTCCCGTCAGATTAGTCGACTAGTCCCGTCCCGTCACGTCACGTGCCAACCGTACCACGCGGTGGCCGTTGTTTGACGGGAATTTTAAATTTTTTTGTGTAAATTGACAGTTTTTGTGCAAATTTCAAATTGACAGTTTTTGTGTAAATTGACAGGTTTTGTGTAAATTTACAGTTTTTTCTTCCGAAATTTAACATTTTTGTGGTCATTTGGAAATTAAAAAAAAAGAAAAATGTGGCACTTCCGTGGGATAACGGCTTTGAAGACGCATAATCGATGGAATTTGCAAAACTATTTCGGTCATTATTGGTGCTTTTAGATTTTACTTACCAAATAATTACAACAAAATGTACGCAACATGTCATTACTTATTGTCCCGTCGGATTATCACATTAGTTTATTAGACAATAGCTGCGACTCAACTGTAAAGATCAATTTACCATGCTTGTTACGTAAATAACAATTTTTTTTTGTTCAGGTTTATGCATCGGCTTATTCACAAACCATTACATATCAACTCCTATAAAATTGGGTTACAACTGCTGCATAAATGATTATGTCTACTTTGCATTGAAACACAGATAATGCCATAATAACGTAATACTGAACAAAGAAAGTTTGCGTGCGACAAAACTACTAGAAAAAAATAAAGTCGTCAACCATTATTAGTTGGAGCCGTAATAACCAAGTAGGTGATAATATAAAATAGCGTGACGGTTAATGGAAATATGCGTGCGTGTCAGTGCGTACTTCCAGATTGGGAACAATAATAACCGTTTGTGCAGTTTACTCTGTTGGTATTGCCGGGCATAAGATTAGCATGCGGCGGTCGGTCATCTTTGGACATGTTCAACCTGCTCAGCTTGACCATTATAAATTTCGAAAGTTTTATTCGCCTTTTAAAAGAAAAAAACCGTATTTATAATTGAATGCATTATTCATAGGTAATTAATTGAACGTGTAACAACTTCTTGGAACAAGTATAAATGACAGTTGGGATTATATTAAAGTTTTTATATCACCTCCTGTGCTTAAGTATGCAAATCTCAATGATTATCGATGGGTGAATTTATGTCTCCCCAGGGCACTTGTAACAACAGGCAGCCTCAGGGTAGCCAAGTTGAAAACACAATACCTGCAGACATCATGCTGTACGATTTATTCATAGCGGCTACACCATTGTATGTTAATATCTTCCTTCATTCGCTTCCAAGTATAATCATGTTCATAAATGATGCATAATATCTTCGGATAACTGTAACGCCATTAAATTATGTGTGGTCACACAAGTTAACTGACGGACATTATACTTAATAAAAGCTTAATTCAAGTTTATATGTCAATTGAGTTAATGCGAGGAATGGCTGTGAACTTGGGATTAACTACAATGGACCTGTCAATAGTGAAATATTAATAATTGGACAAACAGCATAAGCACTTGTTAAGTCAATAACAACGACCAATCTACATCGATATTGCGAGAAATTCAAGCAGTTCTTGGCATTGTGCTTGCCCTTTTTTTCAACAGTTGGAACATATGGCAAAACGGGTTTGGAGCAAATTAAAATTTTGCATACATGTAACCTACAAACATTCGTAGAAAGAAATGCAAAAATCAAAACAAATCTTACAAAATTTTTTAGTAAAAGTTTAGTATAGATGATTAATTTTTTCTAGATAGATAATGTAGGATGTAGTATGAGTCTATTAATGATTTTAATAAAAGAAGGACATGTATGAATATTTACCCGAATCAACGTGTTTAAACGAAAATAACGGTCGTCAGTCTAAGGGTTGTCAATTTTGGTGCTTAATGCACTAGATGCACTAGTTTTTGGGCGCTTTCATCTCATGACATTTTGTGACAGATTAGTTATTTATTAGTCATTAGTTGTAATTCTTGTGCCACAGCGATCTCAAAACTGGCAGAGCCGATAATACAGCCGGACTGTTTTACCTACTGTATAGACTGACTCCCTTCATGCACTGGAATTATTAAAATTATCAATATTTTTTTGACCTGACTAACTGGGAATTTTTATTTCTGAAATTGGATTCCTGTTTTTTCTTTTTAGTTTAATTTCAGGCCAAGTTTACAATGTTGACAAAATCGTTGACAAAGTGTCAAATACACTTTTCAAAAAATGCGGCGAGTAATTTTAAAAGATAGTCCGTTCAAAAACGGATTCGGAAACGCAACAGAAACATGTACCATACTTGACCGGAAGTGCAGTCACGGCCACCCTAGATTTTCAAAAAACATCAAAAAGATCGGTGAAAAATGAAGATTTTTGAAAAAGTCGAATTTTTTGTTGCAAATTCAACTGGGCAATTACATATCTCTTAATTCATATTTCGATTTTCACCAATTGTGGCAAATCGAGAAATATGGAAAACCGAAAAAGAAACAAATGAAGGGTAATTGCGCAGTTGCATTTATATCAAAAAAATTAAGTTGACGTGTGCTTCTGCAATTATCGAAAATTCAATTTTTCAGCGATTTCTTTGATGTTTTTGAGGATCTAAGGTGATGGCCGTGACTGCATTTGCGGTTAAGTGTGACACATGGTTCTGACTCAAAAATTGCTAATTGCGAATCCGTTGAGAAAAACATAGGTTTGTATTTTTAAAAAAATGCAGCAGAGAAGCGGCTGGAACCTCCCCATCGCGTGGATCTTTGTATTCTGTGTAGATAGTAGTCAATTCAACAGAATTTTCTTAATCCTTGACTGATTTCGCAATTTTCTGACAAATACCGACATCACCTCGGACATCACCCATCACATTTGACAATACGTTCCTTTTAAGGTTAATCTTTTGCCACCTTTTTGACAGTAACTGCCACTTTATGTCATCCACTGTCAGCCCGCTCCCTTTTATTGAGAAAGAATTTTTTCTCTATTTTCTACTGAAATGGCCGAAACTGTGAACACATTTTTAGAACCAGAATTTAATCGCCTTTCTAATGGCGACATAAAAAATGAGGTCTTGTATTTAAAATTTTAAGTTGATATGCTTAAATGGGACTTCCCGTGGGCCAATTGCTTTCAAAAGCCTTTCAGGTCTTCAACGGGTCACCCGATCTGCATGTACCAATTTTCAGCCAAATCGATTCAGTAATTTGGGCTATAATGTACCTATTATTACTGTTATTATAAAATTTCGCTTTTTTGAACCAAACAGCGCTAAATGCGAATTAATTTTCTCCTATTTAAAACCAGAATTTGAAGACCTTTCTGATAGTGACAATAAATCTTTCAAAAACTTGTTTTTAATGGTCAAATAAAAAAATAATTTTAAATTTGGAAATTGGTGTGCCAAAACGGCACTTTCCGTGAGTCGATTGAGTTCAAAATTTGTTCAGCTCCTCGACGTGTAATACAATCCCCATGTGCAAAATTTACACCAAATCGGTTCAGGGGCTTGGGCTGTACCGCGATTTTAAAGTCCGATAAAAATCAATTTTTTTTGTATTTTTGGTCAAAATGGCACTAAGAATGAATACATTTTTAGAAGCAGAATTTGAAGGTCTTCCTTATGGTGAAGTGAAAAATGGGGGTTTGCATTTAAAATTTAAAAGTTGATGTGCCAAAATGGCATTTCCGGTTGCATGATTGGCTCCAAAAGCTTTTCAGATCTAAGTTAGGTTACGAGATGCCTATGTTCCAAATTTCAACTAAAGCGGTCTAGTAGTTTTGCCTGTGGCGTGATTACAAACGAACGTACGTACGTACGTACATACACACAGACACATTTTAAAAACCCCTTTTTTGGGTTCCTGAGACCTCAAAACGTGAAGATCTGGTGCTATCTCAAATTCGAAAATTTTAGTGATTGCAATAACCTCCCATTTTTTTTAAATTGTGATGGGGTTGGGGAGGTTAAAACAATACTTGGATCATTTCCGGTGGGAAAAATAATCTACTAACTTCCCTAAATCGATATTTACCTGTTGTCAAAATTCTACTACAAGTGGATATCTAAAATCGTAAATCACCCTGTATACCTACTAAGTGTACCGAAGAGCGTTTACCAATAGTACAAAATATTTGGAATGGCTTTTGTGACAACAATTGGTCACAATAGGTCTTTTTTACCATGAAAGAAATTTTAAATAGCATCGTGAAAAGATTCATTGTGCCATTGTGCTAATAATTGTTTCTAAGGGCTTAATGCGAAGCTTAATTAGTGGAATTGGAATAAGATTTAAGAAGTAAGTTTATAATATCCCAATATTTTGTCTATAGGTAATATAAATTTTTCTAAAGCGCCAACTTTTAAAGGATGACTCAACCCAAGAAATCGAATTTTGGATTACCAGAATTTCTGGTCAATTTTAGTCTCCTGAATATTATGGTGACTTTGAAATTTTTAGAAAACCTTCATTTTTCGAATTTCTGAAAATGAAGATTTTCCAAATTCCAGACTACTTAGATCTTAAAATGATCATTAAAACCTTTGTTAAAATCTTAAAGTTGGCAATTCTGTCAACATGCTGTGAACCATTTTTATAGGTTGGACCTCGACCGCCATTTGGAGGTTCAAAAAATACATTTCTCCCTCTCACACCCATTAAAGAAAGGAATATCGGTCTCTGTCGGTCGCCCCCAAGTGCGCGGCGAGTCGTATTGTCATCCTTTTTTAACGCGTTTAGATTTGAGTATAATGTGAATGTGTACTCTTTTCTCTCAAGAAATACCTGGATTACATTATTAAAAGGTGAAAATTACTCAAACGCATTTTGAGGAAGTGTTCCAAAAGTATTTGCTTACATTGTAATTTTGTAAATTAACTTTCATTGACACCATCAGATTTGCCGGTAAAAATTTGCCGACATTTATTTCTTCCAAATCCAAATATCCTCAAAACGGTAAAAAAAAATAAATTTGACAACTATTCTAGTGTGATTTCTAGAGTTGAATCAACCAGTAGACGCCTCGCAAGCGGGGGCGTTATTTTATTTTGGAATTTGCCGTCGACAGTATACAAAGAAAAATAACCCCAACATGCATTATATGAAATGATTTCATCACACCATTTCAAAGTGGAACAATGCCATAACAAATACCTCATAAATTTCCCGAAGCATCACAAATTTTCTTGGCACCAGTACAATGAAAACTTCAAGATTTCTTATGTAGGCGCTACTGTTTATTTTTTAATCATCTTCTAAGCGTATACATTGTGTTTATTTTGTGGGCACAAGCCCAAGTGTACAAACAATTCTTCGTTCGTGTTTTAATTGTAAATGAAAGCATATGTGGGGACCACACCTTCTATTTATTTAATCTTGTTTCCATTCTTGTACGAGAGCACTTTTATTTTTGTTGGTTTTAGTACAGGTTTTGCGGCAAGTTCTCTGTGTGGGGGCAACCAACATTATCTTAAGCATATGTTCGGCGAGTAGCGCTCAGACGAGCCTGAAATAATATCAGACTACCTACTTGGCTTTATAACATTTCACAACTGACGGTATTAGAGTAATGCAATTTTTAGCCCTGTATTCCCTCACGTAACATTTTAGTCACGACCGCGGTGTGTAATTAAAAAACAGCTACTGGGCTCATATATCGAGATTACCCAAATTGAGCCTAGCCTTGCGTGCACTATATGCTAATTATACACACCGTCCATCAGATATAAAATGGATAATTAATGTTTTCCTTGGAAATTAAATAATGAAGACTTCAACAATTTTATTATTGAACGTCAGGCTTCGCGTGGGTATGAGTAATCTCCAAATATATCAAATTAATTTCTTCGTATTCTTAGGAATATAATTAATCTTGAAATAGTCTGAGCGAATACCACTTGTGACATAGATTTTGCCGCATTTTCAATCAGCACTAGTGATATTACACATGATTATGCGCGATGCCCGACCAAAAATGCGGTTCACCGCAATATGTGACGTTGTGGTCAAAATTAATTAACCGTGACATTCCATCATGTAGAGATAATAGTGAGACATTTCATCACGTAAACTACGTCCAGGTATCTAGTTAGAAACGGCTTTCAACCATTAACATTTCTAACTTCTAACATTTTAATTTTTTAAGTCAACCAATTACATTTCATGTTGCATGTAATTACCCTTATATTTGCTATTAAATAATGATTAATGTTTTTTCTTATTTCACTTTCATAACTATTTAATAAATCCTTGGAGGTATTTTATCTCGGAAAAGATCAGCAGGAATATAATTATTATAAAACCACTATCCATTTAGGTTGCGTTAATGCTTTTCACAGGTTGATTGGCTATTAGTCTACGACTGATTTGTGGTTGATTGTACGCGTAATTACTTGGCAGTGATTGTCATCTCATCTCATAGCTCCTGGCCATGCATAACACAGCTTGTTCTACATTAACATACCTATTAAGATGATACACTCGCTATATACGATTCATTAAGGTTTGATGTGGGGAACAATGTATATGACATGTATCTCATGACTATGACTTTTATTTCATCGCTTGTTGCATCGGAAATCATGTTTTGCATTGAATTTCCGTCTTGATGGAATAAATACGTTTAATACTCGTTCTTTATGACTTGGAAATCAACATCAACAGCCGAGTTGAGCAACCTGTTGACCCTCATAAACTTTGTAGTCTATCATTAAAAATGAGATACCTAATGGACGATCCATTTCCTTTACTTTCCGAATAAGTGTTTAAAAGGGCATCAACTTTACGCGGAAAACCATTTGAGACGTGAAAGTGCCATTTGTATTTAATATTAGCTAACTACATGAGAATGTAGTACATGTAATTCAGATTAATCAATCATATTTAGGAAAGGAATAATTGTGATTCAGAATATTGAATTGTATTCAAGAAAGTTTTACTTTTACAAAACGGATATTTCTGAAAAACCCTCGTAGCGGAATCTGCATTTTTAACTTCTACGCGCGGAGCAGTTACTAAAATCGATCGAAAAATTGAATCGCCAAAAGCATCAGACAGCACCAGCGATCGAGTGCGAGAGGCACACCCTGCCGACGCGGCCGACTTCTAACTCAGATTCTATTCTGACTTTAACAATTAGATTGAAAAGACCAGACGGCTAATTTCAATTTCACGTTTGTGCTTTTGATCGGTGATGGTAAAATTGTCACGTGACAAATTCTTCTACATAACTTCTTTGTTGAGGGGAACTAGATATTGGATTCCCAAAGATCAATATCTGAGGTTTTCTGACTTACAATTATAATTCATTCATTATTAATTTCAATTGACTATTCTCAATTACAATTATGACTTTGTTAAATGGTTAAATGTAATTGATAATCAGAATTTCATCTTACATTCTCAATTATAAATAACAAAATGGGCAGCTAAGGAAGCGGCTGGAACCTCCCCACTTGGTGAACGATCCAATCCTCATTCACCTACAAATTTCAATTCCAAGTCTCGATCTCGAAGTGTTACGGGAGTTCTTCAAAATTTTAATTTTTTTTTATTGCCAAAAGGGCACTAAGTTTGATTGTATTTTCGTAAACAGAATTCGAAGACCTTCCAGAAGACCTGATAAAACAAATAGGGGTCATTTTTCATAGATGACATGCCAAAAAGGCACTTGTAATTGCTTTTCAAAATTTTACGATTTTTTGCCAATAAGGCACTAAGTTTGAATACGTTTTTGGAAATGACATTTTTGCTAAACCACTTTTTCGTGATCCCAGGACCTCAAAACGTAAAGATTTGGTGTTACCTCAATTTCGAATTTTGGAGTGATTGCTGTAACGTCCCATTTTTAAATTGGTTGTGGGGAGGTTAAACATAATACAAATGCCACATTCTCAAATAAATGTGAGCTTTTCACGAATACAACTGGAAAAGGTGTAGTAGTGGCAAAATCTGCGTTTACAGTAGGTACATTAAAAATCTTTAAACTGGGATAAAAAGAGATGGCCCTTTATATTTACAAAATAAACAAAAAAAACACAAAAAGTGCGAAATTTGCAGAATTAGCACCGAGAGGGTTGAAAAATTATACCTATAGGGGATGAAAACGCTAGACGGGACCTGACCACACAAAGACCTGAAGCAGCCGTTGGCCGTATGGATCAATATAAGTGGAATCCGAGTCTGCAATTAAACAGAAACACCAGAATTATCACGAAAAATAAGCCAATTTTGCTAATTCATGTTTTAGAGGGATTGAAAAGTTGGGAACGGTGAAAATTCGATCCAAAATGAGTTAATGAATTTAGAATTATCGAAAAAAACCTAAATTGGGCGAATTTTGCAAAATTAGCTCTTGAAAAATTGTGAATGGGGATTGCAATCTTAGGGATTAAAAATTGACTGGTTAAGTTACAGAATACAGGTAGTTCCTAAATTCATAGTCCTAACCCCGAGACGTTTTTTCTTACATCATTTTAGGAAGCAAAGGTTCCTATGGACATACGTCCTTAAATGCTTCAAAGAAAGCTATACGCAACGCACCTTCAAAAGAGGTATACTCAAAGAGTCGCTTTTATTGAAATTACTCAAAAAATACAAGTGAATTTTGAAATTTGGAGCAATGCAAAATGTTCTAACGGACTTTCTTTTGAATTGGTTTGATATTTTTAATCAAATCAGAAGCGTGCGTTCTTGGGGGGGGGGGAGGTTACACATTAATTGCTGTCCTTGTCCCGTGAAGCATTTCCGGACATATATCTATATGAACTTTTCTTCCTATAAGTTAGGACACAATCTCTGAACTTTACGACAAAAAATTTCAACAATTAGCTCGACAATTACCAAAATCTTTCTCCGATGAACCGCTTGAAAAAAATAGGCTTGGAGGATTCCATGCTGTAGAGGGTACTACTTGTTTATTAAAATGACATGAAAGCTATTTATTTATTTATTGGATAAAACGCCCCTTCTAAGATACGTAAATTGATATTTCGTAATTCTTGAACGGATTTTCATAGCAATAAAAAGTCAAATTTTGCACGGTTCTGCGCATTTTGCTACTCTTCAAACTTACGTATTTGGATTTCATTTTCTCCCCTAATAAATTTAAAGCAGCATTTAAGGGTACAGGCTTTAGGTACCGATGTGAAAATATAATGAATAAATAATAATTCCAAGCGGCCATTTCATAAGCAAAAATTAAGTGAGCGGTTTTTCAAATCAAAAAAACTTAAATAAAAAAATAAAGGTCCTATTGTTTGTTTCGCTGAATTCCACACTGTTTTTTGAGAAAAAAAATTAATAAAGGTGTGACCTCACAATCCGGGGAGATATTTTTATGATTGGTCGCCCAAATCAACCAATAATAGGTTAAACCTTCTAACTAAAGATTCCTTTCGTAACTCCAGTGTAATTTATGTGAAAATAAATTTGCACAACAATAAACCACTGCTTGACGGTCAAATCATGATAAAACAGGGAGTTATTTGGTACCTACTTCAGGGTGATTAGCAAAAACAACCCTAAGAAAATTATGAATATGAAAAGGGACGGAAATTCTGTTTAGATTTGTCATTCTTGATCGAAAAAGACTTGGCTAAATGCAGGATGATACTTTGATGATAAAAACTGACACTTGAAAACGAAGCAGATCGTGAATGACGGGGGTATATTTTACGTATATATTAGTCACCTGAACCAACACCAATAGAAAAAACGCAACCTTTTGATCGTTTACAAGTAAATCTCGTAGATTCGTGTTCGCGGAACAGTTGAAAAAAGGGGGTCATTTAAGTTTCATTAATGAAGTAACCTCAGGGTATTCGCCCATTGTTTTTTCAATTTTCCATACGAAATCCCTATTCATTTTATACAAAGTTATATTTCCTTTCAATGAAGATTGTCCAAAGGAGTCATGATCGAAGTCAAAGTCAAATGCTTTTTAATAGTAAAATTGGAAGCACCTTTTGATGGGTTTGTCCTTTCCCTCCATTAATTACTATAGTCGTTTATTTGAATATTCCTTTCGTTGACATTATCATTATGTTAATCAAATGTACCCACGTTCAGTTTTGAAAAACAGTCGACACCGTCCATTGTTTGTTAATAAACCAGGAAGTGGCCACTTATACAAACATCGCTAGTGCAATATTCATTAAAAGCCTCATTGTTTTTGCGGTGACATCTCCAAGACGTTGAGAGCTAACTTATAATTAATATACGGAGGATACAACAATGTGTAATCATTGTGAATGGGTTCATTTCGTAGATAACATTCTGAAGCAGTTGTTTTGGAGTTTAAGCACCGTCCTGTATGATTAACTGTTCCAACGGCCCACTAATCGTGGGAACATGGCGAACACCGTAATCTACTTAGCGCGCTACTGGATTACGAATATCAACCGAATTCCATCTACGAGTAATGACTTGGCTTCCTAGGCACGAGGAGGATTTTACCAATAATTAGTAGTTACTTTTAAAAACCGTTTAATAAGTATTCGTCTGCCATAAAATGCGAGTGGATTGTTCAGCAGCAGTAAAAGTGGTAATTGCCTTAGAATTTCACTCCAAGTAAAGTAAATTACCTTTCCAGCCTATATATCTTATGGCGGCAGTTCGATTGTTTCACCAGTCCCGAGCAATCAGATAAATTCCACATTTACCGGATTTGCGGTCGTCGCTTGAAGCAATCCTAAATCCATTGTATTCTTTTGAATATCTTCTATCTACGATCTTTGATGTATGGATGCTGCTGAAGTGCTTCGATTTGATTTAATTGGACGATAAAGTCCGGAATTCTCTGAAGAACGGTCGAGGTTGAATTATCTCCGTGTTTCTTTACCGTTTACTACATTATCAACTGCTGGAAATCTCACGTTCGTTTGATTGAAAAATTTAATTCCTTCAAACCCTCCTCGATAACTGAAGAAATCGTTGAGAAATGGGGTGCAGGTAATATCGAACGACATTTGGTAGATGTGACCGTAAATAAGCCGCAACAGAACGGCTAGGCGGTCCGAATTGAATTGCTCCAGAGGCGAGGCAGATCGTGAACAGCTATTTCCTCATGTAATTTAGGGTCGAGGGGCCAGGTGGTTTCCAACGTCGTTTTGCAACCCACAGGGGATCGTGTTTATATCAAGTGCATTCACCGAAAAGGTTCTGGGAAGTCGTACAAATTCCACCCAAATAGTTCGAAAGCCTCGGCAAATTTAACAGTTGACTGTAAATTGAGCTTCCTTTGATATTTTTGCGGCTCCTTCGCGATTAATCCTGTTTGTACACCTGCGAACTTGGTGACAGACGAATTTATAAGAGCCCGTACTCGCTTTTAGACTTTGAGCCTTGTTTTATGCCCGGTAATAAAAGTTAGTTTTGGAGGCGAGGGGCCAACTTTTGCGTTAGTCCGATTCATGCCCGGTTTCTGAAATGTCCTCTTATTGGTTCCATAGTTAACCGACAGATAAAGTTATTGAGCCGATAACCTATGAAATCGTTTCTGAAAGATATCGTTCCATAACTTATTGGTCGCATAGCTAAAGGCTGATTAAGCAGTTACTATGCATACCAACAGATGTCGGAGTGTTCGCGGCTGACTTCATCCTACAAGTTTAACGAGGGAAATTTAAATTTCATCCCTTTAAAAATAGCGACATTGTCAACACTTGCAAATGATATGTTTTACAAACAGCGCCTACAATGTACCTCGGTATTATAGATATTGGGGAAAACGAAATTATTCATTTAAGTAGGTAGGTAAGAATTTACACCGGCGCTAATGACCCATTTCCTGCTTAGTGCCGAATATTCGCGGAAAGATTTGTTGCAAACAATGGTATAGGAATGAGGGATGCTATGGGGTGGGAAATTGCGTTTCCTGTAGACTTGAGTTTGAAATCCCATTTGAACTCATTTGTTTTCTACACTAGGACCAAAGCTGAAGAGAAAACAGATCGAGGAAGTTGACCAAAGAATGAGTGAAGAATTAGAAATCTTCAAGTTAAGACGACAAGCTATTGAAGAAAAAATGTTACAGGACCAAAAATTGTTTGAAATGACAACTGATCGGTTGTGCGAGTGACGAGTGCGACTTGACTTGTGCGTTGGCGATACATCTGCATCTTTCTCTAAACCCGTAATGCGCACGCGTCCATAGCTAACGAACAGTTATCTCGACGGTAGAGGTCCGATAAGTTAGCAGGAGATTTATGGAACCGTTAACTGGTATTATACGTTTCGGAAACGATTCTTGGACTTATTGGACGCTTATCGGTCCAACAACTTTATCGGTCTCATAAATGTGCTTTCAGAAACCGGGCATCCTATTTAATTTCATTTAGTCCAATTTAGTCAAGAGTTTAGTGAATTTAGCCCAGTTTAGTCCGATTTATTTTACGTTAGTCCGACACAGTTTAGTGCTGGTACAAGATTATGTAAGATTGCAAAAATGATTTGAAGTAGTAGGCAACTCTTGATAATTTGTTTACGAGGGGGCAACCACTCACAAAAAAAATCCACGGACTAGGACTAGGCTGGACTATTTAAGGACTAGGAGGACTAAATGGACTAAATTGGAATAGACTGGACTAAATCGGACTAAATTGAACTAAAGCTGACTAGACTGGCCTAAAACAAGACTAGCCTGGGACATATTGAACTAAATTGGACTAAACTGAACTTAATTGGACTAAATCGGACTAAATTGCTTCAGGCGGCGTCCAAAATGTGTTCTCTACCTCGTCCAAATTTCAGTTTAGTTCCATTTAGTCCACTTTAGTTCAATTTGTCCCAGGCTAGTCCGTTTTAGTCCAGTCTAGCCTGCTTTAGTCCTGCCTAGCCTGCTTTAGTCCAGTTTAGTCTGTTTTAGTTCAATCTAGAGAAGGAGAGTGTGCAAGAGAAAAGAATGATAGCGAGGTTCAGATGTGGGAATGAAGAGAAAGAAAATAAGTTCTGGCTGGAGGAGGAAAGAAGAAAATGTAGAGCATGTGGGGAGGCAAGAGAAACAATAGAGCATCTACTTAGGGAGTGTGAAGAAATGAGAGAGGAGGAAAGAGAGAGAAAGAATATATTGAATGAAAAAGGAGAGGGAATAGAATGGATGAGAGAGGTGGAGAGGGCGAGGAAAAGAAGAGGAGGGGAGGGAGGAGAAGGAAGAGAAGAAGGAAGAAGGGAAGATTGAGTTAAAAGAATTTTCACGGTTGATTTAACTATGTATATATATTTTTATTTAATGTTAATTATTATTGTTAACAAAAGGATGTCAGGATCCATTACAAGCCCAAGGGCAGTAATAAAATTGGTACTACTACTAGTTCAATCTAGTGCAATTTAGACAATTTAGTCCAATGCTAGTCATATAGTAGTCCGACCTAGTCCTAGTCCGTTTTTATATAATGATGGAGACAGACGCTTTTTGACCCTCAATTTTCCAGTACTTAATACAATATTCTAAAATGACAAGTCAAGTAATAAAAATCAAAATTTTACAGAGAGCCACTAACAAATTCTAAAAAGTGACCAATCTCACCCCGAAGGCCAAAGTCATCCTACTTCCACTTTACAGTTCCTAAAAGGTTTTTCTAATTTCATAATATTGTTTTTCCTTACAAAATGTAGACGTTAATAAACAAATTATCAAGAGTTGCCTATACTACTTCAAATCAATTTTTCAATTCCCAGCAATTTTGCATAATCTTGTACTAACACTAAATAAACTGTGTCGGACTAACCCAAAATAAATCGGACTAAACCGGACTAAATTCACTAAGCTCTTGACTAAGTCGGACTAAACTGGACTAAATCGGACTAAACTGGACTAAGTCGGACTAAACTGGACTAAGTCGGACTAAACTGGACTAAGTCGGACTACACTGAACTAAATGAGACTAAGTAGGACTAAATCGAACTAGAAGCGGACTAAATCCAAGGGTGTACCGCGGACATACGCAGTTTGTTTATTAGCATCTACATTTTGTAAGGAAAAAAATGCAGCAGAGAAGCGGCCGGAACCTCCCCAACGCGTAGATCTTTGATCTTCACGTGATAGTTGATTTGACACGAAATAATAAGGTATTATTATTGAAATTAATTAACTACCTTTCTTAGGTATAAAAAAGCGGCTTATGACTAGCATAACGAAATGGACTAAATTAGACTAAACTGAACTAAAGCGGACTAGACTGGGCTAAAGCGGACTAGACTGGATTAAACTGGACTAAATCAGGCTAGACTGGACGAAAGCAGGCTATGCTGCACTAAAGCAGGGACAATTTGAACTAAATCGGACTAAATCGAACCAAACCGCATCCATCTCTGAAATTTGGACGCGGTAGAGTACACATTTTGGGCGCCGCCGCAGCTTTAGTTCAATTTAGTCCATTTGGTCCTGGTAGTCCTTAAAATTTAAATAGTCCGGCCTAGACCTAGTCCGTGGTACACTTCTTTAGTATAGTATAAAAACACGTTTCATAAGGCCAATTATTATCGCACGAGGATGTTTGGACAACGACGGCGAAAAGTCCGAGTTTTACAAAATCCGAGAAATAGGTACACGTTGAGGTTGGTGTGAGACAACACTAATCTCCGGCCACTAAAAAACGTCAGGTTCAATTATAAAATCGGAAAATCTAAGAAAAAAAAAACAGAATTCACATGAAAGACGTCCCTCCCCATCCAGCTTCTACTTGCAGCAAACAATAATTATTATGTGCAGCTTTTGGAAGAACCGTTATTCCGGGAAATGGAGCCCCTATTCTAAAATAGCAAACAATTTCGAATACCAAAAGGAAGTCTTTTGAATATTTGAAAGAGCATTGATGAATATTTTTTTTGTAAAATAGTATATGTCCGAGTATATTTCAAACCAAAGTAAAAAAGCCAATGGAAGATGTATGTCAAAGCGATGTGTATCAGTGCATCCCTGTGGATTTTTATTCGCTGGTCCTATTGGCTGCGGATCGACAATTCGCACCTAGAATTATGGCCCTTGCTTTCCGCACAGAAACCCCTTTGAGCGCTGATTGGCGCTAACATTCTGCCTCCACACCGACCACACGCCAGCCAGGTAGTGCGCTGTGGGGTAAAATCTCAGTCGTTCAATTTCAGTATATTCGGTAGTAGGTTATTTAAATTAAATGCTCGTTTAGAGGTTATTTCATCCATCATATGGTAAAACTTTTGAATTAGTCTGTTCAGGTTCAGAGGTAAAATTTGCGAGAAAATATTTTAGTTTGTGGTAGTTGATGTCAGAGTTGGGAAAGATATATACTTTCGAAAAGTACATCTCTAGATATAGATAGATACTTTCTAGATAGATACTTTCTAATAAAAGTATCTTAAGACACTATCTATAGATCTATAGATACTTTTCTGAAAACGTATCTTAGATACAAGATATTTTTGTATCTAAGATACTTTAGGAACATATACTTTCTATTTGCTTTTGCTTGTCTCACTTCGGTATAAGAGTTTGTAAATCTGAATGGGAAATGGTCGCGATTGCTTGACAATACAGAACGTATTTAGAAGGTATATGTTATTTATTACTTCTTAAAGTTAGGTAAAAGGTAAATAAGTGAAACAAAATAAGGTAATTTACATAATAACGCAAACAAACTGCAGTCACAGGCACAACTAAGCTACCCCGCTGAAGTCCAGAGACTAGACATCAAAATCAGTAAAGTTCTGGCACCACGATAAGAATTATTAAGAAAGTATCTGTTTACAAAAGTGGGTATATCTAAGTATCTTAAGACACTTAAGTATCTTAGATATCCTTTTAATGAATCTAGATACCAATTAAAAGTGTCTAGACACAAAATACTTAAGAAAATTAAAATACAGTTACTTTTCGTTGAAGCATAAATATTATAAAGATATCTAAGGTTCTTTTGGTATCATCGAGATACTCTGATTGCAGTTTAATTAGGATTCGTTTTTCAGTCTTCAGTACTTCTTTAAACCTGGTTTAAAAGGCAGAGTTAAGCGTTCTGATTGGCTGTTGCCTTGCAAGCAAACCAAGTTTAGGCTATACCGAGGTTAAACGGGTTAAACTGTGACTGAACAACCGGCTCAAGTCTTTTCAGGCTGAAGGCGGTTTGGTTCAAGGATTCAATTTCCTTCATGTAATTTTTCGTGTTTTGGAGGTTGAAAGATGGTGAGTGAAATTTTTGACGAGCAATTAGTATCTTCGGGTTGTAGCTTTTTCAAGGTTTAAATATTCTCCATGCCAAATTTTTGCAGCCATCAGAGATAAACTCTTATCTTTGTTACTTGTTTCATTGACCATTATGTGGATGGTAATGTAGGTGGTAATATTACCATTAATTACAGGCAACATTCTTAACTTTGGTATTTCTTTGCAATATTTTATGGTAGACGACAACCCAAAAAAAGTGAAAAATGCTTAATTTCGATTGTGCGTAAAATCACGTACGATAAAAGTTTGATAATAAATTATTGGCAGAGCATAAATCTCAAGACTTGCAGATCAGAAACAAAACGTAGGACTATAACTGAACTATAGTGGGATTTTTTGAGACTATGGCGGGTCTGGTCGTAAAACTATACCTACCCTTGAGTTCTGGTTGCGGCAAACCATCTCGAAATCATCAGACATTGCAGGCATTGCGCGCGCTCGACAGTTATGGAGGTCAAGAATACAACTGGGCGGCCGCTTGGCTAGGATTAGAACCTCCATAACTATCGAGCGCGCGCACCTGTATGTGAAACTGCAATGCAGGTGTCTGATGATTTCGAGATGGTTTGCCGCAACCAGAGCTCAAGGGTAGGTATAGTTTTACGACCAGACCCGCCAGTCTCAAAAAAATCCCACTATGCTTTATTTGAGCGTCTTCCACAAGTGTTTTCCTAACTGCAAATTCCAAATATTCGACCTTGGAGAATGGAACGTCACCCCTTTTAGTTCAACACATTTACCAGCTTTATAAAGAATTAGAACAATACATAAATGATATTTTTCTTCGATACATTTCTTAAGAAATTTTATACTAACACACTCAGTCTTTCCCATATCGACCCATTTCCTTTGCTTTTATAAGGTACATACCGGACTTTGTTGAAATTTTATTTTAATACCCCTCTACTGAGAGTTTACTTTTGGTTTTTGTATACAATTTTATTGTCTATATTGGAAAAAATAGTATAAGTAACACCTAACCACAGACTCACCATGACTAAACCGCTTTTCATTCCCCTAGAGATATCAAGGCCCTTGGGTCTTAAGCAACAGTAACAGCACCTCAAAATTATCAACGTTTATACCATTTACCTAATGATAAATTTGAAAAATCCCATGCCGGATTTGGACGAAAAAGTACAATAAAAAGCGATATGTGAAATAAATAATTTAAAGCATTAATAGGCACTGCCACCGTCACGGTTGCAGAGAGCATGTAAACGATATCTCTGCAAGGAAAAATAAGTATCAAATTAGTCACGGTTCTGTGAAGCGAGGAAATATACTTGGCTTCACACTATCACCGCTCCTGATGGTTACGTTAGAGATTGTTCTAATAGCCGCATCAGTGAAAGTGTAGACGAATCCAATTATTACTCTCATTGCAAGGAAGTGACTTAATACGATTCTCTCTAATCATGGAGGCAGCCACTCGACATGTTATTTTTTCCAAGTTGTTCAAACAGTTTTTATGCGCATCAGCTTTCTAAAACCCGTTGTTGACATTACCCAGTTGTATTGTTTGAGTACCATTTTAAACGTTTATATTTAACTATGCATCAAGGAATTTTTCTGTTTCTGACAGATTATATGTTAAGCAAATAACATGTCAATACACTGTGCAAACATTTATAAAGATAAAACGATTTACACTTTTAAAAGATAATAATATTCCGTATTGACTCTTCTTTAATTTATATATTTTACAACGTCACATGTACGAGATTTCGTCTATTTGGATTGAAGACATTGTACATATTTGATTGTTCTATTTATCTTAAAAGATTTATCGTGTACACCCTTCACAAACACTTTTTGTACTTTATTACTCTGAACAAGGTTCTTATAAATGGATCTGATAAAGACTCCTTTCAATTCGATAATATTTCAATTTATTAATATGTTATACATGGATATTTAATTGAATCACCGACCTAGATTTGATCATACTTGTTATTTTACGTAGGATACTGAGGTTTACCAATCTTCCTTTCATGTTATCAGTTTTACCACTGTACGGAAAAAAAACCACACAATTTGAAACAAATTGCTGGACACGTCACCATGAACAGAGCTACAAATTTGCATTTGAAAGCTCACTTGGTCATGCCTCGCTGTTACCACCCGGCTTTCCTGGGAAAAGATTGGAGACGTCAATATTTGAGCAGGTATAGCTTTTATGCCAATCGATGACGGTAACTTACATAAAACTGCTGTAAGTTTTTCAACCTAACCATAATAGACAATAATTATTCTTCGATAAAATTCTCTGAATACCG
This sequence comes from Pycnomerus fuliginosus, assembly GCA_963924575.1. NCBI lineage: Eukaryota > Metazoa > Arthropoda > Insecta > Coleoptera > Zopheridae > Pycnomerus > Pycnomerus fuliginosus. Next base: position 32,277,933 of record OZ004620.1, read on the forward strand.
AATTTCAATTTCTACATTATGAATTTGATCATTTGGATTTAATTAAACAGACGATCCATTTAAACATTCTTATTACAAAAAAGTGTGCTTAATACTGTAAACAATTGCCATCATAATTATACCTATATAATAGGGCCCTTCAATGCGATACTTAGCAATAAAAGTCGCGTTTCAGGAACTATAAAAAAGGTCAAAAACAAAATAAGTAAGTACATACTTCTGCAATATCTTTTTCGATGAGTATGTAGATATATTTTATTAATACTGATTAGAATATGTGATGTAGGTGGTAATAATATTACCCATAATTTTGGTTTGCAATTTTTTGGAAGGAAACTCAATTCAACTTAGGTCAGGTCAGGTTTGGTCCTTATTTTTGAAACATACTGATACAATCAATTAGAAATACTAACTGACAAATCATCTAAAATGCTGACAAAATAAAGACTAGCCCCAAAAATATGCACAATTCATTGTTTGTTTGAACTAATCCCAAAAGAGAAGCCAAAAGTCAAAATTTGTTCAGACATCCCGCCTCAGTACCAAAATCAGGGAGAAAAAATCATTAATCCCTCTTTGTGGAAAATAAGGATCAAGCACCTTTAGTTCAGTTTTTTTACAATAAGAAGCGTTACCATAATACACAATAAACGACTTACTTTTGATTTTTGGAGTGCTGGGAAGAAAAAAAGGGAGAGAAAGAAAGAGGGAAGTAGAGACGAAGATATTAAGTGAGGAACGGATACGCAAGGAAAGATATAGAAAGGCGCAGAGAGCAAGGGAGATCGATGGATGCTATGAAGGAGAGAGAGATAGAGACATATATGTGCAAGAGAGAAGAGCAAAGATCAGAGAATCAAGATATAAGGCAAAATATAAGAGAAGACAGAAGACAATCGAGAGAAAAAGAAGTAGCCTAGAAAAAAAGAACAAAAAGACTAAACCTCACAAATGGCTCGTATGATTATTCAAAGAGGAAAAAATAGTGGCAAGACTTTGTGTCCCTTTTTCCTCGTTGAGTATATGTAAAAGGGCAGGGCTCATTACAAATCGGAAGGTAGTAATAAACTTTCTAATCTTCTAATCTACTTTTGGTTTTTGTGTACTTTGATAATTTTAATTTTGTATATTTCAGAATTTAATTTAGTGAATCGGTAAGTAACAGACTAACAGACAGAAATAAACTGCTTATTATTCCCTTGGGTTTTAAATATTTCTTCATAAAAAAAAAAATTTTTGTAAATTATGTTACTGATAACATTACATCATATCACCGAATTATAAATTACCGGTAATTTTACATCACTACACAAGGTGTTTAATTATTATCACATGGTCAGTATATGCGGCTGTAAAATGAACGGTTTATTTATGAAGCGATTGGAATTTGATGGGTGCTGAATAGACGATCAATTAAATTATTTGTCGCAATTAATAATCTTTATCACTTCCGGTTTTACCGGAACTGCTTTAGAAACGGATTTTAGTTTACATTTTTGGATCGAAATAAAATTCTGAATGTAGTAATACCAAATTTTTACATTTTTGATGACTTTAATTACTTTAAAAATATTTCTTTTTCCATTACTAAATATTTAGGGTTAATTCTAATTACGAAAACCGCAATCTGCGAGGTAAGGAAATCTGGTTATTCTGTCCATCAGTTGTATTTGAAAATAATTATTTATATTATGCCCCGCTGCCGCTGCATAATATAAATAATTATTTTCATCCTTTTCAGGTAGTAGCAGTAGCAGTAGCAGACTACAATAATTTATTATTTTTTATTAACTAATTTTTAAAGCCGTCAATATGGTATATCGTTCACGTCGTTTGAACAAAAATCTTTCTATTGTTTGGGTATGATTCCTAATTCTAAATTAGCTATTTAAGGTTTTATTCTTTCAGGTTAATCCAGATACTGCGTGATACAGTAATAACATGTGGGCAGACCGTAGGAAGGCCATAAATATGTATATGGCATTCCAATATGTAATCCAAACAAAATTTTTCTATCGACAAAATAACTATTATACCAGCAAATAGAATATTTATGTAACGTTGTTTAATTGAATACATCATATTTCGAAAGATAACAGAGTAATAGACTTGGAATTAACAATGGGAGAGATCATTAGTTTTAATAAATGATGGGTATAACGACCATTATGAGTGTAATTAAGTTTACATAATTCAAAGCGCATTATTTATTCTGAGAAGCTCTCTCTGCAATCAATACTGGCCGAAAGAACTTTCCACAATTTTATATAAAGATGTCGTGGTCATTTTACATTTTTACAATGTATGTAAACACGAATATATTAGAATGTTGGAGTAATAAACATGAAAGATAGACCAGCACTACATAATTATAACTTGACACTACTCGTCCGACCATCAACATAAAACTTTAATGGAGTTTGTACGACATAAAAATGTTGTTGAATTTTTTCAGGAAAATAATAACATTTGAGATAACCGGAAAGTTATAAAACAGAAAAATATTTAATAGAAAAGTGGGGAATAAATTACATAGACGTGTTACAATCAACACGCAAGCAACTTTGCCTACGCGCACACAACGGGTCATTACTCAAAAGAATGATATTTCTGCTGCGTCGGCTTACTTTGAAGAACGCACATAATATCCGTGGAATTGGATGTACTGAGAAATGCAATTTGTTATTTATGGTGTTTGACTTTATTTATGATTAATCAAAAGTCTATCATCTGTCTGTCTGGACAATCTTTGACACTGTCCAAAATCATCCCCGGTAAATATGTTTTGAACTTGTCTATTATGGACCACCCTGGTTAAACATAAAAATTTTATTAATTTGTACAAGTTTCCTAAAGGATGTTGAAGAATTTACTTGAACCTTAAAGGGTAAAATGTGACGCGGAGGTAGAAAATGCCAACATATTGTATATGTAACAGTAAATCTGTTTTTTTTTGCCGTGCTGAACACATAATTTTTTCGACGATTGTCATTAAAAAAGTACGTTTTTACTGCCGCCGGCAGTAAAAAATCGACTTTTACTGCCGCAAAAGAGGCACTAAAAATGCACTTTTAATGACTACCTGCGAAAAAATTAGTTTTTCTTCTACAACCTATACAAGGTCCTGCAACAGTGCGTCGGGCTTCCATAGCGCCTAAACCATCCGAGTTAGGAATTTTGTTCAGGTACATATTTAAACTATTAAAGAAGGCGCATTTCAGGAAAATATTTTTAATTATACAGGCTGGTCCGAAAAAATTTGAGGGGGAAAAGCCGTCTTTTTTTATTTGAAATGCCCGGTATATTTTAGCACATTTGCAACCCCCTTAGGAGCCTTTATTCATCTCAAAAATATTACGTCTTTTTAACCTCTGGTTTGGGAGTAAAAAAATATTTTCAAAAAAAATGCGAGTTTACATCATTCTGCTTAAAAATTCCCCATTGACGCAGGTACAGTTTTTATAAGAAAATAAGACGAGGACCTTGTTGTAGAGGCTCGAAGAAAGCTCTGATTCAACTTTAGTTGTCACCCCATGTACAGGGTGTTCAAAATTAATTTTCAAAATTTGAGAACTTTGAAGCTGTTTTTCTCAACTTTTTCAAATGGAACATCCTGTATATTTTTAGCTAGTGCAATGTAGAATTTATAAGCGAATATTTTTTGTAATATAAACATGTTGGTTATTTTCATCCGTTTTCGAGTTATTCGGAAAAATTACAAGTTTTCTTGTATGCAGACAATTTTAACTTCTAAAATTGCAACATAAGCACTCGGACTAATACTGTATAGTACCATGAACAATTTAATTTCTTTTCAAGAACCAATTAAATGGTTCATGAACCAAAATAGAGAACATTTTGAAGAATTATTTTTTTTGTAAGTACTGGGGGGGATTTCACAGTCGGCAGTGGTGTACAAATTTTCGGCAGTGTTCACTGGAAATGTTCGGCAGTGGTTGCAAAAATTGAGCAAATTCGACAATGGTCTATGGATTTTTAAGCTGTCGGGGGACTTCACAGTCGGCAGTGGTGTACAAATTTACGGCAGTGCCCTGAAAATTCGGCAGTGGTGTACAAATTTTTGGGGTGTGAAATACCCCCAGTAAGTACTTAACAATTGTCTGCAAGCAAGAAAATTTGTAATATTTGCGAATAACTCGAAAAAAGATTAAAATAACCAATATGTTTGTAGGACAAAAAACGTTCCTTTTTGAATTCTACATTACGCTAGCTAAAAATATACAGGGTGTTCCATTTGAAAAAGTTTAGAAAAATGGCTTCAAAATTCTCAAATTTTGAAAATAAATTTTCAGCATCATGTACATAGCGTAACAACTAAAATTGAATCAGAGCTGTTTTCAAGCCTCTGATGCAATAAGGTCTTCATCTTATTTTCTTATAAAAACTGTACCTGCGTAAAAAATGATGTAAACTCTCATTTTTTTGAAATTATATTTTACTCCTAAACCAGAGGTTCAAAAGCCGCAATATTTTAGGTATGAATAAAGGCTCCTAAGGGGGCTGCAAATGTGCTAAATTATAACGGGCATTCCAATTTAAAAAAGATGACTTTTTCTCCTCAAAATTTTACTGCCGGCGGCAGTAAAAACGCAATTTTTAATGACAATCGTCGAAAAAATGATGTGTTCTTAAACAAATAACTATCATGAATCACTTATTCAATAACTATTAGGTGGTTCAATAATAATTATCATTTGCAGCAAAATTTTCCTCCCTACCGAAAACAGTTTGGGACGTTTTATGATTAGAGTGAGAATGTATTTCTTAAATGCCTGCCTATAACAATATCGCCGACACATAAAAAGTCTATTATGTTATTTTGACACACCTTCGTTAATTTGATCGGCATATAATAAATGCGGAATGGCCTTGTACATGTTAGGAAAAAAGTCCCACAATAACCAAACAGATTTTATTATGTATGTGGCAATAATTAAATCTGTTTGAATGGATTTCTTTATGCGGCCTAATTGCTTTAAACTTTCTATTAAGCCGGATCAATTAACAGATGTTGTAAACCATTAGACGTTCTATGTTAATAATAGCGTAATAAATAGAACTTTGAATTGTCGGGTGATGAAACGACTGTTTTGTGGTCATTATCATGAGATCCATCTCACAGTAGAGCGAGCTCTATCCTTGCGGTTAATGCCAACCGCGCAATGTACCTGGTTTGAGCGCCATTGCCCATTGCCCGATGCTGAATGCAATTAAATCATTCACTTTGTTTAACTACCTATTACCCTGCCGGTCTGTTTAGAAACATTAACGATTTTATTACGGTTTCATTAAACATGTTTTTTACGAATGTTGCCAAGTTTCTCATCTGATGGCGTTAATTTTAAAAGCACCTAAAAACGTAAATGTAAACATGAAGACTATTAATTTCTGGCTGTTTATATTACAGCCGTATGGCGAATGAAAGAGATAAATATTTACAGTGGCTTCGTCACAATGGATGAGTTAAGGCGGGGAAATGGAGGAAAAATGTCAAAGATCGTTCAGGCAATAATATTTCTAATATACCAAATTCTAGGCCTTCGTGTACTTGACACCCCTCTACTTATCTTGATATTATGTAAATATCTCAATGTAGTGAGATAATAGATTATTATTAATAGGGTGATTCCCAAATAACTTTCAGAAATTTCAAGAAGTGATTCCTTTCATTATTTTGTGAAGAAAAGTTCCTGTGGGAGTATGTCCGAAAATATTTTATAAAGCCGCAAAAGATGTTTGATATGAGTGAACGCCGTTTGACCAAAATAAAAGTGAGATATTTGTAACATTAACCTTTGCTTCACGTTTCAAAATCTCGTCATTTATAATGTTGTGGGGTAATTTTAAGAAATCCTAGAAAAAAAAGTTACTTTTTAAGTCCTCCTTTGAACAGGCGCAACTCCTTTTATACGAAGCATTTTCGGACATCATAGGATTTTGATATCTGAAGCATATGTTAAAGTTGTAAAGAGCTTTCTTTTGAAATTCTTTCAGATTTAGAAATAAAAGACTGAAAATGGGAAAGAATTTCCGACCATTGCAATAGGTCATTACGGTATGCCTCCTTATTATTGGTATAATTCGAAAAATAATCAAAATTCACTGAGAGGCATCGTTTTTGTTTTAGATTTTACTACATATTTCACTTCAAATCACAATTTAAAAAAATCTCACCTTTCTGTACAATTTCTTGGTGTAAGACAGCAGATAACAAATAGGTAGATAGTTGTATCACTTGTTTCCATTAGGAAATTAGATTTGACATTCGCGAAATTAAACAGGAATGAAATGGACAGGTTGGCTCGTACTTTTCGCGAGAACGTCATACGTCATCAAAATTTATATTTCATTTTATGGCCTTAGGACTGGTTATATTCGAAAAAGCAAAAACACGTCAGAGCTCATTTTAAAAGGTGTTTCAATCGGAACAATAATTCAAAGGTACCGTAATTCCCCATTGCATTTGTGCATACAATTGCTGAAACAAAATAATTGCTAAAATATCGTAAAATATGAATAAGAGCCGATCTCGATCCCCGTGACATTGACTCTTTAAATAAAATTGGCAGTCTCGGAGACGGTAGAAACTTCTACTTTTTCACAGAATTTGAAAATGTAGCAGTAGGAATAAATTAACTTGTGATGTCGATATTTTTCACCACTAAAATGACATTTTGTGAAAAAATGGCATTAAGGTTTTTGATCCGACAATGCAACAGCTATCGAATTCAATAACAATAATATGACCTTTTGCTAAGAAAAATGAAAAAAGGGGCAGTTTTGGCCCTGAAATGTCTATTTTCAAAAAAATTGTACTAAGGTTTTTGATCCGTCAATGCAATAGCCATCAAATCCTGTAGTAAGAAAACACAATTTTGCTAAGAGAAATTCAAAAAGAGCCTTTTCGAATAAATAGCAGGACTAAGGTTTTCGACTTGAAAAAAAAACAGCTACCCTGTCCGGTAATAAAAATATACAGTTTTTTTCACGGCACCAATTTTTGGCCAAAAGGGCACCAAGAGTGAATACATTTTTAGAAGCAGAATTCGAAGAGTTTTCATATGGTAATTCGAAAAATGAGAGTTTGCATAAATTCTGTGAAAAAGTTGAAGTTTATACCGTCTCGTCTCCGAGACTGCCAATTTTTTAACTTCTACGCTCGCGAAGCAGTTACTGGAATCGATCGGAAAATTCAAAAAAATCGAATCGCCAAAAACATGAAATCTTTACGTTTCAGGGTCCTGGGAACCCAAAAACGTGTTTTTGAAAAAATGTCTGTCTGTGATCACGCTGCAGCTCAAACTACTGAACGTATGGAGATGAAATTTGGCACACATATTCAGTGGGGGATTTGTAGGTGCTGATTAGAATCTGGGCCACATCGGTTAACGGAAAGTGCCTTTTTGGCACATCAACTTTAAAAATTTAAATGCAAACCACCATTTTTCGCGTTACCATATGAATGCTCTTCGAATTCTGCTTCTAAAAATGTATTCACCCTTGTGCCCTTTCGGCCAAAAAATGGTGCCGTGAAAAAAACCTATGCATAACTGTATATTTTTATTACCGGATTTGATAGCAGATTTTTTTTCAAGCCGAAAACCTTAGTGCCATTTTTTCGAAAAATGTCATTTTAGTGGCAAAAGGGCCCTTGTTTCAATTTCTTTTACAAAAAAAAATATTCTTACTATCGAATTCGACAGCTGTTATATTGCCGGATCAAAAACCTTTGTGCAATGTTTTAGAAAATTTCCATTTTAGGGACAAAAAGGCCCCTTTTTGAATTTTTCTTAGCAAAAGGGCATATTATCATTATCGCATTCGATAGCTGTTGCATTGCTGGATCGAAAACCTTAGTGCCATTTTTTCGAAAAATGTCCACTTTAGGAGTGAAAAACATTTGTATTTTAGATTTTAGTATAAATGAGCGCCGGGTGCATCAGCCATCCAACCACTCCGCATGCCCGACCTTGGTTAGATAGAGTTAAATGCTACATTTACAAATTCTGTGAAAAAGTAGAAGTTTCTACCGTCTCCGAGACTGCCAATTTTTTTACTTGATACATATCCTATACAATATGTACATACTTGGACAGGATCTCTATCAAAACGAACATAAAATAAAGAAACAAACGGTGAAAATTAAAATTGCGAGAATCTTGGCGATGGCCGATTTGGCTTTCTCTGCTCCATTAAATACAGTTAGGTATGCTTTCAATCATGCAATAAAGATAAGCGGCAGAATGCATATATTTTTCTAATTAAAAGCAAATCGCCAAGCAAATCGATTTGCACTTATTATAGACCTGGTTTAAAATTTAAAATAACCTGTTATATCCATTTTCAACCACCATCATTCAGCAACCTCAAGTATAATTGCATATTTTAACGTTTTTATCACCCCATTAACCAATAATTTCTCCCAGGCTGAAAAAAACATCAAACGTACACCGTAAAGCATTTAACAGAAAACATTGGAGTTAACGACGGAAAGGAAGACGCCAAAACATACTTAAGTTGAGCCCATAAATACGTCATCTAACGATGAGACGCTTTATTTTCAAGTGCTGTCACTTGGACGAATTTCAAGATGCGACTATCTCCTTGATCTTTATTTTCTTTCCACGGTTTCAAGTAGTCGGGTTTAATTTTGGAACCTTGGATTTTATGCAGTTTTTACGAAACCGTCAGGTTAATTACATAATACAGGGACTGATCATTCATCTTGTTTTTGTATCGTTTACAATGTTCAACACCGTCATTATGTTACGTAATTGTATGATGGCGAGTTATCCGCAAAAAGTAGAACATTTTGCAGAGGCTTTTAACATCACAGTCCAGCAGGCAATGTAATAATAATAAACCAAAACCTTGTTTTTCCTTTTATCATTAAAATGAATTAATAACACAGAAAAAGTTAACAGAAATGCGTGCTTTGTGGTAAACTGTGGAAATTGAGAAAGGAAAGGAGCATTGCTGTTTCGGATGATATTTTGGTGGTTTTCGGTGCATAAATTATCATTCCATGTTATTTGATAGCCACAGCCCACCAGCTGAGTGTTTCATGTGCACTAAAAGTGTGTTTACACTTCATGATTATGATTTTCGCTTTGAGAAATCATTTGGTAATAATACAAAATGCAAGTCATGCGATTTGCATAACCTAAAAATCCTAAAATGCAGTACAGTATGAATTTCTAGAGTCAAGATTAGTTATTTATTTCAAATGCACTTTTTTGTATCGAACGCAGCTCGTTTGTTAATGTGCTAAATTGTTTATACACCTAGTCAAAAAAGGATACGTTATAAGCATAGAACACCGAGTAAAACACGCTTCAATGAAAAAATAAGTAAAAAAAGTCACAGCAGCCTCTGTACATATGAATTACAGCTGGTGGAAACAATATTTGGAAGACCCTAAAAGCCGCCTCATTACGAGGGTTGTAACTGTGACAATGACGCCCCGCTGCATGGACAAACCCAGACGTTTGGTTTACCTGAAGAGGCTCGTGGACATTTTAAAATTCGAATTTTCAGTACCTAAAAAGCAAAATCGATTGATTATAGATAATGAAATACTACTAAAATCATTACACAGGCACCCAAGCAACTCATACAAGAATAAAGTTTTGACAAGTCAAGTAATTTGGAATTAGCATGAGCTTAAAATTGACAAGAGACATAAAACGTAGCGTGCATTTAAAAAAGGACGCTGTTGGTAGATAATTAAGAGTACCTACCTACCTACCTGCCTTCTAGGAAATAAGTTTGTTTCAGAATTCTTGCTATTTCATTTCTTTTCGATTATTGTTGGCTAAATCGTCTGTATGAAAATGACAATGATAATGAGATTTTACCAGTAGTGGGTCGTCTGCAATTATCGAAATAGCCCCTATTTAAGGGAGAGTTGATGAATTTACACTTCAGTCTTATCTTACACTGATAAGTGAATTATTCGTGGCTATAAAACTAAAATTGTCGAGTACGGCCCGTGGGAATAAATTTAAAATACCCACTAGTTAGTAGGTACACTGGTCACCTGTGTTTGTAAACGCACCGGGGCATCATTGTCACAGTTACAACCCTCGTAATGAGGCGGCTTTTAGGTTCTCCCAAATATTGTTTCCACCATGGCGAAATGGACACCGTCCTATTCCCTAATTTTCATAATATTTTGCTATTATTGATCCTTTGATTTACTTATGACTATAGAGTAACAGCAAAAATAAATATAATGCAGTGTAAAGTGTAAACACAAAAATATTACCTTACGATTTTTCATTTGCAAAATCATTTGACAAATCATGTAGTGTACAATTTACTGTACCGTAAACCATGAGATGGCGCTGGCATTAAGATTCCTGCAATGCCATCACCCCAAACTTAATAATAATAATAATATATATTAACGATTGATGATGTTAAATTAATGTCAGGAATTCAATGTCGACGAGGAACTGAAGACAGAATCGTCCTCCGGATAGACAGCATGATCAAATATGAGATGGTCCCCTAAATTAATGAACCTAATTCGCTTTGAAATAATTTGCAGAAAGCCCCTTGTGAAAGATGTGGGAAGTCTATTATATCAAGGCAAGGGCACGTTTTTCACCCTCAATAAAAGCCAAGCCCAGCAAGGGGCAGATTAGAAAGACCCTCGCAATAAATAGCAGCTGATATGAATACATTGGGAACAAAAACCTTTTCGCCAGGTAAAAAGGTATCATGTACATACCTACCAGTTTTGCCAACAAAAACTTACTACATGAAAATTAATTAGGAGAAGATAGATATTGACCTGCGGAAATGGTCGATCGTAAATATTTAAAGCAAATTATAGGTAATAAAAGTAGCTTTCAATATCCATCCGTTCTTGCCGTTTCTCGACTATAATTATGTTGTTGAATTTTAATAATTAATTACATCTGAAAAAGTTTCGATAATAGGTTTTGCTGCAGGTACTAATACTGTAATTTCTGGCAATTATAATAATTAAAGGAAAGCGGCACATCGAACGTCATCTGTTATTATAGTTGGGGTGAATTTACAAATAAGGGCTTTGAACGAGGCTTTGAATGAGACCCTTCCTAGTAGGGGACGAGTTTTCAGCTTTATTACGATCAGACGTACTTATTTACCCATTTGACTTAACACATGGGTGATGTTTTGTTTGGCTGGATGATGCAGGATGTGGGATTGGTTTAATGCGCGTAAAGAATTGGATTGTTGAATTGATATTCCCTTCAATATCCTAAACCCTCTTCTGCGAGAAACAGAAACATCGTGATAGGTATTTCTACCCTCAGAAATATTGAAAAAAATTGTCATAAGTAGAGCCTCGAATAGAACTCGTTTACTTCAAATTCATGGGTTTTCTACTTAAAATTAAATTAAGCTATACCCTCGGCCATACCCATTATATTTGCCTCTTCCTTAAAAAAATTGGGCTCTTAAGTGAATCTCGAGGTGAATCTTGTCATTTTTTTTTCAACTTTACCATGGCGGCCATAGGAAAACGAAAAGTTGACTGTCATTGCTAAAAATCTGGAAGGTCTTGTCTGTCATTGCCATTGAATTGACAGCTGTCATTTCATCTATAATATCAACAAGTGGTATATGATTATTATTGACGATATTTTGCGAGTTGAAACCGAGCGGCCAATTAAACGAGTCCGCTAGGACGAGTTAAATTTCAAGCTTCGGTTTCAACGAGAAATATCCTCTATTATTAATCATACCACGAGGTTGTATTTACTGAAACAATATATCAGTATTTACCTCATGTATTGTATTTATTCTTATTGTTTAGCTATACGAACGCATTCATTTGGCTGTTGTCAACAGGCCCAGAACGATTAGAGCTCGTTTTATAATAACGTTTTTCATCACGCTGGGAATTTAAATTAAATGGTAAAAGGTAGTGAAGCAGAAATCGACCTCAAACTAATAGACAATTGTCAGAGATAACTAATGAAACCATTAGCGAAGTGGTGATATTGCGATTGTTTATTATTATCTTCTACTACCCCATCTAAGCGAATGAATTTTATAGAAAAAGGGTCATGTGACACATGAATTATACTGTCATTTGAATAGCATCAATAATCGTTAGAAAGCCGGATCAAGATACCGGAGATTTCTTTAGAGATTCTTAATAAATCACCTTTCAAAATAAGCGCAACTTTTTTTCTAATTTAATCGATTTTCTAGCTCTTATGGTTTGTAGAGATCCCAAAGGTGGGCAACGAAATAAGCACTACCCTGTGTATACCAAAACCTATATACATCTCATTCATTTACTATTGACTGAACTGTCACTTCACACTTCACTGCAAAAAGCGAGGGGTCATTCACTCCTCAAAATCTTGTACACGTATAAGTTGCTTATTTATTGCCTAAATCCCCGTTATTGCTAATTGCCATAAATGCTCAGTTATTGACGAAAATGCCCACTTATTGCCGAAATTGCCTAGTTATTGCCCACATATTGCTAAATAAATTTGCTCAGGTATATTGTCGAATTTTTTTATACCGTTTATTTCGCTGTTTACACGTTATTTATTTGTCGTATTTTTTTACGTTCTTTATTTGTCGTAGACATGACATCGTCAAGATTTGAGTTTTTTTTGGCAGAACAAGCAAACTTTGCAATATATTGTATGTATACTACCCGTGAGCGAATGGAAGGTATGGTGGAGAAAGTCAAGTGTTGGTCAGGCAAAAAAAAAAACGGAAGATTCAACGTCTTTACAGTTTCAGTCCAAAAAAAATGACAGTTCCGGCAATAAAAAAAATGGGCGGCTACGTAAGCGGCTAGAACCTCCCCACTTGGTGGATGATCCAATCCTATCACCTATAAATTTCAATCCACTGTCTACATGTGTTTTGGTAGTTTTGCGCAATTTTTATTAGGTACTTATTGCCAAAAGAACACTAAGTTTAATTGAATTTTTGGAAGCAAAATTTGAAGACTTTTCATGTGCTTAATTCATAAAACAAATGGTGGCTATTTTTCAAATTTCATGCCAAAGAGTCGTTTGCCACCAAAATTAAGTAAATTTTCCTACTTGCTGTACCTAAATTTTACTCCTAAGCATTTTCTGCGAGGTTTTCTGGGATTTTTCAAGTTTGAGAGCATTTTTGGAAACGACATTTGATGTGCTGATAAATAAAATGGGAGTTTATTAGTCAAATTTCAAAGTTGATACGCCAAAATCGCACTTGCCATTAATCGATTGCCACCAAAATTAAACCAGCTCTTCGGCTGGGAATCGTATCTCTACCTATCAAATTTCAGCCAAATTGATCCAGTAGTTGGGGCTGTAGCGTGTTATTTATGTTCCTTTAACATCTCGAATTTTTTGGTTTGTGCGAAAAAGGCGCTAAGTGTGAATACATTTCTAGATAGAGATTTTGAAGGCCTTTCATGTGCTGATAAGAAAATTTTGTCTTCAGTCAAATTTCATAGTTGATGCGCCAAAAAGGCACTTGGCGTTTGCGGATCGGCAAGAAAATTAAAATCTGTTAGGCAATTTTCCAGAAATCTTGCTCACACACAGACATTCTTTAAAAAACACTTTTTTGTGATCCTGGGAGCTTGAAACGCAAAGATCTGGTTTTACCTCAATTTCGAATTTTGGAGTGATTGCAGTAACCTCCCATTTTTATTTTGGTTGTGGGGAGGTTAAATATACATCTCATTCCGAGGGGTTGCCCACATGCACAGTAATTTGTACAACGGGGGAGCAGTACTGTAGCAGTATCCAGCAGTATTGTGCAGTACCTAGCAGTATTCTGCGCAGTACCTCGAGCAGTACACTCTGGACAGCACCGAGCAGTATACTGAACAGTACGAAGCAATACCGAGCCGATGGGTCTATTACTTGTGGAGTTAGTGGGACTAGAGATGTTAGTTTTCATGAAAAGTACATTTGTTAAAACTTTTCCTGAAATTTTGAAGTTTCAAAAAAAATGAAAAGTTGTACGGTAGTATAAAGTATTCTGGAGGATTAAATATATCTACAACAGCTGAATAGGGAACATAACATGATATTAAATGACAAAAATAATAAGTAAACAAGTCAATAAGTCAAAATAAAAGCATTAAACATTAAAATTCATCGTTGTTTTCATCTTTTAAGTAGTATTTCACTTCATTTCACTGTTTCCAGTGCTCAATGGGTACTGATACTACTTAGAACGACTAGAATTGGCGGCGCTGTCGATGGAAGTTTATTATTGCCGGATTGACACTTTTAGCAACTTTTCAAGAAAAAGTGAAAAGTTTCAACATAGGCTGAAACTTTTCAATGAAATGAAACGTTTTGAAACTTTTCAACTGAAACTTTTCAAGCTCACATCTCTAAGTGGGACTCTATGTATGCAGTCTCGAGGAGTCATGATGCAGTCTCATGTATAGTCTCGTATTATAGTCATGATGTAGTTTCGTATAGTCATTATGTAGTCTCATGTAGTCATCGTGTAGTCATCGTGTAGTCATGCTGTTTTGATAAGTCCTATTCCACTATTCCACCTATGTAGTCATTTGTAGTCCTATGTAGTTATGGTGTAGTCCCATGTGGTCAAGATGTAGTCATGTTGTACTCTCATGTAGTTTATGCTAAATGTAGTCTTTGGAACACTATTTTTGGAGTGTGTTGTTGTGGGATAGGGCTTCATGTAGTCTCGTGTAGTCATGAGGTAGTCGCGTGCAGTCATGAGGTAGTCTCATATGTTGTCGCCGTGTAGTCATTGTTTCGATAAGTCTTATTCTACTATTCTACCTATGTAGTCAATTTGTAGTCTTATGTAGTCACTGTGTGGTCCCATGTAGTCTTGTTGAAGTCTCATGTAGTTTATGCTACCTAAATGTAGTCTTTGGGACACTACTTTTTGGAGTGATAAACCCCTCGTGCCGAGCAGTATATGAAGCAGTATGACACTAGAGCAGTACATTGTACACGAAAGATCCGCATGGCCAACCCCTCGTCTCATTGATTTACTAATGACTGAGCTGCCACTTTTCTTATAGGCTGTAAGAGTTGAATGTGTCGTTTTTTTGCCAATACCTGACAAATCTCTCCAAAATTCACTCAAAAAAAGTCTTTCTCTATACCTACCTTTTGGTTCTCATCAGTTTTTCGCCACTGAAAATAAAATTGCCGAACATTTAAATAATAAAAACTGTAAAACCCTTTCTGTGGAAGTTGTATTTCGCGTATCGACGAACTATGCCGACATCTGCCGATATTGCCAAATTTTATTACTTCTTATTGCCCAGTATTGCTCGAATATCGCCGGCTATTGCCGTTATTGCCTTCATTGTCACAATTTTGTACAAGTATTTCCCCGAGTATTTCCCATAGTGGTTGACCCCTTGGTATAAATGAATGTATTTAAAAATACAGTCAAAGAATAAGGTTTTAATTTTATAATACAACTATATCCCAAAACATATTTTGGACATTATAAAGGAGGTTAGATTTTATCGATTTAATTAAAAAGTTTACCATTTCTACATTAGGGTTAATCTATTGGAGATTAGGTAGTGCTAAAAGATCGTTGATAAGCGCTGAATGCTCGACTGAATGTGTAAATTATCAATTTCGTGACCAAACACGGCTTGAACAATTTATCCTGAAAGTGTCGGCGATCTATATGACCGAAACCAGTGAAGCGCAACACGAGCATTAGACGCGCCTGTCAATCCGCACAGAATGGCCTCTATGCATAACCCCCGTTTTGAAAGAGCACAGGAACGCATTTTAGGGCTCACGTCAAGGAATGTTCGGATCTTTAGAGAAAATCGCATGTCAAAGAAGAGCGGATCCGTGAAGCGTGATATCCAAGAAGCCGTAAAATAATCTCAACAGAGCGCGGATAAAACAACGAACAAAAACTCGATTACAGGGAAGAATAAAGAGAGAAGAAGGAAAACGTGTGAATTGTACGGCGCACGCACTGAGGTCAAATTGTAACGTTCCGACGCCACGAAAAGCGCTCATTATCCGATGATACACAATTAATATCGAGAGTCATCGACCTCGCGCATTAGGATGCTAAAATTGTCTGCGACAACCTTTCTCGGCCTCGCCGAGAATAAATTTGCGGTAAACATGTTTTACTTACATGCGCGACATGAATCTACTTAATTACAACAACCGATAATGGACGTTTACTAAATAGGATCGAACCGGAAATGCAAACTTACCGGATGGCGCGCGGCCGCGGCTGCTGCTGCTGCTGCCGCCGCGTTCATTCCTGCACTAGGGTACATCTTATGTCAGAAACACATGGCACACTGGCACCTTGCCGATCACAAAAAATATCCAACCGTAATCCCAAAAATGGATCGGACACTGCACCACACCACTGCACCAAACTTGAGGAAAACACAAATCCTAGCGATGTAGTTGGATAAAACGGACGCACGTCCTAACACCAGCACGGATCACAAGCGACTGAGACCCCCACTCCCCTACCTACTGGCGCCGCACACCGCGTCCCCCAAACCAAACCGCTAACACACACCCCACACTCCCTTACAAAAAGCCTACAACCCCTGAAAATACCGGCAGCTCGTACACTCCGTAAAAAAGACACTGACAACAAATTGATTGGCGCACTAATTAGTTGAGTTTATTATTATGAAAGTGGCGCAGTACCTACTTCTACTTAATTCTGACGTGTCCATAAAATCGAACACTTAAGCCAAGTGCCTCAGTCCAATGTAGGTCATGTTTTAATTGGCAGAACTGTGATTGCAATTAGCGTGAATGTAATACTGGTAAACTGTCGCGGGTTGTTGTGTGTATTCCCACACCGCCCAATCTCGCCGCCACCGGCGGTGGTCACTCTCTACCTGACTACCGCCGCGACACCTTTACATTTGCTTGTACTCGCACCCCTAAAATGATCCCTACATGTTCGCAACAAAAAATAGAAAAAATAAAAAACAAAAAACTACCCTCAAAATGGCTGCCTGGCAGAAAGCATCTCATTTTAGCTGAAACAGGGGTCGAATCCGTCCTTGTTCCACCCGCGTGATTTCACTTCAGCCCCTTTCACCCTTATAAATATGGCGCCCTGATTGCCAGTATACCAAGCTGGTCGCTAGTCCACGTGGACTACCGCACTACAAACTCACTCGACCAATCCGCTTCCCGAATTCCGGAATTCTTCCAATCCCGAGCCGCATCTCCTCAACCACGCCTGTTCTAAACGAGTTCTACGCTACTCATCACTTACGACCAACCACAACGCTTTATCACCCAATCAAAACCCATTTCTGCTCGTTCGTTGCCACGCAACAACTTGACATTCTCGTTTCAAGTCCACGTGGACTGCCGAGGTGCCAGTACATGGCTTGCAGGATCTGTACGCAGCGGGCAAACCAGCAAAAATAAGAGCCGACCAAAAAAATATATATGAGTGCCGATAAAATCTAGTGGGTCGGGGTGCGGGCTCCGTCCTAGCAGAACAAAAGCCTCGCCCGGCCTACCAGTTATTAGACTCAAGGCGAGTTTACAAAGGTCAAAACTTTATATATCCAAATTACAATGGAACTAATTTCGCTAATTATCAGAACGGGATAATATCCTTGCCATCGATCTCTCCACTCAATCAGGTTACCAAAGTTGTCCGCAAAAAAAAAATTTTTCAGAAAAGAACAATGAATATTTACAATATTCAAATGCAAACATGTAGAGTTAAAAAATTAATTGTATATTCTCTACCCCGTAATGAAAATGAAAATCAATGGTTATAAAACTGAAAAATATGATGCTTCAAGTTGTGGAAGTCAGTGACGTCAGTGACGTCACCCTACCGAACATAATCTATACATATTGACATAACTACCAAAATATACCTAAATCTTCTCGAATAATTATCTTCATTAGTATAATAATAGTATTAGTGTTTTGCTGACTCGTAGCAGTCGCAGCCCACCTGAAAAACTACTAAAATGATTGAAATGTTGCTTAACATATCGTTAGGTATGCAAATGCCTAATAGGAATCAATTAAAGTTGGGACTCCTACAAATCATACTGTTCCATTATGATATAAGTACCTTTTGGCTTTTGGACGGTGTATAGGAATGATTAGAGAACGTCAGGCGACAGGTAAGGGGTAGAGAAAGGGGACCAGTGGCGCAGCTCTATAGAATTGGCAGTCTACGAGACGAGACGGCGGTAAAAATTTCTAACTTTTCACATAATTTGTAAATGTAGGTAGTATTTAACTTTAACCAAGACAGAATCTGAGTCAGAGGTTGGGCGTGAGGGCGGTTGTACATCGCTGATGCTGTCGTGCTGAATGAAATTCTTTTAAAAAGCGGCACTGTTTTTCGATCCGGTAATGCAACAGCTATCGAATTCGATAAAAATAATTGCTTTTTTGTTAAGAAAAACTCAAAAAGAAGCCTCTTTGCCTCTAAAATGGCACTTTTCGAAAAAATGGCCCTAAAGTTTTTGATCCGGCAATGCAACAACTATCGAATACGTTAGTAAGAATATGCTCTTTTGTAAGATAAATTTTAAAAAGGGCCGTTTCGCCACTAAATTGACATTTTTCGAAAAAAGCCACTAAGATTGTCGACTTGAATAAAAATCAGCTATCACATCAAATAATAAAAATGTACAGTTATAATAGGTTTTTTCCCGGCACCGTGTGTTTGGCCAAAAGGGCACCATGTATGAATACATTTTCAGAAGCAGAATTCGAAGAGTTTTCATATGGTGATACTAAAAATGGGGGTTTGCATTTAAAATTTCAAAGTTGATGTGCCAAAATGGCACTTTTTTTGAACCAACGTGGCCCAAAACCAAATCAGCATCTACAAATTACCAAATTCCATCTTGATGCATTCAATAGTTTGAGCTGCAGCGTGGCGTGATCGCAGACAAAACAACAAAAATATACGGGGTGTCCTCGAATTCAACCACGAAAATTTATGGGAATATTCTTTGGTTAAAAATAACTTTAATAACATCTATAAAAGTTTTTCAATTTCCGCTTCCTAAGGGAGCTGATGGAGAAATGTTCGAATTATTTGCTGATGATAACTTCATGCAGAACGTTTAAGCTACGATAACCAAATTTTGGTCACTTATTTAGCTTATTGGACTACATTAATCTCCTGTAATTTTACCAAAATCCAACGACAAGAACCCGGATATTCTTGCCTACCCTGAGTTAAATTATTTCAAACTTTTTTATTCTAAAGCATCATCATTAAAAAAATGGGCAGCTACGGAAGCGGCTGAAACCTCCCCACTTGGTGAATGATCCAATCCTATCACTAATATCACTTAAATTTTACTATTTACTATGCCTAAGTTTTACTCCACCAAACCAAATGTGTTTTCTGTGAGTTTTCTGAATTTTACGATCTTTTGCCAAAAGGGCATTAAGGTTGAGTACAATTTTGAAAACTAAATTTGAAGACTTTTCATGTGCTGATAGAGAAAATAGGAGTTCATTATTGAAATTTCAAAGTTGATATGCCAAAATGGCACTTGCCGCCCTCGGATTGCCACCAGAATTAAATCAGTTCTTCGGCGGGTGACGGTATCTCTACCTACCAAATTTCAGCCAAATCGATCCAGCAGTTTGGGCTGTAGCGTCTTATTTAATGTTTCCTCAATACTTCGAATTTTTCGATTTTATGCCAAAAAGGCGCTAAGTGTGAGTACACTTTCAGATACAGAATTTCAAGACCTTTCATGCGCTGTTAAGAAAAATTAGTGTTCATGAGTCAAATTTCATAGTTTACATGCCTAAAAGGCACTTGGCTTCTTCGGATTCGCAACAAAATTAACTGGGCTCACCAGAAGGCCAACACTAACCTGCATACCAAATTTCACTAAAATCCGTTCGGTAGTTTCCGAGAAATCGTGCTCACATACGTACATACGTACGTACATACGTACATACGTACGTACATACACACAGACATTTTTTAAAAACCACTTTTTCGTGATCCTGAGACCTTGAAACGTAAAGATCTGGTGTTATCTCAATTTCGAATTTTGGACTGATTGCAGTAACCTCCCATTTTTATATTGGTTGTGGGGAGGTTAAAATTGGCAGTCTTGGAGACGGTAGAAACTTCTACTATTTCACAGAATTTGTAAATGTCGCATTTAACTTTATTTAACCAAGGTCGGGCGGTTATCAATGGCTGATACGCCCGGCGCTCTTTTAC
This sequence comes from Pycnomerus fuliginosus, assembly GCA_963924575.1. Classification (NCBI taxonomy): domain Eukaryota; kingdom Metazoa; phylum Arthropoda; class Insecta; order Coleoptera; family Zopheridae; genus Pycnomerus; species Pycnomerus fuliginosus. The sequence goes on from OZ004620.1 coordinate 32,298,162, forward strand.
TAAAATCTAAAATACAAATATTTTTCACCCCCTAAAATGGACATTTTTCGAAAAAATGGCACTAAGGTTTTCGATCCGGCAATGCAACAGCTATCAAATTCCATAATGATAATATGCCCTTTTGCTAAGAAAAACTCAAAAATGGCCTTTTTGTTCCTAAAATGGAAATTTTCTAAAAAATTGCACTAAAGTTTTTGCTCCGGCAATACAACAGCTGTCGAATCCGATAGTAAGATTAAGAATATGCTTTTTTGTCAAATAAATTGAAACAAGGGCCCTTTTGCCAGTACAATGACATTTTTCGAAAAAATGGAAGTAAGGTTATCGGCTTGAAAAAAAATCAGCTATCAAATCCGGTAATAAAAATATACAGTTATGCATAGGTTTTTTTCACGGCACCATTTTTTGGAAAGAAGGGCACAAGCGTGAATACATTTTTAGAAGCAGAATCGGAAGAGCATTCATATGGGGTTTGCTTTTAAATTTTTAAAGTTGATATGCCAAAAAGGCACTTTCCGTGAACCGAAGTGGCCCAAATTCTAATCAGCACCTACAAATCTCCCACTGAATATGTGTGCCAAATTTCATCTCGATATGTTCAGTAGTTTGAGCTGCAGCGTGATCACAGACAGACACACAGACAGATATTTTTCAAAAACCACTTTTTAGGATTCCCATCAGGGCCCTGAAACGTAAAGATTTGATGTTTTTGGCGATTTGATTTATTTTATTAACTTGCTGCGCGAAGCGTAGAAGAGAAGTTAAAAATTATAAAAAAAAGCTTGTTTAAAAAGCGAATTTTTCTGGCTCTTTCATTTTTTCTATAAGGAACTTCGTGTTGGAAATAAATAAAAGCAAACGCGAGCATGCACTATAGATTTTTGGAAAAATCAGCCAAATCGTCATAGCTTCGATTATTAGAATAAAGAAAATCGTGGTGGTTTCAGTAATACATAATATTAATAATACCAACCTTATTTTCATGGGTTTCATTGATTGGAAATGGTTTTTAACCATATTAACCACCTTCAGTGGCGCACCCAGAAAAAATGTTTGGGGGGGCAAAGCGAAAAAGGGGGCATCCTTCGCGGTAGGGCCGGATTTAGCTTTGCTGCCCACCCAAGCCCATGTTGTAATTTTCATGATTCTGAACAAAAGTTATCATTGCGCCAACCTCCTGACATGGACAGTTTTTGCTACAAAAAATCCCGAAGATAGAATCTTGCCATAAGGTTTACACACATTTTTGGGTCCGCCGTTTCCGAGGCCGTTTCCTACTCTTCCGGACAAAACATTCAAATACGTCCAAAAGGCTTCCATATAGACGCATGTTAGCAAGATGGGTAAGAAAGGTGCCTCTGAACTTATCATGTAGAATTATGATGGCAAAACGGCCGATTCCATTTTCGTAACAATCATGTAGTTCTTATGGGAAAAGTTCTATCTTTGGGATTTTTTGTAGCAGAAACTGTCGATGTCAGGAGGTTGGCGCAATGATAACTATTGTTCAGAATCACGAAAACTACAACATATCAAAAATTCAGACAATTTCACCGAAAGCCACTTTCCATAAGAATCGTGCGGGGTCCTTTGCCGCCCTGCCCCGCGGAGAAGCAAAATTTGGGGGGTGTGAAATTTTTTTAAATCCTTCCTCCCCTTCCATAGGAACGCGTAAGTATTGCGTTCAAGATTAGGTCAGGTAATTCCGAAATTTTGGAAAGTATGTGTATAAAAAATGTGGGGCCTGGGGGCTCTGGGTGCACCACTGACCACCTTTATGTGAGTCGAAGCTATGGATTTTTCCGAAAAGGAGTATATCCTTTATTAGGTTCCATTTTTCTCAGAAACTAAGCTCCGCTTGACAAAAGTAACACAGGCAAAAAAGTTCGCTTTTTAAACAGGCTTTTTGAAAAACCAACTACATAATTTTTTCAGTGAATTAACAAAAAGTTTGGAAGAAATGAAGATCATGGTAGAGGCAACAATATTAAGGTTCTCGTCGTTCGATTATAGGAGATCATGATGTAGTCTAATAACCTAAATTAGTGACATAAATTTGGTTGTCGTAGCTTAAACGGTTCAGAAGTTATCCACAAAAAATAACTCAAACATAACCCCACTTTCAGGGGGCTGCAGCTCCCGTAGGAAGCGGAAATCGAAAAATTTTTATAAGGGCCGGTTTTTCAATTTAAGGTTAACCACCAGATCTGTTAGTTATCCAATCAAATAAGTCCATTTGAAAACTTTCTGATGATCTGATTGGATAACCAACAGGTATGTAGGTTAACCTTCGATTGAAAAACCGGCCTTAAGTGTTTTTAATTTTACTTTTGACCAGAGAATTTGCCCATAAATTTTCGTGGTCGAATTCGAGGACATTCAGTATACCGCAGACTCATGGTGCACCCTATCCTTTTTTCCTTTATTTTCTGGAGTATAACTTTGAAATTTTGAAACACTGAATCATGAAAAGGCCACTCTCTGAGTTTTTATAGGTAATTACATTAATCCCTAAATTTTAAGATGATATTCCAATAAATAGAACAAACAGTGTGAGATGTTACATCTGAGCCTGTGGGTGCTTTTTTTTTCGTTTCTCACTGTTAGAAAATCAGTTAAATTAGAAAAGAGTTGAGCTTTTCCGAGGTAATTAAGAATCTGTAAAGAATTCTCCGATATCATGACGTGTGTTGTTTTATTCACCCGATGCTTCATTGAATCAATCGAAACTGTTGTTAAATTAATCAATGTTTCTAGCGATGTTTAATCTGAATTGTTGTTACTCTACGAGCCGATGGATTGGATGGATGGTGGTGGGGTTAACGGCAATGGCGGCAAAATCAGGATAAACGTTGAGAAAGTGTGGTTATTGGCAGAGGTTACTGGTTGGAATCACAAGTTGAAATTGTTGGAAAATTTTTGTTGTTTTTTGAGCTACAAAATGAACGGCGGGTCATGCGAAGAAGAGCAGGAGAAAGTTGTCTTGCAACTTGGGTACAATGGGGTTACATTTAATGTTGCTATCACGGAGACAGAATATAATAATCTCATACAAGCTGTACTGAGTAATATGGTAATAACCAGAGTCTGACCAGGAGAGAATACAATTTGTGATTATAACCTTCAAAATGTCAATAAATGTCACCGCAACCCCATCGATTCTGTTGTTTTCCGCAACGGTCATCGTTTTCATCTCCCTGTTACGTCACGATTAAACATTAATGAATCTCCGCTGGATAAAACAACACACGTATGATTCATTTCCGATTTATCCCGAAAAATTTTTTTATATTTCGAACAGCTGTCAATTGAACGCAATTAACTGAAATAAACTGTCTAAGCTTTCTAGATTTTGAGCAACAACAGACAACTTTTATTTTTCTTATGGCGGCCATATTGTATTTTAAAACCCAATATGGCGGTCATAAGAAAATGAAAAGTTGACTGTCGTTGCTCAAAATCTAGAAGGCCCAAAAAATTAATGTCAACCAATTGACAGCTGTCAAAAATATGGAAATGGCATCAATGGTATGTAGGAAATTAATCGTTTTAAAAAGTCAAAACAGCGGAGAATTCTTCACAGATTCTTAATCACCTCGAAAAAGCGCAACTTTGTGCTAATTTGACTGATTCTATAACTCTTATAATATGGTTTCCAAAATTTCAATATTGGGAAGCGAAAGAAGCACTATTAAAAACAGTTGTTTTAACGTTTGTTTGAAGACTTTTGCTTTTAATAGTGTTTGTAGAAAAAATAGTACCTAATAGTAATAGTAATAGTAAAATATGCGTGTTAAAAGCAATTTTATTTTGTTCGAAGGCCACTCCGCTGCGCGTCGTGACCCAAACTTCCCTTCTCACAAAATAAAAAACCTCTTCTAACACATATCATAAATAAGTATTTTATGTTTATAGGGCCGATTAAGTGCCATAATCAGTCTTCCATTGCCTAGGTATGTCAGGCAGATATTAGTTATGTAAAATAAGTATACCTTCTTCAAGGTGGAAGAGACAGATATTTCAAAAGTATTGATTCATACCTGATGCATATGCATGTCATTTACATTAAAGTTTAACGATTTGCATTAATGGAAAACAATTCTATTTTACTGTAATTTCCATATGTTGGCTTCTAACTGTGAAATAAACCTTATTGCTTGTAACTTCTACAAAAATATTGAACATAATAACTTCACGTTAGCTGCTAAACATTTCTTTGGTGAATGGGTATTTAAAGAATATGGTACAGCATATTTTGTGCCTACCGATAAAAGACAAAAAACAAATGAGAACTATTTGTATTTATTATGTACATATTTAATGTTTGAAATAAATTTTCTTATACCTACAGGGTGTTTTATTTAAAACCTCCCACCTTGCATATGTTGGGATGTAAAATATATATTGAAATGAAATAAACGCCGAGGGGTACAATTGGGTGTATATTCTAGTTTTTCTCACTTCCGGTTTAACCGGAAGTGGTCTCAATTTTGATTTTTCATACTTAACCGGAAGTAATCACGTGGCCGTGACCTAGATTTTCAAAAATATCAAAGAAATCGGTGAAAAATTAAGATTTTTGAAGATCGCAAAAACACCTCAACCTTATTTTTTTGAAATCTGATGGTAGAGGTATAATTTGATATTTTGAGCTTCCGGTTTAACTAAAGCGTAGAAGTTAAAAATAAACGGCACCATCAGCAAGTGATAACAAACTACAACAAAGCCGGATGTGCTTGGATTCTCGTATTGCAAATTAAACGAAATATCTTCAACAGAGCACTAATTGCACATCGTCAGTAATTTCCCAAGCCTGTGCTTTTCAATATTCTTTCAATTAAAAGATAATTAGGTATCACACTGTGAAGGTGTGATAGCTCTAACGTGGAATCCTATTATACGAACTAAACACGATTTCTGGCTAGTAACTTATTGTATATTATTTGAAGGCGGTCTAAACCACGTATTTCCTCGACTCTCTCTCCACTACAATGTTATTAGAATAACCACATGTTTACGATGGTGATTATTATTGCATGAGGTCTGCGTAATTATTGCTATGTAGTTTTTATGGTTTCTTTAACATTCTTTTGATACGTCCATAAAGTGACGTTATTATTATTAAGTATTACTATTATTGAGGTAAATTTTTATCGTCCATACTGAATATTCTACCCATTAAAATGTCTTTATGTCGCAAGCTCTAATTAGCTAGGTACTAAAATTTACATTTGTCTTTCACGACAACAATAATTACTCGAAGGAACAAAACGAATATTTAGAATTTTTCAATTTTTCATAAATTCTTTATAATACTCATATACTTTATACAATATATGAAATGTATATCTAAGTTATTAGTACCTAACTACATAACCTGTTCAAATGATAATAAGATTATTATGGGACACGCTGTAGCTCTATAGATGAGATGTGTATACGTGTGTATATACCTCAGTATATACATACTTTAAATCGGATTAAAAGCATTCCCATCTGCATGCTACATAATGCCCCTTTTTATAATTTTAATAATTCTGGTGACGGCTTCTTTTTTCTTTTGGAAAATCTCCTCAGATGCCGTAATAAAGTCAATCTTAAATATTTAGCAGAATGGGCTAGAGATGCTTATTCTTTTCCCCTTTTTATTTTGTAATTTAAAAGTTTGCCCCGAGACACGGCGTGAAGTGGAACGGGAGGCGTTGACGTTCCTTTTCGTATTTATTTTCCACAAATGACTTCAGCCAGTCTGTATTTAAGTTTCGGCAATATGTTAAGCGGAGACGTATTTTAAAGCAAAAATTATGAGAATATGCTGCAGGGAACTTGTATGGAATTCCCATGATGACAAGATTTAATTTTTTGAGAAACTCCGTTAATGTCCATCTACTTATTATAATGTGGAATAATGTAATATGTAGTAAGTATATTACGGTTAAACAGATTGAGCAAGAGGAAAAAAATTTTAGAATTTCTTGATTTCCACTGCGATTCTCTCGGATTGGAAAAGCTTAATTAAATAAGTGAATCGATTTTGATAGCAAAAAACATAAGCAACAGATAATAAAGTATCTGCTCTCTTGTGTATGACCTTTATGGGTCAGTTAGTTTCATGTGGTACTTCAAATTTTGTTTATCATTAAAAATAATTGTACAAAAACCAGGAAAATTGCTCCGCCAAACAACAACAAAAATGAAAGTAGGTATATCTATACTAAATCCATTATCGTTTCATATTAATTCAATTTCACAAGATATTATGTTGACATTGCGTAACACAAAATTGCTCAAACCAAACGAAACACGATCAAAAAATATCTAACAGTCTAACACCAACACTTTTAATTAAGAAATGAACAGTTTAACGCAACCATAACTATTGTTTAATTAGCTGTAAAATTAAATTGTCAATGCGAAACCATAAATAAAAAATGCAGCAGAGAAGCGGCTGGAACCTCCCCATCGCGTGGATCTTTGTATTCTGTGTAGATGGTAGTCAATTCAACATTTTTTTTGTGCTTATCGTCTATGACTAATTTCGCAATTTTCTGACAAATACAGTTCATTCGCGAGACTTAGCCCGATGAGCGAGCGGCTGCAGTTATCAACGCCATGACCGTCGTCTGTAACAATCGATGCTTGGTATTTCCACCAAGGCTGGCGGAACCAGGCGGAGAAGCCTATACAAAAAAAATGGGCAGCTACGGAAGCGGCTGAAACCTCCCCACTTGGTGAATGATCCAATCCTATCACTAATATCACTTAAATTTTACTATTTACTATGCCTAAGTTTTACTCCACCAAACCAAATGTGTTTTCTGTGAGTTTTCTGAATTTTACGATCTTTTGCCAAAAGGGCATTAAGGTTGAGTACAATTTTGAAAACTAAATTTGAAGACTTTTCATGTGCTGATAGAGAAAATAGGAGTTCATTATTGAAATTTCAAAGTTGATATGCCAAAATGGCACTTGCCGCCCTCGGATTGCCACCAGAATTAAATCAGTTCTTCGGCGGGTGACGGTATCTCTACCTACCAAATTTCAGCCAAATCGATCCAGCAGTTTGGGCTGTAGCGTGTTATTTAATGTTTCCTCAATACTTCGAATTTTTCGATTTTATGCCAAAAAGGCGCTAAGTGTGAATACACTTTCAGATACAGAATTTCAAGACCTTTCATGCGCTGTTAAGAAAAATTAGTGTTCATCAGTCAAATTTCATAGTTTACATGCCTAAAAGGCACTTGGCTTCTTCGGATTCGCAACAAAATTAACTGGGCTCACCAGAAGGCCAACACTAACCTGCATACCAAATTTCACTAAAATCCGTTCGGTAGTTTCCGAGAAATCGTGCTCACATACGTACATACGTACATACATACGTACGTACATACGTACATACGTACGTACATACACACAGACATTTTTTAAAAACCACTTTTTCGTGATCCTGAGACCTTGAAACGTAAAGATCTGGTGTTATCTCAATTTCGAATTTTGGACTGATTGCAGTAACCTCCCATTTTTATATTGGTTGTGGGGAGGTTAATTCAACTTTCATTTATGTATTAGGGGTACCCCAGATTAATCCACAACAAAATTCCTTTTTTTAACTTAAGATTGACTTACCCCAATGATGCATTAATTAATTTCCATTTAACCGCCTTACACCTATAATTGTGTAGTGGAGAGTACAACCGTGCCACAATGACGCTTCAACGAACGTCGAACGTCCACTTTACTTTCTCCCTCAGATAAACGAGTCGGAGTGAGACATAGCGTGCGACAAGATTAGGGCGCTACGCTCAAACTTTGTCGGTCTACGTGCAACAATGCGGACAGAGACGGCTTTCAAGACGTATGTGTTTTATAACCAGTTACGATCGGGCTAAGTCTCGCGAATGAACTGTACCGACATCACCTCGGACATCACCCATCACATTTGACAATATGTTCCTTTTAAGGTTAACAGTTTGCCACCCTTTTGACAATAACTGATACTTTATGTCATCCACTGTCAGCCTGCTCCCTTTTCATGAAAAAGATTTTTTTCTCTATTTTCCACTGAAATGGCAGAAACTGTGAATACATTTTTAGAACCAGAATTTGATCGTCTTTCTAATGGCGACATAAAAAAGGAGGCCTTGTAATTAAAATTTAAAGTTGATATGCTTAAATGGCACTTCCCGTGGACCAATTGCTTCCAAAAGCCTTTCAGGTCTTCAACGGGTCACCCAATCTCCATGTACCAAATTTCAGCCAAATCGATTCACTAATTTGGGCTATAATGGATTTTTAGTGTTATTACAAAATTTCGATTTTTTGACCCAAAGAGCACTAAATGCGAACGAATTTGGTCTTATTTAAAACCAGAATTTGAAGACCTTTCTGATGGTGACAAAAATCTTTCAAAAACTTGTTTTGGATGGTTAAATGAGTGAATAATTTAAAGTTGGAAATTGGTGTGCCAAAACGGCACTTTCCGTGGGCCGATTGAATCCAAAATTTGTTCAGCTCTTCGACGTGCAATACAATCCCCATGTGCAAAATTTCAGCCAAATCGATTCAGGGGCTTGGGCTGTACCGCGATTTTAAAGTCTGATAAATATCAATTTTTTTTTTATTTCTGGTCAAAAGGGCGCTAAGAATGAATACACTTTTAGAAGCAGAATTTGAAGGTCTTTCTTATGGTGACGTGAAAAATGGGGGTTTGCATTTAAAATTTAAAAGTTGATGTGCCAAAATGGCATTTCCGGTTGCACGATTGGCTCCAAAAGCTTTTCAGATCTAAGTTGGGTTATGAGATACCTACGTACCAAATTGCAGCCAAATCGGCCCAGTAGTTTTGGCTGTGGCGTGTTTACAAACGTACGAACGTACGTACGTACGAACATACACACAGACACATTTTTAAAACCACTTTTCTGGGTTCCTGAGACCTCAAAACGTGGAGATCTGGTGCTATCTCAAATTCGAAAATTTTAGTGATTGCAGTAACCTCCCATTTTTTTAAAATTGTGATGGGGTTGGGGAGGTTAAAAATTGCAGCTTCGGAGACGGTAGAAACTTCTACTTTATCTCAGAATTCGCAAATGTGTAGCAGAAGATGCATTTTAAAGTTTTTTTAACTAAAATAAAATTAAAAGATTTTCGTTTTTAGTATGACATTTTTCGAAATAATGGCACTAAGGTTTTTGATAGGTTTTTGCTCTGGCAATATAACTGATGTCAAATCCAATAATAAAGATTTCCTTTTTTTTACTACACACTACACCGATTTTTTGCCAAAAGAGCACTAAGCGTGAATACGTTTTTCGCAACAGAATTTGAAGAGACTTACTATAGTGATGTGAAAAGCCACCGGAAGATGTACATCAATGCGGTGTGTATCCCTGTAGATGTTTATCACGTTAATGGGTATGTGCCGCCTGAATTTAGGACTGGTAGAATTAGTAGTAGTGCCTCTGCAGACCACATACAGGCTGTCCTGAAATTAGGCTGCAATAGTTTACCAGTGCCTTCTACAATCAAAAATAAGACCAAAAGTTTCGGTAAAAATTTGTCGAAAAATGCTTCCTAAGAAAGCTACAGCCCTTCAAAGGGGTACTCAGAAAGTCCGTTTTCTTAAAATTACTCAAATATTGTAAATAGCAGGATTTTGAAATCTGGAGCATAGGTTAGTGTTATCAAGGGCTTTCTTTTGAAATTTTTTCAGATTTTTATTTTAGTCAGAGGCGTGCATTCTTTGTTGGATATATCACATTTTTTCTCTATTATTTTACTGTTAGTATTTATTCCATGAAATAGTAATGAAATCATAATCTCTGATAGTTTGGGCTATATTGTGTTTTTAGTGTTACTACAAAATTTGTGTTTAGTGTTGAAGAATCCTGAAGGGGGATAAAAAATCGAAGGGTAATTAAGCAGAATTACAGAAAATAAGCCAATTATGCAAATCAGACTTTTTTGGGGGTTGAAATACTTATACAGGGTGGTTCCTTTTTCATTGTTCTCCATTGGGATCTTCTAAACGGTAAGAGATACGAATCCGGTTAAATCAGAGAAAAGTTGCGCTATTTTTTTGTGATTAAGATTCTGAAGAGAATTCCCCAATTTGATTAAGCCCTAAGTTATTCCGAAATATCTAAAAATTGTGATTTCAAATTAAAATTAATATCTTTCTAACGGTTGATGCTCTTCAGAGGAAACTGGGAAGTTTTATATTCTTGACAGCTGTCAATCGAATGGCATCGCCCAAAATTTTCTAGGATTTCTGGATTTTAAGTAATGGCAGCCAATTTTTAATTGTCTTATGGCGGCCATATTCAATGTTGACACCATGGGATACAGAAAAAAATGAACTTTTCAAAAATTTAATCAATATGGACTTTTTAAAAAATCATCAAAATTCTAAAATTTGTGTGAATGTAGTTTATAAAATTAGTATAAACTTTTTTGAAAAAAAGTATAAAATAGGTCATCCTCCTTAGATATTAGTGAAAATTTGTCCATCCGCCTACAGTGTCACTGAAAATTTACACACCAAATTCTACCTTGATACGTTGAGTAGTTTTTGAGTTCTCGTATTTTTATATTTCTGCATGTTAGGGATTGTGGCGCCTTTAAAGGTGGTTTTTCGCAAAATATCAATAACACCTTTCTTGAATCATTAATGGAAAGCTATCGAATGACGCCAATTTCAACCGATCCTAATAAACAGAATTTCGAGTTGCAACCCCTAATTTTCATCTGGTCCATTTTGCGAAAAATGCATCCAGGGCCGTGGCTAGGTTAGGACGTCAGGAGGGGCTCAAGAAATTTTAGGTGTGGCTCAGGCTCAAGAAAATCAAAATTTTTTTAGATGAAAAAATCTATTGCATTCCGCAATACCTACCTTAATACTAAGGCTCGGAATTTATTTCGACTAATCGACTAGTCGATAACCGCGGTTATTGAAAAATTATTAATCGACTAACCGATTAGTCGAATATTCGACTAGTCGACTAGTCGAAATGGTCGACTATTCGACTAGTCGAAATGTTCGATTAATCGACTAGTCGAAATGTCCGAATATTCGACTAATCGACTAATCGCATTTATTCGACTAGCCGAATATTTGATTAGTCAGCACGGTACCTAATTGCACGGTAATTTTAAGGGGTTCCTTAAAGATAAGTGACGTTTAATTCCGTAGATAGGTACGTTTGTTGACACAATGGTTTTAAAGGACTTTAAGGATCACTTAAGGAACCCCTTAAAATTACGGTGCAATCGGCCATAAATCATTGGATTATTATTTGTCACTATGGGCACATGGGACTTGTCAACTTAAACACTCTCTCCCCATAGACGAAGACAACCGACCGGTCACGATTAGGCGACAATTTGTTTAGTCGATTAATCGAGAAATTGATCGGTTGACTATTCGATTAATCGACTAATTGATCGGTCGACTAATCGATTAACCGACTAGTCGACTAACAGGCTAATCGATTAATCGAATAGTCGACTATTCGACTATTCGACTAGTCGATTAATCGAATAGTCGATTAATTCTTGATAGTCGATTAATCGGTTTATTCGACTATCGGATATTTTACTAGTCGACTAGTCGACTAACGGTTTTGGCAAAAATTCCGAGCCTTACTTAATACCTACACAGTGCGGTTCAAAAGTTGTTTCCCCTTTTCCCCCTTTTTAACTCTGGAGTGCAGTGCAGGCGAATTTCGGAAAAACCCTCTAACAGTTACTTTTATTAAATATTTGTTTAATTCTCGTCGAGGGTGATGTAAAATATTTTTTCCACTTACTGAATTAAAAATGTCGAAGTTACCTAACCGAGTTCTGAGTATTTTTCGAACTGCCCTTCCATAGAGTTAAATGGGGGGAAGCAACTTTTGAACTCCACTTTGAGAAAGATGAATTTTCAAAATTATGTAATAATGCATAAATATATTATCTGAAGGACTCTTTCCAGGGGAGGTTGGAAATTTTCCAGGGGGGGCTAAGCCCCCTTGGCCCTCCCCTGCCTACGGCCCTGAATGCATTCCCTGCAAGATTTTACCGACATACCTATGTGTGTACGTTGAGTTTCAAATAGCTGCGTGCAACCGTTGCGGAGTTATCATATTTTTTGTGGTTTTCATCTCCTAAATTTCATCTCCCGAAACTGGCACCTTTAACATACTTGAAGGTCGAACGTACATACCAAGTTTCAGCAAGATACCACCACTAGTTCTCGAGTTATTGCAATTATTAGTTTTTTGGTTTTTCACCCCTAACTCCTACCCCCTTGGTCTGATATGGCCCAAAGGCAATCCCCGCCGAGTATTTCAGAATACGCAACTGTACACCATAAGTTTCAGCTCGATATAAAGCAATGCGTTCTCAAGTTTTTAATCACTGCTCCGCGAGCGTAGAAGGAAATAATTGACTTAAATAATTCTAAATTCATCAAAATAATCAGGTAAAATCGATACCGGGAATTTTTCTTGCATAATTAAATTTTAAATTAATTGTCAGCACCCTGTATTTTATATGTCAGCTTAATCCACGACTGCCTGTTTATAATCAACGGCGGTTATCAAGATAAATATTCGAAATAAACATGCTACATTCCGTAAGAGATTAAATCTACACGCGATGTTAAGCACCAACACCAAAAGTGGCTTTGAAAAACAAAATTATGTAAATTGTCCGCTATTAACTTAATGATATAGGTATATAATAATTTCGCTTGAACGATTTAAATGAATTGATTTATTTATTTCGTCAGATGCAGAGTTTTTTTAATTTGTTGAGCTGAAATTTATCTATATTACATTCATTAAATACTTATGATATCCTGGAAAAATAAATTACGACGCAACCGGATTCTTGGTTCTTGGTAATGGCTGATTAGCAAGCGATTTAACGTTTCTCAACTCTTATCCGGATCGGAGGACCATGTTATGCATATCCGGAGTGTATTTTCTCTATCTTTTATGTTCTATAAAATAAAAAATGGTTTTTGATTATGATTATGAACCTAGCGACCTAAAAATATTTTTCGTCAAATTTAAGCATCAGAATTCAGAATTATATTATTATCGTTTGGAAAGAGAATTATGGCACAAAATCCTATCCGGTAAAGCTACATAATATAAACTGTTGCGACAGTGGCAATCTTGAACAGTAACGTTAACGCTAAGATCCAGTTTTACGTTTATAGTATACGATATAACAGAACGGCAATAATTCTACTGCGAAATCGGATGTAAAAAGAAATTTCTGTTATCGTCGGTCTGGAATTACGGTCCATTTGATAGTTTTCCTAGATTTCTCCGTCATTAGCTTTCTATACTACCCCGACTAACTATTTTCCCGATGTATAATTCACGGTATAATAGGAAAATTTTCATGATGACGGGTTCAATTTAATTCGAATCGAATGAAGATGTCGAGTTGAAATGATCCCTCTGAATTGCAAACGAATTTATCGAATTGGTGTATCCTGGATTGGAAGGTAAATAACAAATTTGTAAAGCGTAAAAGCATAACCAACAGCGCGCATTATAAATTCCGTACATTCACAAACAGTTTAATTACAAGGCTGTTAAAATCAACTAGCAAAAAGTTCACTGACCTTGGCGCGCCTTTATATACTCTTAGTGGGTACCTGAACAAATAGACGAGAACAAACATGGGTATTTGCTTTGCATAATTGATTGTTCAAGATACTTATCAAGTTATTGATTATTTATTGTTTGAACAACTCAGTTGCCTTTGTAATTTGTATTTGGAAATGTTTGTTGTTAAACATCGTGTCTTTTTTTCGGAAATGGAAGATTTGGGTTCAGTTTTTGAAAACACACCCCTTCAGCAACCCTTTTTCAGGATTCTTTAGAGAAGAACGGGTTTAAAACATACATAAAACTGCCAAAACGGCAGCAAAGTGCGAATACACTTTTATTAGAAGCAGCACTTAGGATTTTGAAGTATGATGTTCCAAAAGCTCAGATACCGAAAACACTGAAAATCGCATTTTTAAGAAAACTAGAAAATTTCGATCCTGTACATTTCATTTTTTCTCTGCTTATGCAGAAAAATTGATTTTGCGGCAGGTAAGTTACAGATTATTTGACGATTAAAAAAAACAGCAAATGTCATGTTTCGATTCTAAACTTCTTGTTAATGACGCATTCCCAGGTTTTTGAAGCGGGTCTTTTTAAAAGTAGGACAGTTTTTTTGCACAATTACCTGTGGTGACTGGTGACTAATTTAATCTCAGTAATTTCATTAAATACTAAAACAAGGAGACCAGTCGTTATGTAAAAACTACCGAGGCATAACGTTATTGAATCTGGCATATAAAGTAATGACTAGAATAATAAAAGAGCGACTAACACAACATACCAAAAAAATTATAGGAAATAACCAATATGGATTTAGGAAGGAAAAGTCAACAATAGACGCCATACACGTACTAAGACAAATAATGGAAAAAAAGTTCGAACATAATATAGATACGCACATTTTGTTTGTTGACTTTAAACAAGCCTTTGATAGTTTGAGAAAAAGAAAGATGTTGGAAGGCCTAAGAAATAGCGAAACACCCGAAAAGTTGATTAGAATAATAGAGATGACAATGAGGGACTCGCAAGCAATTGTTAATACAGCGAAGGAAATGACAGAAAAAATTCATGTAAAGAAAGGCGTAAGGCAAGGCGACGCTCTGTCAGCGGTATTATTGATAACATCGTTAGACGCCATTATTACTATTACTGCAGCTATGTATACTATTTTCATCTTACTGAACTTTTCAAGAGCAGAATTCAAAAGCTGCAAAACAGTTGTTTTAGATTTTCCTTCAATGTTAGCTATCGTCACCATATTACACCATATTATGTAGAAAAACAAATTCTTAAGATAAAGTATAATTTGACAATTCAATTTCTTTGTTTTCTGTATAAGTTGTTACATTCGGATGCTCGATCATCTGATTTATATAGTTTGTTACGTAGGCGCAATACTGTACATGACAATGGGTCATATTAATAAAATATAGCATATGCTAATACTACCAATTTTATAAGCATATGCTAGTAGATATCGTTGAACCGGCCAATAAGATCTCAGGATTTGGTAGCATTTGCTTACAAACTTGTATCATCAGCACATGCTAGCGTTTTATTAATACCACCCATTAACTTGAGACATGTTCAGCTCTTCTGTATTCCTAAGCATAGGACATCTAAGTTTGAATTTTCTTTCCAATATGTTGCTATCATTTTACTAAATCATCATTATAGTCTGTTCACCTCTTCTAAATCTGTCTCGATTCTTAAACATAAACTTCAAAATTATTATTTCGATATGCAACGTAATTACTGATTGTTATCTGCTGTTTCGATATTTAGATAGCTTTGTTCTTTTTTGTGTTTTCGCTTGTATAATATTTGTTTCTTGTTAGTGTTGGGGGCAATGAAAACCAGTTCATAACTGATTGCCTTCCTTTTGTGTATTATTATATTATGAATGCACAATAAACTTATTATTATTATTATTTTTATTATTAAAAAGGTAGCAAATGGAGGGACAATAAATAAAAATGCAATTCAAATCATAGCATATGCAGACGACGTAACAAATGTAGCACGAGACAAAAGGGATCTAGGAAAAATCTTTCAAGAAATTGCGTTTGAAGCAAAACAAAGGGGTTTAGAGAGAAATAAAGAGAAGACAAAATATATGCATTGCAGCAGAAGCAAGAAGACACAATTGGCAGGAATGGAGAGTAACGGATATCTTTTTGAAGAAGTTAGCGTTTAAGTACCTCGGAGTGTTTATTAGTAAGTAGAACAAACGAAAGGATAGAGTGCAAGCAGAGACTACAGGCCGGAAATAGGACCTTCCACTGAAACAAAAAACTGCTTAAAGACAAGAAACTCAGTAGAACCATGAAGATGAAGATTTATAAAACAACGATAAGGCCCGTCGTAATGTACGCAGCAAAAACAGAACACCTGAAAATTTTTGAGAGAAGGACAGTTAGAAGTACAGTAGGACCGAAGGTTGAAAATGGGAATGAAATAAGGAGCTGGATGAACCATGAAATAGAAAAATGGATGAAGAACGATAACATAGTGAGAGCAATAAAAGCACAGCGGATAAGATGGTACGGGCACATAGGAAGGAGACACATAGAAAACTCAGTAAGAGTGATGACAGATTGGACCCTCCCAGAGCCCAGATCACGAGGAAGGCCGAAAATAGAATGGAAAGAATAAGTTGAAAATGATATAAGAGCGATGAAAATAGAAAACTCGAGAGGGAAAATAGAAGACAGAAAAGTTTGGAGGAGAATAGTGGAAATAGCTAGAAAGCACCAGAAGTTATATAGAGGGAAGAGGCAGAAGCAGAAAATATGGACTGATGCGCCATGTGATGATAAATTAGACGCCCTGCATGTCCTACTTTTTTAAATTGTGCGCCCTGTCATAATACTTCACACAGGCGCAGTTTTTAGGCTGAAAAACAGTATTGAGTGCTTCAAATTTTCTATATGTTCAGTCCTAATAGTGGTATTCACTTTAAGAAATTTGTTTTCCTGTAAAAATTAAATGAAAAAATAATTTCAAAGGTGACTATACTGCTGCATAATGCAGCTGTCTGTTCGCTATGGGGTTCCACAAGGATCCATTCTTGGCCCCCTTTTATTTATAATTTACTAGGTACAAGCTTCAACATCACTATATGCAGATGATACCGCCCTGGTCGTGAAGGGCAGTACCTACCAAGAAACTGAACATAAATTAGAGGCAGCATTAGAAGAATCAACCACATGGTATCACACAAACAAATTAAAAATCAACGAAGATAAAACACAGAAGCTTACCTTCTCAATAAGGGCAAAGTATGGAGTTTGCACTTCAGCAGTGGAGTCACCTGGAACAAGCATATTGAAGTCCTGTGCTCAAAATTGTCATCTGCTTTATTCAGCATACGCAACGTGAAATCAATTGCCACTCAACACGCTGCAAAAATTGCATATTTTGCGAACTTCGAAAGTAGAGCAACGTATGGGATCCTCCTGTCATAGTCGGAAGCAACGAAAATTTTCATTCTTCAAAAGAAAGCAGTGCGCGTCCTTTGCAACCTAAAATATGGAGAAAGCTGCTGCAGAGAGGCTTTTAAAAAGGAAGCAATACTCACCATTCCATCGATTTTTATATACCAATGCCTGAAATACGTGCACAACAATATTGACAATTTTAAAACCAATGCCAGCTATCATGGGCGCAACACAAGAAGAGCACAATCATTTGTTGTCCCCTACCACCGTCTGGGAGTCACTCAGCGATATGTGACTACTGGGGCCCCAAATTCTATAATAGGATGCCGCAAGCACTAAGATCCCTACCCAATTCAAAATTCGAATACGAAACCAAGAAAATCCTAATGCAGGGAACGTTCTACAGTGTAGAAGAATTCTTAAACCACTATATTGCATAACTTGTACTTTTTCTTTCCTTCCCTTTTGTGTTGTTTTCCTCGTTTGTTTCTCACTTTTCTGTTTTTTGTTAGCATATAAGTATTTTTATTTCTATGTATGATAATTTTACGGCCATGATTGCCAGTGTACTTACTTATACCTACATTATACAATATACAATATGGAATGAATATACATAGAGGCAGAGACATTTTTCAAAAACCACTTCTTTGTACAGACGGGGACTCTGAAAATGACCATCCCACCGCAACGAATCACCCGGTCGACTGTACCTACCGCTGTCAGACAAACATCATTTGAATTGCAACGATGCAGTCGATCAAGTGAATTCTGATAGTGGGGTGAGCATTTTCAACGTCCCCGACTGTACTTCGAGTGATTTTAGTAGGAATGGGGGGGGAGGGTAAATTTGAGGGATACTCTTTTTGCAGTTTCTGGGAAACTCGTAAGTACGCTTTCGTATATAAAAGCTATAAAAGTGACGGAAGGGCAGAACTAACAGATTTTTCTTTTTTTATTTCAAAACTATCGGAAAAAAACTTAAATTTTTCTCAAAAAATCAATTAAGTAGGTAGGTACATATTGCGATCTAAGCACCATGAGTCATTCACCAATTAAACGATGATGCTTTTAACTTGCTTATCAATTATACAAGAGAAAGATTTTTTTCTACTGTCCCCAAAACTACCGCTAATCAACGTTAAAAGAGAAATATATCGTTTTCTCATACAGGATGTTCGGGAAACATATAGCCAAAAAAAAAAAAAAGTTCCTATGAACATTTGACTCACCCTGTATATTGTATGGACCATCACAATGAGAAATGGGCAGCTTTGGAGGAGTATAAAATTGGCAGTAGTAAGTATTTGTAATAGCAATTTGATCGTTTGTAAGTCAGTGTGAGACCCAAAATTCATATTACAAGAATTACAAATCAAGTTAAAATTATTATGGGACATATTTTGTAAGCGAGTTTGTAAGTCGTTTGTAAATGTTTGTAAGCCCAACAAGAACATTTGTAAGCGTTCACAAGCCGTGTTACAATTTTTTGACAATTACACCACCAGCAGTGGGTTACTCCTCGATCGATTTCTAATTAAGCTCAACTAATTCCAAATTGTTCGTAAGTGTTTGTAAGTCAATCCACGGAATTTGTAAGTGCAACAGAATTTATTTATCAGGATGTGATCATCGAAAAACTTGGCAGTGGGCTTCTATCTGGATAGGACCAAACAAACCTCAAACGTTTAGCAATCGTTTGTAAGTGTAGTTTTATCGTTTGTAACACAACGAGAATGGTATAAATCCAATACATCCACTTACAAATTCCGTGGATTGACTTACAAACACTTACGAACAATTTGGAATTAGTTGAGTTTAATTAGAAATCGATCGAGGAGTAACCCATTGCTGGTGGTGTAATTGTCAAAAAATTGTAAAACGATTTATAAACGCTTACAAATTTTCTTGTTGAGCTTACAAACAATCAATTACAAACGATTTACAAGCGTCCCATAACAATTTTAACTTGATTTGTAAAAAACCCACTGCTACCGAAAATTGGCAGTGGATTCTTGTAAGTAGGTAATATGAATTTTTGTTCTCGCAATGTCTTACAAGCGATCAAATTGCAATAACAACGATAAAACCACACTTACAAACATTGCTAAACGTTTGAGGTTAGTTTGGTCCTATTCAGATAGAAACCCACTGCCAACATTTTTCGATAATCACATTGTGATAAATGAATTTTGTTGCACTTACAAATTCCGTGGATTGACTTACAAACACTTACGAACAATTTGGAATTAGTTGAGCTTAATTAGAAATCGATCGAGGAGTAAGTAACTCACTGCTTGTGGTGTAATTGTCAAAAAATTGTAACACGGATTGTGAACGCTTACAAATGTTCTTGTTGGGCTTATAAACATTTACAAACGTCGCATATCAATTTTAACTTAATTTGTAAAAAACCTACTGCTACCGAAAGTTGGCAGTGGATTCTTGTAATATGAATTTTGGATCTCACACTGATTTACAAACGATCAAATTGCTATTACAAATACTTACTAACCACTTACAAACGATTGACGTAAACTTTTTTCGAAATTACAAAAACCTACTGCCATCTTTACAGAGCCCAGCTTTGGCTGTACTTCTTTCACCCATATTTTCAATCCTCGCAGAAAACATTCACTTTCCTTTGGATAGGGATCTACTCAGGTACGTATATCCTATTTCATAACAACTTTTGAATGTAGATAGGTACTTTTTGTAAATTCGAATAGAATCCCCAATAAAATATACTGTCCATAAAAAGCCAATTATCCCTGGACTGCATGGACTAAACAAAATTCTTGGTAATCCGCAGCGCATTTTAATAGCAAACTTAAATTAGCGCTACTCGAATAACGATTTTTAAATCCTGAGATTAAATAACAGTATTCCCATCACATCGGATTATGACGGCACGTTTCTCATATTGGTTATATCTCCCTTGAAAATCTCACATGGTGAACGTCATAATAATACGGCTTTAAAACTACACAATCTGCATTGTTAATTCAGTATACGGTCCATCTAACCGCAGCTTTTATCCTTCCTCTCTTGTTCTCTATCGCACCTCGCGCTCGACGTTAATTAGAAGGTGGCTGATGTTTAGATATGTTGCGGGCCTTCTTTATAGAAGACCTATAAATCTGTTACTGCGTGTGTGTGTATTAACCTTAGCAAATGAGTGGGAGAGATGAACACTAACCGCATTGTTGTCGGAATGTTTAACATCGCTGCGTTCTTCAGTTTACATGAAATGTAAATGATCGCCAGTTATAATTATTACGGTGAATACTTTGTATACTGACCAAGTGGCGCACTTGGTCTGACCAAGCACCACTAACTGAGACCAGCTCTCTGCGGCTTGGCTATTAAACAAGGGTTCACTCTCGAACGCCACCACTGCATTCCCAAGCGACCGCAAGGCCCAACTTGCCTCTTCTATATCCAATTAGTAACTTAATTAATATTGATGCGGCATAAAGAATCTCTAGGAGGTTTATCATATTAACGACTTACGAGGCGTTACTACTTTCAATTCGTGAGGAAGACGCATTCATGGCGATAATGAATTAGGGAGCTTTTAAAATAATGGTGGAGGCGCCGCAATCAAAGGGACACTTAGGACAATTAACCGGCTTGAGTTGGAATTTTTAATATTCTCGATTTTGCAAAGATTTTATTATTTGGTAGAAGTAACGCAAAAAAGCCATTGGAAGATGTACATCAATGCAATGTGTATCCCTGTAGATGTTTATCACGTTAATGGGTATGTAAGGGCCGACTGAATTTGCGGGTGGAATCGGGGGCTGATTTTATCGGTGTTTTCCAACTTGCGTACAAGGATTATTTCTTCCAATTTGCGTACACGGATCGGATCGCGCCGCGAGTCAGGTAAAAGTGTAACGCTACATACATGTAAATGTATTTAAACTTTCCTTCACACTTTTTCTACATATTCGTATGTGTGCTGCTTTGGCGTACATTCCACTTAAAGATTTGGATAACGGTTGGATCAGCATTCAAGAAAATTCACCCGTAAACGAAAAACTTCAACAGTTCTACGATTATTTCGTTGATCAGTGATTGCAAAATAGAGAGAGAAGGAAAAAAACATAGATCAATTTGGACCGTCTGTCGGACTACTAAAATATTAGAGGCATATACACAAACTAAAAACATTAAGAAATGAATAAGATCTCTAGCTTATGTGGCAAAGTTGGAGTAAAAGACTGTACATACCCTCTGCATTTTGTAAATATTCTGTAAATATCTATACTCTGTCCGGGATCCACACGACCCTATTTCCATGGTAAAGCATTGTTGTCAACAATGTTTCGCCATGGAAATTGGGTTACGTGGATCCCGGACAGAGTATACCTTGTAAATAGTAACTTGTTAACGTAAATTTAAATAAAATTTGACGCAGGAAATATTTTCTTTCCGAAAACAAAAACTTTTAAACACGCCAGCAAATCGCTGCCAGTCCTAAGCCTGGAAAAAGTATGAAAGAAAGTTTAAATAAAACCGCAAGATAGTTTGTGTACGCAAGTTGGATTATGTAGCGTTACACTTTTACCTGACTCGCGGCGCGACTCGACCCGTGTACGCAAATTGGAAGAAATAATCCTTGTACGCAAGTTGGATATTCATTTTATCAATCTGCACTTAGTAGTAGTGCCTCCGCAGGCGCACAGATGCGTCCAAATGTGAATTGGGATGAGAAACCTGATAGTCCTTTACAGTGTTTGCAGTAGTAGTAATGAACAAAAAACCCAAAATTATGCGCAGTCTGTAGCTACCACTACAGGCAAGAAAAAATTTACTACAGTTAATTAGGAATACCAAAAGTAACAAAAATAATAAGAAAATCTGCAGCAGAGAAGCGGCTGGAACCTCCCCAACGCGTGGGTCTTTGATTTCAGGGACTTCTGTTTAAGATTCTAAAGTTGATATGCCTAAATGGCACTTCCCGTTGACTAATTGCTCCCAAAAGCCTTTCAGCTCTTCAACGGGTCACCTCACCTCCATTTACCAAATTTCGGGCAAATCGATCCACCAGTTTGGGCTATAAAGTGGTTTCAGTGTTATTACAAAATTTCGATTTTTCTACCCAAAGGGTTCTAAATGCGAATAAATTTTGTCTCATTTAAAACCAGAAATTGAAGACCTTTCTGATGGTGACCTCGATAGTGACAATAAATCTTTCAAAAACTTGTTTTGGATGGGTAAATTAGAGAATAATTTTAAATTTCGAAATTGGTGTGCCAAAACGGCACTTTCCGTGGGCCGATTGAATCCAAAATTTGTTCACCTCTTCGACGTGTAATACAATCCCCTTGTGCAAAATTTCAGCCAAATCGGTTCAGGGGCTTGGGCTGTACCGCGATTTTAAAGTCCGATAAAAATCAATTTTTTTTTATTTTTGGTCAAAAGGGCACTAAGATGAATGCATTTTTAGAAGCAGAATTTGAAGGCCTTTCCTATCGTGACGTGAAAAATGGGGTATTGCATTTAAAATTTAAAAGTTGATGTGCCAAAATGGCATTTCTGGTTGCACGATTGGCTCCAAAAGCTTTTCAGATCTAAGTTGGGTTATCACATGCACACGTACCAAATTTCAGCTAAATCTGTCGAGTAGTTTGGGCTGTGGCGTGTTTACGAACGTACGTACGAACGTACGTACATACATACAGACACATTTTAAAAACCACTTTTTTGGGCTCCTCAGACCTCAAAACGTATAGATCCGGTCTTATCTCAAATTCGAAAATTTTAGTGATTGCAGTAACCTCCCTTTTTTTTTAAATGGTGAAGTGGAGTGGGGAGGTTAAAATAAGACAATTTTGCAAAGGACCCCGCACTTTTCTTATGGAAATCGGGTTTGGGTCAGATTTTTATCAAAAAAATCTATGTTGTAGAGCACAACTCCCTAAGTAATTGTCAGTGTTACCATTGCGCCAACTTTGTGGACCTCACCGTAGTCACCGTTTCTTAGATATGGAGGTTTGAAGATGAGAGGGTGGTAAAGCACAGAGTTAAAACGAATGTGAAATCCACTGTTTTCGCCATAGTCAACGCTGCACATTGGCAGAACAATAAGCAGAACATCTTTTGAAAGTCATTGAAGATAGTCATTCTTGTTATTTCTTGAGTATTTTCAATGCTATTTTAACACCTTCTGGACTGTCGTTAGTTTGGGTCAGATTTCTTTTATTTTTTAATATATGGCACCTAAATGCATGTAGTCTGTCGATGATTTTTCAAAAGTTACTTCGCCCTTACCTCTTCGAAGGAGTAGGGCGCAAATTCTACATTTGTTATGCCTGAAGAAAATCTTCAACTGAGCAAAGTTTCACCGATTTCAAACACATCCATGCTTGGGCATGGTTTAATAAGACGTTTTATCGTTTAATCGTTTTATCGTTTAATCTCAATTCGTGTGCCACGGATACGTTCACTCTACGCGCTAATTACTCGAAGAGGTAAGGACAACAAAACTTTTGAGAAATTCTCGAGAAACTAGACGTATACAGGCATGATATATTAAAAAATAAAAGAAATCTGACCCAAATTAACGACTATCCAAAAGGTGTTAAAATAGCATTGAATATACTGAAGAAATACCAACAATGGCCATCTTCAATGAGTTATAAATGATGCCCCGCTTAATATTACGACAATATGTAGCGTTGAACAAGGCGAAAACAGCGGCCTTCACATTCGTTTTAACTCTATGCATTACCACCCTCTCATCTTCAACCCTCCATATCTAAAAAACGGTGAGGTCCACAAAGTTGGCGCAATGGAAACAATTCTCAGGGAGACGTGCTCTATAATATAGATTTTTTTGAAAAAAATCTGACTCAAACCCAATTTCCATAAGAAAAGTGCGGGGTCCTCTATGTTTTGGAGGGGATGAAATATTGTGAAGAGGGTGGAAAAGTTGTGAAGAGTGAAAATATAATCCAAATGAAATGAGTAAATGATAAGTAGAGCTTGGATTTCTAGCTATTATGCTATTTGGTATTTGGTACTATAAATATCAGATTATACATTGTGTCTCATTTTAACTGGAACCACCCAAATGTTTCGGTTAATTTTAACAGAATCAATGCGGCTCCAAAATCTGCACCTGTGTAATACTCAACTTTTTTTATAAACCGAAACCCCAGCCTACTGCTATTTAATAAAGAGGCCAAAAATGACGAAATCGTATTAGGCAATTTTTATCGAAAAAATAGTTGCTCAGGATCGCTCCAAATGGCTAAATCCGAAGTTTCAGGAAAAAATAAAAATGTTGAATTTCTTGAGGAAGAATCATAAAATAACGAAAACGTCAATATTTTTGCAACATAACGGGTCATGTGAAATAAAAATACAATGGAAGCGCATCTGTTTGCTGTTTGTGGCACATTGCAACAGATTAGTTGGAGTGTTTCTTGAAATTGTTAATAAAAACGAAAATCTTACACTATCTTAATAATTTCAATTTTTTCTGCGATTGTTAAGTTTTATCCATCCACAGCCGATAGCAAATGTCAAATCAATTCATTTCAATTGTTTTTTTATTTCACAGCACCCATTATGTTGCAATAATATTGAACTTTTCGTTATTTTGTGATTCTTCTTCAAGAAATTCACCATTTTTATTTTTTCCTGAAATTTCGGATATAGCCATTTGGAGCCATGCTGAGCAACTTTTCCTTATAAAATTCTTCGATAAAAAAATGCCTAATACAATTTCGTCATTTTTGGCCTCTTTATTGAATCGCAAGAGGCTGGGATTTCGGTCTATAAAAAAAGTGAAGTATCACGCAGGTGCAGATTTTGGAGCTCTACATGCAGAAGAAAAGAACGCATTGATTTGGTTAAAATTAACCGAAGTATTTGGGTGGTTCCAGTTAAAATGAGACACACTGTATGTATAACGAATTATAACGAAAGCATTAATTGAGCCAAATTTTTTTGCCTTTTTCCGAGTTTTGTGGTTATTTCATTTTCCTGTGCTTTCTTAATTTTCTGCGTTTTTTTGCCCTTTTTGTGCCTTTTAATGTTCCATTTTACAATTTTTTAACGGTATTTGGTGAAATTCGGTAACATTTTTCTCAAACTATTTCATTTCTCTAGCACAATAAGAACATCTATGGCCCATTCAACCATTTGGGGTCCAATTTTCGAATCTCTCGAACTGTTTTGCCAATGAGATTGCATCTACCGTAGTGATTCCACATATGAAACTGTTTGTATGATATCCTCTGGCAGACCGATGAAAACAAAATTGAAATTCATCTAAGTATTTTAAAATTGCAGTAAATATTTACATGCAATTGTCTTATTCAATATACTTTTGAAGGACTGGATATGAAAGGATTTAAAAAAAAGTTAATCCTTATTCTATAGTTGAGAATAAAGGGCGCCATGCGTGAACGAATATCGAAAACCTTTACAGCGTTGAATTCGTAATGAAATTTGCTTTAAAACAAGGTATCACAAGTGGGGATTACTATATAAAATTTTGCACTATTTTTGAGTTTCTTTGCTTTTTTGAGTTACTTTACAGCTTTTTTTGTGCGGTTTTTATGCTATTTTAAACACTTAAAACAACTTTTTTTGTGCTTATAAGTCCGCCCTCTAATGAGTAATTATCGGAAAAAATTTAATTAAGCGAATTTTGTAAAATGGCGCTCAGTGTGTTGAAAAATTAAGAAGGATGATGAAAAGTCAGGAGGGGTGAAGATTAACTGTCATTAAATTAAGCAGAGTTACAAAATACACGGAGTGTCAAACGGGACAAGAGCCACCCTCCATAACTTCGTTCGTTTTAGATCGATCTGAACTATTTTTGGTAGTGTAATATGACTGATATGAACTACATTTCGACAGTATCAGTGGTCCCAGAATGTTATTATTTCACTGACCAACGACATGTCACTTTGTTATTTTAAAGGGCACTTTGTTATTGTATCAAATATCATTTTTGATTTTCTTTACAACGGTGTAATAAAATAATGCTCTTACATATTGTTTGGTTTACAAACTATTCACTTTATCAAAAAATTGCTCCAATAAAAGTCGAAAGGTAAATTTAGACGCATCTGTTAATGTGATTAACTCGACATAATCTTGTAATAAAAAAAAATTGTATGACGTGAGACTTGGTGAAGAAGATATCAAAATAAAGAAATTTAGAAACACGTTCAATTGATATTTTCTCTAAATTTACATTATGTAAGAGTATGATTTTATTGCACCGTTGTAAAGAGAATCAAAAATGCTAATTGATACAATAAAGAAATATACAGGGTGCCATTTAAAATAATTAAGTGACATGTCGTTAGCCATTGAAACAAAAATATTTTGGGACCTCTGATATACGGTCGAAATGTAGTTCACGCCATTAAAAATGATTCCGATCCATCGGAAACAAACGAAATTATGGAGGGTTGCCCCTCCCGTTTGACTCACCCTGTATAACACAAAAATAAGCCAATAATGCAATTTAGGCTTTTGTGAGGGTTGAAATATATACTTACCTATAGCACATGAGGCTGGGAAATTGTAAAAGGTAAACTGAATCCAAATGAGTTCAATTTATTACCGAAGAAAACCGAAGAAATTACCCGTATTTTGCCCAATTAACACTTAGGGGGTTGAAAAATCAAAGGGGATGAGAATTCATCGTCATTAAGTAGAATTAGAGAAAATAACACGAAACTAAGCCAATTATGCAAATCAGACATTTGTGGGGGTTGAAATATTTATACCGGGTGTCGACGAAACCCCAGACGAAACCATTTTTCGTATTTATTAAAATAAAGTTTGGAAATTTGGTACATGAGAAACTGCTGCTTTTTTTGACATTTGCAGAGATTTTGAATCACTTCCTCCCTCTCTTCGGTTTTCCTCGACATCCACGTTGGCAGCACCTATAATTTTGTTAGCTGTTTTTGAGCTTTCAAATAGCTTAGATTGTTGATTTGTTGCTGAAGGAAAAAAAAGGAAGATTTCCCTAACGCTCAGGTAAAAGAGTTAATTAATCAGGTTGAATTAATTAATGTTTCTTAGAGCTGTGTAATGAATAGATTTTCCTGTAAATGTGAGCGTTTGTGAGATTTACTGGAGTATTTTGATCGTATTGTGTTCCTTAAGTGGCATAAATTAATTACAGGTAATTAATTAAAAGGTAAGGCATAGCAAAAAGACCTACACTATGACTTTTCGGCATTTGGCAGTGCCTTTGGGGCTGCCGTATTGTTAGATTAAGAAAGGGTTATGATTTTAATTAAATTAATTGAATGATTGAATAATCCAGAATTAAATTAATTGAGATATGGGTAGGGTGGTTCTGACCTTTCGGAGATAATAAAATAAACCTTTTAAACGTACCACAATCCACAAAAGAAAAGAAGAAAAGAAAAGCGACACATATGTAAAGGGTGGCCCATAAAAAACCGGATAGTTTTCTTTTTTGTATATCTTCGTTAGGTTTTGTGCAATGTTTTTTAGTTTTATAGTCGACGTAGCTGAAGGTTGAGGTCGTCGATAGCACTCATTGGATTTGAATTCGCACCATCAATGTCCTTCCTAAGAACTTTAATTTAACACCATTATTTAGGCCAATGGGGTTTCGTTACCCATCGACATATGACAGTGGCGTTTAGACAGGATTAAGGTCGCTCTTTCCTCTTTCCAAAATGTCCTTCAAAATGAAAATTAATCCATCCCTATTTTTTTTGTGAATTTTCTTCCAAGGCTCTAAATCGCATAATTTGCAACAAAAAGTACAGAGACGGTGAAAATCGGTAGCCATTTTTGTTAACCTCCCCAATCCACTTCACCACTTATAAAAAAGGGAGGTTACTGCAATCACAAAAATTTTCGAATTTGAGATAGCACCAGATCTTCACGTTTCGAGGTCTCAGGAACCCAAAAAAGTGGTTTAAAAAATGTGTCTGTGTGTATGTGCGTACGTACGTACGTACGTGCGTACGTACGTACGTGCGTACGTTTGTAAACACGCCACAGCCAAAACTACTAGACCGATTTGCCTGAAATTTGGTGCGTAGGCATCTCATAACCCAACTTAGATCTGAAAAGCTTTTGGAGCCAATCGTGCAACTAGAAATGCCATTTTGGCACATCAACTTTTAAATTTTAAATGCAAACCCCCATTTTTCATGACACTATAGGAAAGGCCTTCAAATTCTGCTTCTAAAAATATATTCACTCTCAGTGCCCTTTTGACCAAAAATTAAAAAAAAAATGTTTTTTATCGGACTTTCAAATCGCGGTACAGCCCAAGCCCCTGAACCGATTTGGCTGAAATTTTGCACATGAGGATTGTATTGCACGTCGAAGAGCTGAACAAATTTTGGATTCAATCGGCCCACGGAAAATGCCGTTCTGGCACACCAATTTCCAAATTTAAAATTATTCACTCATATAACCATCCAAAACAAGTTTTTGAAAGATTTATTGTCACCATCAGAAAGGTCTTCAAATTCTGGTTTTAAATAAGACAAAATTCGTTCGCATTTAGTGCTCTTTGGGTCAAAAAATCGAAATTTTGTAATAACACTAAAAATACATTATAGCTCAAATTAGTGAATCGATTTGGCTGAAATTTGCTACATGGAGATTGGGTGACCCGTTGAAGACCTGAAAGGCTTTTGGAAGCAATTGGTCCACAGGAAGTGCCATTTAAGCATATCAACTTTAAATTTTAAATACAAGGCCTCCTTTTTTACGTCGCCATTAGAAAGACGATCAAATTCTGGTTCTAAAAATGTATTCACAGTTTCTGCTATTTCTGTGGAAAATAGAGAAAAAAATCTTTTTCATTAAAAGGGACCAGGCTACTGACAGTGGATGACATAAAGTATCAGTTATTGTCAAAAGGGTGGCAAATTGTTAACCTTAAAAGGAACATATTGTCAAATGTGATGGGTGATGTCCGAAGTGATGTCGGTATTTGTCAGAAAATTACGAAATTAGTCATAGATGATAAGCACAAAAAAAATTCTGTTGAATTGACTACCATCTACACAGAATACAAAGATCCACGCGATGGGGAGGTTCCAGCCGCTTCTCTGCTGCATTTTTTAAGTTGTAAATTATGCAGATTATTAGCTTAATTTACAAATTAAATTAAAAATGCAGATTAATCTGCTCAATTTACAACTTAAATCAGAAATACCTACAGATTTTTCATCGTCTCTGTACTTTTTCTTTTGGAAACATCAATTAAATGTCACAAAACTGTCTGTCATTACATCCTCCTTAGCTAGAATCGCGAATACTTGAGTAATAGGCACTATTTACTTTCAGCCTTATTTTCTGTTTTTGTCACCATATAATATTCCCAATATCTTTATTCTATTAATTCGTACAAATAAACCTGTCACTGTGGAGCCCTGTTTTATTTTTAATTATTCAATCAAGGATTAGGCCTAAAGCTCCACTAATCAATGATACTTAATATATTAAAGCCTCCAGCTTATTTTCACGGAAAGCACGCAGATAAACGATTTTATCTTCAACTAATACCACCAGAACAAAAATAAAATTGCATTATAGCGCGGAATATTCTTTTACCACAATAAAAATAATTTTAGATTAAAAGATTGAGCAATATAAACCACCTTTTGTAACTTATAGTCATAAATTTGAAATTTAATAAACTTGAAATGGAACTGAGACGGGTATTAAATCTTTTTAAAAGCTTAGTATTAACGTACTTAAACTGTGAAATTTGGATTGATAAGGAGGTAAACAAAACAAAGTACACATGTACATAGCACATTGTATACCTTGGTAAATTTGTTCAATTTATCGCAGCGCAGAGATCGTATAGTGCACCATGGCCTCACATTTATTTAAATATACAGGGTGATTCAGGTATGCAGTCATTAATTTTCAGGGGTGAATCTACATCGAAAAATATGAAGAAAAGTTCTTATAAACAAATGTCCGGAAATCGCTCCTAAGGGGGGCTACAGTCCTCGGAAGGGGGCACCCAAACTTCGGTTATTATTGAATAAACCAGGAACCGTTTTAGGTTAAAGCGATGAGTTTTTGCAGACTGTCTGAGATTAATAAGCTCCATCAGATTATGTTATTAGCAAAAAACGAATTTTACCAGGGGCGTTCGAAACAGAGGGAGCCTCTGGATTTTTTCACCCAATTTTTTTGATGAGCCATTTTTTGACATTTCCTCACCGGCATGTGGTAGTGTGACTAAAACTACATAAAAAAGCTCCTCTTATTGTTACTCCATAGGACTAACCGTTTTCGAGAAAAGTCGAATGAAAAGAAGGGACAATTTATTTTTATTAAATTACAAAACTGAACGGATTCTAAAAATTTGTAACTAAAGTAATCTGGTGATGCTTAATAATGTCAGATAGTACGCAAAAACTTAATGAGTGACTAAATAAAAATCGAATTTTCGACGCCCCCTTCAGGGGGCCGTAAGCACCCTTAGGAGCGATTTTCGGACACTTGTTTATAGGAACTTTTCTTCATATTTTTCGACGTAGAATCACCCCGAAAAATTAATGACTGCATACCAGAATCACCCTGTAGGTACACTCAACCGCATTAGTATTAAGCGGGTGAGAGATAGAGGGAAATACGATTAGAATGCGTGCCTGCTATTTCTGTCTCCATCAGCTCGCTTATTATTAATGCGGTTGGGTGTACCTACTCATTACAAAGAATTGGCAACTTGGGCTTGGGAGACGGTAGAAACTCCTACAAATCCAGAAGCAAATTTACAATTGAAGTCAAAATGTGTAAAACGATATACCTACTTCCAATGGCAGTTGAATCCGGGTTGCGAAAAATTTAGCATACATAAACATAAATCCAGGGCTGAAATAAAAAAACGTGATTTCCCCCGCTAAAATGAGTTTTCGAAAAAATAACCAAGGTTTTCGACCCAGAAAGATAACAACTATCGAATCGAATAATAAAAAATAAAAATATAACGTTTTTTCGCGGCGCTGACAGTGGAAGCGCCTTCGAGTCCGATTTGGCTCAAAAAAACTTAATGAGCACCTACAAAGTGCTCACTGCATACATGTGCCAAATTTCATCTCGATATCTTCAGCAGCTTGGGCTGTAGCGTCTTTCTTCTACGATTTCTTGTCAAATAGCCTTAAAATGTCTTTCTTCGAAAAAATGGGGAAAACCTTAGTTTTCGACCTGAAACAATCGGCTATCAAATCAAATTCAATATCCAATAATAAAAATATACCTACTTATGTTTTTTTCACGGCACCGATTTTTTACCAAAAAGGCACTGAGGGCGAATACAATCTTAGAAGCAGAATTTCCTATGTTGATGAGAAAAAATTGGGGTTTAGTAACTCTGCCCGAGATAATATTTATGTAAATAATCGAGTGAGTAAACTCGTAGGTATTTTTACGATAATTCTTATGAGCAAAAGAAATGGTTATTTATGTAACAAAAGTGAGTAAAGTGTGACTTTTTTCACCAGAAGGAATGTTAAGGCTGGCGTTTTGACGTACGCATTTCGTTTGTTGAATAGTTGTCGTCAATTCTTTTGGAAGAGTTCATCGCACAAGTGGCTAAAGCAATCGCTTTTTATTTGATAGGTACGTGCTTATTCCAGAAGGTTCAAGGAAGGTATAATGGTTATATTATATTCATAAACTCGTCACGTCTGTGTAGAATTAGTAAATAAATCGTAAAAATACCCTATTTTTACCGGATATTCACAATTTATTTACTAATTCTACATAGACGTGAAGAGTTTATGAATATAATGTTCTGTGATTCTTTGAACGTTCCGGAACAAGTACCTATACATATCCAATTGTTCAACTGATGTAGACTTATTACTTTCCCAATAAATGTTTTTTTTTCTTTATTATTATTATTATTATTAAATAAGAAGCGATTGCTTCAGCGACTTGTGTGATGACCTCTTCCAAAGAAATTGACAACAATGCAACAACAAACGAAAACCCATCGAAGTATATAATTATACAATAAGATGGGGAGTTGAATTTATTTTTGTGGGAACCTTCATGGTTCATAGGTGATGTACCTAAGATTATCTGGCTTTACACATTTTTTAATTCGAATGACGGGAATAATAATTGAAAATGCTATACCTATTATACCTACCTATGTTTAGTATACAGATTGTTTTGAGGGGGGACATTTAAATCCGTGCGTGGTGATATTTCGCAACGCACCCCCTAATCCCCAGCAACCCCAGCTTTCAAATTTTAGATGGCGACTTGTGATACATCGTTTGAAAGCTAATTTTCTAACAAATCCAGTGATGTAAAGTTTTTTGTATTCGGTCACCTCCAGCTCCCTTTGTGATGCATCATTTTAAAGCGCAAAAAATCCTCTGTAAGCTGATGCAAAAATTTTTGAAATCAATCCACTCATTCAAAAGTTATCGGAGAACATAAATTTGTTTTGGGCCTGCAAACCATTATTGTTTTTACTTTAACTAGTGAAGGAGTCAATGGATTTTAAAAATTCTTGCATCAGTTTACAGAGGATTTCTTGTGCTTTAAAATGATGCATCACGAAGGGCCTTCGAACAATTTAAAATTTGCCCGAATGCAAAAAAATCGACCTGTCCGAGCGAATTTTTATGTCTCATTTCGTTTACGAAATATTCGGGGTGGATAGTTTTCAAATAAACACCCTCTTTCACAATGTATCAGTGTATGTATCTACAGAATCTGCGTTGGTTGTAGGGTGTGCCAGAATGTACTTTTCGCTCATTTTAATTTATGTCGCTATTTGTAGTCCAATCTGTAAAGTTTAGATACCATCAATAAAAAGCCTAATTAACGTACTTTTTTTCGATAAGGGAATAAATTTTCGTAAAGAGAACCATCTTAGAGATATTTCACTAAATACCCAGAAGTTAACTTTACTTGACTGAATTATTTGTTTGTGGCGCTTTTTATCGTTAATTGTATGTCAAAGTAGATACTTAGTATGAATCTATGTTTCAAGAGTTCTCAGATAAAAAAAAGAAAATGAAAATTATCCCTATATTTACAGAGTTACGAGTGATTTTATACAAGAGTGAATGCGCCATCTTTAAACGCCCGCCATTTTGGAAAGCTACTTTTCTGGGATGCCTTATCATGTTTTTTTGACATCTGGGGGAATCTAGGAACATTCCCTGAAAACGGCATCGAGTCCGCCAAAATGGTACCAAAATCGTGATTTTCAGCCCATAATAATAATAATTATAATACGTGTACATATTTCAATTTTATAAAATTGCATAAAAAATACATTAATACTCGCATCAATACTAGTTATTGGGATGACTCGGTCTGAGATGAGTTGTCGCCTGGGATAAGCTGTCCGTTGGGATGAGTTGCCCGTTGGAATGAGTTGTCCGTTGGGATGAGTTGTCCGTTGGGATGAGTTGTCCGTTGGGATGAGTTGTCCATTGGGATGAGTTGTCCGTTGGGATGAGGTGACCTGGGATGGGTTGAGTTCTGGGATGACTTGGTTTGGGATGGGCTGCCTTTTGGGATGAAATGTGACTTGGGATGAGATGAAACTAATCCCAGATGATTCAAGGGTTTCATTTTTCCATGACAATTTTTCGTGTTTATAAGAGGGGAGGGGGTAAAATTTTTTTATGGTCAATTAACCGTGTCCAGGTTAAAAATTTCAGCCAAATCGGTCTAGTAGTTTCGGTTGTGGCGTGTTTACAAACGTACGAACGTTCGTACACCCACACAGACGCATTTTAAAAACCACTTTTTTGGGTTCCTGATGAGACCTCAAAACGCATACAGGGTGCGAGAAACGCTATAACTTTGTTATTTGTATGGTCCGATTTTAGTGAACTAAAAACCAAATGAAATTGCTCATAAAACACTACAAACTAAAGATGGTTTTGAATTTTATTAACTTCAACTTGAATGTCAACTGGATGTCAACTTTTCGTTTTCAAATTGACACACCAAATTTTTTTACTCAGTTTGATAGCTAATTTTTTTCAGCGTCTTCTGATATACAATAAGTTGAGTTGATTCGTAATAAATTTTGAAAATAATTAAAGTTATTGTCAACATTTCAATATTTTTATGCTAACTTTTCAAGTGTGCCGCGAAAAAATTTTCGAAATGCATTTTACATGTTAGAAAATAACATTTTTACGAAGACGTAGAACGGACACGAGTAAAAAATTTTCATATTTTCGACTTCGAACTCGAAATTTCGACTTGGAACACGAAATTTGGACTTCGAATTCGCAAATTTCGACTTCGAACTCGAAATTTCGACTTCAAACACGAAATTTCGACTTTGAGCACGTTGCACGTTTCGACTTTGAACTCGAAATTTCGATTTTGAACTCGAAATTTCGACTTCAAAATCGAAATTGAATCTACTGCGTAAGTCCTACTTCCTAACTCGAAAATTTTATTAATGCGCATGTGCGAAGTTCGAACGGCGCAAGCATCGTACATCAGATGGTCTGTGGTCTGTTTGTGTGCCGTGTACCATCTGGACGCTTCGAACTTCGCACATGTGCATTAATAACATTTTCGAGTTAGGAAGTAGGACTTGCGCAGTAGATTCAATTCGAGTTCGAAGTCGAAATTTCGAGTTCAAAGTCGAAATTTTGTGTATGCAGTCGAAATTTCGAGTTTGAAGTCGAAATCTTCAAGTTTGAAGTCGAAATTTAGTGTTCAAAGTCGAAATTTCGTGTTTGAAGTCGAAATTTCGAGTTTGAAGTCGAAGTTCGAAGTCGAAATTTCGACTTCAAACTCGATTTTCGACTTCGAACTCGATTTCGACTTCGAACTCGAAAATATGAAAATTTTTTACCCGTGTTCGTTCTACGCCTTCGTATATTTTAAATGAAAAATATTCTAATTTTGACAAAAATTTATAATTATTTTCAGAACTAGCTATAAACCAAACATAACTTATTGTACATCAAAAGACGCAGAAAAATATTAGCTATTAGACTGAGTAAAAAAATTGGGTATGTCTATTTGAAAATGAAAAGTTGACATCCAGTTGACATTCAAGTTGAAGTTGATTAAAAATAAAAACCATCTTGAGTTTGTCGTGTTTTATGAGCAATTTGGTTTTTAGTTCATTAAAATCGGACCACATAATAACAAAGTTGCAGCGTTTTGGAGTTTTAATCTCGCACCCTGTAGATCCGGTCTTATCTCGAATTCGAAAATTTTAGTGATTGCAGTAACCTCCCATTTTTTTTAAATTGTGATGGGGTTGGGGAGGTTTAAATCGGAAAGTATCTACGACTGGCGCTAATGCTAATTATTTTTTTTTAGGTGCCATATGCCATAAATCGACATACCTACCCCTACACACAGATTAGAAGATTTGCACTTTTTCTGTAAATTTACACTTTTGCTGTAAATTTACACTTTTTTCTGTAAAGTTACACTTTTTCTGTAAATTTACGCTTTTTCTGTAAATTTACACTTTTTTCTGTAAATTTACACTTTTTCTGTAAATTTACACTTTTTCTGTAAATTTACACTTTTTTCTGTTTTACACTTTTTCTGTAAATTACAAAATAAAAAAAGTTAGCAAATATCATGGCAGCTCTACGCTTTCGTAAGATGCAGCCGGAAACCGGACATTTAAAAAATATTAATTGACCATTTCCATTTATCTAGCAACTTTACGCATAGTTATACGTCCTACATCCTTCGTTGAAGTGTTTCACTTCTTTCTATAGAACCTGTTTCCATGTAGGTACTTATGCACTACCAGGAATAGGAATAACAAGGCCTTTCTTTTGGCCAGTTTTGTCACGGAAAAGCTTTGGTCATGATGAGCCGTGAATGCACCGCTGACAAAAACAATTTTGGCCATCTGTTTTCTCCGAACCCCCTAAATATTGGAAAGTTGGGCTGTCGAACAAACAATAATCCCTCTTGCAGATGTTTGTTTTGGTTAATTCCTTATTGCCTTACCTAATCTCATTTTTATTGAAATTCTATACAACACAGAAAAGTGTCCGTGTGAAGACATGTCCAGCAGAAATCGGGCATTTATTAAATTAAAATGAATGCTTACTTCACGGTTAGTAATTAATTAAAAACTTGTCATTATCTCGAGCGCATTTATACGGTGCGCTCCACTGGAGCGAGACGTTTTGGTTTGTGGATGGGAGTGTACCCTTAGGAAACATATAAATTCCCTTCGCGCTCCCCCCTCAGCGCCCTCTGTATAAGTATACGCTTGGACTGTCTTGAAAAGATGAGAATCGTACTGCGAATTCCAGTTCCTTAAGATCATGCGTCTCTCTTGTTCTAACATGACGGTTAATATCTCCATCTTTATAAAGCGAGAGGGGCTTATGCGCCCCGCAGAGAAGAAAGCGAGAAAGATAGCCCGCAGTCAACGTGGACTTGATGTTCAACTGTCACGTAATATCGACCAATCGCGAGCTGTAGTCCCTCCCATTTACTTAAAGGATAAAGAGCGACACTTTACATTAGAACGATAAGGAAAGCTAGTCTCAAGTCTCTTTCTAGCCGACGAGCCGGAGGTAAAAGCGTCCTTGTCGGCGAGTAGCTACTATAATAGCACCGGTTTAATGTGTATGTAGGTATACAGACAGTATGAGAGACCTAACCTTACCTCACTACTTACATACGCCAGCATGTGTAAGGTACAGTGTCAACACACATGTACGAGGCATGTGTGAACGTACACTCGGAGGATGGTTATTTAATTTACCGCTGGGACTGTACCCAACCATTTGCTGACTGTAGCATGGATAAAGGTTAATTACGGCATGGCCGTTTCAAAAGTTCAGGTAAATTTAAGACCCAGATGTAAATAAAGAGAAAATGTGACCACTTTTAATGAAACGTCTGCGTTTCACTTTTGCCGCCTTTGCCGACTAATTGATATTTTATGCGCTGAAATATGAAAGAGATACTAATTTGCAACACCTTCCCAAACGTTCTGTTTCATTATTAAACCCCCGCTAAATTAAATTACACAAACCTAATTTATTTTTCTTTTAATTATTGTGCTATCGCATTAACATCGAATTTATCGTAAACAAGTATTCTGCTGCACTCTATCAGATGGTTTCAACATACATAAAATGATAATGATGGAGTGATGGCTTATTTGAACGTGTCACGATAATATCAATAAATACAGACATCAAGGTTTCATGAGCATTTTTTCATTTACGGTGAAATTGCGGTAATGTGAGGAGGCAGGCAACCAGCTTTACCCGATGCGCGCATTACTGTGAACCGTTTGTGAAGACAAAAATGGGCAGTTAGGAAGCGGCTGAAACCTTTCCGCTTGTTATACAGTGTGGCCATAAAGTCCGGCCAACCCCCTGTATCTCTGGAACCGCTTTAGCTAGAATTTTGAAATTTGGAAAGTGGCTATTTGTCGAGAAATGACGCCGATTGCCAGTTGCATAATGTGCCGTGACATTGAGATATCAAACTTAGGTACTCTCCATTCATTTTCTATTGAAGTGACAGAACGTCAAAATTTGAATTTTAATGTTGGTATGAGGGAATTTTGCAAGGAATTTTACAGGTGAGTTGATAGAAGCGATTTCAATGCGATACGTCAAAACACATGACAAATGTCAAAATTTTGCAATTGCTCTGAATTGGCCCAAAATGGCCTTTGTGTGCGTGCAGTTTTGAATAAAGTGCAAAGAAAAATATTCACGAAAAAGCCCTAGGTACGTTTATCTATGATTCAAATTTTGGCGATCTGTCAAAAAAGTCCATTTTGATTACATTTTTGAAAAGCTAATTTTTTGTGTGTCGGATGGTGTCAAAATACAATATGGCTACCATAAGAGAATAAACAGTTGACTACCGTTACTCAAAATCTAGAAGTCCTAAAAAATTTCTGACTATGCCATTCAATTGACAGCTGTCAATAATATAAAAGTGACATTTAATAATTTAACCGACTTCGTACCTCTTACCGTTTAGAAGATGCCAGTGGTGAGCAGTGAATAAGGAACCAATCTGTATATATACACTCCTGAAGAAAATTTAACGCTTTAAAACTTTCTCCCTGACGACTTTTCTGCAAAACCAAAAACAGAGGAATTAGAAGCAAAAGTTTGTTTCGACAATTACCGTCTTTTGAGAGCGAATATCTCGAAAACGGTGCATTTTTCCTTAATAATGTATAATAGCAGAGTTGTAGAAAATTTCATAGGCTTTCATTTTCATGTAAGGATTTTTTCGCTACGACGCACCATGTTCGAGTTAATAATAAATAATAATAAACCAAAAAAGGGGACCTTTCCACCCCCCTCCCCCCTGAAGCGGACGGGGTAGGGGCGGGGACTTTTAGTATGTTTACCTCCTCACTGCCCCCAACACATTCCCGATGACAAAAATTCTCCCCCCTTCCATGTTCTCTACAACCCCTTCGTTGCCTGGACTAAAGGAGCACGAAAGCTTGCTCGAGTCCTCTTTGGCCGAAAAAAATCTACCATTTGACAAGTAGTGCAAACATGAGGAATCAACAAGGCAACCAAGAGACTACGAATCGTATTTTGCAGATTATTTTATAAATTAAAGTACTGAGTAAGTAGTGTCAAGTTGACGTTGTATAGTATTATCACTGTAATCACGATTTGATTGGTTACTGACTGGTACACTAAATGCTGCTTTGGATTGGTTCAAAATGACGGGAAATGAGAAAAATATGCTACGTAGATAGGTATTCGGTCTTATTTAAGCTTTTAGCGATGAATTCAATGATTTTATGCGAGAGAGTGACTGTGATTGTTTAATTGATTTCCCACAAATTTAATTTTAAATCAATTTCCTGTTATAAGTACAAATTTTAATTTAACTTGTTTCAAACTTCCAATTTTTTAAGTTAGACAAGCGATATGTAACATGTCGTCGGTACAAATGGTCTTCTAAGTGCAGTCTTCCACGTTTATAAGCACAGTTTGCAGGTTTCGTTGCAAATATCAAGTCATCGGTAAATAAAATACAAATTCCGTTATAATACATATTCGTTCCAAATTCCTTTTTTTTAAGTTTCCGTTTTCTTATTTTATTATGAAGTATGTTATCTTTGGGCCTAATCCTTCTTCGGTTTCAAATTATTCTGATTCCAGGTTGTTTCTTCTAACATACTTACTTAAGTCCTTGTTTGTCTGTACAGCCCGGTGCTTTTATCGTTTCCCACTATTGTACGGTCATATTCACCAACGTTGATTAACTTTAAAGGACCCTTAAAATGACAAAAATTAAGTGGTTTAACTAATAGGAAAAATGTCATTCTTGTCATTTTAAGTGTCCCTTAAAATTAATCAGCGTTGGTGAATACCATCAGGGTTAGAATCTGTGAAACCATAAGAATTAGTAAGTCGGCTAAATAAGAAAAAAGTTGCGTTTTTCTGGGGTGATTATCAATCTGTAAAAATCTGTAAAAATTCTCCAATATCTTCATTCGTTCTTGCTTTATCCTGAAAATACTGAGAATCGCGTTTTTTGAAGAAAATAATGTCGTTTCTTACGGTTGACGGCTTTAAATGTTGAAACATTTATATTTTTGACAGCTGTCAAATGAATGATGTTGACAGGAATTGTATCGGCCTTCTAGATTTTGGGTAACGACAGTCAATTTTTCTTATGGCCGCCATTTGGATTATAACACCACCGGACATGCAGAAAAATTAGCTATTCAAAAAAAATATGCCAAAGCTTGAGTCACACCATGTCAAGACGCATTTTATTACCGTTGAATTCATATGTCATAAGAGATTGAAAAAGTGGGTGTACTTTTTGAAAAAAAAAAAGTCGACTGTCGTTGCTCAATCAATTAGAAAGTTTCTGTCAAGGACATTCAATTGACATCTGCCAAAACCATAAATGCTCCAAGTTTCATTTAAATACCGTCAACCGTTCGAAAGATATTTCGGAAATACCCTGGGACAGGTCAACCTTATTTTTTTGCACGTTCTGTTTAACCGGAAATGGTACTAATTTTGATTTTTCAAATGGGATTATATTTCTTTCTCAACGGATTCGGAATCGGAACCAACGATTTTTTCTGAGCTGTCATACCCGATCGGAAGTTGAGTCTCTGTCACGTAGATTTTCAAAAACATCGATTTTCGAAAATCGAAAATACAGATCAATTTTCTTCTTTTTGACATCAATTCAAGTGCACAATAATTACGTTTACTTAAAAATTTTTTTTGCAACTTTGGCAGGTCTGAACATTTAAAAAATAAATAGAAATACTTAAAAAAGCTCAATTTATTTCGAAAAAACAAAGTCGAAATGTTTTTGCGTTTTTCAAAAATCTCAATTTTTCGCCGATTTCTTCGATGTTTTTGAAAATCTAGGGTGGCCGTGACTCTGACTCAATTTGCGGTCAAGTTATGACACATGTTTCTAACTCAGAAAAAATCGTAGATCCCGAATCCATTGAGAAAAATGTATGATTCCATTTGAAAAGTAGAAATTAGGGTCATTTTCGGTTAAACCGGAATTGCTAAAAAATATCTGACTATACCACTGGATGCACATCAAAAAAATAAGATTGACCCGTTCCAGGATATTTCCGGAATATTCCTGTCGAAAAAGTTCTTGAATTTATTCCTCATACTTTTGAGAAGTACTGTTTACCTACCTTGT
Organism: Pycnomerus fuliginosus; assembly: GCA_963924575.1. Taxonomy (NCBI): domain Eukaryota; kingdom Metazoa; phylum Arthropoda; class Insecta; order Coleoptera; family Zopheridae; genus Pycnomerus; species Pycnomerus fuliginosus. The sequence continues at coordinate 32,338,873 of OZ004620.1, forward strand.
TGTGATTCTTTTCATCGTCATTTGTCTCATTGTGCATATTTTTGTCACGTATACATTATGGTTCCTTTTTACCGATACTCATCAATTAGAGAAAAGTTGCGCTATTTTTTGGTGATCTGAAAAAAATTGTAATTTTAAACAAAAATCGTATCTTAATTGTTACTATTGATGCTATTTTTAATTTGGATGAAATGGACGTTTAATATTTTTGATAGCTGTTAATTGGACCGCAACGATAGTTGGTTTTTCTTTTTCTTATGGCTGCCATTCTGGATTTAAACACTGTCAACTGTTAGATACATAAAAAATTTACTTTTCTCAGAAATGTAAACAACATTCAACATATAGGTACTCTCCATTCATTTTCTATTCGCGATTCTAGCTAAGGAGGACGCCCTCTGGTGTGTGACGTCACAGTGAGGGAACTGTGGGAAAAGAGCCAATGAGGAGCGCTGAAATATATTGACAGACATTTTTGGTGACATTTGATTGGACGCTTCCAACAAAATATGCCTACGTGTGACGTCACAAAATTAATTTGAATCGCGAATTGAAGTGACATAGTGACGGTATAGGTAAATTTTCGCGATTTTGTGGTTCAAACCACAAATGCTTAGCTGCTATTGGTTCATTTACCACATTTCCTAGAAAGTTGTTTGATAAAATAGTCAAACCATTGCCAGTTTTCGACCTTCCTCCGTATGTAGGTTTGAAACAGGCAGAATTATGACGCTGCTGTTAGGCAACAGTCTCAGAGCTAAGTATTTGTGGTTCAAACTATAAAATCGCGAAAATTTGCCTGATGTTATTCCCCTGTAGTTACTGCAGGTACGATTATCTCCCCTTTTTAGGTTAGTATTAGGAATTCGTACCCTATCCATTACTATTTCCGTGCCGTACCTTCCTAGGTTCAATGACATTTCCACTCTGCTTTACCTCGCTTTAACTTTTTACTCCACTTTTTTATTAGTTACTTCTTGTATTTCGAATTTTCCTTATTCTCTTTCTTGTTCTAAATTTTTATCTCCATCCTCCTTATTTTCTGTATTTTCTTGTCCCGTATTTAGTATTCTTTCCATCGCCTTATTATTTTGTCTTTTTCTGAATGTCTTAAATAGGTACTCTATAGAATAGCTTCCTGTTTTTCCCATGCCTACAGTTTCTTACCTCTTTTTTAAAATCAATTCTTCAACCTTTGTAAGTAGGTACTTTTTTCATTTCTTCCACCAACTACTGTTTTTTGTGCTTGTCTATTGTTGTTGTTCCACGTGTTTCTTTATAACAATTAAATACTTGCCCCTAATCATAGGATTCTCTTACGAATTACTTAAGAAAAATCACAAACGTGTATCCAGCCGTTTTCTATTCATTTCCTCAAGACAACCTCAATATTGTAAAGAGGCAATGTACTTTGGTACCTAATTTATAAGCTCCAACTATTGATAAGAAAATCAAATAGAAATTGCTTCTCACAATTCTTAAAAAAAATCCCAAAATGTGAGCAAACCTTTAGGGTGGCATTTCATGTGTCGACATAAAAATTTACAAGTTAGCGCGCCGTAAATCATGAGATGGCCCTGGCAGTAAGATTCCTGCAATTATCACCCAAAACTTGACAATACTGCTAAACTGCTACAACGCATGCTACTGATGATTTGTGATGATAGTTTTGTCGTAGGTAAATGTTAATGTCCAACACAAGGCGAAATAATTCGATACATTTGTTAGAATCGGGACCTGAATACGATTGTAAAACCAAATTTCCTCCTTGCATTGTCCGAGGCTTGTTCTGCCACAAAATTATAATATAGCGCATCAGTGGCGATTTTTTTAAAAGCAAAAACCCCTAATAAAGTATAAAATAGACGTCGCAATCGCATTAAACCAAATCCTCTTCATAAAACCAGTTAAAATGCTAATTCGCTTTTCCTTTTCCGAACCATAACAACCAATTTACGCGGACAATTCACATAATGATTCATGTCCACTTTATTAATGTACCCTCATCGTTGCTCGTATTATATTTAACAGTTCGTTTTTTTACGGTTCGAAATATAGCTATTAATAATTTAATGCGCGCTACCCGACAAAAAGAAAACGATCTCGTTGAGCCGGTTTTTTCTCTTCGACCACACAAGTTCTCTTCTTCCCATCCCTGTTTGGAGCTGGAGTATGTGTCGGAGATGCAGAAAAATGCAGCCAAGAGACGATGTATAAGATGTTGTAAACGCAGCTATAAATGCCGCCTGTCGCGGATGAAACGGGAAGTCAGAGGGGAGCGCAGCAATAAGCTCGGAATTAGTCTGGATTTATCGATTACTTAGTGTTCCACCATTTTTATACGAGATCAGCGGCTCCTTTATGTGTCTACAGGGCTCTAGCCAAGAGTTCTCGCTATAAATTTCACATCGTCGATAATGTATAATTGATTATTTTATACATTAAGTATTGATTCAATCTAAAGTTAATAGATATTTATTTTATTAGGTAGGAGTTTAAGTTAGACATTATGTGACAGAGTATGGAAGTTTAAAAAGTTTAAATTAAATCCATACGAGTCTTATGCCAATTGGATTTCTCAATATTGGAAACTAGGGAATTCTGTCATACATGGTGTCATAGAAATGACTGTTATATCCTTGTCAACACAGTCATTTAAGTAATTGTCAAATGAAAATTGAAAATAAATTTTGTTTACAGTAAGTAACCAATCAACTCTTGATTACAGTGGTAATACAAGGGGCATAAGTATACTCTGTCCGGGATCCACGTAACCCTATTGCCATGGCGAAACATTGTGGAAACATTGTTTGTTGCATGGAAATAGGGTTACGTGGATCCCGGACGGAGTATAGTTTAAATCAATTGGTAATCCTACTACGAAAACTGACATTTTAAATGAAACTGCTATTAAAAATTGTAAAAATAAAAATATACCCGAAGTAAATAGTAAATACATATTTAATCAGATTTAAACCGAAAAATGTTGAGTAATTTTAAACTGTAGGCATCTTGATGTAATTACAACTAACTTCACTTGACGATCAACTCTTGGAATGTAATTTTGTAACCCTTTAATATCCCCCTAAAAATAACGAGAAAACATAAGGAACTTAACATTATTTTAAACACTCGCTCGTATCGTCGTATTGCTTCTCTACTCTGTCCGTCGGAAAACTTGAGAACGGATTGAGATATCGAGCTGAAACTTGCTATTCAGCTATTCAGTAAGGCGGGGATTGCTTTTGGGCGATATCGGAGCAAGGGGGTGGGAGTTAGGGGTGAAAAAACAAAAAAACCATTAATTGCAATAGCTCGAGAACTAGTGGAGGTAGATACCTCAGCAAGATTGCTGAAACTTGGTATTTACGTTCGACCTTCAAGTCTGCTGAAGGTGATGGGGTGCCAATTTCGGGGGATGAAAACAACAAAGAATATGATAACTCCGCAAAGGTTGCACGCAGCACGCACCTATTTGAAACTAAACGTAGGTATACACACAATCATATACAGTTTGTCTCAGAATTATGGGGACAACAGCTAACCACAGCTTCCTTAGGTACGTTAAAATAAGAGAACAAGTAAGTATCAGTTTTTGTCCTAAAATGGATTATTTGGAAGCTGTGCCCCCCTAAAAGGACACCCCAAAAATCAGTTTTTTCGAATTTCCTCAAAAATTATAACAAATTAGATGCAAAATGGCGGACGTGACAAATTTAAATATTATAACAAATATCAGTTTGAAATTTGGAACATACCTTGGCGGCATAAAGTTCTTTATTGTGACTTTTTTTCAGGTTTTCAGTAACATCAGAGGCTTGCGTTCTTATGGGGAATTTGCATTTTTGGAATTTTCTTCTGTAAACGTTTTTTTTTGACGAAGTGATAAGAAGACTATCATCGCCAGTCTACAATTCATCAAAAAGTACTCTTGTTGCATGTTGTTAAGATGCACCGTTTTCGAGTTAAATGCTCTTCATTAATTTACTGCAGGAGAATTACAAAATAAATCCAACTGATAACTTGAATTGTTCTACATGGAATCAACGTTAGATAAAATCTTAAAATAAAGCCCTGAGAATGTATTGCATCTTTTTGAACTCCAATTTTTGAATTTGGTGATAATTCAATTTTAGCTTTACTTTATCAAACTTAAATGCGATGTCGTCATAAATTCCGACCGAGTGTTTCTTGTATCTAAGGGTTGAACATCCCATTTAAGTTTGATTAAAAGTAAAGAAAACTAAAATTGCAAGAAAATTGTTTTAAAATTGTTTTGCCCCAAATTAATGAAGGTCAGTTGACTGTAAGACCATGCATTCTAGCGATATTTAGCAAGAGTACTTTTTAGTGTATTGCGGAACGCCGATGACAATGCTATTGTTGCTTTGCAAAAAAAGCGCGCACACCAAAAAATAATGCAAAAAATGTGTAGGACCCAACCAAGAACGCACGCCTCTGATGTTACTGAAAATCTGGAAAAAACAATGAGAATGAAGAACTTTATGCCGCCAAGTTATGCTCCAAATTTCAAACTGATATTAGTTACAATTTTTGAGGAAATTCGAAAAAACTGATTTTTAGGGTAAACTTTTGGGGGGATAGCTCACACATAATCCATTTTAGGACAAAAATTTATTCTTATTTTTTGTCTTATTTTGACGTAAGGAACCTGTGATTAACCGTTGTCCGTATAATTCTGAGACACCCTGTATCGGTGAAATAAATCAATCGGACAAATAGGGTGGAAATTAGGAGTTGCAACTCGAAATTCCGCTTAGTAAGTTAATAAGTATTGGTCGAAATACTATGAACAACCACCCGTGCGGTTGGGTGCCCATCGGGCGCGTCCCCGGGTGGTGGATAGGGGAATGGCCAGTCCGCTGGTTAGTTACGGCCATACGTGCAGACCTGGGGCTTAAAACCCTCACGTGTCTGTACCAAAGCCGCTACCGCGAACCAACCCCTCTGAGACACCGGGCGCCCTCTCAGAGTAATAGCCTTACCCTCATGCGCCGGGCTCCATGAGGGCGGACCGAATTCCCGGGGTTAACTGGGAATTTCAGACCAGATTTAGGAGGATACTGGAGGGCCTCAATGCGGCAAATAGGGTCGAAAGACACCCATAGCTGCTCTGAGACTTCGGGACCTAGCAGTCTGAACAGAGGGACTGGAAGACTGATACTTCTGTTGTCTGTACGGAGGGTGAAAAAAAAAATATCTCGCGGTTGCGATAGGGACAGGTTGATAACTGGACCTATCAGACTTTTGTGACTAAGGACTAATTGTGACTGATGGGACTGAAAAAGACACCGCAGTTGCACAGGTACCGAGACACTGGCAGACCCTCAGGGACTGTGGCACCAACAACCAGTTGTGGCTGATGGGGCTGTCCATCAGGAACCATCGGCCACACGGGGGGAAGATGTCTGCAGTCTGTACGGAAGGGTAGTTATAGTGCTGCGCAGGACGCTAGGGACTAGTTGTGACTGATGGGACTGAAAAAGATACCACAGTTGCACAGGTACCGTGACACTGGCAGACCCTCAGGGACTATGGCACCAACAACCAGTTGTGGCTGATGGGGCTGTCCACCAAGAACCGTCGGCCACACTGGGGGAAGATGTCTGCAGTTTGTAACATAGAGGGACATAAATTGATACCTCAATTGAACCCTTTAAGGGTACACTTTAAGCTGCCTTCGACACCAAGAAACCAGGTGTATCCGGCAGGGCTGAAAAGACCTGCCGGTTATAGTGGGTTCGCGGGACGAAGCATCAACAAACTCCCTAGAGAGCAGAAGTACCCGCCGTGGTATAGCAAAGCGGGGTGGCTTTTCTAGCACCCGATTAACGCTATTCAGTTTCTACAGCAGAAGTACTGGGTCTTTGCAGAACCGGGGTTCCTGTAGGAAATGGATAACTGTCACAGTGCGGGCATAATGGACCATAAGGTCTGAATGCAGCGGACCCGTCAGGGAAACGCACCGCAGAACGAAATACGATACGATGAACAACCAATGTAAGTAAATACGCAAGAAGATATGTAACATCGCAGAAATAAATCACACCTGTAAGTAAATCATAAATTAGAGCATATGGGGGTAGTGAAATAGGGGATTCGGGTTTAGGGGTTGAAACGTTCATGAAGTTCTGTAATTTGACACAGAAAAGCAATGTCTGCTGTGAAACTGTGACGTCCTACACTTTGTCTCTTCGAGAAAACAAGAGTGAATTTTATGAGACATTTATAGAAGGGGATGAAATTTAGGGGTGGAAACTCGAATTTTCACTGAATAATGTAGGGTTGAAATTAATAGCATTCGATAACTTTCTTTTGATGGTTCAAAAAAGGTCTTAATCATCATTCGCGAAAAACCAGCCTTAAAGGCGCTACAATTCCCAACATGCAGAAACACTTAAGAACTATGCTCAACATATCAAGGCTGAATTTGGTGTGTCAATTTACAGTGATACTGTAGGCAGATGGTCAAATTTTCGTTATGATCTGACAAGGGGGAGGAAATTTAAGGGTTGAAACTGGAAGTATTTTGAGGTAATGGTGGAATAAAATTATGGGGTTCGATAGATTTCGGTCAACCGACCGCTGAAAAGAAGTCTTAGAGCGGATTGTATAAAAAATAATCGTGGGGATAATCGCGTTTTATGCAACAGTTTCTATGTCTGAGCGTGATCTGAGCCAATCAGAAAACTCGTTGCCTAGCGACTAATCCCGGTATTAAATTTAATGCAGAGATTACTTTTTATACAATCGACCCTTATACTCATGAGTCTTCAACCTAAAATCAACCCCTGGGCTACTAACAATCCCTAACACCTAACAAGCGGAGTAAATACATTTAATTTTTTTTTTCGGATTTTTTTGGAATTTGTCGGTAATTTTTCAACCTCTTTTACGATGTGTGAACCCGCAAAAAACAAAATTTACGTAGGTAGCTTTTTATCTTTTTTTGGTAATAAGTTTTGTTCAGTTGCTTTATGTTTACTTTTTCCACTTTTTCGACCCCCGTCGCAATATTTCAATTCAAACCTCCCAAAATCTTTCTCTAATTCTCTAATTCTACTTAACTGAGATTAATTCTCATCCCCTTTGACTTTTCAACCCCCTAAGTGCTAATTTTGCAAAATTCCACGTAATTTCGTGTTTCTTCGGGAACAAGTTGTATTCATTTGAATTGGGTCTACCTTTTACAACTGTTTAGCCTTCTTCCCAATAGATTCAACCCTCACAGGTACATGCCGTCCCGAGGTACGGTATAGTCTCCCCTAACTACAGTTAATTTTCACCCCTCTTGAATTTTCATCATTCTTCGCGCAGAGCTCCATTTTGCAAAGTTCGCTGAATTTTGTTTTTTTTTTTGGTAATGCTCATGATTTACTTATTTGGATTATATTTTCATTCTCTATAACTTTTCAACCCTCTTCACAATATTTCATCATTCATGTTACTTTTGGTACTTCTACTTAACTTAGTCCTCTCATCCCCTCCCCCAATATTTTTCAGTCCCCAGTAGTGCAAACTCTACAATGTGATAAAGATCTACAGGGATACACATCGCTTTGATGTATATCTTCCAGTGGTTTTTAAACTGTCGATATCTTGATGTAATTATAACCAACTCACTCGACGATCAACTTTTGGAATGTAATTTTGTAACGCTTTAATATTTCCCTAAATATCACGAGCAAACATAAGGAACTTAACAATATTTTAAACACTGAATATAATTGGGTCCTCTTTTTTTATGTTTTCAATTTATCAACTTACGAAATGCATAGCTATTCTAATAAATAACGATAGCGATAAGAGTTATTCACCTAAAATAAGTGCTTTATAGTAAAATTTATTCATATCGGATTAACGTTAAAATACGGTTGAAATAAAATTCAACCACTGTGGTCTAAATGTTTAAATGTTGAAATAATTCACTTCAATTTTGTGCCGTGACAGTAGACAACTGACTGACAACTGACAGCGGCGATGCGACGTTTTCAATCTGTAATAGTATATTAAAAAACACGTTTCATAAGGCCAATTATTATCGCACGAGGAGTTTGGACAACGAGGGCGAAAAGCCCGAGTTTTACAAAATCCGAGTGCGATAAGAGCCTTATGAAACACGTTTTCTATACAATTTTTTCTATTTCTGATACCCAGTTTGTTAATTTTTTCAAGAAAATTCAGATTGTCATTTTCGCATTCACATTAGAGAACGCGTTGTTTATTAGGAAACCGAAATAGAAAAAATATGAGTCGTCATCTCTTGATTGCCTCGTTGTGTCCTTATGGATTCACAATTCGTCAAATGCAGATTTTTTCGGCCAAAAAAGACTTGAGCGCACTCTCGTCCTCTTTTTAACCTAAAACAATCTAAAATTTTGACTCGTATAGTTCAACCCCTCGGACGTGAAGACCCACGGCAATCAAGAAACGACTCATCATATTGCATACTATTGAAAATTCGACCTTTACTTTAATTGACGACCCTCGAAAGGCATTTTAGAGGGAATTCGTGGCTCCCTTTAATGTCTTAGTCCGTGGCAATCAACGGCTGGTACTAAGTATGGCGTGATATGTACCCCACAACCACAGGCCGACAGCCATCTATATTACCACCCCACACAATGATCATCGCGTGCGAACACCGTGTCGTGAGCGAATTAAATAACGTTGCTCAAAGATTTACCGCTGACGCGCGAGGAGTCCATTACTTATGGAACAATGGTCACGAACGTCCATGATTCACGACGTTTGAGTGTGTTGCCGCCAACCACTCGCTGATGCTTGTTTGATACTAGTGGTTTGCTCTGCTCCTGTTGGAGACCTTCCAACTGACTGTTCCAAGAAGGCAGGAATTGCCTTTTTATTGTTTTATGTGTTCGTAAACCGGAAAATTATCTCCGCCTGACACGTTAATTAAATGTGCATGAAAATGGTGGATGTGCCGGGATAGTTGGATGCATTTATTAGCAGAAGAGGGGTGCCTGCAAAATTGGTGGAAGCGCCGTCGTTTAACGTAATGATTTCCGTGATTGTTTCTTGCGTTTCTGGTTGTTATATCGTGTGTATTTTAGAAACCGGACCGAATTGTACCGAGGTTATAAAAAGACCTTTTTACAAAAATTGTCATATAACAAGCAGCAAATTATATTTCCATTAAAAATTCTGGCCCAATCAATAGACTGTGTGCAGTTTGTCAGTTCAAACAGTTATTTTAGATTAAGATAAAAAAGCAATGATCTCTCAAATTTTTTTTTTAATCTGGGAAATGTGGCCACTTGCCCCAAAAGTGGGGTATTGTAGCCATGGTCATCAGACACAATGGTCACTGGACGTTATTTTACAAATTCAAAAAATTCTGTCGACGTTTCCTAAACACTTTTGTTGCGTATTTAGATAAGATATCAACTACTTTCTTTTCAAGTTGAGACATTCAAATTCAAGTCCTTTTCCTCATCACTTCAAATTTTGTCGTTGTCATCATCGGTACTTATAGGATGTCCCAGAAGTGCGTGGACGGAAGATTGCTCCACTTCTAACGCAGTGGCGTATATACAGGGTGTCCCACTTAGGAACCATGAACCAAACTTGCATTTTTTTAAACGGAACACACGGACTATTTTGCATTTTTTGGTTAGATCTGATCGTTCGAAACAAGTTTTGTATAGCATACGTTGTCAATTTCAAGGGCTGGCAGTAGATTTCTTTATTACTTTTGCCTTGCGGCTTGTAATGAGCCCTGCCATTTCTTACATTTTAATTATACTATAGTGGATGTTGCATATTTTTTAGTATTTATTTTTTTTTTACTGCTGTTTATTGTTTATGGTATTTACAAAATAATAATATTTAAACCAAATTCAGAGACTTCTTCTCCAGGTTATCTTCCATTTCTGTCTTCTCTTTCCTCCCCTTTCCTTATTTCTCTCACCCTCTCTACATCCTTCATCCATTCTAGTCCTGTTTCTCTTTCGCTCAATATGCATTTTCTCTCCCTTTCCTCTTCTTTCATTCCCACGCACTCTTTCAGCATATGCTCTATCGTCTCTCTTGCTTCCCCACATACACACTTTCCCTTCCTCTTCCAAACAGAACTTGTTTTCTCTTTCCTCATTTCCGTATCTAAACGTAGCTATCATTCTTTTCTCACTCGCACTCACTTTATCCAAGTAGCTCGGTAGCCCCTAACATATGATGTCCTTATACTTTGCATTATACCTTGATTCTTTTATTCTTGTTCTCCTCTCTTGTATATCTATGTCTGTATCTCTCTCCCACATCGCTCCGTTCATCCATCTCCCTTGTTCTCTGCGTCATTCGATATCTTCCCAAGCGTATTCATTTCTCTCGTAGCATTTTCGTCTTTCCTTCCTTTCTTTTTTTCTCTCCTCTTCTCCTTCCTACACTTCTTCACTCTCAACTTGCTCCTTTTTGTTTCTTCCCTTATTATATACTCCGGTGTCTCTCCATCCACTCCCAGCACCCACTTGAAATACATTTCCTGCACTCTCTCCACCTTCTCTTGTACTTTCCACCCCCAAATACCAACAATAACTCTTCACTAAACTATCAAACATCATTCCCCTTCTCTTAAAATCGTGCCCGAACTTTCTCTCTCCTATTCCCCAGACCATTCGTGCCACCTTATTTGCTTTTTTAACCAGTTCTCTTACAGGCGTTCTCATTGTGTTCCTCTCATTAAACACATATAGCACTGGGAAACGAAACTTTCGCCTTACGCATAGATTGAAAAATTCAAACGTTGCTTTATTGTGAATTTTGAGTTCAATCTGCAAAAATTGTTTGAAAAATTACTTCTCGGATAGCCTTTACTGGCAGCAATTTGTAATAATTGTGTGGACAGTAGCAATTATTTTAGTTGTGAGGGAAGACTAAAGTTTCATTTCCTTTTAGTATACCCTAAATATTTAAATTCACTTTCTTGCTCTATTATCCTCTCGTTCCACTTCCACACCAGGCAACACACGATAGTGTATTAAACGTTTATAGTTATCCTCAATCCTCCGCATATATACGATTTAAAAGAAACGTTAAATTATTGGGAAAATGTCCGCGCGGTAGACGTTTTTTTTATAGTATCCTGTATTAGAGTATTATTCGTTTAAGAGCCACGATCAATAAACGATACAATTCAACATATTTTATACGTATATTTGATATTAAATCAAAACGTATATATTTGACGTATATAATACCCCAGTTATTTACTTTTGTTTAACGTTGCAAAGGACACTTAATTTAACGTTTACTGTTACGTGTATAATACCTCCCAATAACTATTTTAATACACGTATAATTTTATTATGCGTTTAATGTATGTAACCTAAAGTTAACAGTAATTTTTGCTCACTATCAAGATGTTTGGCCAACTTCGTTGCTCTAAAAAATTAAATAAAGATCAATGTTAAATAATTTGAAATAAAAATTACCTTGAACGCCATACGTATGTCTTTAAAGGCCCAATTAAATTTTACGGCTACTTTGTCATGCAGTCACTTAGAAATTTTATCATATTCATAACTGCATCCCGTTCCTCTGATACAAGCCAAACGGCACTTCTATAACACAATAATCTAATTAAAAAAGCTGTTCAAAGAATTAGATACCTATACCTACCAAAGTGGTGGAGCAATAAAAAGCATCCCCTGCTGTTTTAACTTTAACTAAATTAATCTGGTCGGCACGCACTTAATTTTTATGTTACTGTACAATGATGGCGGCCTCTTCACAGTTGTGTTGTTGAGGAGTTGAGGTTGAGACTTGAAGTCGTGTCGTGATCTGTGAGGGGACTGCGCGCGCAGAGCATTTTCAGGATGTGCAGCCAATAGCAGAGCAGAACTTTCTCGATTTCGGCCGAATTTAAGCGATCACAAGAACGAATAACATAAACGAAATTGAAACGTTTATTTTATACATGAAATAAACGTATGTAAATGTTAAAACCTTTAAAACACGTACTTAGTTTACCAGCAATTTATATATTCAAATGAAACATTTATCAAACGAATAAAGTATTATAAATATTATAGTGTATAATGGTATATTTTAAACCATTTAAATACAAGGCGTTTTATACGTTTCAATAAAACGGTTAATAATATGTTACAAAATTTTTAAACCTTTATATTACGTTTAAGAAAACCGTTGAATAATCGTGGCAATAATCGTTTATTATTGGACGATATTATACACAATGTATATGAAAAGCGTATAAAATATACGTTTCATGAATATATATTATACGGATTCTGTAAAAATCGTTTACAATATACGTTTCCACCATATCCCTTACGAAAAATATACCATTATTACGTTTATTAAACGTTCATTATACCACCGTGTGTTGCCTGGGACTCGCTTTCTTTTGCCCTTCCTCTTCCTTTCCTGAACACCATCATCTTGGTTTTTTCCACATTTACTTCCAACCTTTTTCTCTTCATATATTTCTCTGCAGTTCTTATCATTTCTCTCATCCCGCTCTCCTCATTCGCTACTATCACCAAGTCATCCGCATACGCCAAACACCATGATTTCTCTTTGCCCACCACAATCCCTCCTGCCTGCGCCTTTTCGAATACTTCATAAATATCATTTATAAAGATTGTAAACAGCGTTGGGCTGAGTGGGCACCCCTGTCTTACCCCTTTCCTCGTCAAGAAACATTCGCTCTCTATTCCATTCACCCTAACTAATCTTTGTCTCTTACTCTCTTCGTAAATTCCTTTTATCCTCCTTACTAGATCCCCACTCAGTCCTGTTTCTCTCATGTGCTCCCACAATCTTCCCCTGTCTACAGTGTCAAACGCTGCTTTGAGGTCCACGAACAACGCGTACATCTTCCTGTTTTTTTTTATTTCTCTTCCTGCAAGATGGTTTAATATGTACACGTTGTCGATTCTGAAACCTGACTGGCCATTTGGCTTCAAGCTCTTCTTTCTTTCTAATTTCTCTTTCATTCTTTCCCCTAGTATCATTGCATACAATTTATACCCTGTGTTCAGGAGGGTTATCCTCCGGTAATTTTTTACTGCTTTTGCGTCTCCTTTCTTGTGTATAGGGCAAATTACCCCTTCTCTCCATTGCCGGGGAAATCCCTCTCCCTTTCATACTTCATTCAGAATCTCGACCAGCCTGTCTATCATCTCTTCCGTATTGTAAATTCACGCTTCATTCTTTATCCCATCCCTTCCAGGTGCTTTCTCCATCCTCTTCTTCCCCTTCTTTTTTCTTCTTCTCCCTCTAAAAGCTTTACAAAATGCCTTCTCCATTTCTCTATCTCTATCTTTCCCATGCCATCTTCTCTCCCTTTTGTCCTCTCTTGATTTATATATTTTTTTTATTTTTTTATTATTTATTTGTCTCGACCGAAGTCTTCCATTTCAATTGGCGCTCGCTTTCGCAGTGGCATTGGTTAACTTGGAGGCCTCGGATCACCCTATACTTCCACGCTTCTTTCTCTGTTCTTATAGGTACTTACTTCTTATCTTTTGTTTTTCTTTTTCCTTCGTTTATCTTTTCTTTTCCTTGCATTTCTTCTTGTTGTATCCTTCTTTGGCCTTTAGGTATTCTTCCCTTTTCTTAATTTACTTCTCATCCCTCTTTTTGCCTTCTTACATTCTTTATCAAACCATCCACTTCCATATCCCTGACTATCTTCCCTTTGTATTATTTCCTCTCTTCTTACTGCTCCTCTTATAATTTTCTCCAGCTCTTTGATTTTCTCTTCTACCCCCTTTACTTCGAATTTTGCTTTTCCCAGTTTTTGCCTGCATTCCTTGATTGTCTCTTCGTCGCATCTTTCTTTTTCTATTACTTTTTTTGTTATGCTTCTCTTATTTCGATCTTCTTTCTCTTTTTTTATTTCTACCTCTAACGGCATGTGGTCTGATTCCACCCTTTCCCCAATCCTGAACTTTTCAACCTCTACCAACGCCTCTTCATTTACTAATACGTAGTCTATTACAGATTCCTCATTTGCTCCTACATACGTAAACTCCTCCTTTTCATTTCCTTCTTTGTTTCCGTAGAAAATCTCCCACCCCTTTTCTTCAGCCAGTTCCTCCAGTAGGACCTATTCTTCCTTCTTTATTTATTGATTTGTCTTTTGTTTCTCTCCTTGCTTTCCTCTTGTTTTCTGTTCAGGTTCTTGCCCCCTTCTCCCCTAACCTTGCATTAAAGTCCCCCACTATAAGAACTCTTTCCTGTTTCCGTTCTTCTATTTTCTTTTTCATCGTTTTCATGTCCCTGCTGTACACTGTCATTATTTACCATTTCTTGTTATCTGTTATCATTTATCACGTTTCTTTCCATTATATCTTCTTCTTCCACCTTTAAGTTTTCTTTTATTTCTTTGATTGCCATTAAAATTCACCCTTTTGCCTTTGAAGGGCTAACGAGTGTCCTAAAAAAACCGAACGAAATATTTTTGGGAATAACTCGTGCATTTCTTATCCGATTTAGATAAACCTGGCTTTAAATTAAAGGTAAAGGAATCAGGCTTTCGAATTGTAGTAGTGGCCTTAGTGTTAGTGATACTTGTCTTAAAGGATCATTTTTATTTTAGGGGCGTGAGTATTGGTCAGTTATCAACCAATCGTTATGAGGCAGTGGTCGGAAGTAATGCATTACAAGTAATGCATTACTGTAATGCAATTACTTTAGCTGGTAATGAGTAATTGTAATGCATTACTTTTTTTAAATAGTAATAGGTAATTGTAATGCATTACATTTTTTTAGTAATTGTAATGGAAAACCATTACTTTTTCCATTACTTTTTTTACCCTTAATTGATAAAGGCAAAAATAAAAATTTTATGAAGAATTCTGTGAAATGAAATAAGCACCACAGGAAGTAGCTAGGTAAAGTTTGTCAAGAAATAATTGAACAGCCATAAAGACAAACCTTTTAACTTAAGCCGACCGCCCGTTGAGGTTGACAATGCAGGGGAATTCCCTCATAAAGTCTTGTACGGCGCTCTCGTAGTTGAACACTTGGCTGTGTAGAAAGATTTATGGAGGGAATTCCCCTGCATTGTCAACCTCAACGGGCGGTCGGCTTAAGTTAAAAGGTTTGTCTTTATGGCTGTTCAATTATTTCTTGACAAACTATACTACTGGTATCAGAGTTAACCCTAACCCAGCGGGGTTCTGTTTACCTACCGCCTCCCAAGCAAACATTGATGCATTCTGAAGAGGTTTTCCTGCTATTTTTAGTAGCGATATTCTCTGCAATTACTCCGGATTAAATATTTCTACAGAATTGAAATAATTTCCTAGCTGAAGAAAATAAAACTAACTTTAGACATCTCACGCAGTGGTAAATTTTGAAACGCAATTGTTATTCAAATTAAATTAAAATTAAATAATAAATTTACTGTTTTAAAATAATACACCTACAGTTTTCTTTATAACGTGGCATTTTTTAAAATTCCAATTAGAGTTGGCCGTGTCTGGAATGACGTATGTTTCAATTTACTGCAGATCTCAAAATCTGTCAGCTACAATTAGAAATTTAAGAAATGTCACGTTAAAAGTAATGTATAAAGTAATGCATTACATTTATTAAGTAATTGTAATTGTAATGCATTACTTTTTGAAAAAAGCCAACGGAAGATGTATATCAATGCGATGTATATCTCGGTAGACGTTTATCAAGATAATGTGTATGTAGGGGCGGCTGGTCTTACTGGTGGAATCGGGTGCAGATTTTATCAATCTGCACCTAGTAGTAGTGCCTCCGCAAACAACTGCCATATTAGCCCTAGTTGATGAAATAAGGGCTGCTTTTGAGGAAGCTCAGTATGCGGTCTGCTCCTTCCTGGACCTATCGAAGGCCTTCGACTGTGTTTCTCATACCATACTATTAAGAAAACTTTATACTTTCAATATTCATCCTAATGCGACTAAACTTATTTCATCTTTCTTGATAAATCGAAATCAGATAGTAAGGGTAGGATGCGCGGTATCCGACAGTCTGCCCTTGAACTATGGTGTACCCCAAGGCTCTGTCCTGGGGCCCTTTTTATTTCTAGCTTATATAAATGACTTTTCCGATTACATGGGAGGAAGATGTGTTCAGTTCGCTGATGACACAACCCTCCTCTGTAGAAGTGGAGCACTGTCGGACGTCCTAATTAATAATGCAGAAGCACAGTCGAAGGCCTCCCAGTGGTGTGCGGCGAATCAGCTTACTTTAAATTCAAACAAAAGTACTAAAATGTTATGTACTTTAAAAACCGTTGATCTTCCCAGAGATTGTGCTACGTCAGTGAAGTTTTTGGGAATACATTTAGACTATGCACTAACCTGGCAAGTACACGGAGATGCACTAGCGAAAAAGCTATGCAAAAACCTGTATTTGTTTAGAAATCTAGCCAACAAAGTACCAAAATCCTCATTGAGAAATGCATATTTTGCACTAATAGAAACACATATAAACTATGGCCTGCTGTTGTGGGGACATTCGAGTATCACGAAAAGGATTTTCAAACTCCAGCGAAAAGCAATTAGAATATTGGGGCAACTAAATTTTCGGGTTGATTGTCAACAAGAATATGTACAACAGAAGATCTTAACCGTGCCTTCACACTATATACTTCTGGCTCTACTTTCTATAAAAGCTAACATAAGCAATTTTGAGGCACATAGAGACATCCACACTTATGACACAAGAAAGAAAAACGACCTATGTTGCAAAAAAATCAGATTATCCAAATCTATGAGCAACGAATATTGCGGGATAAAATTTTATAATGCGCTTCCGAGCAATGTAAAAGAATTAGACCTCAAACAGTTCAAAAAATATATAAAGGACTACTTGCTCGCAGAAGCTTTCTATAACTTCGACGATTTCATTGCTCGCTGTAAAAATATGTGATAAGTATGTACCTGTATTTTATATCTTGTGTTGTCTGTTATTGTTACAAGTAATGTTATTTTATATTGACGAACCTATATGTATACACATTTGTATATCGGAAAGGAAAATAAAATTATTACTGTATTACTGTATTAAACGCACAGATGTGTCAAAAAGGCGAAATGTAAAAAAAATGTTTTTACAAAATTTAAAAATAGAAAATGAGCAGGACTGAGTAAATGAAAAGAATTACCGGAATTAAAGCAAAATTTGGCGAATTTTGAAAAATTAACACTCGGGGCTGAAAAATTGTGAAAAGGGATGAAAGTCAAGAGGAATGAAAATTAAGTGTGATTAAGTAGAATTACGAAATAAAACATGAAAATAACCAAATTATGCAATTCAAACTTTTGTGGGGGTTGAAATACGCCCTTATACCTATTGCGAAGAAAATTGAAAAATTGTAAAAGGTAAACTGAATCCCAAATGCGCTCAATTTCATGACCGACGAAAAACGAAATAATGGCAATTTTGCAAAATTAGCACTTAGGGGGTTGAAAAATCGTAAAGGTGGATGAAAAGTCAAAAGGTATGAGGATTAACCGTGGGTAAGTAGAATTACGGAAAATAACACCAAAATGACCCAATTATGTAAATTTTTAAGAGTTGAAACATTGCGAAGGGGGATGAAAAAAGTGAAAAATGTAAACATCATCCAAATAAACACTTAGGGGGTTGAAAAATTGTAAAGGGGGATGAAAAGCTAAAGGGGATGAGAATTAATCATAATAAAGTAGAATTATACAAAATAACACGAAAATAAGCCAATTATGCAAATTTGACTTTTGGGGGTTGAAACATTGCGAAGGGGTCGAAAAAGTAAAAAAGCAAGAACAATCCATATGAGTAAAATTCGGTAAAATTTATTACCGAAAAAAGACAAAACTGCGCGAATTTTACAAAATTAACGCTCGGGGGGGAGAAAAATTGTTAAAGGGGATGAAAAATCAAAAGGGGTGAAAATGTACTGTAGTTAAGTAGAACTAGTGAAAATCACACGAAAAAGAAGCGGCCTGTGAAAATTTTGTTCTTTGAGGGTTCACATATCATGAAAGGGGTTGAAAGACTGTGGATGGGTTAAAAATTAATGAAAATGACTTTGAATTATTAACAAATCAGAAGAAAGCAAAAAAAAAAAAATAAAAAGTATTTATTCCGCTTGCTAGGGCTTAGGGGTTGTTAGTAGCGTAGGGGTTGGTTTTAGGTTGAAGACCCATAGTACTTTTTTCAATGGTTGACCGAAATCTATCGAACCCTCTAATTTTATTCCACCACTTACATGAACAAATTTTCAGTTTCAACCCTTAAATTTCATCCCCCTTGTTAGATATTAATAAAAATTTGCCCATCCGCTTACAGTGGCGCTCTAAATTACCACATCAAATTAAGCCCTGATACGTTGAACAGTTTTTGAGTTCTCGCATTTTTGTGTTTCTGCATGTTAAGGGGTTGTACCGCCTTTAAGGGTCGTTTTTCGCGAATAATGAATAAGATCTTTTTTGTACCATCAATAGAAAGCTATCGAATGGTATTATTTTCAACTATACATTATTCATTGAAAATTCGAGTTTTCACCCCTAACTTTCATCCCCTTCGATAATTTTCTCCTAAAATTCACTCTTCCCTTCTCGAAGAGACAGTGTGTAAGATGTCACAGTTTCGCAGAAGATATTGCTTCTCTGTGTCAAATTGCAGGGTTTTATGGACGTTTCACCCCTAAACTCCAACCCCCTATTTCACCACCCCCACATGCCCTAAAGGAAGTTGTGTTTTCAATTTCACCACCCTAACCCAATTCATTGAAAAATTCCGGTGATTTGTAGATTCATGTTTTCAACCCCTCACGATTTCACCCCTTCATGATTTACAGGGGCGAGTTTATTTTTCCGGTGTTACATAACTCCTTGCGTATTTAAGAACCCTGTAATTTTATGCTACCATTTACTTCAAGAAATTCCAAGTTTCAACCCTTAAATTTCATCCCCCTTGTTAGATTTTAGTGAAAGTTTGTCCATCCACCTACAATGTCACTGAAAGTAGTTTTTGAGTTCTCGCATTTTTGTGTTTCTGCATGTTAGGGGTTGCAGCGCCTATACAGGGTGTCTCAGAACGCTCGCACCATATTTTAATGGAGTATTCACAATTAAATTTTGAGTTAATTCGTGTTTTTGAAAATTTCCAGGGTCCAATAGTTCTCGAGTTATAACGGATTTGAGAGGACCAATCAGCTTTAGGCTCTGAATTGCTACAATAGGCAATTTAATGTTAGATGCACTATTTCCTAGGTAACAAGATACTATCAATGAAAATTTAATATTGTTGTATCTTGTTACCTAGGAAACAGTGCATCTAACAATAAGTTACCTTATGAAGCAATTGAGAGCTGAAATCTGATTGGTCCCATTAAATGTCTTATAACTGGAGAACTGTTCGACCCTGGAAATTTTCAAAAACACGGATCGACTCAGAATTTTATTCTGAATACTCCATTAAAAGGTGGTGCGAGCGTTCTGAGACACCCTGTATAAGGGTGGTTTTTCTCAAAATATGAATGACACCTTTTTTGAATCATTAATGGAAAGCTATCGAATGACGCCAATTTCGACCAATACTTATTAAGCAGAATTTCGAGTTGCAACCCCTAATTTCCACCCCATCTGTTCGATTTTACGAAAAACGCATCCCCCGCAAGATTTCACCAATATATGTGTATACGTTGAGTTTCCGACAGCTGCGTGCAACCCTTGCGAAGTAATCATATTTTTTGTGGTTTTCATCCCCTAAATTTCAACCCCCGAAATTAGCACCCCTTAACCTTCAACAGACTTGAGGGTCAAACGTGCATACCAAGTTTCAGAAAGATACGTAGACTAGTTCTCGAGTTATTGCAATTAATAGTTTTTCGGTTTTTCACCCCTAATTCCCACCCCTGTGGCCCGATATGGCCATCGCATAACTTGAGAACGAAAGCAGATATCTAGCTGAAATTTTGTACACGGGTGTATACCCGGTAAATCTCGGCGGGGATTGCTTTTGGGCCATATCGGACCAGGGGGGTGGAAGTTAGGGGTGAAAAACCGAAAAACTATTAACTGCAATAAGTCGAGAACTAGTGGAGGTATCTTTCTGAAACTTGGTATGTACGTTCGACCCTCAAGTCTGTTGAAAGTGAAAGGGTGCTAATTTCGGGGGATGAAATTTAGGGGATGAAAATTACAAAAAATATAATAACTCCATAAGGGTTGCACGCAGCTGTCGGAAACTTAACGTACACACATATATCGGTGAAAGCTTGCGGGGGATGCCTTTTTCGTAAAATGGAACAGATGGGGTGGAAATTAGGGGTTGCAACTCGAAACTCCGCCTAATAAGTATTGGTCGAAATTGGCGTCATTCGATAGCTTTCCATTAATGATTCAAAAAAGGTGTCACTCATATTTTGAGAAAAACCACCCTTATAGGCGCTACAACCCCTAACATGCAGAAACACAAAAATACGAGAACTCAAAAACTACTCACAATTTGGTGTATGAATTTCCAGTGACATTGTAGGCGGGATGGACAAATTTTCAATAATATCTAACAAGGGGGATGAAATTTAGGGGTTGAAACTTGAAATTTCTTCAAGTAAATGGTAGCCTGAAATTACGGGGTTCGATTGATTTCGGTCAACTATTGAAAAAAGGTCTTATAAGTTTTCAACCTAAAACCAACCCCTAGGCTATTAACCACCCCTAACTCTTTGCAAGCGGATAAATATATTTTATTATTTTTTTCTGAAAACCTATTGATTTATTTATGAACAATTAAAGTCAGTAAATACGCAAGGAGTTATGTAACACCGGAAAAATAAACTCACCCCTGTAAATCATAAAGGGGTGAAACCATGATGGGTTGAAAACATGAATGTATAAATCACCTTAATTTTTCAACGAATTGGGTTAAGGTGGTGAAATTGAAAACACAACTTCCTTTAGGGCATGTGGGGGTGGTGAAATAGGGGGTTGGAGTTTAGGGGTTGAAACGTCCATAAAACCCTGTAATTTGACACAGAGAAGCAATATCTTCTGCAAAACTGTGACATCTTACACACTGCATCTTCGAGAAAGTGAATTTTAGGAGAAACTTATTGAAGGGGGTGAAAGTTAGGGGTGGAAACTCGAATTTTTACTGAATAATGTATAGTTGAAAATAATACCATTCGATAGCTTTCTATTGATAGTACAAAAAAGATCTTATTCATCATTCGCGAAAAACTACCCTTAAAGGCGGTACAACCCCTTAACCTGCCGAAACACAAAAATGCGAGAACTCAAAAACTGCTCAACGTATCAGGGCTAAATTTGATGTGGTAATTTATAGCGCCACTGTAGGCGGATAGGCAAATTTTTATTAATATCTAAAGAGGGGGATGAAATTTAAGGGTTGAAACTGGAAATTTTTTCATGTAAATGGTGGAATAAAATTATGGGGTTCGATAGATTTCGGTCAACCATTGAAAAAAGTCTTATGAGTCTTCAACCTAAAACCAACCCCTACGCTACTAACAACCCTTAAGCCCTAGCAAGCGGAGTAAACACATTTTATTTTTTTTTTGCTTTCTTCTGATTTGTTAATAATTCAAAGTCATTTTCATTAATTTTAACCCATCCACAATTTTTCAACCCCTTTCATGATATGTGAACCCTCAAAGAGCACAATTTACCCAGACCGCTTCTTTTTCGTGTGATTTTCGCTAGTTCTACTTAACTACAGTTCATTTTCACCCCTTTTGATTTTTCATCCCCCTTAACAATTTTTCACCCCCCCGAGCGTTAATTTTGTAAAATTCGCGGAGTTTTGCCTTTTTTCGGTAATAAATTTTACCGAATTTTACTCATATGGATTGTTCTTGCCCTTTTCACTTGTTCGACCCCTTCGCAATGTTTCAACCCCCAAAAGTCAAATTTGCATAATTGGTTTATTTTCGTGTTATTTTCTGTAATTCTATTTAATTACGATTAATTCTCATCCCCTTTAACTTTTCATCCCCCTTTACAATTTTTCAACCCCCAAAGCGTTTATTTTGCAAAATTCACGTAATTTAGTTTTCCTTCGGTAATAAATTGAACTCATTTGGATTATGTTTATCTTTTTCACTTTTCCAACCCCCTTCGCAACATTTCAACCCCCAAAAGCTAAATTTACATAATTGGCTTACTTTCGTGTTATTTTCAGTAATTCTGCTTAATTACGGTTAATTTTCATCCTTTTTGACTTTTCATCCCCCTTTACGATTTTTCAACTCCCTAAGTGCTAATTTGGCAAAATTTGCGTAATTTCGTTTTTCTTCTGTAATAAATGAACTCATTTGGATGATGATTAAATTTTTCACTTTTCTCATCCGCCTTCGCAATGTTTCAACTCTTCAAACACTAAATTTACATAATTGGGTTATTTTGGTGTTACTTTCCGTAATTTTACTTAGCCACGGTTAATCCTCATCTTTTTTGACTTTTCATCCACCTTTACGATTTTTCAACCCCTTAAGTGGTAATTTTGCAAAATTCGCATAATTTCGTTTTTCGTCGGTCATAAAATTGAACGCATTTAGGATTCAGTTTACCTTTTACAATTTTTCACCTTCGCAATAGGTAGGTATAAGTGCGTTTTTCAACCCCCACAAAAGTTTTAATTGCATAATTTGGCTATTTTCGTGTTTTATTTCGTAATTCTACTTAATCACACTTAATTTTCATTCCTCTTGACTTTTCATCCCCTTTCACAATTTTTCAACCCCGAGTGTTAATTTTTCAAAATTCGCCAAATTTTGTTTTAATTCCGGTAATTCTTTTCATTTACTCAGTCCTGTTCATTTTCTATTTTTAAATTTTGTAAAAACTATTTTTTTACATTTCGCCTTTTTCACACATCTGTGCGTTTGCGGAGGCACTACTACTAGGTGCAGATTGATAAAATCTGCACCCGATTCCACCAGTCAGACCAGCCGCCCCTACATACACATTAACTTGATAAACGTCTACCGAGATATACATCGCATTGATATACATCTTCCGTTGGCTTTTCTTTAATAGGAATCTTTTTTCAGAAGTTAATTTAGTTTATACATCGATTTTCTGTGATTATTAAAAAATGTGTTTTTACATATTCTCACGCAGAATGACCGTGACTAAAATAACAATGAAGCACAAAGAGCTAATTCTCAGTAATAACCTTCCCAATTCGCATCCGCCTTTGTTTTTCATTCAATTAGGCCCTCCATTACTTACTGAAAATTCAGCTGAATATGCATCAGTGTTCAGTTATGGTCACTAAGCGCGAAAATACGCGAAAACATTATGGTTTGGCGCTTCTAGTCCTAATACAACAATACTTATACTATTTTTGGCGTAGAAAGCTTTTACGTCTACTAACGGGAGAAAACAATCAACTTTTTATGTTGACGCCTCTTTTGACAATTGGGAATCTGTAGATAAATTGATGATTGGAGGAATTGGAGAAATTGTACCTACCCTAGTACCGCGATTAACTACCCAACAATAACAAATTATCGGTATACTAACTTTTTTATTGCAAATTTTATGCTAAACATTTCAGCTCATAAACATTTGTCTAGCACTTGGTACTATGGGTATGTTTTCTCAAAAAAGAGGTTGTTCCTTCACGTTCTTCTCAAAATTTGAAGAGAACTCTTGTTTTATAGCCCATAAGGGGTAAGTACACCAAGTATTAAAACTTTATAATTATTTTCTCTTAGAACGAAAATGTTTCGCAGCGAACAAGACAACGCTCTATCAGTGGTCACACGTTTGGATTTTTATTGATCAGGTCGTTGAGATGAGATCAATCGACATACAACAATTATAATAATAATAATAATAATAATAATAATTAGAGTTCTCATTCCAAATATTATAATACTAATTAACTTTTTGTACTACTACTATGTTGGAAATAAATTGAATTTAACCAGTTTTGAAATAAACTGAGAAGCCATATAACATTAGTTACAGAGCATACAATAATCTCGGTTAAATCCCCACAAAATAGTTTCGCTTACAGTCACAACAAACGATACAGTTTCCATTAATCCTCGCCCGCTATAATAATGGACTGTGTTATTGAGCGTTATAATATATCATTCGTTATTAATATGAGGTATTAACATTTATAAAGCTGTCGACTGGCCATTCCAGCTTAGTGAATCCAAATTTACATTACATGAGTGAATGACAACTACACCATTAGCTGCTATGGCTTATTCAACGTCCTGGTGTGCATATATGTTTAATGAAGAAGAGAGGTTGGAAGGGTCGCTCGACAGGACGATGGCGATTGTGGTGTTCAGTTGGTGGTTCACACCCGCAACCACCTATCTACTCATTAGCCAAGTCTCGGTGCATTGCACACTCTATCAACATTAAATTAACCACCAGCCGCGTTACTAAACACTGCACCTAACCACCGCATTCAAAGCGTAAATGGCTCTGTAAAATGTCTTGTAAGTACATAATAAAATACTTCGTGATAAAAAATGCGATTTAACTTTTACAAAGCTTTAAAAATTATCGGTTTATCATGTTTTCCACCACCGGAAACAGAATGCAAAAAAACTTACGATTCAAGAATTATGGGCATTATTCCATACCAAGGCAATAATTTGAAGAGCTTTCCTGTGGTGATGTGAAAAATGGGATCTTTGATTTCAAATTTTAAAGTTGATTTGCCAAAGTGGCACTTTTTGTGCTAATCAGCCTTGCCAAAGACCATGCAATAATGCTCATTTTACAAATTTCTACCAGATCGGTCCAGTGGTTTGGGCTATACCTAATGGTCGTCTTCAGCCGACACAACTGTTGTCCAACAGTTGACAGAATCCGGCTGAAATTGTGCGCTACTTTTGGAACAGTTGTAGAGCGGTCGCGATTTTTTCGAGCGAAAATAAACTACGCTCGATTCGCAACGGTTACCGATA
The DNA here is from genome assembly GCA_963924575.1 of Pycnomerus fuliginosus. NCBI lineage: Eukaryota > Metazoa > Arthropoda > Insecta > Coleoptera > Zopheridae > Pycnomerus > Pycnomerus fuliginosus. The sequence continues at coordinate 32,363,807 of OZ004620.1, forward strand.
TCACCGACATTTGCGTCAAATTCGCAGTTCTCACATCAAACGTCAAACTGCAGAATTTGTGTGATTTGTGGTTTGAAGCACTTATTATTAAATGCAAAAGGGTCGGAGAAGAGTGTACACGCTAATTAATGAAGGTATGGATGACATCGTATATTGTAATAATTCGAGATGTAGATAATCCATCCCTTACAAATGCTAATTCTTAAATAATCAAATAAGTAATCGATCGGTTACTTGCCTAATTTACTTTCAAAAGTTTCAAAATGATTTCGATTCGACTCACGGAGTTGACCATAGATAACCCATATATATATACTGATATCAGTATATATATGGGTTATCTATGGAGTTGACTTAACACTTGACAGAACAGAATTAGATGTCTAGTTTCTAGTTATAAAACTTGGGATTTTTCTGTTACGTTGGCAATTCAGAAAAAGCACTGCCAGCTGACTCGCAACTGCTGAGTCGCAACTGTTGGAGCGACAACAGTTTCAGATCCGTCGGCTGAATGCAACCGATGTGTTTAGTGTCATTACAAAAAAAATTGCAGCAGAGAAGCGGCTGGAACCTCCCCATAGCGTGGATCTTTTGTATTCTGTGTAGGTAGTACTTAGTCAATTCAACAGATTTTTTTTTATGCCAAATCGGTTCAGGGGCTTGGGCTGTACCTACCGCGATTTTAAAGTCCGATAAAAATCTAGATTTTTTTAATTTTTGGTCAAAAGGACACTGCGAGTAAATACATTTTTAGAAGCAAAATTTGAAGGACATTCTTTTGGTGACGTGAAAAATGGGAATTTTTGGCTGTGGCGTGTACATAGAGTCCGTTCATTTATTAAAGAACCACCGCCAGAGGGCCCGAGTTGCTCAGTTAGACAAATTAGATATTTTGAGACTACACCACTACTAAAAATACTTCAGAATGGCCAACAACAGACTAAATTTTGATTTTCACGCACTGAGCGCTGATACATTTCCTCAAAACAATCAATTCGTACAATTACGTACGTATGCTGTAAACTTGGTTGATTTTAGTCAACATTGAAATGAATTGAGAGAGCTGTTTGGAGAATGTGACCATTGTTTCCGTTGTGGCCGAGGTTGTGACCTTTGAGATATCAAGAGATACCTATTTTCTTGAAACGACGGTATCGAACTTAGCCGATTTTTGGGCCTAATTTCAAAAAAATTTCTTGATTTACAACAGAACATTATTTTTAACCTCCCCAACTCCAACGAAATTTTAAAAAAATGGGAGGTTACTGCAATCACTAAAATTTTCGAATTCGAGATAGCACCAGATCTTCACGTTTTGAGGTCTCAGGAACCCAAAAAAGCGGTTTTCAAAATGTGTCTGTGTGTGTACGTACGTACGTACGTACGTTTGTAAACACGCCACAGCCAATAAACTACTAGACCGATTTGTCTGAAATTTGGTGCGTAGGCATCTCATAACCCAACTTAGATCTGAAAAGCTTTTGGAGCCAATCGTGCAACTAGAAATGCCATTTTGCACATCAACTTTTAAATTTTAAATGCAAACCCCCATTTTTCACGTCACGATAGGAAAGGCCTTCAAATTCTGCTTCTAAAAATGCATTCATTCTTAGTGCCCTTTTCACCAAAAATTAAAAAAAAAAAGATTTTTATCGGACTTTTAAGTCGCGGTACAGCCCAAGCCCCTGAACCGATTTTGCTGAAATTTTGCACATGGGGATTGTATTGCACGTCGAAGAGCTGAACAAATTTTGGATTCAATCGGCCCACGGAAAGTGCCGTTTTGGCACACCAATTTCCAACTTTAAAATTATTCACTCAAAACAAGTTTTTGAAAGATTTATTGTCACAATCAGAAAGGTCTTCAAATTCTGGTTTTAAATAAGACAAAATTTGTTCGCATTTAGTGCTCTTTGGGTCAAAAAATCGAAATTTTGTAGTACCACTAAAAATACATTATAGCCCAGATTAGTGAATCGATTTGGCTGAAATTTGCTACATGGAGATTGGGTGACCCGTTGAAGACCTGAAAGGCTTTTGGAAGCAATTGGTCCACGGGAAGTGCCATTTAAGCATATCAACTTTAAATTTTAAAGCAAGGCCTCCTTTTTTATGTCGTCATTAGAAAAACGATCAAATTCTGGTTCTAAAAATGTATTCACAGTTTCTGCCATTTCAGTGGAAAATAGAGAAAAAATTGTTTCTCATTAAAAGGGAGCGGGCTGACAGTGGATGACAAATTCTGTTGAATTGACTACTACCTAATTGTGACTATAGATGTTTGCATTTTTGTCTCATATTTAAAGTGGGCCTGAAGTGTCTGGGTTTTCAAAACCTAAATGAGCATGCAAAGTGGAGTTTATGAACAAAGTTTTATTAAATTATAATATAAATGAGAAAATCTTTAACTTTGGCTCACTTCCGGTTATACCGGAAATACATAATACATACAGCTGGCAATACAGGCTTCCTACCTGTAAAAAAGTCTTCAAATTGTATACACAAAAAACGTATGTACTTCAATAGTATATGTACAGCGTGTTTTTTATAACTTCCCACCATAAATATCTTTGAATGTAAAAGATATTGAGGTTAAATAAACACTGATCAGTCCTGCAGCCTTGAAAGGGGACACCCGCGCGTGAATTCAGCCAATTTTTTCACTTCAAGTTTCATTGAAAAAGCCTTAATTTTTTGCGGATTAAAAAAATGGCAGCAGAGAAGCGGCTGGAACCTCCCCATCGCATGGGTCTTTGATTTCCGTGTCTCGTGTTTACAATTTTAAAGTTGATATGCCTAATTAGCACTTTCCGTCGACCAATTGCTCCCAAAGGCCTTTCAGCTCTTACCAAATTTCAGTCAAATCCATCCAGTAGTTTGGGATGTAACACTTGGTTTTAGTGTTATTAAGGTATACGAGTATATTCTTTATTAGGTGCATATACAGCGTGGTTCCTTTTTCACTGCTCAACATTGGCATCTCTTAAACGGTAAGAGTTGCGGTATTTCTTTGTGATTATGAGTCTAACTCCTCGATGTCTCTTGATTAAAGAAAAATTAATATCTCCTTGAAACTTTTGAATTTTTGACAGCGGTCAATCAAATGGCATCGATAGAAACTTTCTAAGCCTTCTAGATTTTGAGCGAAGACAGTGAACTTTTGATTCTCTTATGGCCGGGGCCGCCATATTGATTTTTGACACCATGGAATGCAGAAAAAACAGTTTTTCCAAAATGTACAACATGGACCTTTTTGAAAAATCATCAAAATTCTAAAAGTATAAATAATTTATGAAATTAGTAGGTATCAAATTTTATGAAAAAGATAAATAAAATAGTACACCAACTTTTTCAAAAGGGATTTTCACGTTTAAAACAATTGAATTCAAAATTTAATAAAATAAGTCGTGTGACACAACTTTTAACATGTTTTTTCAAGGAAGTTTTTGTTGGTTAAATTTTTGAGAAGCCAATTATTTTGTGTACTCGTATTTTGAAAAAAATTACGTTATGGACAATTTCTTTCTAATAATTGGTCTTCACGAATACACACCAAATAGACAAGGCTAGAATTTCAAAAAACGCTCTCTATATTATGCTAGAAGCAAATCGGATAACATTTTGACGACAAGTGTTTCTAGACTAATTGGACCCTGCTGAATCCGAAAATCACTGTCGGCAATTCGAAATCTTAACCGGAAGTCCGTAATTCTAGATGGCGCTCAAGGCAGATCGTTATATCCAAAATAGCATGAAAATTATACAGTTTTCGACCAAAGACGTGGTATACAAAATTAAAGATAGCTTTATTCTCTACAAGAAAGGCGCTAATGATTTTTTTCGTACAGACGACGGTTTACCCCTAGCGCTGACAAGAAAGTTGCGCTCGCCGCGCGGCTTACGCGCTCCACGATTATCTAATCAAAAAACTTGTTTCTTAATGTTTATGGAGTTTTTCAATATATTTCATCAATATCCACCCAAATACATGGGACTAGTAAGATATTCACAATTTACTTCCCTTTTTTCAATGTGCAAACGCCGTTTTCTGTCTTTCACTGTTGGTTTCTTTTGAGGTGCGATATAACAAAGAGCAGATCGGATAACATTTTGACAACAAGCATTATTTGAATAATTGAACCCTGCTGAATCCTTAAATCACTGTTTAACTTTCAAAATCTTGAGAGGATGTACGCTAGTCAAGGTGGCTTTCAAGCTCAGTTAGTTTCTATTTTATTTTCAGGCCTCTGTAGCAAGAACCGTCCATACGATTGCTTTGTGTCAATAATAACTTTTGATCAGGAAGTCGAGATCTACAACATATCAAAATTTCAGCCAAATCGGCTTGAGCTATTTTCCCATTAGGGTGGTATTTTGGATGGTGCCATCTTGAATAAAACATTTCCGGTCAAGATTTCGAAATCAAAACAGTGATTTTCGGACTCAGCAGGGTTCAATTAATCAAAAAATACTTGTTGTCAAAATGTTATCCGATGCGCCCCTTGCAAAAGACGCACCTCAAAAGCAGCCTAGAGTCAAAATAGAAAACGGCGTTTGCACATTGAAGAAAGGGAAGTAAATTGTGAATATCTTACTAATCCCATGTATTTAGGTGGATATTGGTGAAATATATTAAAAAACTCCATAAACATTAAGAAACAAGTTTTTTGATTAGATAATCGTGGAGCGCGTAAGCCGCGCGGCGAGCGCAACTTTCTTGCCCGCGCTAGGGGTAAACCGTCGCTTGTACGAAAAAAATCATTAGGGCCTTTCTTGTAGAGAATGAAGCTATCTTTAATTTTGTATACCACGTCTTTGGTCGAAAACTGTGTAATTTTTCTGCTATTTTGGATATAACGATCTGCCTTGAGCGCCATCTAGAATTACGGACTTCCGGTTAAGATTTGGAAGTGTCGACAGTGATTTTCGGATTCAGCAGGGTCCAATTAGTCTAGAAACACTTGTCGTCAAAATGTTATCCGATTTGCTTCTAACAAGTCACGAAACTCAAAACTAGCCTGGTCTAAAAGTGCTATTGCCAAGGGACATTAAATAAAGAAGCAGTTAGATTTAAAATATCGGCGAATTGAGCAATAAATTGACGTCACTAGTGATGTGAAAGGCAAAAGTTTCCAACCGAATATTTGCGAAAGTGGCGAATATTTCGGAAACTTTCGGCACAAAGAAAACGAATATTTGCAAAATTCCGAATTTTCGCGAAACATTCTATGAAATGTTCGCGCGAATATTCCACGAAACATTCGCCTTTAGTCGACAATTTGCGCAACAACACGAGCATACACGAAATTTTATGGGAAAATATTCTGATAAAGCAAATGGGAGTTTATTAGACAAATTTGATATGCCAAAATGGCACTTGCCGTTGGCCGATGGCCACCAAAATTAAATCAGCTCTTAGGCGGTTACTGGTATCATCCCTACCAACCAAATTTCATCCAATTCGATTAAGCAGTTTGGGCTGTAGTGTATTATCTAATGTTGCTTCGAAATTTCGAATTTTTTGATTTTATGCCAGAAAGGCGCCAAGTGTGAATACATTTTTAGACACAGAATTTGAAGACCTTTCATATGCTGTTAAGAAAAATTGGTGTTCATTAGTCAAATTTCGTAGTTGATACACCAAAAAGGCACTTGGCGTTTGTATGTAGATTGGCAACAAAATCAACTGGGCTCACCAGAACGCCAACATTAACCCCTGTTCCAAATTTCATTAAAATCTGTTCGGTAGTTTCCGAGGAATCTTGCTCACATACGTACAGCTTAGAAATATGAACATTCCCACCCAGAGTTGAATATTTAGTTGGTCGCCTAGCATTCGAATAGCAGTTAGGTAGGGGTAACTAACTTCTGCAAGGTCTCTGTGGTGGCCTGGTCCATGCGACCAGGTAAATATTCAGCTCTGGGTGGGCATCTTCATGTTTCTAAGCTGTACGTATACACACAGACATTTTTTTAAAAACCACTTTTTTGTGATCCTGGGACCTTGAAACGTAAAGATCTGGTGTTATCTCAATTTCGAATTTTGGAGTGATTGCAGTAACCTCCCATTTTTATATGGTTGTGGGGAGGTTAAAAAAAAGGGAGGTTACTGCAATCACTAAAATTTTCGAATTCGAAACACGCCACAGTCCCACCTACTGGACCGATTTGGCTGAAATTTGGTACGTGTGCATATGACGACCCAACTGAAAAGCTTTTGGAGCCAATCGCGGAACCAGAAATCCCATTTTGGCACATCAACTTTTAAATTTCAAATGCAAACTCCCATTTTTCGCGTCACAATATGAAAGGCCTTCAAATTCTACTTCCAAAGATATATTCACTGCCAGTGCCCCTTTGACCAAAAACTAAAAATATCGAGATTTTTATCGGACTTTAAAATCGCGGTACAGCCCAAGCCCCTCAACCGATTTGGTTGAAATTTTGCAAATTGGGATTGCATTACACGTCGAAGAGCTGAACAAATTTTGGATTCAATCGATCCACGGAAAGTGCCGTTTTGGTACACCAATTTCCAAATTTAAAGTTATTCTCACATTTACCCCTCCAAAACGAATTTTTGAAAGATTTATTGTCACCATCGGAAAGGTCTTCAAATTCTGGTTTTAAATGAGATAAAATTTATTCGCAATTAGTACCCTTTGGGTAGAAAAATCGAAATTTTTGGTAATAACACTGAAACCACGTTATAGCCCAACCTACTGGATCGATTTGTCCGAAATTTGGTTCATGGAGGTTAACTGACCCGTTGAAGAGCTGAAAGGCTTTTGGAAGCAATTGGTCCACGGGAAGTGCCATTTAGGCATATCAACTTTAAAATTTTAAACAAGACGCGGAAATTAAAGACCCACGCGATGGGGAGGTTCCAGCCGCTTCACTGCTGCCTTTTTTACTTGCTTATGTTGTTTCTTTGACTAAATAAAACGTCCTTAAAAAACAAAACAAAAGTTTCCTTAAATTTCCATAAATTCCCGAATTTCGGAAATATTCGCAACATTCGAAAATTTCCGAAATTTTACATCATCAGACGTCGATTATTAGCGTGACGTAGGTCCGCCATCTTTGTTGGGCTAGGTTGAGGTTGTTACCATGGCAAAGAAGCTAAACAAAGTGAGAATTTCATTGGGTAGATTCAATTATTTCAGCACAAAGCCCATAGTTCTTCAAATTATCAATATTAATGTCTTAAAACGCAGCACACTAACTATAAATGAAGAATTTGGAGAAAAATGCTATTTCCTTGAATTTGCACATTGAAATCTCGGTTTGTTTGGCTTCAGTGACTATGACCATCATACACAACAAAGATGCCGGTTTCACGTCATCGTTAATATCGCGTATTAGGCTCGTATAAATGACGTCATGTCATTTTTATTAAGAACTTAAATCTAGAATCAAAATACATGCCAGAATAAGTACGTATACAGTCAGGAGATAAAGTCTTTGCCCCCAAAATAGGTTTGTGAAGGCTTCTATCCCACTCGCGTCGTTTTAATAAAGAGGTTTTTCCTTTTGATTTTAATTTTTTTAATAAGGCTTGCGAGAATCTATCCATATTGTGAGCGGTCTATGGGCATTACTTTATCTCCTGAGTGTACTGAGGTTATATGCCTGGTCGATTATGGTCTACTTTAAAATTACACTACAAATAGATCGACAATTTTTTTGGCGAACGCTCTTCGTGAATCACCCTGTATTGTTAATGTCTCCATTGTCAATGCATAAATCTACTTCTCTGAAAGCACCCTGAAATGTGAAAGAAGCCAGTTTGAAACTATCAACTTTATTGTAGTAAAATGACGTTACAAAATAATCGCGAGGACAATCTCGGGCGAAACTTTGAATTAAAAAACGATTTCTGAAAGTATTAAACCCATACTAAAATGGATATTGTTAAATCAATGCTCACTCCCCGTCGTCGGTAATATCCCTTCACCTTTTCCCTTTGTAACTCTTCTTCCATTTACCATAAAATTCCGTAATTGATTCTATCGAAATCCCAGCGGATTGTGCTAAACCGACATAGCTGAATTCTTTATTTTCTCCGTTTGTCAAGATATTTTGATTACCGATTAACAGGGTAACCAAATTGGAGGCTCCTTTTTGCTGTTCGTACAAGAAGTAACAACACTCGATTATGTGGATGTAGGTTGACATCTCTTTGTCTTTCTTTTTGGGATATTTGATGAAAGGAATTGCAGCTTTTTCCTGGGGGCGTTGGGCGCGGAAGAATCTGTTGCCGCGGTGGAACTGCGACTCCAACCAGCGGATGGCGTCTCTTGCTTCTGATTGTTCGCGTTTCAGATCGTCCAAAGCTGAAACAACTGAAACTACGATTAATTACCGTAACTATAAGATATTTTTACAGTATAATAATATCTATTTAATATAAGAAATTATAATGATAACAAGAAAAGGAAGTATAAATAAATGTGTGCGTGGATTCTCGCTTAAGTGATTCAACACTTGTGTGCGAGTATACTGAAAATGAAAACAATTCTGTTCCAATAAAGGACTCCTCAGAATTTAATAGTTATAAAATTTGACAATTGAAAACTGAGGGTGTAGTAATGCTTCTAAAAAATAGCATGATTAGATTGCCTTGGTGTTTTTTATAGCCAATTCGTAATTTTCTTTTTGTAAAAGTTTAAATTGTGAATTGATTTGAACCTTTGGGGTATCAGGTCGTATAGTTTTAATGCAGTATACAGGGTGTTTCACGACGAGCGGCAGTTAGCCGTATCTCGAAAAGTACTTCGATTGGTGTGGAGAAAATTTGCACACTAAGGTTTCAGCGGAAGCCGAATTCAATGAAAATATTTTGAGTTTGATGGCACTTCCGGTTTTACCGGAAACAGATACAAACTTTGTTATTTTAAATCGAACACCCAGAATATTATTGCATTTTTGGATTCTTTGTTGAATTTTAGGTAAAGTTTCATCAGAAAGTGGTATACCTAAAGTCAGCCGTTCTTGAGAAAATTAAGTCTTTCAAAAATTTTTACCAAAAACAATGTTAACTTCAAAAAATTACATCTTCGTTGTGGTGCCAATTATGGAAACGAAATTACACCGTCCTTTAAACCAATGCATGTGCTAACTAATGGTGTATTGCGAACTTCCTTTTCTCAAAGAGGAGGCGCCTCACGATTTTTTAAATTTCGGGAACTTTGATCATAAAAATCTCCGTTTTTCTAAATGGAATGCCATAGAAATTGAGTATTCATAAGAAAGAGAATTTAATTCTCTTTCTTTTGATTATCTCATTCCTATACCTAACTATCTTAGGTTTTGTTTTATTTTAGATTATTTGTCATTTTGCTGCATTTTTCAATAATTTTCCCTTTAACAATCTCACAATCATGATTTCTATAGCAACGCCACTGTTACCAGTCGTAAGAAAACCTTTTTTAATTGTAGTTTATGTACGTAATTTAAAACATTCTTGTTGCACTCACTTAATCTCAGCAATTTCATTGGTTAAATTTAAATGAACCAATCAAATTCATGTAAAAAGGAGATGCTTTTTATTTGTCAATTAATAACGAAACAAAAAAGAGGGAAGGGGTCCTGGCACTACTAGCTAATTGGTTAACAATCTTCCGGATGAGGGAAGGGCACTGCATTAAAGCCAGCACGATAAAAATTGGGTTTATTTAGCAACCGGTTTCGGCCGCTCCCCGGCCATCATCAGGCTACTACAAAAGGATTTTTAACTTTTTAAATTTTCAACTTTTTAACTTTATCGTTTTTAATAGGACATAGGTACCCTATTGAGCTCACAGTTTTTATGTCGCGGTTTGTTCCGATTTGATTCGTTCTTTGGTTTTGGTAACTATGATTAGCTGTACTGTATATTGTAATTATCCTTTTGTAGTAGCCTGATGATGGCCGGGGAGCGGCCGAAACCGGTTGCTAAATAAACCCAATTTTTATCGTGCTGGCTTTAATGCAGTGTCCTTCCCTCATCCGGAAGATTGTTAACCAATTAGCCAGTAGTGCCAGGACCCCTTCCCTCTTTTTTGTTTGGTTATTAATTGACAAATAAAAAGCATCTCCTTTTTACATGGATTTGATTGGTTCATTTAAATTTAACGAATGAAATTGCTGAGATTAAGTAAGTGCAACAAGAATGTTTTAAATTACGTACATAAACTACAATTAAAAAAGGTTTTCTTACGACTGGTAACAGTGGCGTTGCTATAGAAATCATGATTGTGAGATTGTTAAAGGGAAAATTATTGAAAAATGCAGCAAAATGACAAATAATCTAAAATAAAACAAAATCTAAGATAGTTAGGTGTAGGAATGAGATAATCAAAAGAAAGAGAATTAAATTCTCTTTCTTATGAATACTCAATTTCTATGGCATCCCATTTAGAAAAACGGAGATTTTTATGATCAAAGTTCCCGAAATTTAAAAAATCGTGAGGCGCCTCCTCTTTGAGAAAAGGAAGTTCGCAATACACCATTAGTTAACACATGCATTGGTTTAAAGGACGGTGTAATTTCGTTTCCATAATTGGCACCACAACGAAGATGTAATTTTTTGAAGTTAACATTGTTTTTGGTAAAAATTTTTGAAAGACTTAATTTTCTCAAGAACGGCTGACTTTAGGTATACCACTTTCTGATGAAACTTTACCTAAAATTCAACAAAGAATCCAAAAATGCAATAATATTCTGGGTGTTCCATTTAAAATAACAAAGTTTGTATGTGTTTCCGGTAAAACCGGAAGTGCCATCAAACTCAAAATATTTTCATTGAATTCGGCTTCCGCTAAAACCTTAGTGTGCAAATTTTCTCCACACCAATCGAAGTACTTTTCGAGATACGGCTAACTGCCGCTCGTCGTGAAACACCCTGTATGTAAAACTTTTTTGTCCGTGTGTTTTTGTTAGTTTCGGCTTTAAGTGATGTATTTATGTCTTGTTTCGTATTCGTGCTGTAAGTATTGAATTGGAGTCTTCATTTTAAATCGCAATAACAGCAGTTTTAGTACAAAGAGTTGACGAATATCCAACAGGCGCCTCTCGAAACAAGTCATCGCTTGAGTATGTATATGGTCTCCCTAGTATTATTTTTAGGATCCATTTTTGTGCGGTATGCAATTTGTTTAGGTAAGTATTAGAAACTCTACCCCAGACTATTAATCCATATGTTAGTTGGGAAAACTTATTAAGTTACCCCTCACTCTCAGCTTTAACAAATCCTTTAGATATATTATAAATAAAATCTCAGATACTTTTAGGAGGTGAAAAGAAAATACCGGCCCTTAGTTACTTTACAGTATAGAAGGCTTCCAGTGCTAATTTTAGCAAAAACAAATGGAAAAAATGACCAGAGAAAATTATCTACCACATTTTTACAAAATTGGTGTCTTCTTGATGATTCAAGTGACGTCACATGAGGGAATGTTTTGTTGGAAATGTTACCGGATGCCCCCCAAAAAATGCGTTTGTCATTCATTTCAGCCTTTCTCATTGGTTCCTTTACCCTCTGTGAAGTCATGTCTTAAATTAGAATGACGAATTGGTTCAATTTTACAGTTTTTATCCATTGTTGGAAGTTTCTTCGACAAACTGTATACCTGGTAACAACGAGGCCATATAGGTACGCTCGAATAAGTTTTTCAATTGAAATAAAAAAAATTAAATCTGAAAAAATTCACTGTGAACATACCCACCAAACATCATCTTTTGACGTACATTAGAACTTTCTATCACTTATATAAATTTTCGCCGGAAATAGTCAAGATTTTGAATTTTTAAATGGGACACACGGTACGTTGTTTTATATTGCTGGAATCTAGAAGTCATTCTGAATATTGTACCTAGTGTCATTTTAAACAGTTTTTTTCTTTTGTTTTGGAAAATTTGGAAAATTTGGATCTAGACAGTGCGGTGGTATCATTTTACTCAGAAAAAAATATCTGTTTTTATGGTTTATGTTTACCGGCATGGTACTATTTGAAAAAAAAAATTGTCATTGGCAAAAAACATTTTTCCATATTTTGAAACCCGCTCCGAACAAGGCTTAAATCAGCCGAAACGAAATATCATTAATTTTATGAGAATGCTGACCTCCATTAAAGGCAAAAAAAGTGTATCACAGCTCTCTAGACCCACAACAAAATTTCTCCAAAAACGAGAAAAAAGTCACGAAAGTGACACTATAATACTCAAAACTGTCAAAATGACCCCGACTTTCCAAAAATATAAAAATACACCAGGTGTCCCATTTAAAAATTTAAAATTAAAAGCATTTCCGGCGTAACCGGAAATGATAATAATAATAATAATAATATTTATTTATGTTAACAACTATACAGTTTTACACACGTCAACAAACAAGATTTCGGGTAAAAAACAAGAAAAAAGGCGCACAGGTAAGTATACATATCACAGTATAACTACCTATTTCATTTGTAAAAATATTGAAACAATTACAACAAAGAAACAATTACAAACAGCATTTTTTTTTTTTTTTTTTTAATATAACCTGTCATTTAAGAACTCGTCTGAAGAATAATAGGCCCTTTGACTCAGCATCGTTTTTAATGTAGTTATGAAGCTATTAATTTCTAAATTTTGTAGACGAATCGGCAGGTGATTGTAAAATTTTACGCCATAGTAATTAGTCGCCGTTCGAGCTTTGTTCAACCTACAACGCGAAGGATAAATCCTATCCCTGCTCCTGGTATTATGTTCATGTACATCACCGTGAGAAATAAAATTATTACAATTCTTTTTTACATAAAGTAGGGACTCGAAAATATACACCGACGGTAGTGTAAGAATATTTAGTGCCCTGAAGGCGGGCCTACAATCATCCCTGTAGCCCAGTCTACCCAAGATCCGCACTGCCCTTCTTTGTAAACTGAATAGACGGTCTCTACAGAGCGAGTGACCCCACGTCAAAATGCCATAAGTTATTTGGGAATGAACATATGAAAAATACGCTGTTTTTAGAATGTAAGTTGAAACTGAGTACGACAGATTCCTTAACATAAAAATGTATGAGTTTACCTTGTCTGCCACTGTATCCTCATGTTGAGCCCAAGTCAATTTAGAATCAATGTTAAATCCAAGGAATCTAGTGAAATCATTCGACGTGTTTGAAAATTTACCGACTATCTTCGGTCTTAAAGAAAAAACTACTGTGACGCTTTTTTGATTATTTAAACACAGTCCATTGCTGGAGAACCATTCAGAAACATCCCTAATTGTAGCATCGTTCGATTGTATCACATCCTCTGCAGTATTACCGATAAAAAGTATGTCAAAAATGACGTCTGGTGAGCATGTTTACTGTGAATTTTTTCAGATTCAGGCATAATGTAGGCTATATTACACTGTTGCCAACATGACAAATTGCGACGTCTTCAAAGTGATGCTAAGAAATATCAGCGTAGATCTTTTTTAACGTTGGCAACACTACTCGAATAAAATTTTTGTAAGATTACGACTATTACCAGCTTACAAATACATCATGTTACTAAAATATGGTTGGCAGCACTGAGAATCGACGTGTGATGAAAAATCTTCTATAAAACAAAAATTTTCGGTTGGCCAAACTGGTTCTTGCTTCGTCTTACCTTCAAAGAAGCTATTTTCTATCTCTTTTTAGTCTACTCTAGAATGTACGATTATTCAGGACAATACGGGGTTGTTACAAATAATTGTACCATCGTAGCTAGCTTTGATAGAGGGGCTATGCACTTGGAATTAATTGTACAAAATTTGTATAGAATTACTGAAATTTTTTGGACAGTTTATTTCCACAGCAGTAATGCGTTAAACGTAAAATATTTTTGTTTTTAAAGCCACCTACCATAGTACAATAATTTGTAACAACCCTGTATTTTTGAACATTTTGAACGCAGCCCTCAGATTAACTGGGGTGCGTTCGTAAAATATCACCCGGTCACGCTGGGGTTATTTCCTCTCTCTACGTTCTGTCTCTCTTTAATCTTAGCAAGAGGAACATTTCTGAACGTACCCCTGAGAAGTATCGGTCAAATTGGAATGGTTTTGGGGTCTATGTTTAATTTAGTACCAGTGCTAATCTTATTTTTGGTGTTTTGACAGGGTTAAAACAAAATCAATGCAGCAACCAACAGCATAAAATAAAATAATGGAAATGTTATACACTCACGTCAACGTTATAAAACGAAAGATTGTAGGGTTGGAGGCAGTACTGACTGTTAAATTCATGTTATATGTACGGAGCTTCACACGATTACCAACCTAAGAAAATTAAGTCCAAAAAATACAGAACGATCAATAAAAAACCAAGCCCTTGGTGCACATTTTGATATTTGCTTCATCTTATTCATCAATTTTGTAAATTATCATGAATAATTTAACAGCAAATATTATTTTTATAAGCGGATAATTGGTAACATTGATTTTTGAACTAAAAAACTTAAATCTGCAAAATTAATAATTAGGTTGGTGAAACTGAAGATTTATCCAATCAGTTTTCGGCGAAATTAGGTTTCAATGCTACCGACCTTGTTTTAGTTGCAATGAACAAAAAACTTGAACACTGTTGCCAACATGATAAAATAAGATGTGTTCAAAGTGATGTTAAAAAATTCAGTTTACTTGCATTTTTAATGTTGGCAGCACTGTTCAAATAAAATTTTTGTCAGATTACAACTATTACAAGCTAACCAAGGCTATTTCAACAAACTAAAATTTGATTGGCAACACTGGTAATCGATATGTGACGAAGTCTTCCGGTTGGTCATACTGCTTTTTTTTGTCTGTAATACCAAATTCAGAGACTCTCAAATACTACTATACTGTTATATTGAATTCAAACTTATTCTACACGCCGGTAGGCCATGGAAATCTGTTGATGTATTGGCAACAAGATAGTTGCAGCAAAATAATCCTTATCATCCATTGATTAATTTAAATTTTAGGTTAAAGTGTTTGTCAAAAAAAGATTTCTTTCTCTTTCTGTTAAAAAGGGGGAAAAACGAAACACCAAATCGACGCAAATCAAAGGCGGACTCACCCCAATGGGATTTTATTAAAATAACTGGAACAAAACGTAGATATTCTAGCACAGCGTAATTTATACAACTCCCGTCAGTTTGACAAATTAGTACTGTCACTACAGAAAAAACTTTCAATGGCCTTCTGGCGTGTAGAATAAGTTCGAGTACAATATATGTAGATGGTACTACTGCAAGATCCAATAAAAAACGAAATAGAGTTGGCCATGGAATAGTCCGTTACGTTGCCTAAACTGAGAGTGACGTTCATTTGACAGTAGAAATAATTTCGATCTGTCACTCTTTGACAACGAAGCAACAGAGAACAGAAACTAACATTCTTGATTCTGATTGTTGAATCAGTTTAGCCAACTCAACTTAACTGACTATGGGGGACAAACCGCTGGGGATGTCTGGTGTACATCTTAGGGGGATGTACGGGAATTTCAGGGGAATGTTCGGGGATTTCAGGGGAATGTTCGGGGATTTCAGGGGTACAACTTTAAAGGAAGTCAGGGGGATTTGGAGGATGTCCGAGGAATTCGGGAGATATTTGAGGAATTCAGGGGGTATCCGAGGAAATCCGGGGGATGTCAGAGGGATATCCGCATCCGGGGATGTCTGGAGGAAATCCGGGGGTGACCAATCCCTGGCCTACTCTAAATTTTGATTTTATTAGATCTCACGGTATAACACTACCAACTTAACAAAAGTAAACCCAAGAGACACTGAAAAATTTAGAATTTGTTTTGTATAAACTTCTTTTTATTTTATGTATCCTTCAATTTTTAAGTATAATACATTCATGATTGTCAACACTTCCGTCAGTCCTAACTTCTGGGGCCCATTCCACACAAGTTACAAGCTTACAAGTGTTGCCAAGTAACAACCAATAGGATCATTTTCACCAATTATCTTACTGGCTACTATTTAGCAACACTTGTGAACTTGTAAGCTTGTAATTTTTGTAATTGTAATTTTTGCCAACTTTATTACAATCGACTGTTCTAATGGCCGATTGTACTGTAATTTTTGAGTGCTCCTTAAAGATAAGTGATCCTTATGCACGATTCCACCGACCTTACTTAACTTTAAGAGAGTCTTAAAAGGACAATAATGACGTTTATACCATAAGGCAAACGTCAATCTTTATTTTTAAGTCTAACTTAAGCGATAAGTATGGTCCGTAGGCCCGGCCATTAAAGTCCTTGGAAAACATTGTTCCCCCAAACGTATCTACGAAATTTAAACGTCACTTATCTTTAATGAACCCTTTAAAATTACGATGCAATCGGCCGTAAGCAGTATGGCCAACGTACACCAACTTTGAAATCAAGTTGCCTACACTGAAGATTGGGCTTTAATTTTATTGCGAAGGCTTGAAAGGAAAACGCAAAAAGACGAGCCAAAGGCGAGTGCTGTAATCGTGCGATATAATGGTCGACAACATGAAAGGAACAATTTTATCACAATATTATCCATTTCACATCGTATGAGATAAGTGGAAGTCCTGATAGATACTAAAGTATATTGGCTGGTATGAATAAAGTGTTACAAAATGCTCATACTTGCATCAATAAATGATGCAAATACAAGTTTTTCTTGCGTAAGACAGGGATAAAACTATGAGCAAATGCTCGGTTACCGTTTATTCATACCAGCCATTGTATCGAAGATACATTTTCAGAAAAGTGTATGTAGATACTTTTTTTCAAACACATCTTCATGTAAGAATCTTACCTGCTGACGGTATGACGACTATGAACTTCCTGGAATGAACCAAATGCTTTACCATAAAGGTGTACTTGATGAGAGCGTCAGCATCCAGAACTAGATAAGGCGACAGAGACGTCTTCCCCCTGACCCTGCTTTCGAGAGCCCTCACTTCCGATGCCAGCCATAACTGCCCCATATGTTTCATTTTCATTAACTGTCCTTTGTTTTCCGTTTCCTTATCGTCGTACTTGCTGGTGATGACAGGTCCATTTTCGACCTCATGCAGCTCCTCCTGCAACAACAACAACAATTATTCCCATAGGGGTGCGGTGGGGTGAGTTCGAGACAGTTGGAGCATTCGATGTTTGCTCATAATACCATCATGGGAAGAAAATAATATCTTCCTCATTACCGCATCAGTGGATACGGAAACGACGTCGCGGATGCGACTTGAGAATGCATCCGGAGGTTGTTCATGCGGCGAAATACGCTCGATTCCATATAGATGCAAATGAGTCTGGTGCGATTTCAGCGGCAATTTTCACGAAATGCGCGTAATTACATCGCTTCCGGTTTGTAGACTTCGCGCGCCCGGCCGTCGTGTTTAATTAAGACAAACCCCCGGACGCGCACGCCGTGAGATTGGGGGATATATAGTAGACGAAATCAGGCTGGTAAGCAAATTAACGCTAAAAATATACCACTTGGCTTTTAACGTCTCGGAATTATTATTATTATTATAACCACATCAGCTACTTCAAAAAAAAAGTGTTGAAGCGTAAATTACTAGTAGAACTAGGTACAGTAATCATTTTTGCAACTATACCTGCTTTTTTTCAACTACCTAACTGTGAAAAGAACATGTTTTCAACTTAAATCTAAGCTACTTTAAAACTTTATTTTATTATTTTATTATATTTTATTTTATTTTATAGCTGATGTTAAACTGTACTTTCATCAAATCAAAATGTGTTGCTAAAATAGCGCTTTAGCCGTAAGGATAGATAAAAATATTTTAACCTAGATAAAATTGAACTTTTTTCGGTTTCCTAATGAACACTTTATAGCACCCAAACGCGTTCTCTAATGTGCTCTATTAGAGCACAGCTTTTGTTTACATCATAAACTAGAGTCTGGCCTGGATTTAGGCGACTTTTGCTCCGCGGGAAATTTGAAATCCACGTCGCCGATTGGTTAAAATTCAGCCATAATTAATCGCAACAAAAATGTGGCTTGCAGGAATTAAGAATGTAGGTTTAAAAATCAAATTTACCTCGCAGGTCGATGTAAGTTACATTTTAAACCGTTTGCGCTGCATTACTTTTATAATATTGCAAAATTATTGATTTGCCGAGTAAAAATTTTGCTATCATGACAGATATACTGCTGTCTGTCATATTATTCCTGCGAAACGTAATAGCCAATGAGTGCGATAAAAGCGGCTATTCTATTGGCTTATTTAAAGTTACCGCTATGAAAGCCGCCATCTTTCCGTTTCCGAATTCCGGCTCCTTCATTAATAAACAGATAACAGATGAAACATGGCGGCCTTTGGTCCGACAAATAGTTATCGTTTCGGAAAGGGGCATTTAACGTTGAATGAAAAGAAGATAATATTAAATGTCTATAAAAGTGTCTGTACAAATTTCCCTAACTTGAACAAGGTGGAGCTTCTAGATAAAACCGCTTAATTTACAGGTAAGGTCAAACACATTCCTCTTTCATGTTAACGGTACCACACGTTATCTT
The DNA here is from genome assembly GCA_963924575.1 of Pycnomerus fuliginosus. Lineage (NCBI taxonomy): Eukaryota > Metazoa > Arthropoda > Insecta > Coleoptera > Zopheridae > Pycnomerus > Pycnomerus fuliginosus. Next base: position 32,382,301 of record OZ004620.1, read on the forward strand.
TCAGGCCGATGTTCAACAACAATTAAAGCTATATTAAAGGAAGAGCGTAGTACAAACACTCAATCACAGCCCAAAGTAGGTCGAAGGGATCAGCGGATTGTATTGGATGAACATGAAAAATATCTGTCGCGAAAGATAGTGCATTCATTCTTTTTGAAAAACGAACCTCCGAGGTTACGAACTATTCTTGCTGAAGTTGCAAAAAATGAGGAATTAAGCAGGAAAAAATTTGGTAAAACAAAATTGCATGAGATTTTGACGAAGGAACTGAACTTCAGGTAATTGTTATAAAACATGTGTCAATCAGTGCTATTCAGGTATTTCTTGAAATTTGTCAAGACTGAATAGCACTGAATGTATTATTTGTTATGAATTTAAAATCCCAATTTCTGAAAATGAGTGCGAACAAAGATTAAGTTATCTTTTAGCATTCGTTGTTTGCAATCACAATGGGACAATGTAAGTACGATTACAACTTAATTCGTGGTTATGGTTATGGGTGATTAAGGTTAAGGTGCAAGATATTTAAGTAGCTTTTTGTATTTAAACCCCCGATTTCATAATAAAAATTAAAGGTCCTTTAAAGTTAAAGTCGACTTGGCCACTGAATTTTGGCTAATCAGGAGCAGCCATTTTCACATGTTGCTAAGCAAATATTTAAAGGGGACTTTAGCTTTGAATATGAAATCGGGGGTAAGTTGAATATGCAAATTAATTTTAAGAATTACAAGCCCTAACAATATGGTTATTCCCAGATTCGATTGTGTTATGCATTCTTTGTATTCTCCATGCTCATACAAAGTATCTTTTACAGTTTCAAAAGCCGCAGTCGAAATAGTGTTTTAATAGAAAGACCAGAAATAATTTCTTGGAGACGAAGATTCCTTAGGGAAGTAAAAGATCTTCGACGACAGGGGCGACCAATTTTTTATCTGGATGAAACTTGGGTCAATGCAGGCCATACTGAAACAAAAGTATGGACCGATGGTAACATTTTGAGTGCTCGAAAAGCTTTCAATGAAGGTTTGTCTACGGGTTTAAAAAATCCTTCAGGGAAGGGCAAAAGGCTCATAATACTTCACATAGGATCTGCTGATGGATTTGTTGAGGGTGGTTTGTTGCTTTTTGAAGGTATAAAAACAGGTGATTACCATGAAGAAATGAATGGGGAGAGATTTGAAGAGTGGTTTAGAAAAATGATGGATCTGTTGCCCCGGAATGCAGTAATAGTTATGGATAATGCCAAGTACCACAGCAGGCTTATGGAAAAAAATCCAACAACCGCATGGAAGAAGAAAGATATTCAAGATTGGCTGTTTGCTAAGAATGTTCCTTATGATGAAAGTATGGTAAAAGCTGAGCTTATGCAATTAGTTAACAGGCATAAACCTGAACCAAAATATATTGTTGATCACATGGCTGAAGAACAAGGCATGTATGTTCTAAGAATACCTCCATATCATTGTGAACTTAACCCAATTGAGTTAGTGTGGGCGCAGATTAAAAAGGAAGTTGCAAAAAAGAACACTACTTTTAAGTTTTCAGATGTGAAGGTTTTGATGGACAATGCCATCAAAAATGTCACTCCACTAAACTGGGAAAATTGTGTTAAACACACTATTACAGAAGAAGATAACATGTGGAAATTAGATGGGATGATGGATATTGTTGTTGAACGTTTGGAAATAAATGTAGGAGACGATTCTTCAGATGCTGATGACCTTTCAGATACTTCAGATGATGATAAAGAGAATGGCTAGGTAATGTATATCTATACATCACTTTGAATCTAATTTTTTTGTTTTGTTTTAGTATGGCTTCCCTTTGTCATCATATGGAGTATCTAAGGAGGTGGAAGTTCAATTGTCAATTGCATTTGTTTCTGTCTTCAAGCCGATCATCATTCCATGTGATTTCCTAGTTTTTCCAGAATGGTATGTTGAATATTTTTTGTTAGTTTTGATGGGTGCATAAAATTGTAACATTTTTTCCAATAATTTTTCATGTATGATAACTTAAAAGTAATGATTTTTCAACGACTGATTGTCTGCCTCCTGTACGCTCAGTGTTTAGAGCTCAGTGTTGTGAAGATATTTTTTGAAGACGCGTGTTCTGATCTGAATGCACTGAAAATGATTGATATATGGTATTTTGGAGGGTAGTTCTGTCGGTTCCTAATTTTTGAAGGAAAGCTTTTAACATGTCATTATAAGTTCTGTTTTTGCGAACAACCAATTTAATTGTGATTCTATTCCTAGGTTGCTTTTTTTTCCTCAGTTTGTGAGGGTGGGTTGACTTGTCTGTATCTGATACTTCATTCTCGTCCACGATAAGCAACCCTTTAAATATGTCTTCATTCATTGACTTTTTGGCTATGTGGCGTTTATACACTTTTATTTAGTGACACTACGTCAAAGACATTCCTGAGATGACCTATATGAAGAATTTGAATTCTTATTTCCATGGGTTATTTAAATGTGTATATGGGTTTTCATTCAAAGTTGTTGGAACTCGTTATTATTGATCAGCATTTTATTGAGCATCGCCTTTCATATTCATTTTTCATGCTGACATAAAATTGATATTCCTGTAGTCTTGTTGATACTATTTCCTTGATGCAATTCTTCGTGTTAAAAAAATTGTTTTTGTGACTATGAATGTGCTTATTTCGGCTGCTGCACGCGAAATTATCATGCAATTTTGTCTTACAAATTTGGCCTATTTTTTCATTATTTCTGTTTTGAAAGAATAGATTGTTTACTGCTTCTTCGAAATGAGTGTATGCAATAATTGTCGTAAATCAGTTGACTGTGGATTTATTTGAATTGTATCATCTTCAGATACAATTAACAGTCATGGTAATTTTGATATTCATCTAATGCAATTAGCAATTTCTTTTTACTTAGTTTAGGTGTAGCAGCTCTTTCTATAATGTAACTTTAAATGTTGTTAATCATAACTTGGATTCATTTCAACGTGTTTTGTTCATTAGATACTTTATTCTTGTTAGGAAATTTGAACGCTCACTTCTTCATAATTATTTTCTTTTTGTTCAGGGTTAAATGTTCTGTAGTTTTAACCATCCCCACAACCAATATAAAAATGGAAGGTTACTGCAATCACTCCAAAATTCGAAATTGAGATAACACCAGATCTTTACGTTTCAAGGTCCCAGGATCACGAAAAAGTGGTTTTTAAAAAATGTCTGTGTGTGCGTATGTACGTATTGGAGCAAGATTTCTCGGAATGTGTTGTGTATGATCGATAATCGATGCCATTAGAATCGATTGATCTGCGTTGTCAAGACTTTCAACATTCGCTTCGATGGCCAAGGATGAACTCATTGCTGGCTGCATTGAAGGGATACAAACTACTTATCAGCCCGTACTTGATAATAGGCGGCGGAGAAGAGGATAATTTGAATAGTCCCTCCCCAGTTGAAGCATCGGTACCACTTGCTATGCAGCCACATTATATGGATAATATCCAGCATTTATGTAAGTAATAGGTCTTTATAAATTTTAACGAGTGTATTTTCAGGTTATCTGCCCATAGCTACTGTAAAATAGGTTGCATGCAATGGTCGCCCCTCACGGAAAGTCATTCTAGAGGATGATATAAATTAATCTTAACCTTTCGGAAATGTCGTGGAAATGTTAGGAATGTCTTGCAAATGTTAGAAATGCCGTGGAAATGTTAGAAATGTCTTGCAAATGTTTGAAATGTCTTGTAAATGTTTGAAATGTCGTGGAAATGTTAAAAATGTCGAGAGTATGTTAGAAATGTCAGAAATGTCGTGGAAATGACAAGAAAATATCGGAAATATCAGAAATGAAACGAAATGCCCAGGAAATGTTAGAAATGTCATGGAAATGTTAGAAATGTCGTGGAAATGATAGAAATGTCGTAGAAACGTTAGAAATGTCGTGCAAATGTTAGAAAATGTCTTGCAAATGTTAGAAATGTCGTGGAAATGTTACAAAATTTCGGAAATGTCGTGAAAATGTGAGAAATGTGGGGGAAATCATAAGGAAATATCGGAAATGTCAGAAAGAAGTGAGGGAAAATGTCCGAATGTCCTGGAAATGTTAGAAACCCCTCGGAGATAAAAATTCATCAAAAATGGCACTTTCTGGTCCAAAACTTGATCAGGGCCCATTAAAAATGTAACGTCATGTAAGCATTTTTATATTTCGGTATTTAATCACCTAAGAACATTTTCATACACGTTCCCACGAAAAATCACTATTCAGTGTTTGATTTAAATTTTTTCCTGGGCCGATGTCGTATAGGATTCTTTATAAATGTTAGGAAATAATCCATTTTATGGCTAATTGCCATTTTGAGTGTCCTGATTTGTAAATGCACAATTATATTGCTAAAATTGTCTGTGTATCAGGAAATGGGACGGGAAACTTCAATGATACACAGACAATTTTAGATTACGATGGACGAAGAACTTTCTCTTTATTGATGTGCTGATTTCTTTATTTTTCGATAATGTAGAAAGTAATAAATCGTTTTATTTGTCAGCTGACTATTTTGAATTTATTCAAAACCCCAAATCGTTTAAACTGAAAGAAGATTTACTTTGAATTTTATGAGCCCCAAGGATTACTTTAAATTACCCGCTTAATTTCAATTTAAAGTTGCCGCGTTAAGCAAGCCAATCAGATTTAGCATATTTAAATTTGACATTTATCAGAAAATCCTGCTGGCGAAAAAACGCCTAGAGAAGTTTTCCCATCATTCCCCATTGTGAAGCGGGCCGGTCGCCTGCAGGACGGACAGACTATAGACAACTATTGAGCGCGGGCACTACGCCTGGAATGTATGCAACCCAGCACTCTGATGGACGAACATAGAACAAAACCTCACTTTTACCTTGTTGAGTCAACAACGTCAACGAGGCAAAAGTTAAGTTTTGTTTATGTTTGTCCACCAGAGTGCTGGGTTGCTTACATTCCAGGCGTATTACCCAGTGGTCGGAAGTATTACTTTGCATTACAAGTAATGCATTACTGTAATCAAATTACTTTAGCTGGTAATGAGTAATTGTAATGCATTACTTTTTTTAAATAGTAATGGGTAATTGTAATGCATTACATTTTTTTAGTAATTGTAATGGAAAACCATTACTTTTTCCATTACTTTTTTTACCCTTAATTGATAAACGCAAAAATAAGACTTTTATGAAAAATGTAAATAAGCACCACAGGAAGTAGCTAGAGACTACTGGTATCAGAGTTAACCCTAACCCAGCGGGGTTGTTTACCTACCGCCTCCCAAGCAAACATTGATGCATTCTGAAGAGGTTTTCCTGCTATTTTTAGTAGCGATATTTTCTGCAATTACTCCGGATTAAATATTTCTACAGAATTGAAATAATTTCCTAGCTATCTCAAGCAGTGGTAAATTTTGAAACGCAATTGTTATTCAAATTAAATTAAAATTAAATAATAAATTTACTGTTTTAAAATAATACACCTACAGTTTTTTTATAACGTGGCATTTTTTAAAATTCCAATTAGAGTTGGCCGTGTCTGGAATGACGTATGTTTCAATTTACTGCAGATCTCAAAATCTGTCAGCTACAATTAGAAATTTAAGAAATGTCACGTTAAAAGTAATGTACCTATAAAGTAATGCATTACATTTATTAAGTAATTGTAATGCATTACAATTTCGACGAAGTAATGTGTAATGGTAATGAATTACTTTTTAAAAGTAATGTTCCGACCACTGGTATTACCTACGCTCAATTGTGTCTAACAATCGAATTAACGGCCAAGCCTGTCTTTCAAAATGACAATCTGAATTTTTTTTGAAAATATTAACAAGCTGGGCATCCGAAATAGAAAAAATAATATAAAAAACGTGTTTCATAAAGCTCTTATCGCACTCGGATTTAGTAAAACTCGGGTTTTTCGCCCTCGTTGTCCAAACATCCTCGTGCGATAATAATTGGCCTTATGAAACGTGTTTTTTAATATACTATTATACCTTCGTGAAAAACAGCCTACTCGGTCCTTCGTCGCTGGTGATCTAATACTTTTCACTCATCGATAAAGCATATTTCTTTATCGGCTTGTATAATAAATAACTATTAATTGTGCAAAAAAGCTAAGTCAAAATAAGACAAAAAGTAAGAGTAACGTTTTGCGTTTGAATGACTCCCAAGGGAGCTAAGCCTCTCAAAGGAGTACTTCAAAATTGAATCTTTCTCAATTTATTCAAAAACTTTAATGAATACCCATCTAAAATTTGGAACGGGATTAAGGGCTGTCTTCATCAAGGGCTTTACACATTTCCCACGTTTTTTTCCTTGAGCATTTTTTTTACGAAATAATTAGTAGTCCATAAGAATAGACATAAAAAGGTGCTCTTGTTCGAAATCGCTAGGACGCCACCCTTTTCGAATAAATTTGTCGTAGAAGAATTTGGTTTATTTACCCAATTATCAAAAATGGCCTGATTTTTTGCATTATTTTAGGAAGAACAGTTCGTGTAAGTTCGTGAAAATGCTTTACTTCATTTATTTCGTGAAAAAAATGCTCATAGAAAAAATTATGTAAAAAAATTGGCAGTCTCGGAGACAGTAGAAACTTCTACTTTTTCACAGAATTTGTAAATATAGCACTTTACTTTATTTAAGCAAGGTCGGGCGTGCGGGCGGTTGTCTATGGCGCTCATTTACTAAAATATAAAATACAAATGTTTTTCACCCCTAAAATGAAATTTTTCGAAAATATGGCACTAAGGTTTTCGATCCGGCAATGCAACAGCTATCGAATTCGATATTGGCTGGTATGAATAAACGGTAACCGAGCATTTGCTCATAGTTCTATCCCTGTCTTAAGCAAGAAATACTTGTATTTGCATCCTTTATTAATGCAAGTATGAGCATCTTGTAACACTTTATTCATACCAACCATTGATATGCCCTTTTGCTAAAAAAAATTCAAAAAGGGGCCTTTTTGTCCCTAAAATGAAAATTTTCTAAAAAATTGCACTAAGGTTTTTTATTCGGCAATACAACAGCTGTCGAATCCGATAGTAAGAATATGCTTTTTGTAAAATAAATTGAAACAATGGCCCTTTTGCTACTAAAATGACATTTTTCGAAAAAATGACACTAAGATTTTCGGCTTGAAAAAAAATCAGCTATGAAATCTTGGCCAAAAGGGCACAAGTGTGAATACATTTTTAGAAGCAGAATTCTAATGAGGGGGTTTGCATTAAAATCTTTAAGTCACTTTTCGTGAACCGATGTGGCCCAAAATTTCATCTCGATACGTTCAGTAGTTTAAGCTGCAGCGTGACCGCAGGGCGCAGACAGACAATTTTCAAACAACAATTTTTCGGATTCCCAGGACCCTAAAACATAAAGATTTGATGTTTTTGGCGATTTTATTAACTTGCGCCCGAAGCGTAGAAGTTAAAAATGTATTTCACCTTAACTATCGTGCTTTACTCTTAACACAAAGGGGTTGTTCCTACTCCTTGCGTCCACTTCCACCTTCTGTGTGGAAGCTGGGTTGACATTTAGTGACCTATCGCAATAAAACTTAACCCTTTTAAGCGAATTTTCGTATTTCCATTTTGTTTAAAAGACAGTCTCTGAAAGAATTTTCACATAAACAGTGAACAGCCCTGTATGTGTTTGATTTGTGCACTTAAACTTCACAATATTGAGCTGTTTTTTCATTTCCTCACGAAACATACCGCAAACTTTTCATGGGTTTCTTTCGAAACTTTGACGTCTCCTAGCGCCGAAACTGTTCATTTCAAATTTCAAATGGGTATCAATTACAGTTTTTGAATAAATTGTAAAAAACTGAGTTTCAAATATCCCGAGAAATACCCCTTTGAGGGGGCTTACTTTTTGTCTTAATTTGACCTCCCAAATCAGCTCCCGAATGAATTTTTTGCACACAATTCTGTTACACCCTGTAACGTGACATTTTTAAAATTTCTAATTGGCCGTGCCCGGAATGACGTATGTTTCAATTCAGTGCAGATATCAAAGCCTGTCATATTTTTTGACATAACCTAACAAAGTTTCGATATGAGCCACCCCGGGCACCGCCAACTGCAACAAGAAATTTAAAAAATGTCACTTTATAATGGCAAAAAGTCCACATGAACTTCGGAAAAATTACCAGAAGGCTGAAATTTTGTACACACGTTCCTTTGATATTCTAACTGAAAGGTTAAAAGTCCGAGTGCCGCTTCCGATGTTATGCCACCAAGAAGTGTTAATTTTTGTAGCACTTTTTCGAATTGAAAATCCGTTTTTTGATTTTCTATGAATCAAATTAACAAATTCGCTCAAGTTTGTTATCGCTCTACAAACACTTTATATTTTTATCTGCTACAGTGAGTAGCGCATTCTTAAGTAGATTTCGTGCATAAAATATATATCTGGAAAATAAAGGTGTTCTTTTACAATGACCTCAGAGCGAGCTGCTGTGCAGTCATTTCAGCATTTTTTCAGAAAAGTTCATAGAGGGCTGAAATTTTGTAAACTTTCTGATTGTAGTTTTAAATGAAATACTAAAAGTCCCCTAAAAGGACCCTATACAATAAGGCAACCGCTTGGGCCAATCTTTAAAAAATTTTAGATTGTGGTAAGCGAGGGACAGATGAATGTTTTATAGAGAAATGAAAGTTCAGTACCTTTTAGTTTCTCAGAAAAAAATTCGTGAAAATTGCATTTTCGAGGCCTAAACATGTTTAGACCCACATTAAAAATATGACCGCCTGGAAGAATTTCTATATTTTTGTATTCAATGATGTAAGTACACTCTATTATACCTCCACGTCAGAAATCTAAGTTCAGTATCGTCTAGATCAATTTTTTTCCTGGGCCACTATCGTATAGGGTCCTTTGAGTGTCGCTTTCCGCTGCTATACCACCAAAAAATTGTAAAAAAATCTTTTGCAAGAAATATCTTTGTGTTAGGTTTTCAACAAAAGAGGAGGTAAACAAAACTGAAGTACTCTTCATTCTCTATAAAAAATGATTTTTTCCTATTTCGACAGTTTCTGACGAAAAATCTAGCTCCGAAAATAAACTTTTCAGCGATGATACAGAATTATTGACAAAAAAATCATAGTTCACTTTAAATTTTTCATCCAAAACCAAAAATTTGGTCCTTTCTCTCTTTATTAGAATAAAAAATGTCCGTACTACTCGGTAATTATTTTAGTGCCGAAGCATATGCGCAGGCACTGTAGTTTTAGTGAATTCGCTCGCTCGGCCGTCCGTCTACTCTGTCTATCGCATAACTTGAGAACGAAAGCAGATATCGAGCTGAAATTTTGTACATATGTGTATATACGTAAAGGAAATGAAACTTTCGTCCTACATCACAACTAAAATAATTGCTACCGCTAATACAATTAATACCAGCTTTTACCAGTAAAGGCTACCCGAAATGTAATTTTTTCATCTGTGCGTAAGACGAAAGTTTCATTTCCATTAGGTATACCCCGAAAATCTCGGCGGGGATTGTTTTTGGGCCATATCGAGCCCCTGGTGGGAGTTAGGGGTGAAAAACTGAAAGAAATTACAATTTTCGACGTTTGATCGCGAACGCTGCCTCAACGCTGGAAGCTATACTCGGGTTACTGAAGAAATGCAGTGATCACGTGAAACTGTGAAACGTGAATCCGTATAATCGTTCCTTGACACACAATTTGACGAACCACTTGCAGTGATGCACCAGAAATAATTGCAAATTGCACAGTGTGCACTTGGCGCTGTCATTATCCCCGATCGATTTTGCTGGCCAATAGTAAAGCAGAACAGAAAAATCACGTGCGTATCACGCGTTGTCATTACTGCAGTTCTTCAGTAACCCGAGTATAGTAGCAAAAGTTTGTAAGGAGGAATTGTCGGCAATGAAAAGATCTACAAAAAAGTCCTCGACGGCATATGGGTAGCCCACCGAGATCGTTTTTGTGTTTTAATTTTTGACGAAAATAGCTTCAGTAACTTATTGTCGGCTATCCGTAGCAGATATTTATATGCTGCTGTCACGGACTTTTTTGCAGGTCTATTCGTTGCCGACATTTCTCCCTTACACGATTTTAATCCATCTTCAAGCGTTTAGGCAGCGTTCGCAGCAAAAGCGCGAGAATGCGAGGTTTTTTTCGAGACCGAAAAACTATTAATTGTAATAACTCGAGAACCAGTGGAGATATTTTACTGAAACTTGATATGCGCTTTCGACGTACAAGTCTGTTGAAGGTGAGGGGGTGTCAATTTTGGGGGATGAAATTTAGGGGTTGAAAATCACAAAAATACGAATACTCAAATATTTTGCACATGGAGGTCTGACACCACATATATTTTGACATTATTTGATAAGGGATGGTTTTTTCTGCAAGATGAAACAGAAAGGGGTGCAAATTAGGGGTTGAAACTCGAAATTTCACAGAAGTGTTGCTTGAAATTCAAGCAATTGGATAACTTTTAATCAATGGCCCAGAAAAAGTTTTGAGCATATATTTAGTCCTTAGACCCTTAGATCACCTACGACAGGAAGAGAAAAAAATTGCACCTCTAAAACTCAACCCCTTCAATCTTAAAACAAAAAATTCACTTAGAGGAAATGTAACCCTTGGACCACCTATTACTAGAGGAAACTAATTGAACACAAAAAATGTCATCCCTGAAACTCGCCCCCTTCAACCTCCAACCACAAAAACTTGACTTGGACGAAATTTAACCCTTGCACAGTCTACAGCAGAAAGAGTTGAATTGAACAAAAAAACTACGCCCCTAAAACTCACCCCCTTCAACCTCGAAACACAAAAAAATGACATGGATGGAATTTAATCCTTTTACCACTCATTATCCCAGGAGACTATTTTGAACGCAAAAAATTGTACCCCCAAAACCCACAGTCTTCAACCCTCGAACACAAATAATTGACTTGGATGAAATTGAGCCCTTGGACTATCTACAACAGAAACAGACTAACTGAACGCAAAAAGTTGCAACCTCGAAAACCACCCCCTTCAACCCCCAAATACGAAAAATTGACAAACATAAATAATTGATTCGGTGGAAATTTAACCCTTAGACTACTTGTTACTGGGAGATACTAATTGAGCGCAAATGAATTTAAGATTTGGACCACTGTTATTGGTGGATAGGTACCAAGTAAGCGCCCCGAAACCCACCCCCTTCAACCCCTGAGGATAATAATTGAACGGAAAAAATTGAACCCCCTTCAACCCCCAACACAAAAAATTGACTTGGTGGAAATTTGATGCCTGACCTATATGTACTTACAACCGGAAGATACTAATTGAACGCAAAAAAATTCATTAATTGATACATCCTCACGAATTCTTTATCATGAGCGTATGCTTAGGCACTACTACTAGGTGCAGATTACATCTGCACCCAAAACCACCAAGTCCAACTCGATTCACGGTGAATAAACATCTACCGGGATACACATCGCATTGATATACATCTTCCGTTGGCTTTTTCATTTATAATTTTGAAAACCCATGTTTACACTTTTTCTGAAAATCTAAAATTTTTGGGAATTTCGGATAACATATTTTTTTTGAAAATCTTTATTATTCAGCAATCATGTAATTTGAATTGTTACTTTAACTTAATGCCAGAAATCAAAGCCAACTTGACTTTTTAAGTTTTGGTCCTATGGCGGTCATCTTGAAAATTTAGGGCGACATTTTTTGGTATGATGGTAAAGAGAATTTGAGTGTCTTTCAAATTGCGCAAAAAATCGTTATTTTGCTATTTAAAATAAAGAAAAGTAGACGTCATACCCTGTTAACTTGAAGCAACAAAAAATGGTGAAGATGTTAAAATGCGTTTTTATACGCACACTCTTCCGACCATTCTTCTTTTTTTTAAATCTCACTGTACATATTATGAGTAAACCAGCCCACTTACCAATTCCTCCACAATAACATTCTGCGCCTGCTGCTCATTCTCTTCACATTTACAAACGAACATATTCGCCCTCTCATCAAAGGAAATCCCAGTTTCCTCAATAGTCGTCAGAAATTTCCCAAAAGCCAAAAATTTGACAATCCTAATAACGCTCTCCTCCTTAACATCAACCCCCGTCTTCTGCAGATAATTCCAGTCAACATTCTTGTGAGCTTTACTCAACATTTCAACCCCTTTCAAAACAACATCTTCAGGCAAAGGTATGACATTTTCCCCCTTTATTATTTCCACCACATTCAAATTAATCCCCCTCAACTTTGGGCTCTTTACGTTAACATTAATCAAGTTCAATAAATTCGTGATTTGTTTAAAAAGACTTCTGGTATTGGTCCCGCACGATTTAACAACGTCAAGATCGTGCCTCAGCCAATCATTTATCACTTTTATACTTTTCAAAGTGCCCTCTTCCGTTATAATCTCCAAACTGTCATTAACGTCAATCAGCTTGACTTTTCTGTAGACGTCGATTGTTTTATCGTCATTTGTTTCAGTTTCATCGTCACTAGATTCCGCCAGAACATTCTCCTCGAAAGATTCCGAGTCTGAGCTTAAATTTAAGTCGTCATCGCTTTCCTCGTCCGAGTCACTGGCGATGACTTTTCTCCGACGAAGCTTTGAAGCGTTCTTTTTTTTAAACAAATCCTTGACAACGCCGTTCGGCTCTATTTTTGCGTCATCTGCTATTGGGTAGTTCAAAACCGAGTCTTGAATGTGATTGGTTACTGATTGCACCAATTGGGAGTAGATTGCCAGGGTGAAGGCTACAGCTGTGGAGGCTTGATTCGAATTTGACTTTTGTAATTTATGTAAACAGAGGAGGCATATTGTCGTTATTTTAAAAATCAAATCTGAGTTTAGTAATTCGGGGGTTGAATCAGTGGAATCTGTTTCGGCAGGTGATACGCATGGCTCACTAGATTTCATGTTTAAACATTCTTCCAAATCTTTGTATGTTTGATGGCAGAGGGTGTAAACTTTCGCTTTTTTGTTAAAATACCAAACATCTATTAAAGACAAGAAATTTGCAACAAAGCTTTTGAAATTTTCTGGATTTTCTAGGGGTAGTTTCTCGAATAGATTGTGTAAATTATTGACAGTTCCTTCAAAAGTGTTCACGCAAGCTAAACATCGCATGTAGTAGTATACAGCATCGATAAATTTGTTCTGACTTATAGCCAAAGTCCCCATTTGGTTATGGGGCATTCCATGGTCAGGTTTATAAGATATTGCTTGTAAATAATATCGAAAAGCTAAAGATGGTTCAAGTGTTGGATAAATTTCAAGCTTGTACCTGTTTAAATCTCCCAAATAAATCAAGCATTGATGTATAGCCCCTTCAGCCCATTCTGTTGCAGATTCACTCCCCTCGCTGGTTTTAAGTGGAAAATCCACTACATTTACTAAATTCATCTCAAATTCCTGCTGAATCCTGCCAATTAAGTGGTGATAAAACCCAACCCCTGACAAAATATGAGTTTCAATACTAGAAACGTCATCCTGACTGTACTCATTCTTTTTAAGTTTCTTCGCAGTCGTAAAGAGTTCGTAAAACCCCTTCCGCCACAGCAGCTCCTCCGCTTTCTTTCCATAAAGACTCGGGTCTGAGAACATCAGTCGTTCACAATATTCGCAAAATTTTCTTCGCTGGATTTGTACGGTTGGTGAGAAAAGGTCTCGGATGGTACGGGCGCAGCTTCGAGCATCGTCCAAACGTTTCGCGTGGTCAGTTGTGGCTCTGTTGGGAAAGGGGTAAGTTTTGATAAGGGTTGGGGGTAGTTTACGAACCGATACAGTTTTTTTGACAGCTCCAGGCCCTGTTTTTGGTGAATGTCGGGTTTGTTTGATTTCTTCATTTCAACTCATTTTGATATCATCAAGGTCAAGATTTCAACGTTTTCCCCCTCATTTCGATCGCGATAATGGATGGAGTGATGATGAAAAGCATTTTTAAATCATTGTTTTTGCAATAATTGCGATCTGACACCATCACTTCGTTCTTATCAAAATGACATTTGCGTTGTCAGTCGCTGACAGGATTGCCAGTTGCCTCTTTGGTTGCCACTGTTGTCAGATTTGCTAGTAGCTCAATACGGGTAGAAATACGGGCTATTTTTAGCGCCATCTTTGTTGGGCTAGGTTAAGGTTGTTACCATGGCAATGAAGCTAAACAAAGCGAGAATTTCCTTGTGTAGATTCAATTATTTCATCACAAAGATCATTTTGGACATGATGTAACGATTTCATCGATAACAATGGACGTTTTCAGTTTTACCTGAGCGGCGCGCGCATGTTGGTTCTCTAGCGTGCTCACTCATTGGCTGGATGTCTGTCACATCTGATTTTTACCCAATGAGGACTTTTTTACCTGTGCGTTTCGTTGGAAACTTGGAAACCAACCTGTGCGTGATTCATATTCTTATTCATGTTAACACATTAGACTCAGTATTGACACTATCTCTTTATTCCACAAACTGAAGACGTGTATTCTTCAATTTGTCAATATTAAGGTCTTAAAACGCAACACAGTAACTGTAAATAAAGAATTAGATGGAAAAAAATGCAGTTTTCTGAAATTTGCACATTGAAATCTCGCTTTGTTTGGCTTCAGTGGCAGACGTTGACTATGACCATACCCAACAAAGATGACGGTTTCACGTCATCACTAATATCGCGTATAGCCAACTACACAACAAAAACCGCCAACCTATGTACAAAACAAAACCATAAGTATGTAGAGAGGTTGCAGGTTGAAAAGGACCTGTCACGTGATCGGCGCGAGTCGACTTGTTAAAAACGGCCGTGGCGGGCGTTGCTGCGCAGATAGGCCCCGCCCACACGTCCTTTTCAACTTGCGATTTACCAGAGCTGGGTAGTATCCGAGTACTTCGGTATTCGAATACAGTAGGTATCCGATTAGTTGGTTGAAAGCTTGGTCCATTTTTTCAAAGAGGAACTGATGTTTGATGTTTGATGTATGTCTGATGTTTGAGTGTCTTTCGATGAATTTACAGTGGGACTCAAAAGCTGTTATTTGTCTTTGACCCTAACGTTTTTTCGTTTTCCAGGCAACTGTTTTGTATTTTGTGTTAATTTCTATTATAGCTGAAGATGGAGTAACACTCCGAAACGCGTCCTAAACAGTATACATATGTAATCAGTATCCGATTATACTTCTATATTGCATCCGAAGAGTGTATTCAGATACATTTTCGGATAATTCGGACACTTTTTAAGTATCCTTATTTGGATACTTTTTAAATATGAGCGGATACTCGCAGTCACTTTTCAACCGAATGTGCTCGATCCGATCAGGGTTAAGGTCGTTCACAGAAAAGAGATAAGTGATTTTGTTTTGATCAGATTCAAATTCGAAAATAATTGCATACTTAATAATTAATTAAGTATACTTACTAAAGTATTAAAGTAATAAGTTTATACTGTTATTATACAGGGTGGGCCTGTAAAAGTTGGAACAAACTTTGGCTGTTAATAAAATTTTTATTTATAATCAGATTTCAATGAAAATTTGTGAGGTTGTTAACTCAACCTTTCTACGTCGAGGCCACTCATTTAATACACCAACGCTCATTTAGTTTCTGAAATATTCTTCAGTAAACGAAGAGGTAATATTTAGGGTCGCTGCAAAATTAAACCAACGGTGCCGGTCTGCTTCTCTTTGTCTTAGAAACATATTTAAAGTTTTCTGAGCAAAGTAACAACAAAAAATTAAGACATTTTTTCCGAAGAGCAGCTCATCACCGTTGATTTAATTTTGCAGCGACCCTAAACGTCACCTCTCCATTTACTGAAGAATATTTCAAAAAGTAAATGAGTGTTGCAACATTAAATAAGTGGCTTCGACGTAGAAAAATTGAGTTAACAACCTCACAAAATTTCATTAAAATCGGGTTATAAATAAAAATTTTATTAACAGACAAAGTTTGTTCCAACTTTTACGGGCCCACCCTGTATGTATGTAGTTCATTGTAAAACAATGAATTACATATATTATTTATTATTTTTTTAAATTATGTAGCTTTTTAACTAACTCATGGTACTCGTATCCCAGAGTTATCCGTGTACTATTCTGAAATATATTAAATTTCTAAGTATTTTTTCATTTAGAAAAGTTAAACATTTCTACATAGCAACACTTTTCCACATAGCAACGCTTTTCTAAATAACAATTTATTTTTCGGTTAAAAAAATGCTTTCTCGTCTTTATCATACTGTAAATATTAAAAGTACAGTTTGACAAATTTGAAAACGATAACCCACAGGATGCTGGAATGTTGAAGTCGCAGTCGGCACTGACGAATCTTCATTATTACCGTTTTCGTCTAATCTTGAGACTGGTTGAATTGCATAAGTAAGTAAGAATCTTCGGGAGCCTCATTTAAAAACTGTGTGACGTTATCCATGGACAAAGTTCTCGATTTTTTTGGTTCACATCTTTGCGCTTGCCTTTTGAGAAATGCACGCAACTTTACGTAGGTACTTTGAAATATCCACATCTTCTTTCACTTGTAAAAAGCTTCTCACCATTGAGTAAGTGGACCATAATGTTGAGGCTTTTAGTTGCTTGGACTATAACACGCACAAAAACTTTAAAACGAAATCAAAATGTTCCGTATCTTTCTACCTTTTCAAAGAAGAAAGCTAACAAAACATGATGTTTTCGTTCACTTCCTGCAATTTTTTGTTCGTTCTCCACTCGTCGAATTTTTCATAACACTTCTCATACTTATTTCTCGACTCTACTGGAAGCAAACTTGCTGTTGCTGCTGCAGCCGCGTTAAAACATCGGCGGAATTATTTTCATCAGAAGTAAACATTTTTAATGAAATTTTTTGCTAATTTTTATTTGTTTTTTCCGTTACTATGTAAATGGAGTTTCAGAAACTATTGGACCCTGTACGAATAATTTTTGATTTCTCATTTTTAATCGTAAACGTTAACGCCATTTCAGGACAGTACACGGAAAAATAATGTACACAACTCGTGGAAAAGATACTTTTCCATGTTCGTTTGAATTAATATACTCGGCTTCGCCTCGTGCATTAAACACCCAAACTCACATGGAAAAGTCATACTTTTCCTTACTTGTGGTACAAATAACTATTTCCACTTACTGAATTAAAAATGTCAAAGTTACGTATCCGGTATCCGAGTTCTGGGTATTTTTCGAACTGCCCTTCCATAGAGTTAAATATGGGGGGAAACAACTTTTGAACCTCACTGACAGAACTCCACTTTGAGAAAGATGAATTTTCAAAATTATGTAATAATGCATAAATATATTATCCGAAGGACTTTTTCCAGGGGGGGACTGAAAAAAAAGCTAAGCCCCCCTGCCCTCCCCCTTGCTACGGCCCTGCCGCTCTCGCGCATCAGTTACCTACTAATACCGCTACTAAAAATCCATTGAAAAATCTTTTAGGTTTAGGTTACGTTTCCGTGGCACGATTGGCTAAGCTAGGACCACACAGCCAAAGATGCATTTTTGATAGTCGCTGGTATACGTCAATATGACGTCACGCTGTGCAAAATTACATGAGGCGAGATATTCTCTTTTGGCACGTTATAACCACGTCTATAATCGTCAATAATCGTGTACTGAACCAAGTGACAGTGGTACGAAAGCGTAGAACGGATACGGGTAAAATATTTTCATATTTTCGAGTTTGAACTCGAAAATTTCGACTTCGAACTCGTAATTTCGACTTCAAATACGAAATTTCGACTTTGACCACGAAATTAATTACGACTTAGAACTCGAAATTTTAACTTCAAACACGAAATTTCGACTTTAAACGCGAAATTTTTACTTCAAACACGAAATTTCGACTTCGAACTCGAAAATTTCAACTTACAACTCGAAATTTCGACTTTGACTTAGTGGGATTTGCCCAGTAGATTGAATTTCTAGTTCGAAGTCGAAATTTTTAGTTCACTTTCGAGCTTGAAAGTCGAAATTTCGTGTTCGAAGTCGAAATTTTCGAGTTCGAAGTCTAAATTTTCGAGTTTGAAGTCGAAATTTTTGAGTTCAGACTCGAAAATATGAGAATTTTTTACCCGTGTCCGTTCTACGCATTCGTACAGTGGTGTTCCGTATGCAGATTTTTTTTCCACGAACCTTATTTCAATTCGGTTTATTTGAGACGCCAAAAATTGCTTAATTACACCATTCGATTTGACATTTCAAAACAACCAAAATAAAATCAACCCACATCAAAAGTCAAAACAGAAAGTGGAAGATGGCGGCCGCCGAAGCAAGAAGGCAAGATTTACCCCCAGAAGGGGGCTACCGCCCCATTAACTTCAAAAGGGTACCCCCCAAAGCATATTTTGGAGGCAAGTGCCTCCCTCGAACAAATCGCAAACAACACTTTTAACATTTTTCAGTTATGTAACTCGTACCTTGAATTTTCAGGATTGGCCATCTTCGGAGGATATCTCGGTATGACCGCAGGGGCTGCATATCTTTATTTCTTAACCGTTAAAAAAGTGCACATAGAAGAAGTGGAAATGAGGTCGGCACGGAATGCTATTTTCCCATTGCTGTTAGCGGAGAGGGATAGAGAGTATCTGAAGCAGTTACGAAAAAACAGAGATGAAGAGGTTAAATTAATGGCAAACGTCGAAGGCTGGAAAGCGGGCACTTTATATGGAGAACCTGTGTTTAAAACATTACCAAAAGACAAATTCACTGGCCCGTTGATCCAGGAGTATTATGTGCACACCAATCCTGATTCGTTGAAGGCCAGGGTCAATTTCAGCTATTGGACGTAACTCTTTCTGTCTAATTTTGTAGTTTAATTCTCAATAAATTGTAAATGCTGTGCATAACATTTCTTTTTTGTAAATAAATTTGCAACAAGTTTAGAAAATCCTTGTTTTATCTTCAATAAACCATTCAAGTTCAGTAAAGTCACTTTTCTAATGGTTGTGTTATACTTGTTTTCTGCATATTATATACCTAGTTTAGAAAAATGAACTTTTATAAAAGAAAAAAAAATGTTTTTATTTCGTTTTGTAATAGTCGCCAAAACTTGCCTTTTACTATCCTGAAAAGAAAGTTTATTTAAGGTTTGGCTATAGTTCAACGTTTTCAGCCCTCTACCGCCTCTCAAATATTATGTTATTTTGAAATCTCAAGTTTACAATGAAAATTTTTTTGAAATGCAACATTTATTGTTTTTCTGTCACTAGTAGGCTCGGAGTAGATTTTAAAGATCACTAGCAGCCGTTTTTTCATCTCTAGTTAAATTTAGCTTCCTACTATACTCTGTCCGGTATCCACATGATCAAGATTCACCCAATTTCCATGGCGACTCATTGTTGACAACAATGATTCGCCATGGAAATAGGGTGAATCCTGGTCATGTGGATTCCGGACAGACCATAGATGGCCATTGCATTAAAGTTTCAAAGACAATTAACTCATCAATCAAGTTGCTGGTGCATGCATGACAGAACTTATGTATGACAGTACTGGTTGACGTCTAAAGTTCAAACCTTAAATTTTTGTGCGTTTTTTAGTCTTCGAGAACCCACCAAATATAGGCCACTCGAGACTATTTCTAGTGTAAATTGCCTTTGAAATATTCTTATTAACTCGAAAGGGAAGCACAGAAATTCGAATAAAAAACGCACGAAAATATAACGTCTGAACTTTAGACGTCAACCAGTAGTGTTATAAGCATGTTATAAGTTCTGTCATGCATGCACCAGCAACTTGATTAATTAGAGTTAATTGTCGTTGAAGCTATATGGCAGTAGGTAGCTAAATTTAACTAGAGATGAAAAAAAACGGCCTTTAGTGGTCTTTAAAATCTACTCCGAACCTACTAGTGATAGAAAAACAATAAATAATTAATTTTAAAAAATTATTCGTTGTAGACTTGGAATTTCAAAATAACCAACCCAGGCAGCATTGAAATATTTTTAAAACATATTTTAGAAGATATTTAAATAATATCCAAAACGACAGATTTTTATATATATGACAAATGTATATTATGAATATATTTCAAATATTTGTTTGCGAATATGATGGTAATATTGCTAATGAAATATAGGCAGAAGATGTTTATGGAATATTTATTTATTATCAAAAAATCTACATAAAACAATATCCTGCGTTTCAGAAAAAACTCATTTGTAGTGGGCTGTGGGCTATGGCAAAGGACGTCCTTTGCCATAGCCCCACAGCCCACTTCAAATGCGTTTCTTGTGAAACGCCTGACATTCAGCACTTCCCAGCAGTTATAATTGGTCCTAAAAACAAACATTTTTAAATCAATAATTTAACTGAAGTGTTCTTACCAAAGGTGTAGCTAGGTAGGTATACGCATAACTGTACAGAAAATCGAAAAATAAACGCTCTTCTGGACTCGTTTCTTCTAGGGGAGTGAAATCACGGAGATCTTCTAGGTACTAAAATGTCGTAGGTTGATGAACAGTGCGTTCTTGAAAATCGACATTAAACAATAATTTAATGTGTTGCTTACCAAAATAGATGTACCTATGGGTATGCTGGAATGCATCATTTAAGGCCCACTCGTACAAAAATATCTTTAGAAATGTTCACCTAACCTACAAATTTTGCAAACAGTTAAAAATTAACATTAGCAGCTCACCGCAAAGCACAAGGATAAAAGTAATCAGAACGGCACGAACAGTAAAATTAATATGTGGAAGTACACCAAATCACAAAACGTGCACAAACACAAAACGTGAACGCAACAGCCGCCATGATGCCATCAGCTCGTCTGGTAGCGCAGGCGCAGAAGCACTCCGTGGAGACGTGTTTGAAAAGTAACATTAGGAACCCTATATTGAATAAATATATGACAGCAAATATATCTTTAATCCGATATTTGCAATATATTCCATATAAAGGATACATCTTGTACAGCAAATATTCAAATTTTTTTCATAAAATATAATTTTACAAATCTTATAAATAGAAATTATAAAACGACAACATATTTAATCAATAAATTACTTGAAACATATTTACTTTTAATTCGCAATATAAAACATGTAATATATTTCTGGTAAAGATAACATATTATGTAACAAATATTGGATTTTTTATAAAAAAATGTTATTTGTATAATATTATAGAACAAATATCATTTTCATCATATATACCAAATATTTCTCAAATCTTTTAAATATTAGAAAACATTAGAATATTACCCTTATATAAGGCAAATATTTATGAAATATTCCGTGCTGCCTGGGAATATTTGAGGGGCGGTATAGATGGCTAAAGATGTTGGAACTATAGCAAAACCTTAAATAAACTTTCTTCTTAGGATAGTAAAAGGTAAGTTTTGGCGACTATTACAAAACGAAATTCCAAAATTCTTTTTTCGATACACCCTTAGTGTACCTACATGTTGAGTGCTGTTATTTTTTGCATAAGCTATTATGTAAAATGTAAAAAAAAGCCATCAAGTTCTAATAAGATTAATAAGAGCAGTCAATAATTTCAAAAAATGTGGAACGCTTCACGATTTTGCGTGTCATCCTTGCGCAGGGGCCATGCTAATCTTCTCTGTATCGTTCCAATTTTAGTATATGTACCGCCGAAGCGAGTACACAAGACGATCGTTAGAACACCTATATGTATTTACGAAGTAAAAACAAGTAGGCGCAAGCTGTAACTCTCGCATTTTCCTACTGCGCCATCTGTTGAGCAACACTCAAACCACAACAAACATCTTTCAACACAATTTCATTTATAATTATTATAAAACAAATAACCTACTCCCAATAAACAATCTTTATTAACAAATTAAATCGCCAAAGCCTCCAAACGTCCCTCAATTCCTTCAAGTTCGACTTTTGAATACCTTTTCTTGATCTCTGCCAACGCCCACTCCACTAATTTGCTCGCCTCTTTTTTCTTCACTGCAGTGCACTTCTGTGAACTTGCAATAGAAGTCGAAGCGAGATATAGCCCATACAAAGCTCTAATGTTTTTCGGATTTAATTTTAACGTCTGGCAGTAATACGTTCTGGCCAACTCAATATTCTCAAAACCACCCTGTGAATACTTAATATCTGCATAGCGTTGGTGCAATAAATGATTGTGAGGGTTGTGCAGTATCAGCTCTTCCACACAGAAAGCAGCTTTCTGATAATCATTCTCCGATATATAAAGTTCGCTTAATTCTTGCCAAGCTTCAGTGTCCGCCATAAAACTGAAAATAATCTTTTAACAAACAATAAAAACTCTTCAAAATACGTTTTTAAATATTCCGTCAGTTCCTTTATAGCTTCCACAAGTTTTCCCTGCGCTTTTAAAATGGCTATTTTACGTTTTCTTGCCCCACTGTTGTTCTCATCCTTCTTAATGATTCTGTCCAAAATCTCAGTTGCTTTTTCATACTGCTCCTGGACTTCATAAAACATTGATTCATATTTCTCCACTCTGAGACTGTTTGGGTACTCCTTTTTCAGTTCCTCGATGCATTTCTTTGCAACACCCATTTGGTAACAGTCGAAGGCTGCAATGCAAACTTGCTCCAAAACAAACGGCTCTAAAACGTTTAAATTAAGATCGCAAATTCATGACTGCGTCGCTTACTTTCTTTGCCCAATTTTTGGAGATCAAATGCTAAGTAATCCACCCAGAGTCGGATTATTTCACGACTTTTTCTGTCGTTGTTTTCCCTCCACACTTGAAGCTGGTTTAAACTTTCTGGAAGGAAATTGCAAAACGATAACAATATATTTCAGGAATAAATCGATTTACCCTTTAGATTGGTCATTGTTATGCCTAGTCTAACACGGCAATGATTAATTAAATTGTTAATTGTTTTTATTGATAAATGTAGTCATACGTTCAGTTTTGACATACAGTTTTGACATCGACAGATGACAGAATTATGAGAACATCCAGAACATCGATGACATGTATTGGAGTGCGTTCACAAACAAACATGATTGTGGGAGTGTTCCTAACACCCCTAAACATCCGAAAGCGTGAACAGAAAAAGGACCACAGCAACGCAACCAGCCGAGTATTCCATCCGCATACAAAAAATAAATAAAAGACCGTCTAGATCCTTGTGTAAGTGGTGCTTAGTCGTCAGCTGTCAGTTGTAAATGGCAACGTCGCACAATCTTTGAAGGGTGAAGGGTGACTTCGGGCATAAGCGCCAACAGCAGAGATAGCGCCAATGCAATAAATTTACCATTGTCGAAATTAAATGTATGCCAAAACAAAGCTGAAAAAGCAACCTACCAATGATCACACCATAAAGAGGGAAAAGGATGCAGATTCTGCCACAAGATATTAGATATACAGGTTTGTTCCTTTTTCACTGCTCGCCATTGGTATCTCTTAAATGGTAAGAGTTAAGAGGGACTCGGTTAAATAAGAGAAAAGTTGCGGTATTTTTTGGTGATTAAGAATCTGAAGAGAACTCCCCGATCCAATGAAATGTCATCGAAAAAATGTTTCTAGGCCTTCTGGATTTTGAGCAAAGACGATCCACTTTTGATTCCCTTATCGCCGCCATGTTGAATTTTGGCATCATTCGACACACAAAAGAAATTAGTTTTTCAAAAATGTAACCTGCATGAACTTTATTGAAAAAGCCAACGAAAGATGTGTATCAATGCGATGTGTGTCCCTGTAGATGTTTACCTTGTTAATGTGTATGTAGGGGCGAGCTGAATTTACTGGTGGAGTCGGGTGCAGATTTTATAAATCTGCACCTAGTAGTAGTGCCTCCGCAGACGCACAGTGGTGTTAAAAGTCAAGAGGAATGAAAATGAAGTGTGGATTAAGTAGAATTACGAAATAAAACACTAAAATAACCAAATTATGCAATTAAAACTTTTGTGGGGGTTGAAATAAGCACTTATACCTACCTACCTATTGCGAAGGAAACTGAAAAATTGTAAAAGGTAAACTGAATCCCAAATGCGTTCAATTTTATAACCGTCGAAAAACGGAATTATGCGAATTTTGCAAAATTTGCACTTAGGGGGTTGATAAATCGTAAAGGTGGATGAAAAATCAAAAGGTATCAGGATTAACCGTGGCTAAGTAAAATTACGAAAAATAACACCAAATTAACCCAATTATGTAAATTTAGCATTTGAAGACTTGAAACATTGCGAAGGGGGATGAAAAAAGTGAAAAATTTAATCATCATCCAAATGGGTTCAATTTATTACAGAAGAAAAACGAAAATATCCGAATTTGGCAAAACTAACACCTAGGGGGTTGAAAAATTGTAAAGGGGGATGAAACGTCAAAGTGGATGAGAATTAATCGTAATTAAGCAGAATTACAGAAAATAACACGAAAGTAAACCAATTATGCAAATTTAGATTTTGGGGGTTGAAATGTTGCGAAGGGGGTTGGAAAAGTGAAAAGATAAACATAATCCAATTGAGTTCAATTTGTTACCGAAGGAAAACTAAATTATGTGAATTTTGCAAAATAAACACTTAGGGGGTTGAAAAATTGTAAAGGGGGATGAAAAGTTAAAAGGGATGAGAATTAATCGTAATTAAGTAGAATTACAGAAAATAACACGAAAATAAGCCAATTATGCAAATTTGACTTTTGGGGGTTGAAACATTGCGAAGGGGTCGAAAAAGTGAAAAAGGGAAGAACAATTCATAAGGCAAAACTGCGCGAATTTTACAAAATTAACCAGCGGAAATCACCCGAAAAAGAAGCGGTCTGGGTAAATTTTGCTCTTTGAGGGTTCACATATCATGAAAGGGGTTGAAAAATTGTGGATGGGTCAAAAATTAATGAAAATGACGTTGAATTATTAACAAATCAGAAGAAAGCAAAAAAAAAAATAAAATGTGTTTACTCCGCTTGCTAGGGCTTAAGGGTTGTTAGTAGCGTAGGGGTTGGTTTTAGGTTGAAGACTCATAAGACTTTTTTCAATGGTTGACCGAAGTCTATCGAACCCCATAATTTTATTCCACCACTTAGATGAAAAAATTTCCAGTTTCAACCCTTAAATTTCATCCCCCTTGTTAGATATTAATGAAAATTTGCCCATCCGCCTACAGTGGCGCTGTAAATTACCACATCAAATTTAACCCTGATACGTTGAGCAGTTTTTGAGTTCTCGCATTTTTGTGTTTCGGCATGTTAGGGGGTTGTATCGCCTTTAAGGGTCGTTTTTCGCGAATGATGAATAATACCTTTTTTGTACCATCAATAGAAAGCTATCGAATGGTATTATTTTCAACTATACATTCTTCATTGAAAATTCGAGTTTCCACCCCTAACTTTCATCCCCTTCGATAATTTTCTCCTAAAATTCGCTCTTCTCTTCTCGAAGATGCAGTGTGTAAGATGTCACAGTTTCGCAGAAGATATTGCTTCTCTGTGTCAAATTACAGGGCTTTATGGACGTTTCAACCCCTAAACTCCAACCCCCTATTTCACCACCCCCACATGCCCTAAAGGAAGTTGTGTTTTCAATTTCACCACCCTAATCCAATTCGTTGAAAAATTAAGGTGATTTGTAGATTCATGTTTTCAACACCTCATGATTTCACCCCTTTATGATTTACAGGGGTGAGTTTATTTTTCCGGTGTGACATAACTCCTTGCGTATTTACTGACTTCAGTTGTTCATAAATAAACCAATAGGGTTTCAGAAAAAATAAATAAAATGTAATTATTATCGACTTGCAAAGAGTTAGGGGTGGTTAATGGCCCAGGGGTTGGTTTTAGATTGAAAACTCATAAGACCTTTTTTCAATAGTTGACCGAAATCTATCGAACCCCGTAATTTTAGGCTACCATTTACTTGAAGAAATTTCAAGTTTCAACCCTTAAATTTCATCCCCTTTGTTAGATATTTTTGAAAATTTGTCCATCCACCTATAATGTCACTGGAAATTCACAAACCAAATTCTGCCTTGATACGTTGAGTAGTTTTTGAGTTCTCGTATTTTTGTGTTTCTGCATGTTAGGGGTTGTAGCGCCTATAAGGGTGGTTTTTCGCAAAATATGAATGACACCTTTTTTGAAAAATTAATGGAAAGCTATCGAATGACGCCAATTTCGACTAGTACTTATTAAGCGGAATTTTGAGTTACAACCCCTAATTTCCACCCCCTTGGTCCGATATGACCCAAAAGCAATCTCCGCCTTACTTTTTAGTGTATAAAGCCGTATAGTAAATTTGAGCTCGACACCTCACTCTGTTCTCAAGTTATCCGACGTTATGTATTTCTTCATGTTAGGGGTTGTAGAGCCTTTAAGGGTGGTTTTTTGTAAAACATGAATAACACCTTTTTGAATCATTAATGGAAGGGTATCGAATGGCGTTAATTTCGACCAATACTTATAAGGCGGAATTTTGAGTTACAACCCCTAATTTCCACCCCCTTGGTCCGATATAGCCCAAAAGCAATCCCCGCCTTACTTTTTTGGGCAAGATTCCGTATAGCAAATTTCAGCTCGATACCTCAATCCGTTCTCAAGTTATCCGACGGACAGAGTGAGGAGCGATCGATACGACGAGCGAGCGAGCGAGCGAGCGAATAAGCAAAGACAAGAGTACCTCCGCATTCTGCTACGGCACTAAAACCATGTGAAAAGTCAAAATTTATTTTATTGAAATTTCACTTCAATTATTTTAAACGTTAAAAGGTATTAAAAAAGTTAGTGTATGTACTATTTATACTTTTTTTCAAAAAGTTTTACAATAATTTTACAAATTATTCATACCAATTTTTTTCTGTATCCCATGGTGTCAAAATTCAATATGGCGGTCATAAGAGAATCAAAAGTTGACTGTCATTATTCAAAATCTCGAAGGTCTAAAAAATGTCTGTGGATACCATTCAATTGACAGCTGTCAAAAACACAGAAGTTACAAGTTTCATTTAAATAGCATCAATCGTTAGGGAGATATTAATTTTCATTTGAAATCGCAATTTTCAGATTTTTCGGAATAACTCAGGAACGAATTAACATATCGCGGATTTGTACCTACTGTCGCAGCATGCTAGGTCGAAATCGGCATAAGGTACGGGCAATTTGATTGGTGGCTATCTGGCAACGTTGCATATACGAAATACATAGTTCGAATTATTCGAAAATGGTGTACATGAATGATTTCTTTTATTGTGCATAAACGACTTTGCGATTAATAATGCGATTTTCTTTACACTTTTGGAGAAAATAATTACTTAAAGAAAATCGGCGATCACGTCATTTATCCGGGTTTAATGCATTGAAATGCATGAATGGATGATTTTTTTTTATTTTTTATTACCCGGAGAACACCAAAATACCCAGGGTTTAATTCATTGCGATTTTCTTTACACGGGTCTAATACATTGAAACGCCTATAGCTATAGTGACGTTACTTTATCCGATTTTTTTTAAATACCGTAAAGTGGGGTCGAATTAGCCACTTTTCAAGTTTAAAAGGCACATAGTTGGCCGATTTATTCCAAATTTTGTGTATATATACGGGCCTCGATGCGTATACTTTCAGATTGTGCTACGCATATTTTAATTTATTCAATTTGAAGAAAAATATTCCAAAAAAATAGGGTGGCCAATGTTACCTGGCAAGTGGGGGTCAAATTGACCACGTGTTCATTTTGCATGTTAAATCAATTTAAACCGTGCTAGGTTTAAGATTGGCCACAAAAAAATTTTTTTCTTTTAGCATTTGCCAATTTTGTAGGGTATAAAACCCTTGTATCGCATATTTTCTGTGTGATAAATGCATTATATTCTATTGAACGTCAAAAAAAATCCTTTATTTATAAAAATAGACAATAATATTTATATAAAAAAAACAAACAAATTTCTCTCAAATTTCGTTCCCAACTTGTCTCAGCTTCACTAAATAAGTGAATGGTGCGGAAATTCTTCACCGTCTTTGTGATTGTATATTTTTCCCCTTGTAGTAGGTACCTACCACCCAAATTTAGTGGGGGTAAATCACCCCGTGGCTCCTAGGGCGACCAAACTTACCCTCCCAACCTGCAAAAATGTCGGTCTAAGTTTGGCACCCTCTAGGAGCCAGGGGGGTGATTTACCCCCATTAAATTTGGGTGGTACTGCAAGAGGAAAGATGTACAATGTACATCATCGTACATCTTTCCCCTTGTAATAGGGCGGTGAAGAATTTCCACTCGTCCCTTATTACCTAGTGGGGGCAGGCGAAGTTTTTTAGCTTTCAATTTTGGTAGAATTTTTGTAGTCTGAAAAATATTTTTTTTGCAATCACCAAGCAATTGATTACGAAAAAATTATACTGGAGGTAAGAGGAAGGTTTGCCCTATCTGCTACAATATTTTAAACTGCCAAATAATAAACATCAAAATTGTACAGAGCGCCACTAACAAATTCTAAAAAGTGGCCAATCTCACACCGAGTGCCAAAGCCACCTCACTTTACGGTACTTGTTTATTAAAATGTATCGACTTTTTTGCTCAATTTCTTTTCGTGATAGCACTTGTGTGTGTAGGTATTGGTGAACCAGAAAGTATATTATTTAGTTCGTCATTTCAGAATTTTTTGCATTTGTCAAAATTCTAAACTTTTCATTGATTTTTTCGTAGTTTTTTAGGGTGATCGTGACTCCGTTATCGACTAATCGACTAGTATGACACATCTTTTGTACCTAAGAAAGATTACGAATTCGTTGAGAAGAAGGTGGTAGATATACCTACAGTTGAAACGCAACCTATAAATAGGGTTGCCATATTTTTCAAAACAGTAAGCGGGACACAGGAGTGATAAGAATGTGTTTGCGCGCGAAGCGCGCAGCGCAAAAGTGGGGGTGCGGGGTGAAAATTTTTGCCCCCCCCCCCTTCTCACCTATTTTTCAGTATTTTCAGTCCAAATTCAAATCAAAATCAATTCATTTCATTCTCATTGCGAAATAAAAAAAAACACTTGAAAAATCGTGGATCAAAAAAGAATAATCACTAGATTTGGGCGTTTTTATGGTCTAAGGATTTTCAATTTTTTGGTTGGTAAACAAATTTTATACTTTTAAAATACATTTTTTACTAAAATAACTAAATCTCTTTGAACAAAACAAATGATAATTCTCAGCCTTGGTTTGGTATTTACAAACACGCAGGGCACCAGCCTGCGTTGTCACTGGCAGTGCACCCAAATAATAAGAGATAGACACAAAGATTACCTTGCGATTTTAACGCTTGCAACGAAGATAGAAGATGATTGACAGAATGGACCCGACGCTTTGTAAAGCACCACTCCCACCACCGTTCTGACAGTTAGTAGACACTACAAATAAGTTAGGTTATGTTTTAAACGCTGGTTTTCAATAAAAAATAAGGAAAATACAGGGAAAGGGAAAACTCAGAAAGCAAGTCCAAAAATCGGGAGAAATTCAGCAATAGGCGGGACGCGGGACTCATTATAAGAAATCGGGACAATCCCGCCTAAATCGGGACGGTTGGCAACCCTACCTATAAATCCTCCAAACGCTCAGCTGGAGTGCGTTCATAAACTGAAATTGAGTGCAGAGTGTTTGACGTCAGAGCGGAGTGAATTTTAAGCAGGAGTGCGCACAGAGTGTTGGAGTTTTTGAACGACATCGATGGGTATCTGTCAAATCTGTCACTTCACATGTCACTATCACTTGTCCGGGTATAAGGGATGAAATGTAATAAACAATAACAAATCAAAACATAACCCCTCGACGTTCATGATCACCATAAAGTTTTCCGGCGATACTGTTTTTCCGCTTTTCTACTGATTCTTGCACAAATAATAGTCATGGTACACAATGCGCATGCGGAGTGTTTTTCGCCGGGGTCCTGAATCCGGCGTTTTTCGGGCGCTCCGAGCGTCTCATTGCGGTCTCATGAGTGTGCTTTATGAACGGACGCTCTGAAGAGTGGTAACGCGCAAGTGGAATTTATGAACGGTCTTGCGCGTCTCATAGCGCACAGTGCGCGCTCGAGTGTCATTTATGAACGCACCCCTGTGTAATAGTAATAATGTCTTTCATTTAGGTTACAAACCGGAAATGCAAAAACATTCGAATAATATTTTTGAGTCATTTACCTTTAGCTGTGCCTAGCGCCAGACGTGAAGAACCTTGTTTTTTTAGTTATGAAATAATTAAGGGAGTGCAACTTTGTTGAACTAGCTGTGTGCCAAATTCCTAAATTTCTGTCAAATCGGTCCAGTAGTTTGAACTGCGGCGTGTTTACCAACCTACATACAGATGGATTTTAAATAGGTGCTATACTTTTTAGCTATAACCTCCCATTTTTTAAAAAGTGGTTTGTAGAGTCCCATGAGCGAGGTTTATGAACGGGTACTTAGGGCCGAATTTACAATTCGAAATTCGAGTTTAGTGGAGGTTCACTTCAGCTAGGGTCAGTTGCTACATGACAGCCAACGAGAGCATCGGTTGCTAAGAAATTGAGCTGAGCACAGTTAAAATCGGCCCAGGGTGGAAACGCACAGGAGGAATTTATGAACGCACCCCTGGATTTCAAGTTAATTAAACGAGCTGTGCGTCACCTGCTTTGCTCTGTCAACAGCAACCGATGGTCAGCCTGATTGTCAAATGTCAATCAATTATTAACAATTTTTATTGAAATTAATTTGTGCTGTGAGCTGTGTTTGCAATTTTCTCGTTCCAGTTAACGTTTTTGCCACCATGCAATCCGAAATGTATTAACTTTGAAATCGTTGAAACCACGGTTGAAACGTAAACGATGCAACATTCAGCTACATCAATAATTTAGTGAGAAAATCCAAAATTCCCCAGCCGCCTTTGTCATGAATGTCATGTCAATTCTCTCATGGCTGGTTCAAGCAGTGGCACAAGAAAATTTTATTAAAAATGTTTTATTTTATCTATTTTAAAGTGTAATCGCTTGCCCGGAATGGAAGGAGTCAGAGTTTTAGGTAAGTCGTAGTTTAAGGCCATTATCTTTGTTTGTTCTCCAAGGTTTATCAAGGTTACAATAATGATTTTGTTGTTGTGGCCCCCATAATTGCTCACGTCGAGATTATTGCACATTTTGACTAAATTTAGATTTCAAAGCGGTTAATTTCTAGTGTGGATGTGTTAAAACTGTGCGAATATGAGCTCATCATTGATTTTGTTGACAGATCAATAACCTAGTCAGGGGCAGTTCAGTTTCACAACTCCCAATCAGAATATCAATATGGATTCAAGCAATATCTCGTGTCCTGTGTGTACTCTGTACCTCAGGCCTGGAATTACTCTGAAAAGTCATCTCACCAGCCACCCCAAGCAAAAAGTCATCGAAGCTTTGGTTCGGTTAGCTGAAACCGAAGATGACAAGGTATCGCCCGAGCACACGTCCACTGCAATAGCGAATCAGTCATGGAATCAAGCCAATTTTCCCCCGAACATGCCACCGGGCAACCACGTCTTTATCTATCAGCAAAGCATGAGTACGTCCAGTCCTCAACAGGGGGTGCTGAACGTCAATCCGTTAACCCAGCAATACGTAATTCCAGCTGTTTTAAACCCGCAAATGATGCCTCCGTATATTTACCAACAGCAGCAAGTTATTATGTCGGGATCGTGCTTGAATCCTATGCGAACGCTTCCATTCGAATTGCCTCCTTCCACATGTACGGTCGGGGAAATTAGCCCCTCACATTCTGATTCGAGCAGCGAAAGTGACGAGGCTAAAGTCGACGAGGAACAAGGTGATCCAATTAAAGATGATTGTGAAGTACAGGAAAATATCAACGATTCACTCGATATGGAAGTATACGAAGTTGTTGAACCTGAGAATCCTGAAAGCCCCAAACCTGATGACTTAATTGAGTTGAACAAAGCATGTCAGACCCAGAGTGTCGAGCAGGAGGAGGCACCACCCCCCAAGGATAACGAATCATTTTATTTCGTGAGTGAAACAGATCCGGTTTATTCATCAGTCGATCAGAATAATTACCAGTCCAGTACTATATACACGTCTTCAAATATGGATTTTGTCAATATGGATGGTATGCATATGGTGATCAATGATATGAACGACTTTTCACCCCAACAAATGATCTCGCATGTTGAGAATTTCGAGCATAGCCCTAGTGATCGACCTGGAGTGCTGATCACTATTGGGGGTATGGTTGATGAGCATAGGGAGGAAAGTATGTCGACTGAAAGCTCAAACGTCAATATTCGTACTGACGAACGAATGCCACCAAGGGGTGAGTTGTCGGGGCAGGAAAGTATCGATGGTGCTAGTGACATCACTTGGAATCGAGTACAGTATGATGGTAGTTCAGGTACTTCGTATGATTTGGTTGCCAGAGAATCCTGGGAGGCTTCGGATAGTTCCGATATTGAAATACCACCCTTGCAAAGCAGGGTGCCACCCCCAGTGGATTTTAACGAGGATAACGACACTCCGACAGTGGTAAGCTTTAGTGGACCTCCGCTGAATTTTAAATGCCCTTTATGTGAAGAAGCATTTACTTCATCGAGGGAACGAAAGGAACATGAATCTGAAAAACACCCGGAGAAGACGCGCAAAATCAACAGCATAGGGTTGGATATAGGAAAAAAGAAAGTAAAGAAACTGGTGGTTAAAATGAAATCTGATAAAACCGAGACTAATTTCGATAATGTGTTTACTAATAAGCTTAAAATCGAGACGTCTACCAAACCAGATCCTGAGAGCAGCTTAGAGGAGCATGAGATCAAACCTGATGATGCTGTACAACCAGATTTGAAAACAGTTTGTTCGATTTGCGATTGCGTTTTGTTGAATACGAAATCACTGAGAGAACATAAAGCGCAAGTGCATAACATCACAGCTCAGACTCGTCACAAATGCACGACTTGCGAGGGTGTTTTCCCGAACGATTACAAGTTCACTGAGCATTTAAAAGTCCACCCTTTGGAGTGTAAAATGTGCGGGCGATTATTCTACAGAAGGCAGAACATGCAACTTCACATGCGCAGACACTTAGGGATTAAACCCTACAAATGCGAGGTTTGCGAAAAATCGTTTTTGACAAAGCAAAAACTGGATGAACACAGAAACATTCACACAGGGGAAGCACCAATTAAATGCACCTTATGCGATGAAACGTTTAGGCGTCATTCGAATCTCGTGCAACACAGAAACCGTCACCACCTCAATGTCAAAAAGAAACTGAAAGACTACATTTGCTTCTGCAAGGAAATCTTTCATTCTAAAAAAAAATTGGCGTGGCACAAGGAAATCCACGATTCCAAACCGAAATCGTGCGCTCACTGCAACGAGAAATTCATACACATGTCGAGTTTGACACGTCACATGCGGCGGGCGCATAACGACAGATTCCTGCCCAAGGGCAAAAAATCCGAAAACGTGGAATGCCCCATTTGCAAGGGGGTGTATCTCAAATCGTCCCTGGAAGTTCACATACGCAACCACAGCGGCCAAAGGCCATACTCGTGTCTCATCTGCAACAAGGATTTTACCACCAAGTGGAACCTGAAGTTGCACAAATGGACGCACGCGTCCCGCGTTTCGAAACCCTTCAAATGTGATCAGTGCAAGGGCGCCTTTATTAGGGAGTCCGATTTTGTGGCGCACATGAATTCCCACAAAAGCATAAGGCCGTACACTTGCAATTACTGCGGAGCTCAATTTATTCGAAAGTACAACTGTCAGAGACACGTGAAGGAGCACGAGAACGAAAAGATGTTTAGTTGTAAAGTGTGCGGAAAGTCCTTCCACCGCTCGTATTATCTTAAAGATCATATGAGAATCCATAGTGGGCTCAGACCGTATTCTTGTCATATTTGCGGGAAGACTTCCACCACTAAATCTAATCATAACAAGCACATTCAAATACATCATGCTAGGGAACCTGTGAGCACTGAAAATTAATGTTTTTCTAAGTTTTTTTATTTCATGATTTTAAGTTTTACGTTAGTTTGTAGTCATTGTAAATATTTTAGTAGAAAAACGGAATTTTCAGTAGGACAGTGACGCTCTTTTTGGATTCTGATTAAAACTAGTTAGGGATATTAACTAAGTGTTGTTAAAGTAAATGTACAATAATCTTTTAGGATCCAGGAAGAGTGTTGATACATATTGTTTTATATTCCATATTAGATTTTTTTAAAGTGTGCTCTTAATGAATGAGTAATGATCTTTTTATGTTTACAAGTAAGGACCATGTCCTGTAATTTTTAGTTTGAAGACTGTACTTTTATTTATTCATAACAGCGTACTCCTGATGTTTAACAACTGTATTGATTTGTACAGTTTATTGAATATTTTTTTTTATTTTAAAGTGTGCAATTACATTTTTTGTATTACGTGATACAAATAAAACCTATTTATAAGATTTATGGCTGTTATTTTGAAGAAATTTGGTGAGACAATTCCATGCTAATAGGAAATTTAGAAGTTAAATTAAATCTGTACGTAAAAAGACTATTTCTAGTTTTTTACTTATAAATTTTTCCTACGACCACTTAAGAAAGTTGTAAATATCGCACAATTAAGTAGGCGCGAAAGTTGACACTAACACACGGTTGTGCGATATAATATCGCACAGTTCCGCCCACGTCGCGTGGCAACGAACATCAATCACATTAACATAGCAGACTGGATTTCAAAATTTAAAAAATTTTGACACTTGCTATTTTGTTGTATGTGTCAAAAAGCCGAAATGTTGAGAAATACAGCATTCAGCCTCGCACACCTAAAATTCCTAAAATGTTTTGATACTCCTAAAATTCTCCTAAAAATGTCAACGAAATACTACATTTCCTTAAATAAGGGAGAAAAAATTAACTTAAATTACAAAAATTTTATAATTAGTATGTAGGTACTTACATCAACTTATTCTGTGCTATGTAAAAACATTTTCCAAAGTTTTCTACCTTCCGCCGAATTCTTTGCTGGAAAAATATGTATAAAACCATATTTGTAAATTATATGACAAAATTCTAGGTATTATTAAATGACGTCATTAAAATCTATTTAATGACATGTTTCAAAATTCCGATACCTAGTCAACTTTTTTGATTCTTGTAGGCATATTATTTTTACGTTCAATTATGTAAAGAATGCACTATCACTAGAAACACCCCACTAGCTTCGGCTTTGATAATGAGCACATTGTGTTCGAAACGCGTCAGCAGTGTAAATCAAGTGTTTCGGTGTAGTGGGGTGTTTCTAGTGATAGTGCATTTTTCCACCCAAGTTGTCCAGTGTTTCCATTATGTAAAGAATGTTTATATGTAGGGGAGAGGGGGGCTAATTGGGACATGGAGACACATTGGTACAATTTAAAATTGCCGCGCAATTACAGTCCAACTTGATTTCTTTTCCTTCATATAGATGGTGTAGTTTCGCTGGACATGTCGTAGTTTTAAGTGAAAACAACGTCTAGTTAAATTTAGAGGCAACTTTGTGTTTTTCGTTATTTTTTGTTAACTTTTCGTTCCAAGTTGGTAAATATGTAACTTTTTAAAGACACAGTTTGGGACAATATTGTTGGGGCACATTGGGACTGGTATTCTCCAATTCAAAAAAAGTTTACTTCAAAAACTTGTGAAAACTTTCAAAACTACAGTTTTTGGCTCAACCAGTGTCACACAACTTAGAGAAGAACAACTGCTATGAAATTTGAAATAAACATTTATATAACTGCAATCATGTTTATGAATGATTCCATTTATTTAGTTTTAAATTTTTTTTATGCTTGTATTGTTTCTAATAACTCAATAAATAAAGTTTCATAAATGTTTATTTCATTTCTGTGCCATTTTGATCGGTTCATATAAAGTTTTTCTATGTTGTCCGATTGTGAGCCATACGTACCTACGTCCGAACGTACCCCTGCAAGGGGCACTTTGGGACGAAATTCAATCATTTGTTTGAGGTGTGATAACTATGAGATTTGTATTTCAATTTATAAAACTTTAGACATTGATGTGAATTGCTATTGAAATGGCCAAAATACTGCCCCAAAGAGAATTAAGACAATCTACGAAGTATGAGAAATATAGGGCAAAAAAGGTGCACCAATGAGCCCCCCCTCTCCCCTACTGACCTTATAGATTATAAAAACTCGGAAAAAAAATAATTTGATAAAAGAATTTGGCAGTTTTGTTGTTAATAAACGAACTTAGCAATGGAAAAAATTGAATAATTTTCTGTTGACTATAATGTCGCACTCACTCTAAGAAAGGTGTTTTTCATTTTTAATTACAGTTTATTTACCTTTTCAATATTAATAGGCAAATGTGGTGTTAACGCATAAAGAATAATGTTATTTTTTGAGAAAACCCATTAGAAACTATATTGCTACAATGAGAGTGACGTAAGCAAACCATAATTCATTTTTTCCATGGCTAAACTACTTTGACGTCAAAATCGCCAAATTATTTTATCAAATTATTTATTTTCTCGAATTTTTTCTAATTAAAGTGTAAACTTTTTTTTTCGTGTACTTAATAGAAAAGAGCTATTTTGGTTGATTCAAAACAATGAAGAAAAGTGGTACTTTTCCAACTAACAACACTTTTCCAGTTAGCAACAATTTTACCAATTATAACAATTTTAACCTCCCCAACCCCAACACAATTTTAAAAAAATGGGAGGTTACTGCAATCACTAAAATTTTCGAATTCGAGATAAGACCGGATCTATGCGTTTTGAGGTCTCAGGAACCCAAAAAAGTGGTTTTAAAAATGTGTCTGTGTGTATGTACGTACGTTTGTAAACACGCCACAGCCAAAACTACTCGATCGATTGGGCTGAAATCTGGAACATAGGCATCTCGTAACCCAACTTAGATCTGAAAAGCTTTTGGAGCCAATCGTGCAACCGCAAATGCCATTTTGGCACATCAACTTTTAAATTTTAAATGCAAACCCCCATTTTTCACGTCACCATAAGAAAGATCTTCAAATTCTGCTTCTAAAAATGTATTAACTTTTAGTGCCCTTTTGACCAAAAATTTAAAAAAAATTGATTTTTATCGGACTTTAAAATCGCGGTACAGCCCAAGCCCCTGAACCAATTTGGCTGCAATTTTGCACATGGGGATTGTATTACACGTCGAAGAGCTGAACAAATTTTGAATCCAATCGACTCACGGAAAGTGCCGTTTTGGCACACCAATTTCCAAAAAAATTATTCTCTCATTTTACCATTAAAAACAAGTTTTTGAAAGATTTATTGTCACCATCGGAAAGGTCTTCAAATTCTGGTTTTAAATAAGACAAAATTAATTCGCATTTAGCGCCGTTTGGTTCAAAAAATCGAAATTTTATAATAACAGTAAAAATACATTATAGCCCAAATTACTGAATCGATTTGGCTGAAATTTGGTGCATGGAGATTGGGTGACCCGTTGAAGACCTGAAAGGCTTTTGAAAGCAATTGGCCCACGGGAAGTCCCATTTAAGCATATCAACTTAAATTTTAAATACAAGACCTCCTTTTTTATGTCGCCATTAGAAAGGCGATCAAATTCTGGTTCTAAAAATGTTTTCACAGTTTCTGCCATTTCAGTGGAAAATAGAGAAAAAATTCTTTCTCATTAAAAGGGAGCGGGCTGACAGTGGATGACATAAAGTGGCAGTTATTGTCAGAAAGGTGGAAAAAGATTAACCTTAAAAGGAACATACTGTCAAACGTGATGGGTGATGTCCGAGGTGACGTCGGTATTTGTCGGAAAATTGCGAAATTAGTCAAGGATTTAAAAAATTCTGTTGAATTGACTACTATCTACACAGAATACAAAGATCCACGCGATGGGGAGGTTCCAGCCGCTTCTCTGGTGCATTTTTTTATTCTTGAACTTTATTAGAATAAAAGTTAAATGTACAATTATTTACATTTGAAAACGTTATTCCAGAGGAAGATAACTGAGACTCATCACCTGCTGATTGTGCTGATGATGACTCAACACGAGAAATTGAGTTTGCAGAAAACCCACCACTATTTTGCACTTGGAAAATTTTTCTTGAAGTTTTCACCTTATTTTCAATACTTTCTTCCACATACGCTTCTGCAACTGTGGCTGATCGCCATCCTCCGTGTCTCTTCAAGGTTTGAATATCAGCCCCATTTTCAGCCAATAAGGTAGCAGATGTTCGTCTCAAACAATGTCCTGTATAACTACTAGCGTCTGTTAACTTCAAATATTCCGCAATTCTTCTAGGGACACTCTAGAACGTATTAATTCCAACAGGTTGTACTTGCCATTTCTGTAGCACACAAACAACCTTCTGTGATTAACATTTTCGGGTCTCAAACGTAAATATGCTCGATATAATCGGACTCCATCAACAGGAGATGCTTCTGCTGTAACCGTGAATACGCGTTTTTTCTTGGTCTTAGTGTCGTTTAAGGTAACGACCAAAATAGTTCCGGTACCTATCTTGAACGTCGTCCGTGGTCAAGGTACGTAATTCATCGCCTCTGCATGCACCATTTAAGCCAAAAATTAACACAACTTTCATGAATAAAAAAGAATCATCAGGAGCAGTAGTTAAAAATTTCGTAACATTCTCAAATGTTAAAACTTTTGACTTTTTTGGCACGTATTTATCGTTTTGACGCTTCAAAAAAGCAATCAATTTGTTATATCCAGATATGTCAATGTTTTCGTTAATTTGCAACATACTCTTTATCATCGAATAGCTTGACCATAATGTTGATGCTTTTAATGTCTTGGACTAAAAAAATATAACTAGGTATTATTATTGAAACTTGAAAATGAACCAACCTTTTCATAAAAGTACGCCAGCATCACTGTTTCGTCAGCCCCTTTCGCATTTTTTTCTTTTCTCCATTGATCAAAATATCCATAACATTTTTCGTACTTTCCCTTCGATTTCAAAGGAAGTAAATTGGAAACTGCTTTTGAAGCTGCTTGAAATATATTAAGATTTTCTTCGACATTCATTTTGTAAAAAAATTTGTTGCTTACTGGTTGCTATGTACTAATTTTAGTTGTTATGGAAAACTTTACCCTTGCCTGCTTAGACTAATCAATTCTAAATTTTGATTTTAAAGATTTGGGTGTTTAGTTTTTCTATTAAGTAGGTAGGTACACGAAAAAATAGCATGTTCAACGCGTAAGAAAAGTGATTTTCCACGCTCGTGTAAAATTAATTCACTCGCTTCGCTCGTGAATTAAAAGACACTCGCTGGGAAACTTGCACTTTTCTTTACTTGTTAAACAATCTAGTATTATATATTTGAATGTAAAAAATATGTGTACAACAATCCGCTAAGAAATGTGCAGCGTGTCATCAAAAGTTACAGGGGGAGAATACCAAATTGAATCATCCGGTAAAAACTCCTAGAATTCTCCTAAAATTTTGCTTTAAAATCTCCTAAATTCCTAAAAAAAATATTAAAAATTGACGTGGGAAGCCTGAGTAGGCATTTAAAAAACTGTGACCTGAAAATGGTTCTTTACAGTGTTTCCAGTAGAAAATGAGCAAAAAAACCCAAACATTTTGCGAAGTCTGTAGAATTAACATCACAGAGGGTTGAAAAATGTTAGAGGGGATGATAAGACCAAGGTAATGAAAATTTACTGTAGTTAAGTAGAAATACCAAAAATAATAGGTACGGAAAATAAGACAATTTTTTCTTTATGTAAATAATGAGCAGAATTACCTACCCAAAAA
Organism: Pycnomerus fuliginosus; assembly: GCA_963924575.1. Taxonomy (NCBI): domain Eukaryota; kingdom Metazoa; phylum Arthropoda; class Insecta; order Coleoptera; family Zopheridae; genus Pycnomerus; species Pycnomerus fuliginosus. The sequence goes on from OZ004620.1 coordinate 32,421,958, forward strand.
ACAAATTTCGGCGAATTTGCAAAATGGCGCTCAGTGGGTTGTAAAATTGTGAAGGGAGATGAAAACTCAAGGGGGGTGAAAATTAATTGTGGTTAAGTAGAATTACAAAACAACACGAAAATAATAAGCCAATTACGCAAATAAAAATCTTGTGGGGGTTGAAATGCTTGTACAAATTAGCCCTACACAGTACACATTCTGATTCGAGCAGCGAAAGTGGCGAGGCTAAAGTTGACGAGGAACAGACAGATCCAATTAAAGATGATTGTGAAGTACAGGAAAATATCAACGATTCACTCGATATGAAAGTATACGAAGTTGTTGAACCTGAGAATGACAATCCTGAAAGTCCAAAACCTTTATTAGAGAAAGCTTCCCCAAAGGGATCAATGTACATTCCCTATTGACGTATATTATCTATCTATTGGTCCCTTTGGGAAACTCTAATTTTAGAGAAGATCACATTTTTGGGCGTAAGCAATTTTTTTCTACATTGGGAGGACTCCTGAACATGCCCGTTCACCACCCGGAAGCCGGAGCCTGTTTTGGGAATGTAGCACCCCTATCTGCGAAAAGGGATTAGCTTTGAGTACGACACTCCCTTAGGAACCATCATGAGGCTTCGGGCAAGGGTTTGAGGTGGTTCTTGCAAGGTTTCTGCCTCAAAAATGTTGCATTTCTCGATATTTGGGAACGCTTCCCCAAAGGGATCAATGTACATACTATATTGACGTATATTGTCTATTTATTGGTCCCTTTGGGAAACTCTAATTTTAGAGAAAATCACATTTTTGGGCGTAAGCTATTTTTTTCTACATTGGGAGGACTCCTGAACAGACCCGTTCACCACCCGGAAGGGAGAGTCTATTTGCGGAATGTAGCACCCCTATCTGCGGAAAGGGATTAGCTTTGAGTACGACACTCCCTTAGAAACCATCATGCGGCTTCGGGCAATGGTTTGAGGTGGTTCTTGCGAGGTTTCGGCTAGGAAACCTCAAAAATTTTGCATTTCTCGATATTAGAGAAAGCTTCCCCAAAGGGATCAATGTACATACCCTATTGACGTATATTGTCTATCTATTGGTCCCTTTGGGAAACTCTAATTTTAGAGAAAATCACATTTTTGGGCGTAAACTATTTTTTTCTACATTTAGAGGACTCCTGAACAGGCCCGTTCACCACCCTGAAGAGAGAGTCAATTTGAGGAACGTAACACCCCTGTATGCAGAATGGGATTAGCTTTGAGTACGACACTCACTTGGGAACCATCATGAAGCTTCGGGAAAAGATTTGCGGTGGTTTTTGTGAGGTTTTCTGCGAAGAAACCTCAAATGCGTTGCTTTTCTCGGTACTTGGGAACGCTTCCCCAAAGGGATCAATGTACATACATTAGTGACGCTTATTATCTATGTATTGGTCCTTTTGGGGAATTTAATTTTCTAATTAAAAATTAATTTCACCCTTTCTGGTGCTTTGTTGTGCCCTAGTAGCTTTCAACTGTATTGTAGTCTAAAACTAGGGTTCCCAGTATTGGTCAGTACCAAAAGTAGGTACACGAATTCCAAACATCTTCGGATTGTACCCTGTACTAGCATCCTACGGATTATCTACTAGTTTGGGCAAATTTGAAGCTTTAATTCAGATATGACACTGCAATTGAGTACGTCAATCACTTAAAAGACATCATGAAGCTTCAGGCCGTGATTCGAAGCAGAAAACCTCAAAAGTGTTGCTATATTACGGAGGGCTTCCCCAAAGGGATCAATGCCCATACACTATTGACATTAATTTTCTATGTATTGATCCCTTTGAAGAACTCAAATTTTAGAGAATATAATATTTTTGGGCGTAGGCTAATTTTTGTGCCTGGGGAGGGCTCCTGAATAGGCCAGGTTCATCATCCGGAAGGGAGAGTCAATTTGGGGAATGTAACACCGCTATCTAAGGAAAGGGATTAGCTTTGAGTCATGAGGTTTCGGGCAGTGATTTGAGGTGGTTCTTCTGAGGCTCCTACTAGGAATGTTGCCTTTCCTAATATTAGGGAAAACTTCTCCAAAGGGATCAATGTACATACCCCATTGACATTTATTGTCTGTGTATTGGTCCCTTTGGGAAACTCTAATTTTAGAGAAAATGACATTATTGGGCGTAAACTATTTTGTTCTACATTGGGAGGGCTCCTGAATAGGCCCGGTTCACCACCCGGGAGGGAGAGTCAATTTGGGAAATGTAACACCCCTATCTGCGGGAAGGGATTAGCTTTGAGTACGACAATCTCTTAGGAACCATCATGAAGCTTTGGGAAAGGATCTGAGGTGGTTTTCTGCGAAGAAACCTCAAAAGCGTTACTTTTCTCTATATTTAGGAACGCTTCCCCAAAGGGATCAATGTACATGCATTATTGACGCTTATTGTCTATGTTTCACACTTTTAGTGCTTTATTGTGCCCTAGTAGCTTTCAACTGTATTGTAGTATAAATCTACTGGTTTGGGCAAATTTGACGCTTAATTTAGACAGGACATTGCAATTGAGGACGTCACTCACTTAGAAAACATCATGAGGCTTCAGGCCGTGACTTGAGGTGGTTCTGTGAGGTTTTGTAGCAGAAACCTCAAAAATGTAACTTTTCTCGATATTAGGGAAAGCTTCCCCAAAGGGATCAACCCACATACACTATTGACATTTATTGTCTATGTATTGATCCCTTTGAAGAACTAAAATTTTAGAGAATATAATAATTTTGGGCGTAGGCTAATTTTTTGTGCATTGGGAGGACTCCTGAGTAGGCCTGGTTCATCAAGCGGAAGGGAGAGTCACTTTGGGGAATGTAACACGACTATCTGAGGATAGGGATTAGCTAGGATATTGCAGCTGAGTAACGTCACTCATTTAGAAAACATCATGAGGCTTCAGGCAGTCATTTGAGGTGGTTCCGTGAGGTTTTCTCCAAGGAAACATCAAAAATGTTATTTATCTCGATATTAGGGAAAGCTTCCCCAAAGGGATCAATGCACATGCACTACTGACATTTATTGTCTATGAATTGATCCCTTTGGGGAACTCAAATTCAGGAGAAAATTTAATTTTCCGGCTTATGCTAAATTTTTCTACGTTAGAAGGGCTCCTGGATAGACTCCGTTCACGGCGCGGAAGGGGGCCCGATTTGTTTAATGTAAAACCCCTATTTGTGGAATGTTACGCATCTATTTGTGGAAAAACGTTAGCCTTGAGACCCCTACTGAGCGGGGAAGCATTTATTCAGTGTCCTGGACGGTAGCACCCCTATTTGTGGAAGATGGGTGGGGCTCTGAATTCCTCATTCGCTTAGGAGCCACCATGAAGCATTTATGCTATGATTTAAGGTGGTTTTATGGTTTATGAATTTATGGTTTTATGGTACTTTTTTCCACATTGGAAGGGCTTCTGCACAGTCCAGGGTCACCACGTTGAAGAAGAGGTTCATTTTGGGAATGCAACATTAACTATTCGTGGAAAGGGGTCAGCATTGAGCCTCCTACTCGAACAAGAACCATTATGAAGCGTTTATGTAGTGATTTGTGGTGGTTTCCTGCGACGAATCCTCAAAGATGTGGCTTTTTTCGGCATTAGGGAAAGCTTCCCCGAAGGGATCATTGCACATATACTTTTGTCTATGCATTGGTCAATTTGGGGAAGGCAGATTTTTGAAAAATTTATCTTTAATGGCCGGTTGTTCAAAATGAGGGGTTCATCAAAGCTCAAAAACATTCGGCTAAATTCGAAATGACATGGGGTAGTTTTCGGTAGTGGACGATAATAAAACCCGTATTTGCAATAATTCTAATAAGCGGTCGTTTAAAATGCATCTGTTTAGCAAAATTCAGGGGTAGTTTCCGAGGGGGGAGGGTGATAAAATCCGGCTTAGCTAATTGAAAGTGTGATCGAAGATGGATCATTAATTTTAATAACCAGCTGTTTAAAATGTCTGTTCAAGAAGATTTGGAAAGAAATCTAAGTGCCCAGGAACAGCCTCGGAAGGTTGGAAGCACCAATTTTTGAAAATACGTCAGTTTAGCGAAATTTAGTAGTATTCAGGAAATTATGAGGTTCCGATACTATCCCGTATACAACAATTACGAAAATACGTTCCGTGACAGAATTTTAATAGAGTGGGAGCGTTTTGGGACAACCTGTATGTTGTTATCGTTAAGCAACCACATTCTCATAGCTGAAACCATCATGATTATTAATATTATTATTAGTAGGTATGTTTGGTTGCCATTTTATTTGCATCAGGCGTTTGAGGATTACGCTGTCTGTAATACCGACTGTCTTCCGGTAATTACATGCTATGCCGCTGAGGCGGTGCGGATGCACTCCCCAAAGGGATCAATATCTAGCTACGGCAGTTCGAGGAGTTCCCCAAAGGGTCCATTGGCTCCCCAAACGGATCATAGTATAAACATACCCTCCCCAAAAGGATCAATACGCATACATATAACTGTATATTTTAGTGCCGTAGCAGAATGGCGGAGACACTCTTATTGCCATGTCTGTTCGTCGGATAACTTGAGAACTAAATGAGATATCGAGCAGAAACTTGATGGTATGCAGCTTTGTCTCCTGAAAAGTAAGGCGGGGATTTTGGGCAATATCGGACCAAAGAGGTGAAATACCGAAAAACTATTAATTGCAATATATCGGTGAAACCTTGCGGGGGATGCATTTTTCGCAAAATCGATCGGATGGGGTGGAAATTAGGAGTTGCAACTCGAAATTCCGCTTGATAAGTATCGGTAGAAATTGGCGTCATTCGACAGCTTTCCATTAATTATTCAAAAAAGGTGTCATTCATATTTTGAGAAAAACCACCCTTAAAGGCGCTACAAAAATGCGAGAACTCAAAAACTACTCAACGTACCAAGGCAGAATTTGGTGTGTTAATTTTCAGGACACTGTAGGCGGATGGACAAATTTTCGTATATTTATTATAATACCACAAACTGTCGTAAATGTCAAAAATAAATTTCCGGAAATTTTAGGGATCACGAGTGGTATTCAGCAAGAAAATTTCACTTTAAGCACAAAATCCTGACAGTATAGGAACCTGACAGAAAAATTTCCGATATAATTTTCTCTTGATTGGCCAGAATCCGTCGTAAAGATTTAAATCCTCGTTCGTAATTGGATCAAATTTTTAAAGTGGAATTTTCGTATATAATATCCCGCGTGTGAGGGATATTTCCGGAAATTTGCCCGCGCTGTTATACAAGTGCTTGTTGCAACGAAAACAGACCGAGCGCGTAGCGCGAGGTCTGTTTTCTTGGGGCAACAAACACGTGTATCAGACAGCAAGGGCAGATTTCCTTAAATATCCCAAACACAAGGGATATTCAGCCAGAAAGTCGCCTGAAGTAAATAAATTAAATAAAAAGTCATGCATTTATTGCAGTATGAAATAATAGGTAAATTCAGTTTTTCGTAATTATGCTTATTCGCGTCTCTTGAAAATTGCTGGGACGATTTCCTGGAAATCACCCCGACCCAGGGTGATTTTTTCCTGGAAATCACCCCGACCCAGGGCGATTTCCTGGAAATCCCCCGGGTGATTTCCGTTGATATAAAAAAGTGAGGGCGATTTTCACTTATAATCTCATAAGAGCATTAATTCTTTCCGGAAATTTTTGGAGTGCATCCCAACAACGTATTAATCGGCCCGAGTGGAACACGAGGGCCCGATTACGTTGTTGGGATGCACGACTAAAATTTGCAGGAAATGAATTAATGCTCGAATGCAGATTCGGTAAGAAAATAGCAACGATACAGCCGCAGAAGCTGAATAGAAATGATTTTTGACATTTAATTTGACATAAAAATTTCCACTTATTAATTTCGTTTAGGTTGGTTTAGGTAGGTATCAAAAATTTCCAGGAAATCCTCGAGTTGCCATGGAAAACACACAGAAATCAATTTTTCTATTGGCTAATGCTTAGTATAGTGCGATTTTCACTAATATCTAACAAGGGGGATGAAATTTAAGGGTTGAAACTGAAAATTTCTTCAATAAAATTACGGGGTACGATAGACTTCGGTCAATTATTGAAAAAAGTTCTTATGAGTTTTCAACCTAAAAGCAACCCCTAGGGTATTAACAACTCCCAACTCTTTGCAAGCGGATAAATATGTATATTTTCATTATAAGTACGGGGGGGGGGGGGGGAGAAGAATGTATCGAAGAAAAGGACAGGATCGTTGATGAAAGTTTAAACTGCTCGTTTAATCTTCAGGATCGTTGATGAAATGAAGATTAAACTAGCAGTTTAAACTTTCATCAACGATCCTGTCCTTTTCTTCGATACATCTTCGTACCTAGAATTAATTACTGGAGGACTGATAATGACACAAAACTTAGAAAATAATTATATTTTATTTATTTTTTCTGAAATCCTATTGATTCATTTATGAACAACCAGTGAAATCTTGAGGGTTTGAAAACATGAATCTATAAATCGCCGCAATTTTTCAACGAATTGGTGGTGGAATTGAAAACACAACGTTATTTAGAGCATGTGGGAGTGAAATTCACGCAATTTTGCGTTTTTTCCGTAATAAGTTTTACTCATATGTAGGGTTGGGCAAAAGCATATTTGCATGTTTCTCCTAAAGGCTCATATTAAGTCCACAGTTATGTAGCATGTAATGTTTTCATTTTTAACCTCCCCACTCCACTTCACCATTTAAAAAAAAGGGAGGTTACTGCAATCACTAAAATTTTCGAATTCGAGATAAGACCGGATCTATACGTTTTGAGGTCTAAGGAGCCCAAAAAAGTGGTTTTTAAAATGTGTCTGTATGTATTACGTACGTACGTACGTTCGTAAACACGCCACAGCCCAAACTACTCGACAGATTTAGCTGAAATTTGGTACGTGTGCATGTGATAACCCAACTTAGATCTGAAAAGCTTTTGGAGCCAATCGTGCAACTAGAAATGCCATTTTGGCACATCAACTTTTAAATTTTAAATGCAAACCCCCATTTTTCACCTCATGATAGAAAAGGCCTTCAAATTCTGCTTCTAAAAATGTATTAATTCTTAGTGCCCTTTTGATCAAAAATTAAAAAAAAAAGATTTTTATCCGACTTTAAAATCGCGGTACAGCCCAAGCCCCTGAACCGATTTGGCTGAAATTTTGCACACGGGGATTGTATTGCACGTCGAAGAGCTGAACAAATTTTGGATTCAATCGGCCCACGGAAACTGCCGTTTTGACACACCAATTTGTAACTTTAAAATTATTCACTCATTTAACCATCCAAAACAAGTTTTTGAAAGATTTATTGTCACCATCAAAAAGGTCTTTAAATTCTGGTTTTAAGTAAGACAAAATTCGTTCGCATTTAGTGCTCTTTGGGTCAAAAAATCGAAATTTCATAATAACACTAAAAATACATTATAGCCCAAATTAGCGAATTGATTTAGCTGAAATTTGGTACATGGAGATTGGGTGACCCGTTGAAGACCTGAAAGGCTTTTGGAAGCAATTGGTCCACGGGAAGTGCCATTTAGGCATATCAACTTTAAATTTTAAATACAAAGGTCTCCTTTTTTATGTCGCCATTAGAAAGACGATCAAATTCTCGTCCTAAAAATGTATTCACAGTTTCTGCCATTTCAGTGGAAAATAGAGAAAAAATTCTTTCTCATTAAAAGGGAGCGAGCTGACAGTGGATGACATAAAGTGGCAGTTGTTGTCAAAAAGGTGGCAAAAGATTAACCTTAAAAGGAACATATTGTCAAATGTGATGGGTGATGTCCGAGGTGGTGTCGGTATTTGTCAGAAAATTGCAAAATTAGTCACAGTCGATAAGGGTAAAAAATTTCTGTTAAATTGACCACTATCTACACAGAATACAAAGATCCACGCGATGGGGAGGTTCCAGCCGCTTCTCTGCTGCATTTTTTTATTTCATAAAAACTTAAGTTTATTTTACATATATAGCATATATCAAGGCTTTACGGCATACAGCATACGTTACATGGGCACATTATAGCATAAAACTACATGTTTTCGGCTGTTTAAGGTTGCCTCTCCGGAATATTAAAAAAAAAATTAAATGAATAAAAATAATTAAAGATTACACTGGCAGCGCTGGTACCTCTGTTAAGCCGGAAACTATTATGTGTCCCTCGTTAAGAAGACAATTTGTTGGGATTACCTCGCGATGATTAGATTGACCCCTATTATCGCGTTTTCTTCGAAAAGGATTTACCAAAAATTCTTAATTCTAACATGCTCGATACAAAAATATTTTGGAGGACAACCAACAAAACTTCTTGGTTGAAAATATTGAACAATATATGATTATTTATTGCAGCAAATTTTAAATTAAGCTGAAATGTGTTATATGTATTTTCTTCCTACACTAACTGAAAATGACATTTTCGGGACTCAGGAGGGCTGTGAAAGGACCGCTTCTCACGGCTAGTCGTGTAAAAATTATACTAACGGCTAGGCATGTAAAATGGACAATATGACGACGGAGATTGGCGTATGAAGGAACACAGCACGCGCGATTTTGCCAAATTTAAATTGTAGGACTTGACGTCTAGATTTTCTTGATCTGTCACTTGGGTTCTCAAATCTCAAAATTAATTATTTATTTATTTTTAACTGGTGTAGGAAGAAAAATGTTGTATAAACCACAGCGAAAAAGTCGTTTTACGCGTCTCAGGAAATGGCCAGTCTCGCCTACGCCTCGACTGTCCATATTTTCCTTCGCCGCGTAAAACATCACTTTCACGCTTTGGGTTATAAACTACTATTTTTCCTGTGTTTTTCTGGGCTTCCAATCAGTGTTGCTAAAAATACTCTTTTCTAAGTATTTAAATACAAATACAAATACTTTTCTAAAAATGTATTTCAAATACTATTTAAATACATTTCTTACAGATGTAATTAAATACAAATACAAATACATTTAAAATGTATTTAAATACTTTTAAATACTCGAGGTCAAAAAATCAAACTGTAAGAACTAAAAAGGGCGAAAATCTTAATACAGGCGATCATACATTTTCATTCTTCTATTGAGGGCAACAGCAGCTATGGAGAATGGATTCGTGGCACTGACCGGTGGATTAAATTTTTGAAACTTTTATTTTTATTTAAGCATAGGTAGGTAAAAAATTAGAGGTCTTGTCACTTGAAATTATTTTAAAAATAAAACCATTTTAGTATTGTAGGGAGCAAAGCAGCTTTTTGAAGTTAGGTATTCATAATAATGTTAATTCAAAAAATTATGGCCCTCGACACTTATAAAGCAAACAGAATAAGGCAGCGAACTTCAATGAAACAATGACTTTTTTCTACAAACACTATTAAAAACAGTTGTTTTAACGTTTGTTGATAACTGTTAAAAATGACATTTTATGATACCAGTATTAAAAGTCATTTACTTTTAACATTTATGTTAAAATTGATTTACTTTTAACACTCAGTATTAAAAGTGACAATGCAACAACAATTAAACAAGCCCAGGCAACAAATTGTCACTATACCTTAGTTACGGCGAATTTCATGGACGTTTTCAACTAATAATATGAAAACTTTTGCTTTTAATCGTGTTTGTAGAAAAAATAGTGTATGACATGCGTGTTAAAAGTGATTTTATTTTGTTCCCTTCTCACAAAATAAAATAGGTACTACTTTTAACACTTATATCATAAATAACTATTTTATCCATTTGATTTAAATTAAAACACCACCTTACCGCTGTGATTCATTCTGAGAAAAGCAATACATTTTACAGTCCGGGTTAATTTACGGTGGCCAGATGATTACCTACATCCTGTGCTGTACTTTTACCTGGAATTCGATAAGCCTTTTTGTGTCGTCGGGGGTTAAGCCTCAGGCAAAACTTCTTACGAAAGCCAGGATATCGATTTTAACCGCAACGGTAAAATTTCCATCTCGCAGTTGAGAATGTATTTAAATATGTGTTTAAATACAATGTCGGCAAAAGTATTTAAATACGTATTTAAATACATCTGATGTATTTAAAATACATTTTTAAATACTTGTATTTAAATACTTAACAACACTGCTTCCAATGTATTAAGTATTTTGTAGATACCTATTTATATTTTTCTTTGTATGTATGATTGTATATGTACATAATTTAGTACTAAAATGTATTGAAAATCAATGTTATTTTATTTCATTAACATATTAATTATATTTAAGAAGAAACTCCCAAGAAAAAAAATTACTAGATATTTATTTTTACGGCATATATTAGGGCATATACTTGAAGATTGCAGCATGGTTTAGAGAATATATTTAAGGATTTTAACGCAATATTTAAGTGTATATGTACAGGGTGTCCCAGAACTCGCGTATAAGCCGGTAATGGTAGATTCCTGAACACAATCTAAGACAAATTTTGCTTTACAAAAATTGCGAGGGTCTTATAGTTTTCAAATGGGGAGCAATTGAAGTCCGCCAATCAGAATGTTTCTCTTAATTAAACATTAAGGTAAAAAATATGAAGATGCATATGCTGTAGCTGGGATACAAAAAATATATTAAAAACGGTTAGCTAGGATAAAGATTTCAATTTGTCACTTTGACAAAAATGTTTACATCAGCAGATTATTGCGAAATGCTAATCCTTTACGGAGAGTGCGGCCGAAATGCAGTTTTTGGCTACAATTTGGATCGTCTAACCCTGTTAAAGGTCACACGTTTGGGTTTTCCTATTCGTTTTTCAAAGTTTGGATAAGCTTGTAAAAGAATAAGCATGTTCACCATTATTTGAAGTATACCTATTCTTTTTACAGATCATCGATACGCATAAACCATTGAGGTATGCAGCAGTTCCGAAAAGTGCCTCAAAACGCAGTTTATCGTTTTACAGCGTTAGCAGCGCATCCACACCAAGTGCGTTATTTTGTTTCGAAATTGCCTGCGTTGTGTGTGGGATGTGAAAGATTTGGAAATCGCAGCATGTATTCCACAGCAGTAGCGTTCGCATTAATTAGTCCCTATTTCCAATAAACTGCTGATAGTCATTTAAAAATTTTTGTCAAAGTGACAGATCTAGATTCTCGTCATATCATTGTTGACTTGATTCATTGTTGCGTTTTTATTTTTTTTTGTATCCCAGCAACAGCTTATGCATCTTCATATTTTTTTACCTTACTGTTTAGGGAAAGATTCTGATTGGCGGACTTCAATTGCTCCCCATTTGAAAACTATAGGACCCTCGCAATTTTTGTAGAGGAAAATTCGTTTTAGATTGAGCTCAGGAATCTACCATTACCGGCTTATACGTGAGTTCTGGGACACCCCGTATATGCTTCATCTTTACGACATACTTGCCCAACCCTACTTATATGGATTGTTTTTGCCTTTTTCACTTTTTCGACCCCCTTCGCAATATTTCAAAAGCTAAAGTATAATTAGTTTATTTTTGTGTTATTCTCTGCAATTCTAATTAATTACGATTCATTCTCATTCCCTTTGAGTTTTCAACCCCCTAAGTATTAATTTTGCAAAATTCCCGTACCTAATTTCGCTTTCTTCGGCAATAAATTGAACTCACTTGGATTTAGTTTACCTTTTTAATTTTTTCAGCCCTCTGTGCAATAGGTAAGTATATATTTTAACCCCTACAAAGGTCTAAATTGCATTATTGGCTTTTTCGTGTTATATTTTGTAATTCTACTTAATGACACCCCTCTTGACTTTTCATCCCCGTTCGCAATTTTTCATCGCACTGAGCGCCATTTTACAAAATTCGCCGAATTTTATTTTTTTCCGATATTTACTCATCATTTACCCATTTCCTTTGGATTATATTTTCACTCTTTACAACTTTTCCACCCTCTTCACAATATTTCATCCCCTCCAAAACATAAGTTTGCAAAATTGCTCGCAAAATTGTCTTATTTTCCGTGTTACTTTTCGATACCTTAGTTCTAATACGACGTAACCCACAACATTTTGAAAATTTGTTTTTGTTGAAATTCCCGCCTTTACTGTCTCAGCCTTAGGTCTCAGCTACGTTGTGCGAATATATCTTATGCCAAAATAAAATTCTAAACCTATGTTCTTCGTGTACTTCTATGTCGTATAAAAATCAGGTGACATTTAAAAAAAGAATATGTCGTATCCCACATTTTTCGTATGATGTTCCAGCAAGAACACTGAAGTTAATCAGTTTTTACTCCCTCCTGAACAATTTCTATTTTGTGGGTTACGTCTTATTAGAACTAAGGTATCGTTTTGTTATTCCTACTTAATTGCAGTAAATTTTTTCTTGCCTGTAATGCTGATTCTACAGACTTCGCATAATTTTCGTGTTTTTTTCTTCATTTTCTACTGCAAACACTGCAAAAGACTATTTCAGGTTTCTCATCCCAATTCATAGTTTTTTAATATTGTATTTTTCAACAATTCGCCTTTTTGATGCATTAATCTGCGGAGAAACTACTACTAGGTGCAGACTGACAAAATCTGCACCTGATTTCACAAGGCAACCCCTATACCTAGGGACCCATTAACGTGACAAACGTCTATAGGTATACACATCGCAGTGATGTACATCTTCCAGTGGTTTTTGTTATGAATCAGGGAAAACTGCATTAAAACCAGCAATCGAAAAAAAGTTGTACCTATTTCTAGTTTCGGCTGCACCTCCGCCATCTTCAGGCTACTAAAAGGGCAATTTTTATACCTTTTAATTATACCTAGGTACATACTTATACTCTAAACCCAGCTGAAGTGTATATTTTGTCCCCCATCACCCACGAAGCTTCCAGTTTCTTTTTTTCCGAATAAAATGTGAAGACTGAGAAAATCCCAATATTTAGGTAAAAATAACGAAAAATTTTCCATAATTACTTGTCTTCGGCTGAAGCAGCAAAATATTTCTTACTTCTCATGAATTATTCATTTTTGATTGGTTTTGTCGGAATGAATATGCATTATGTTGCTACATTCACACAAACAAGATGATGCAACATTTAAGGATTTAACATCATCACTGAAAACTCATATTCCCATGAATTTTCCAGGTATTTTCTCATAAAAATTTCCTCAAAGGATCTCGACACCCTTAACCTCACAGAAATTCTGAGAATTTCCCTGCGAAACTAATTTCATTCATTAAAACGCATTTTCGAGAAAAACTGAATTTCCACCTATCTTCCGCTTCATAAAATCCTTGTCTAATCCAATTAGAAAATCTCAATATTTAGATGTTTGGATGTATTCAAATGGGAAATAACCTGTACATGACGTCACCATGAACGACTTTTATAAGAATTCTTCAGTTGTTCAAAGAGACAGTCTTCGATCTGCGTTGAGTGGTTTTATTTCCCCGAGTTTTGAAATTTTAATGTGTCAATGAAAATTATCTATTACCGCTTAAAATTGCATCAAGAGTTAAGGTAAGATTTTAGTATTTATTGCATTTAACAATAAACGATGATTCGTGCAGCTTGGACAAAAATCTAAGAATCCGTAAGGGAAGTCGCAGAGGAAACTCCGGAAACCGTCTGGAACTCCAAGTTTTAACCCAAATTCATCACGTACCCTAACAGAAGTTTTCACGATGGTTCAAGGAGAGACTTTTGATACGGTTTCCAGCAAAATAACCGATAATTGGGCCGAATCTTCAAAGTAAGATTTCCATTTAGCCGAGTCAAGACCTGAATTTGGCAAATAGAAATAAAAATTACTGCAGTTCTGCAAATTGACCGAAGTTGTTGCTTGAGCCATTCTATTGAACGTACTAAAAGTCCCCTAGCATGGGGTGTGAGCTCGAGTCACCATCAAGGCGAAGCGGTACAGTTTCTGTTAAATTTGCAAATATCTATTGAAATATTGATTCTATCGAAAAAAATACTAATATAACAAATTGAAGAGCGCAAAATTCTCTAGAAAAAAAGTTTATATACATTTTTTGCTGACACTAAAATTTAATCGCTAAATCGGCTGCTAAAGCAGTCTATTGGTCCAACGATGGCATCCCCCTGAATTTGGGCAGGTTTATGTCAAAATATGTTAATATTTAGTCAAGTATAGTGACTAACTGAATTCAAAAAATTTTGAAAAAATACTTCAACCAAACTATACATACAGTGTGTCCCAACGGTGAGACAAAGTCCATTTATGTCCACGTCATTAACAATATCGAAAATCTGTGTACGCCAACTGTTAGTGACTGAAATTCTGCATAATCCAAAATTATTATGATCTCACATTTGCGGCTCGTGTAGGGGGGCAGCACAAAATTACATTTTGTTAAATATATCAATGCATTTTTGGTTTCTATGTGTCATTCTGTGCAACTTTTGTCAGGTGTGCTTCATACTTAAATTCAATAGTTTTTGAGTTATTTAATAAAATTTGTAGAATTTGGCAAAAACAAGACTTCAGTCAAAAATTCATATTTTGGAAGCCTTGAAGTTTTTCTCTTCCGAATTTATGGCACATCCTAAAGGAAGGTCAGGGCTACCTGATGACATACTTCAATGTCAAATTTCATGCACAGCGTATCACCGATAGATTATCAAATTAACAGAAATTAGAAACACAAAATTCCTAAAATTTTAAATGGAATGACCTTGAATTTTTTTCTCCCACTGTTAGAGAAGTAAATTCTAGGTCGAGTTTCTTAACAAATACCTATACCTAAATAGCATGTTTTTCAAATTATCACTAGTATTAGGTCTGTGTTGTGGTTTTATTCGTTTCCGAGTTACTGATAAGACAGAACAAGCGAATGTCTTTAAAACGATAAACTATACGGTGTATAACAACGTATAATTCAAAACAATACGGATGTTTGCAAAATATTTGTAACAAAAACCGGGTGAAGCAATTTGCAATAGGGAAAAACAGTGATTAATTCGGCGATGTTTTCTAAAGTCAACAAAAACGATTTCAATACCTAAGTCAATTAACAAAATCATTTCTAACCGCGTTAGTGACAATAAGATCGATATTTGCTAAAGGTGGTTATTAACTCCAGACGGATTAAGCTATAAACCCAAAAATTTTAAGTAACTTGGCAAGGATACCATTTAAGTATAGGGAGTTGCTAAGAAAGTTGACCTAGAATTTAATTCTCTATTAGACGGCGAAAAAATTTCAAGGTCATTCCATTTGAAATTTTTGAGATTTTGTCTTTTCAATTTCTGTTAATTTGAAATTTTACAGGGGACACTCTGTGCATGAAATTTGACATCCAAATTTGTCGTCAGGTAGTCCTGACCTTTCTTTAGGATGTGCCACAAATTCCGAAGAGAAAAACTTCAAGGCTTCGAAAATATTAATTTTTAATTGAAGTCTTGTTTTTGCCAATTCTACACATTTTATTAAATAACTCAAAAACGGTTGGATTTAAGTATGGGGCACACCTGACAAAAATTGCACAGAATGACATGTAAAAACCAAAAATGCATTGATATATGGGGTGTTCCATTTCACTAAATGCAATTTTGTGCTGCCCACCTATACGAGCCGCCCATGCGACTTCATAGTATTTTGGAATATGCACATTTTCATTCTCTAACGGTTGGCGTACACAGATTTTTGATATTATTAATGACGTGGACATAAATAGACTTTGTCTCACCGTTGGGACACCGTGTACAGTGTTAACCAAAAGTAGGGTAGTTTATTTGACAAACTACTTTACGTCACGTAGTGATATAATTTCATCGACATTTTCCTTAATAACGAAATAGTTTGAGTTTGGTGTCATTGAAAAGGGGAATTTTTTGTTAACTCAAAAAAAAAGAATTTCATTTTTTATCCATTGGTTACATATTTCATTTTAACTATTCGAATCTTATACCATTTTATTTCAAAGAAAATTTCCTTTCCGGAAAATAATATGAGTAGTACCCTTTGATCCTTTTAATAGTATATTAAAAAACACGTTTCATAAGGCCAATTATTATCGCACGAGGATGTTTGGACAACGAGGGCGAAAAGCCCGAGTTTTACAAAATCCGAGTGCGATAAGAGCCTTATGAAACACGTTTTTTATACAATTTTTTCTATTTCGGATACCCATAATCAGTTAGAAAAAAATCGGTTTTCCATTTTCATAGACAGGTCAATGTTCGCTTGACAGTTGGCGATTGTTGGACACAATCGTTGTCTAGGTTACACACAACAAAAGCCAAACAGAAGCCAAAAAAATAAATCTTTATGAGGTTTTGGATGGTTCTAGAATCTACATTAGTTTTTGAGAGCAATGCAGATGAAGATTTAAAACAAAAAAGAAAGTTTGAACAAAAGATATTCTGTCATATTAAAATATGCAGGGTGTTCCATTTAAAAATTCAATGGTAAGATCATTTCCGCTGCACCTGGAAGTGATTCAAAATATGCCTCGAAATGTCAAAGAATGCAGTTTATGGTGTAATATATTAAACTTTAGTGTCAGCAAAAAAAATATAGGTAGCCTCTTTTCTAGAGAATTTTGCGCTCTTTAATTTGTTATATGGCTATTTTTTCGATAAAATCTATTTCATGAGACAATAAAGTTAACAAAAACTGTACCTGTTCGCCATGATGGTGACTTGAGCTCACACCCTATCCTTGGGGACTTTTAGTATGTTCAATAGAATGGTTCAAGCTACAACTTCGGCCAATTTGCAGAACGGCAATTTTTGTTTATATTTTCGCTTCGTTGACTGCGCTAATTTCGTAAAATACCACTCACAAGTTATTTCCAGGAAATCGAGGTTTGAAGAAATGAAAAAGAATGACTGGAAAAAGGAAGAAGATAAGAAGAAACGGGATCAGTATGGAGCTTGGGGCGCTACGTTTAAAAACAAAGAACACTTCTCGAGCTTACATCATTGTTAGTGCTTTATTTTTGTGATAATAAATCAGGACGTGAAAGGTTCGATGATTTTCTTCTTCTTTTTTTTCAACAAGTATTTGTGTAATAATTTTT
The DNA here is from genome assembly GCA_963924575.1 of Pycnomerus fuliginosus. NCBI lineage: Eukaryota > Metazoa > Arthropoda > Insecta > Coleoptera > Zopheridae > Pycnomerus > Pycnomerus fuliginosus. Next base: position 32,438,921 of record OZ004620.1, read on the forward strand.
CGGAGAGTATTATTAAAAGTGACAAAGTGAAGCCGAGGAATAAGACAAAGAAGCTGCCCTGCATGTCGTCCATATTTACGGTGTGATTGTTGACTTCTATTATATGCCGATTCTTCCAACAACGATCTTTTTCAGGAAGGTAACCTTTCAGCCACTTTTCAATAAGACCGACTTGATGAAGCTTTTTTATTCTAAAAGGAAAAATGAGATTTACTTACCTTAGTCCAGGCAACGAAGGGGTTGTAGAAGATGGAAGGGGGGGAGAATTTTTCTCTTCGGGAAAGTTTTGGGGGTAGTTAGGAGGTGAACATATTAAAAATCCCCGCCCCTACCCCGTCCGCTTCAAGGGCGGAGGGGGGTGGAAAGGTCCCTTTTTTTGGTTTCTCGCTTATAATTCGAAAATGGTGCGTCGAAGCGAAAAAATCCTTGTATGAAAATGAAAGCCTATAAGATTTTCTATAACTCTGCTATTATACACTATTAAGGAAAAATGCACCGTTTTCGAGATATCCGCTCTCAAAAGACGGCAATTGTCAAAACAAACTTTTGCTTCTAATTCGTCAGTCTTTGGTTTTGCAGAAAAGTCGTCAGAAGGAAAGTTTTAGAGCGTTAAACTTCCTTCAAGAATATATATATATAGGGTGGTTACTTTTTCAGTGCTCACCACTGGCATCTTCTAAACGGTAAGAGGTACGAAGTTGGTTAAATTAGAGAAATATTGCACTATTTAAATTTCACTTGGAGCTATTGGCAGCTGTCAGTTGAATGGCACAGTCAGAAATTTTTTAGGACTTCTAGATTTTGAGTAACGGTAGTCAACTTTTTATTCTCTTATGGTAGCCATATTGTATTTTAACACCATCGTACAGGAAATTTAGCGCTCTAAAACTTTCTTTCTGACAATTTTTCTGCAAAACCAAAGACAGGAATGAGAAGCAAAAGTTTGTTTTGACAATTGCCATTTTTGAGAGCGGATATCTCGAAAACGGTGCATTTTTCCTTAATAATGTATAATAGCAGAGTTGCAGAAAATTTCATAGGCTTTCACTTTGATACAAGGATTTTTTCGCTACGACGCACCGTTTTCGAGTTATAAGCGAAAAAACAAAAAAAGGGACCTTCCCCCCCCCTGAAGCGGACGGAGTAGGGGCGGGGACTTTTAGTATGTTTACCTCCTAACTACCCCCAACACATTCCCGAAGAGAAAAATTCTCCCCCCTTCCATGTTTTCTACAACCCCATTTTGGGCATTCGTTGCCTTCGCTTTTTACTTACTCGTCGTTTAGAATCTCCAAATAGGGGCTATCTTGAGAAACAATCATTGCCAATTGCTCGTCAAAAAACTCGTCCAGTCCTAGAGACAGATCGCACCTCCCTGTTTCCAAATACTGATGTTTCATAATGTACTGCAGTCTAATTTTCCAATCGATAAACACGTGCTTGCCATCCTCAATCTTCTTGACGAGGTCCTCGCTTTTCAACACATTTAATTTTCCTTCATATAACGTTCGAAATGTCGGCTGAGTTGTGGTCTGAAATAAATTTGGGTAAGTTAATCGAGCGAGGGGTTAAATTACTCGAAGTTCGGTTTCGAGAAGACTGCCTTTTTCCATGCTCCACGTCACGGTTTCCTTGAGGGCAATTAAATCGTCGATGGTCGTGATGGGTATGTCGATCTTGGGGAAGGTTAGGAAGGCTACCAGATTACCGCAATAGGTCGTTGCCATTACTAAAACCACAAGCCACCAGGCTCCAACCAAGATCCTGGCGCTGTCGGCGTAAGGAAGATGCATCCCTCCTGGAAGTAATATAATCCGAGGGATGAAAAACTAGAACTACAGCTTTTCCGGATGTAGTTCAGAAAGCGTCAATTGAATTTCAGAATCCATCTATGGTCTGTCCGGGATCCACACGAACGGGATTCACCCTATTTCCATGGTGAATCATTGTTGTCAACAATGAATCGCCATGGAAATCGGGTGAATCTCGGTCGTGTGGATCCCGGACAGATTATAGTAAGTTTCAGAATCTGACAAATGTATTTCAGATTAACCAATTTAAATTTAGAAAGCGTCAAATGTATTTCAGAATAGTCAAATGAATTTCAGAATACGTCAATTGTAGTTCAGAATGCCGAAGCAACTGAATTAACAATGCATTCTAAAATACAAATGATGTTTTCTGAACTACAATTGACGAATTCTGAATTTCAATTGATGTTTTCGGAAAATCAATTGACCAATCTCAAATTCAATTGACGCATTCTGAAATTAATTTGACTATTCTGACATACAATTGACGCTTTCTGAATTTGAAGTAACTAATCTGAACTACAACTGACGGATTCTGAAATTCAATTGACGCTTTCTGAACTACTACTGGAAAAGGTGTAGTTTCGTACCTGCAGATTAAAAAATTGCAACGTGTCGTATTGTGAATTCTGAGTATAATTTGAATATGTACAAAAAAAAGTTTGATAAATTACTTTTCTGATACTAATTGTGTTAGCAGTAGTAATGACTAATTATGATGTAAGACAAGTTTTGTTTCCTTTAGGTATAGTGATGGCATTTTCGCTGAATTTTGGCGACGTGACATGTAAAACGTTCTTGCATTAAGATCCTGGAACCGAAAGAAAGTACAAAACATGTTTACGTATATCATTTTGCCCTGAAGCAGTATATTATAGAATATCAAGGAGCTGAAGTGAAATCACGAGAGGGATTAAATGGCACTTCAGTCCTGTTGTATATGCGCTATTTTTTGCACTGTCCTATATAATTTATTTCCATTTGGGAACATAGGGTGTAATTCCAAGTCAGTTTATGTCAATCATGTGATGAAATAAGTCTAGTTAGATTCTCAACTCAGCAGGGGTCGTTGCTTGCAAATTTTTGCAGATTTCCGCTATATTGCATCTCACTGGCAACTATTTTCATCCTATAACCATATATATAAACTCACACGATCTGTGAAGGAACCTGCCTGTATAAATGGTTATAGGATGAAAATAGTTGCCAGTGTGATGTAACATTGCAAAAATTTGCAAGCAACGACCCCTGATGAGATGTGCACCAAACTAGACTTATGTCATCACGTGACTGACATAAACTGACTTGGAATTACACCCAGTCAAGGAAAAGAAAGGGGTTGGTTTGATAAAGAACGCGGGAAGAGAAATACGAAAACGGAAATAAGAAAAACGAGAAGGCCAAAGGAAGATACAACAAGAAATAGATGGAAAGTAAAAAACAATGGAAAATAGAAAAAGAAATTAGCAGCAAAGAAGCGGCTGGGACCTCCCCATCGGTCGATCTTTGATTTTTTGTTATTGGTCGAATAATTAACACAGAAACTGGGGTAATAATAACAGCTTTAGCATTCCCTGCCGTAATACTGAATTTTTCGCGGCAATAATTGGGGTTTAAACCTCATTCACAACCACTTTACGTACCTACGTGACATAACAAAGTTTAACAAACGTCAACAATAGCTAGAAAAGTCAAAAGCTGTCATGAATAATTGTTGATCATTGTTAATGTTTGCTACGTTACGTACGTAAACTGGTTGCGAATAAGCTTTTATGGTGTGTCCGGGATCCACACGACCGGGATTCACCCTATTTCCATGGTGAATCATTGTTGTCAACAATGAATCGCCATGGAAATCGGGTGAATCTCGGTCGTGTGGATCCCGGACAGAGTATAGATCTAAAAGCATTTCGGCCCAATAGTTTGGGCTAAACCACTTTTTTGAGTTCCGAGAGGTAATCTCGTTTTCTTTAATGTGGTTTGGGGAGTTTAAATCAAAACGGAAAAGGAAGCGTATGAGTCAGATGTTGGTCGTGCGGGCGCTCATTTACTATGGTCTGTCCGGGATCCACACGACCAAGATTCACCCAATTTCCATGGCGACTCATTGCTGACAACATTGGGTGAATCTTGGTCGTGTGGATCCCGGACAGAGTATAAAATCTAAAATACAAATGTTTTTCACCCCTAAAATGACATTTTTTGAAAAAATGGCGCTAAGGCTCTCGATCCGGTAATGCAACAGCTAGAAAAACTCAAAAAGGGACCTTTTTGTCCCTAGAATGGCAATGTTCGGCAAAAAGGCACTAAGGTTTTTGATCCAAGCCATCGCGTTAATGTGTATGTAAGGGCCGGCTGGATTACAGGTGGAATCGGGTGCAATTTTTAATAATTAGTTTGGGGTTGTAGCGCCTTTAAGGGCGGGTTATCACAACATATGAATTTGGTGTGGCGGTTTACAATTACGATGTGGACAGATGGAAAAACTGTCACTAAGATCTAACAAGGGGGATGAAATTTTAAGGGCTGCAGCTGGAAATTCTTTCTAGCCAAAATTATAGTTAAATAAACTGATGCAGTTCGACAGATTCACAGATTTCAGTTAAACACTGAGGAAAGGTTTTACGCATTTTCAGCATTTCAATCATCCTAAGGTCTTGTAAGCAAATATAATTTCAAAACCCCAAGAAACAATTCGAGTGGAGAAAATTTTACCCTTGCAGCACCTACGCGAGGAGACTAATTGACCGCAAAAAATTGCAACCCCAAAACATACCTCATTCAACCCCGAACCACAAAAAATGGACATGGAGAAAATTTTACCACTGGACCGCCTACAATCAGAGGAGACTATAATTGAACGCAAAAAATTGTACCCCCAAAACTCACCTCCTTCAACCCCGAAATACAAACAATGGATATGGGTCAAATTTTACCCTTGACCATCAGTCAGAGGAGAATAATTGAACGCAAAAAATTGCACCCCCAAAACCCCCTTCAACCCCGAAATGCGAAAAATGGATGTGGAAAAAATTTTACCCTTGGACCACCTACAATGAGAGGATACTAATTGAACGCAAAAAAATGCACGTCCAAATTTCACCCCCTTCAACCCCCAACACACAAAAAATTGATACTGGGAAAATTTTACCCTGGGACCACCTACAATCAATTTCTATTTAACTACAGTACATTTTCATTGCGTTGGATTTCTTATCCTTTCCATAATTTTCAACCCTCTGAGTGTTAATTGTTCTCAAATTTTTGTTTTTTTCCTTCATTTTCTACTGTTCAATTCTGTAACAACAAATTTTCACCATTTCGCCTTTTTTCGTCTGTGGAGGCACTACTACTAGGTGCCGATTAATAAAACCTGCACCCGGCTCCACCACTAAATCCAGCCAACCCCTACATACACATTATCGTGATAAATATCTACAGGGACACATCCCGTTGATGTATACTTATTAAGCGGAATTTTTTTTAATAGAAATTTCATACCCCGAAATTGACACCCCCTCATCATCAACAGACTTGAAGGCCGAACGTGCATACCCATAAGTTTCAGTAGGATACCTCCAGTACTTCTAGAGTTATTGCAATTTATAATTTTTCGGTTTTTCACCCCTAACTCCTACCCCTTTGGTCCGATATGGCCCAAAAGCGATCCCCGTCTTACCTTTCTGGAAACAAAGCCGCATACCAAGTTTTAGCCCGATATCTCAATCCATTCTCAAGTTATCGCTCGGATAGAGGAAATAACCGGCGAGCGGATAGCAAGCGAGCGAGCGAATAATCAGGAACTAATACGTCCTGGCATCGTGTGACTCAACCTTTGAAATGTTTTTTGTGTGTCTAATGGTGTTAATATCCAATATGGCGGCCATAAGAAAAAGAAAAGTTGACTGTCGTCACTCAAGACTTAGAAGGCCTAGAAAATTTCTGTCAATGATATGGAATTGACAGCTATCAAAATATAATTTGAGCAATGACCATCAACTTTTGATTTTCTTATGGCCGCTATATTGAATTTTGAAAAAACATGTGAAAAGTTTGAATCACACGACATCAAAGTCTGTTTTATCGAATATTCAATTGAATTATTTTAAACGTTAAAAGGATTACAAAAGTTAGTGTACTATTTTTACTTTTTTTCAAAAAGTTTTACACTAACTTTACGAATTATTCATACCAATTTTAGAACTTTGACGATTTTTCAAAAAAGTTCATATTAATTACATTCTTGAAAAGCCAACTTTTTTCTGTACCCCATACTGTCAAAATTCAGTATGGTGGCCATAAGAGAATCAAAAGTTGACTGACATGACTCAAAATCTAGAAAATTTCTGTAGGTGTCGTTCGATTGACAGCTGTCAAAAATATAAAAGCTCCGAGTTTCATTTAAATAGCATGAATCGTTAGGGAGATATTAATTTTTATTTGAAATCGCAATTTTCAGATTTTTCCGAATAACTCGGGAGCGAATCGAGATATCGGGGAATTCTCTTCAGATTCTTAATCACAAAGAAATAGCGCAACTTTTCTCTGATTTAACCAACTCCGTATCACTTACCTTTTAGGAGGTACCAATGGTGAGCAGTGAAAAAGAAACCACCCTATATAATTTTCAGTCTAAAATAGTATGTAATGAAAACTTTGCCTTGTAAAATAAGATGTTCAATGCATTATCAAGTAGGAGGTCGAAAGCGGTCTATGCGGTTGAAACTACCCCTGCATGTCAACAAAGAGTCACTTTTGCTGTGATTAGCAAATGTAATTTCGATTTCAACAAGTGTTTATTTTAGAAAAAATTAAAACTGACTATAAGTGGTCGAATGTGGGGGGTAGCCTACCAATGTTAGCGAATCGTTCTTAATCGTTCTTAGAAAAAAAATCTTCATCGAAAGTTTGCCAGACAGCGTTTTTTTTTGAGCATCAATGGGTGCAGATCCTACAAAAGGTTAACCCAGCCGACCCTGAGATAAATCGATTATGTAGGTACCTACCTACACATGACGAGGTAAGTGTTATGTAACAAAAAGTTAGTTTCGAGATATTCAGCTTTAAAGCAGTGGCGGCCCGTGGGTTTTTTAAATGCGGAGGCTAACGGGAAGATTTTGGGGGAAACGCACTGGGATAAAGGAGGGTGAGGGGGGCGATAACCCCGCGAAAAATGTTTTGAAAAGGCTTAGCCTCCTTAGCCTCCTCTGAACAGCCGCCACTGCCTTAAAGTTAAAACTTTGTTAAACGTTTTATGGATTATGACATCTTTTTTCTTTTGTTATATTGACCAAAATGGTCGCAGAACTTTGGAGACTTTACACATGTTAGAATGAAACATAACGAATTTTCGAAAAATGTTACATAACACCGCCTTTATCCACTTATACCTACATTTTAGCAGCTCTGGTAAAATCTAATATTTTTAGTTTAATCGTTTACTCCCTTGAGATTTTTGAAAAAAATTACTTCCCCGGGGGTTAAATGCACCAAAAAGGCACTACGAAGTACTTTTAATGCAGGGAGTGCAAATAAATAAAAACATATCTGTTATGACTCTTAGGTGAGAATACATATACACACATACCTTGTTGCAACAGTGCTCCATACATATACCAAATACAATTCTGGATAGACGTCAGACCGCCTTTTCGAGTTATCCCCTTGTATTCATAAACTGGACTGTACCGATGGACCAGATAAAGTATTGGACCCATTGATACAATAGCGACCGAAAGACACAACCAAGTCTAAAAAAAATCCCGAAAAATAACGGAATCCTTCCTCAAACTTACATCTCCCGTAAAAGGTGCCAGAAAAAGTAACGCTCGACTCAGTTCCCTTGGGCGAGCGACTAGAAAACTATAAGTCTGCGTGCTAATTGGTCTTGTAAAGTTGATAAACTGTTTACTTTCTTCAGTAATAGTGAACACACAAGCCCCAAAGGCCACAGATTTATTCCTGATCATTTCTACAATCGTCTCGGGTAAAAAAGTCGTAACGTGATCCAGGAACGACTCGCTTGCCAAGTAACTCATATTCGTCTTTGCGTTATTTTCCAGTTTTACTACATCGATAGTGTACGTGAAGTTTAAACGTTTGGACAATTCTTGTATTATATCGAAGAGCAATCCTCGATATGCATTGGTGTCTTCGGAATCGTTCGCTTTTATTATCTGCCATGGAGGATTCTGCAAGAAAATGGTTGACAAGAAAAAGTTAAGGGAAAATTTTACGTGGAAGGATACAAGATGTAAATTTCTTTTTCTAAATTTGTGGGCAATGTGAGGAAAAAGCTCATCTTGCAAGGATGGGCCGTCGCTCAACCTCCAATTTCCCACGTTTATAATATCGGAGTTTGACATATTTTGTTGGAACTCCCTGCCCCACGTGTCTCCCGTTTTCAGGATCCAAGAAGTGGCATTGTCGCAAGTGCCGTTCTTGAGGAGATTGGTCTGAAATTGCGTTTTAAACGCACAGTAAACTAATAAACCCATATTTCTTATTGCATAAAAGAACAGAAGATTACTGGAAACGAGCGCTAACATGCCCGCAAAAAGAAAATTATTTTATTCTCAACTCCAAACAGCGCCTCAAAGATCCGTCATGACGTCATATGTGATACGCCGCGTGTGCTTGCACTTGGAAAGCAGTGGCGCTGCATTAAAGCATTTCCTAATTTCAAGCGGCAACCCCTCACTTGCAATTCATCATTTGAAAGCTAATTAGCTTTGGATTGGTACAGAAATTTCTGTACCAATCCAATGCTGCAAATATTTTTAATATCCGTCTACCTTCCAACCCGATCAACAGTAAATTTTAAATTACATTTGGTCCTTTTGTGACGCACTATTTTAAAGAGTATGCAATCCTCTGAAAACCAATGCAACAATTTTGGAAATCCATCCACTCGTTCAAAAGTTACAGAAGAAACAATAATTATTTCTACGGCGCAAGCGGGCAACTGCATCACAAATGACGTCACGCGCCTCACTCAAACCGATTTTAGCAACGAATTGAAGTTCTTTGGGGCAATTTTATTTACGGCAACATTTATTAAATGCTATAAACTATCAATTAGACTAATTTTTACTGTTCCTTTAAGCATTTCTCCATTTGCAGTTGCAGTTACCTTAACACCTTTTAACAGAGAATCACGTCGTTCTGATTTGCTGGGTCTAATTGCCTCCCATTCTTCATCTGAGACGTGACTAGCTGCCTCGTATTCCAAGACTATAGCTTCGTCTAAGGCTAAAGTGAAAGCGTTTAGGATTTCCTTAGTGTGGCATTTTATTTTGTCTTCGAATTGGTTCTGGAACTTAATATGTTTTCGATGAGAAGATATTAAAGCTGTTCTGATAGGAAGGGGTGAGTTCATGAGGGGACTCTTTTTACCACTATTAGATCAGTTGACTTTGAGTTGACATGTTGTAAAGTTTGTTAGCAATTTGCGAGAATATCATACTTAGGGCCGATTTCATATTCAAATATATTCTCCTAAGTACATTGACTGTTATGGGTAGAGACCGGATAGTTAGCCTAAAATGCTGTTTTTTGTCTTATTTTGCCTAAAATCATATATTTTGCTTATCATGCCTAATTTAACACTAATTTCCTAGAATTTGCCTAAAAGCTCATTACCATCATAAATTTTTTTCTCAGAAATGCAAATCCGGTATAATGATTTCTTGATAATGGCCCTTTAGGTATCAGCAAATCATTATTTCCTATTATTATTGGGACTTTCAGCAAAACGCATCCTAATTATGCGATTAGAGCAGGTACCTACAATGTTTACGTAGTAGGTACCAGAAAATTTCATTTCTGGCTGGTTTTCAACCCTCCCTCTTAAAGGATTGCTCTTAAATAAAAATTTTCAACTCTAAATTCGGGAAATTGGAAACCAGAGGATTGACCTTATTGGAGAATTTACAAATTCTTGGCCAAGTAAGAAAGTGTGTTACTGACGCACCTGGGACAAGTCGGTGCAAACCAAGTTTAACAAGATTTTGAGCAACAACCTGCCTTGAAAAATTGCAAATGGTGGCTGAAATTCATGAAGGCCGTACATGCGCCGATTCATATCTTCAGCCCCTTATACAGTGAAACCTCCCTTAACGGACACCTCTTAACACCGTACACCTACTTGTAGCGGACAATTTTCAGGGTCCCGAAGCTTCTTCATAGGAAATGTTCAATCAATAACCTCTTAATAACGGACCCTCTTCATAACGGACGCGGACAGTACAATTTCTGTTATTTTAGAAAAATTGCCTGTAATTTTACCAACAACGGATGTGAAGGGTTGTTAGATTTACATCCATCCCCCGCAGGGTGGTTTGCTACCTGATCGAATCTGTACAATGAACCATTTTTGAATCTCTACTACATGACCGTGACCGTAAATACCGTAATAATACTCTTTGCCGCAATTAGGGGGTTTCCAATCTCGACTACATGTACACGACCGTAATTAGGGGTATAAAGTGGGACAATTTAAATTCCTAAACAGTGTTAGTTTGCATTTTCAAGTGAGATACTATGGCGTGTTTCCTTAAAGCGAACATTTTTAAGCATTGAAGAAAAAATTTATAAAATGAAGCAAATTTTTTCCCAACAACGGACACCCCTATCAACGGACACTTTCGTCGCTTTCATCGGTGTCCGTTAAGGAGAGGTTTCACCGTAGTGAAATCATTGAAATATGCACCTGTGACGTCAGTGGATGTAGAGCGATCTTTTTCTCGATACAAGGACGTCTTGGCCGACCAAAGAACCAACTTCAAAACCGAAAACGTAGAGAGACTGCTTGTATGTAGCTGGAATTGTAAATAAATGGTAAATTTTAGTTTTTGTTTTTGCCTATTTTGTTGCCTAAATTGGCAATTTTAGGTATAATGCCTAAAATAGTTTTATTTTGCCTATTTTGCAGTTTTATTTTGCCTAACTATCCGGTCTCTAGTTATGGGTAATTTTTTCGAATGCATTTCAATATCGTAATAATTTAGCCCGAGTGGAACACGAGGCCTTCTTTAACTGTAGTAGAAATTCCTAGAAAAATTTATTACTTATTCCATTTAAAAAAATGGGCAGCTACGGAAGCGGCTGGAACCTCCCCACTTGGTGAATGATCCAATCTTATCACCAATATCAAGTAAATTTTACTATTTACTATACCTAAGTTTTACTTCACCAAACCCCAGGTGTTTTCTGTGATTTTCTCTAAATTTTACGATATTTTGCCAAAAGGGCACTAAGATTGAATACAATTTTGAAAACGAAATTTGATGACTTTTCATGTGCTGATAGAGAAAATAGGAGTTCATTAATCAAATTTCAAAGTTGATATGCCAAAATGGCACTTGCGGTTCGCCGATTGCCACCAAAATTACATCAGCTCTTCGGCGGGTAACGGTATCTCTACCTACCAAGTTTCAGCCAAATCGATCCAGCAATTTGGGCTGTAGCGTGTTATTTAATGTTTCCTTGAAACTTCGAATTTTTCGATTTCATGCCAAAAAGGCGCTAAGTGTCAATACACTTTCAGATACAGAATTTCAAGACCTTTCACGTGCTGATAAGAAAAATAAGTGTTCATCAGTCAAATTTCATAGTTGGTGTGCCAAAAAGGCACTTGTCGTCTGCAGATTCGCAACAAAATTAACTGGGTTCTCCGGAAGGCTAACACTAACCTCCACACCAAATTTCATGAAAATCTGTTCGGTAGTTTTCGAGGAATCTTGCTCACATACGTACGTACGTACATACATACGTACATACACACAGGCATTTTTTAAAAACCACTTTTTTGTGATCCTGGGACCTTGAAACGTAAAGATCTGGTGTTATCTCAATTTCGAATTTTGGAGTGATTGCAGTAACCTCCTATTTTTATATGGTTGTGGGGAGGTTAAAAACTAAATTAGCCATTTCCGGTAGTGAAAAAAAATAACCGATTAAACCAGCAAATCTGCACTAAACAAATATTGATTTATTGTCCGAGGATTCTTGTGAGAAATCGAGGGCAAAAATTTAAGGAATTTTATTCCGGACTTTACTCTCAACTCGCTTCTGCTAAGTGCAATGGGACCTGAAATAAGAGTCGTATGTAGGTCTGTGAAGAGCAATTGATCTTCAAAAATGCCACCACCAGAATTCACCCTCGTTAGCCAGTAAAACACGAAAAAATAATATTGACGAAATTTAACCGTTGAACCACCTACAGCCTTGATAGACTAATTAAACATCTTACATCTTTTAAAAATTTCACCTCACATTCAAACCCCAAAAGCTAAAAATTTACTTGGAGAAAATTTAACAGTTGAAATTTAACAATTGAACTTCCAAAATTTCGCCCCAAAATGCAAAAAAATTACAAAGGTGATAAGGGAATTCTGAACTATCTAATGTTTGTTTAAAAAAATTTTTGCAACTTACTTCAAAAGCTGTCTCCTTAATCTTCTCCGTGTTGTTAAATATAAAAGCGACATTGTCCCCTTCAAACAACAGTTGCTTAAATCTATCAACGTCGCTGTTACTGCGGTTGGTATCAGAAATTACGTACAACCACTGCGTTTTCGTGTTTACCAACTCCAACATTTTGGCATATTCCATTATAACCTCCACTATATCATAACTGACCATTGCTAAAAAATTGTTGCCAAGCTTCCTCTCTCTTATTACTCCAAAAATCTGCTTTAATGAGCTCTTAAGAGCATTTGGGAGAAGATCAGAATCTAGTTTCCACAAAGATACTGCAGAGGAAGAGTTTTGGCGGAGACTTGACGATTCAAGAGTTAGCGAATTTACTATTCGAGCTACTTGGTCTCTACCTGTGCAAAATAAGCGTTCGGTATTGTTACTAAAACTACAAATCATACTTAATGTATCATCGTAGAGAATAATAGCTGATTTCCAGTTATACGTTTTGGCGCTTCTTAAATCTAGTAGTAGTTGTGGCATTTCTTCACTGTTGGAAATAATCGGCACTGTTACAGCTTGATGTGTTGGTAGCCTTGGACAGTCGGCTTCTGCAATTCAATTTTGTAATCGTACATTTTCTTTCTACTACTTTAAACTCGAAAAATCGGGATTTGTAGTGAAGATTAAACAGTGGAACAAGTGCAAGCACGGGGGTGGAAAGCATAAGTGCAGGGAAGTGCAAAAACAGAAGTACAATAAAAGTGATCATTAACCCGAAATCGAAGAAGTGCAGCGAAAGTAGATAGACTTTATTACTTTATTACTACCTTTGGGTTTGTAATGAGCCCTGCCCTTTTACATACTAATTTAATACTTATTTACATGTTTTGGTCTAGTTTTCTTTTTTCTTTCTCTCTCAGTTGTCTTCTGTTTTCTTTTCTCCCCCTCTTCTTTCTCTCGCTCTCTCAACTTCCTTCATCCATTCTATTCTCTCTCCCCGATTCGGTCAGAATACTCTTTCTCTCCCTTTCCTCCTCTCTCATTCCCACACACTCTTTCAGCAGGTGATCTACTGTCTCTCTCTCTCCTCTCCACATACTGTGCACTTTCTCTCTTCTTCCTTCAGCCAGAACTTGTTTTCCCTCTCTTCATTCCCGCATCTGAATCTCGCTATCATTCTTTTTTTCTTTCCCACTCTCCCTCTCCAAGTAACTTGGTAACCCTTCACTTATTAAATTCTCATATTTTGCGTTATATCTTGATTCTCTGATTTTTGTTCTTCTTTCCTGTACATCTATGTCTCCATCTCTTTCCCACATCGCTCCATTCATCCATCTCCCCTGTTCCCTGCGTCTTTCTATATCCTTCCTTGCGTATCCGTTCCTCTCGTAATATCTTTGCCTTTCCTTCCCTTTTTCTTTCTCTCTCTTTTTCTCTTTCCAGCATTCCTGTAATATCTTACACTCTCCTGTTTCTCCCATTATGTACTCATATTTCACCGCCCTTTTCCCTGTCTCCACTCTTAACTTACTCCGTTTCGTTTCTTCCCTTATTATGCATCCGGGTGTCTCCCTATTTACTCCCAGCACCCATTTTATGTACTTATCCTGCACTTTCTCCACCTGTTCTTGTTCTGTACTTTTGTTTCTGTACTTTCCATTTCCCCCTCCTCCCAACTGTCCCTTCTTTCACTCGCCCTTTCTTCTTCTCCCTCTAGTAACCCTACAAAGTGCCTTCTCCATTCCGCCATCTCTATCTTCCCCTCTCTACCTTCTCGCCTTTTCCCCCTCTCTTGATTTATGTATTTCCATGCTTCTTTCTCGGTCGTTATACTTCTTATTTTTTGTTCCTCTTCTTCCTTCATTTGTCTCTTCCTTTCCTTTAATTTGTGCTTGTATTTTCCTTTGGCTTTTATGTATTCTTCCCTTGTCTTTTGTCATTTTTTCCATTTCCTTAATTCTCTTCTCGCCTCTTTTTGCCCTCTTACATTCTATATCAAACCATCCCCTACCACTTCCTTGACTCCCTCCCTTTAGTGTTATTTCCTCTCTTGTTACTGCCCCTCCTATAATTCTCTCCAGCTCTGTAATTTTTTCTTCTACTCCCTTTGCTTCGAATTTTGCTTTTCCCAGGTTTTGCCTGTATTCTTTGATTGTCTCTCCATCCCACCTTTCTATCTTTATTACCCTCCTTGTTCCTCTGCCTGTTTCTTTCTCCTTCCCCCTGTCTTCTTATTGCCCCCTCTAACGGCATGTGGTCTGATTCTACCATTTCCCCTATTCTGAACCTCTCTACTTCTTCCCACGCTTCTTCATTCACTATTACGTAATCTATTACAGATTCCCCATTTGCTCCTACATATGTAAACTCCCCCTTTTCATCCCCTTCTTTATTTCCATTTAATACTTCCCATCCCCTTTCTTCTGCAAGTTCTTCTAGGATTTTTCCTTCTTTATTCTTTGCTTTGTCTTCTTGCGGTTCCTCTGTTTTCTGTCCATGTTCTTGCGTTGAAATCCCCTCTATAAGTATGCGTTCTCCTTTCCCTTCTTCTATCCTATTATCTATTTTCTATTTCATTGTTTTCATGTCCCTATCATTATTCTCCACTTCTTATTGTCTATTATCACTTTTTTATTCATTATACCTTCTTCCTCCCTTCTTTTTTCTTCTTTTATTTCTTTGACTCCCTTTTTTATTCCCAACAGAATTCCCCCCCTCGCTCTGCCCCTTCTCTTTTGCCTTATGGCTCCCTGCCATTCCCAGCTGTAGTCGTTCGGTAATTTTTTTTGTGTTTTCTCCCAACCCTCTTCCTCTACCCTTGTTTCCGCGCAGCGAAAGTAAACATGGTGCAAAAACGAAAACATCCTAGGGAGATAAGAAAGCGAAACCGAAAGAAAGCAGGAATCGATGACTGTGGTGAGAAGCAAATGAACCAAAAACAGCTGAACAGGGAAAGGACGAACAGACAACAAGCATAAGGGAGTCAATTAAAAGGAAATGAGAAGAAACTTATACGCAAGAAGAAGAATCGTTGATCAGGGAAATAACCCAAAGAAACAAAAAAACCGGCGAGGACACCAAATAAACAAGACAAAAAATCAGAACAGGCACAAAAAGGAAAACCGGAAGAAATGGAGGCGCTAAAGAAATTAATAGAAAGCCTTCAAGGAGGTATCAGAAACATGAGAGAGGAAACAAAGCAGGGATTTAGGGAGAACCAGAGGGAGATAAGAAAATTAAAAGAAGTAATAAGCAAGAAGGAAACAATATGGGAAAAAGAAAAAACATAATTACAAGGGAGAATTGGCACAATGGAAAAGAAGTTGGAACAGATGGACAAGAACCATAAGAGAAATAACATAATCATTAAAGGAGCCAAAATCAGAACGTGGGAGGAAAAACAGCTTATAATGGCAAACAAAAATAGGCTAAGAGGAAAACCTAATGCAAAAACATGGTATATAGAGAATGACCTTACTAAAAAAGAATCCAAAATACAGAAAGACATAAGAGACAGCTAGAAACGAAAGAAAAAAAGGAAAAGACACGAAAATATGGTACCAGAAACTATGCATCAACGAGCAATGGTGGAAATGGGACAAACTAAATGAGAAACTTGTAGAGGAAAGAGTGATGACGACAAACGCAAAGAAACGGACAAAGAGAGAACATACCGAAGCAAAAAACAAAAAACTAAAGAAGTACAAAATGGAAGATCATCGCAAAGGAAGCAATGAAACATTAAAATTAAAATTAGGAAAAGCGCAAGAAAATAAAAATGTAAAAAACCTACACGAATGGAAACTAGGAACATGGAATATACAGAGTATAAACGGGAAAGAAAAAGAACTGGAAGACGAATTCGAAGAAGCAAAAAACATGGCATGGTGGTCAGAAGACATTAGAACAGCAATAGAAGAAAATAAAGAAAAATGGAAACAATATCTGTCACACAGTAGCACAGACAATTATGATATATAGAATAGAAAGGAAAAAAGTAAAAGAAATAGTAACAGCAGCAAAAAAAAGACATAGAAAGAATTTTGTGAGAAAATGGAAGCAAATAGTAGAGAAAACCAGAAGCTATTTTATGGGATATTGAGGTTACTAAGAGAAAAGAAACCGCAAGATACCAATTACATCAAAAACAAAAAAGGAGAGGTATTAACTGACCCAAATGAAATAATAAACAGATGGGGTGGATATTTTCAAGAAATATTAGATGGACAAACAGACAACGAGAACACGATCGGACAGGAAAGTAGAAGAGAAGAAAAAAAGGAAGAAGAAAAAAATATCGGCATAAAAGAATTAAACGAAGCTATAGCAAAACTTAAGAACGGAAAAACACTCGGATATGATATGAAATGGCCCTACACCACGGTGTGGTAACAGGGAGAGCACTAATTAAATAAATAATAACATTTTCTTATTTTATCTGACTACATTTTGAGAAGAGAAGAACGGATAAGGAAACAATGAAATGAAAATGTCAAAAAAGACATAGGGGAAGTACAAAAAATGGAAGGAGATTTTACCAGAGATCGCCATGTGTAATAAATGTTCCTCCTCGGCGGCCCTGAATAACCGCCAGGAATCGCTACAAGAGGCAATGCTAAATATGGCGGTTATGTCTAAAAAATTCAAGTTATCCGCCGCCTAAACAATTCCACTCACCCCTTTTTACGTTAATAGCAATCCAGGGGAAAAACTGCACCTTGACACCCCCATGCTTCAAGTTCTTTCTACTAAAATCAAGGAGATTGTTTTCTACAGCTTCCTTAATTTCATTATGAATCTTGTCCGAGGCTAAATACTCCTTATCGATCACAATTGCCAAAGTTGCATTTGCTGACAGAAGCGAAGGGAAGTTTTCTCCCTTAACCGCGATGACCCAAAGCAGTAGAGTTTCTACCAACATTTCATAATCACAGTCATGTTCTTCAATCAGCCACGAACTTATATACCACTTCACCGATAATACGAGAATTAATATCATCGCGATTGAACATTAATCTTAAATGTGGTCACAGGTGTGCATCGAATGAAATCAGGACGCGAGAATGGGGTGGTTTGGAAAGGTCAGGTTTATAAAGAATTCATTGGGAAAATCTACGAAAGTGGATTACGGGAACGCATTCGAGAATGTTGACTTATTTTGATCGATGACAAAGAAATTGATTATTTTCCGGGCTGAAAGTTTAGTAGGTATTGTAAAGGGAATTTCGCGTACAGGTTCACACTTAAAGTATTTACCTACCTCTCCGGAGGGTGAATTCGGGCAACAGATTCTAGTTGGGGAGGTTTAATCAAAAGAGCGGAAATTTAATGACTTAAACAGAAACTTCTCTACGATCATTGAAAAAGTATCGTGGGGCTAAACTCACCGTTTAAATTACTAAAATTAGGGGTTGCATCGCCAAACTTAGCTTAAAAAGTTACTTACTTAATTCTAACAGTCTTTCTGCCCTTGCTTTGGGTTGAATTGTTTGGGTGTTGTTCTGCATACATCGCTTCATTTTCTCCTGTCCTGCGTTAACTGTTTCATTTTACTCGACTCTATACCTATTTTCTTTAACCATTGCGCTTCTAACTTCTTCTGCTCCTTCTTCTTGGTCTTCTCTTTTGCTTCCTCTTTCCATTTCGCGCTTGAAACACTTATTTCCTCAACAGACTGTTCCTTTGCACATTAAGTATATGTCCATTTTTGTTTTAAGATTTTCTTTCTGTGTTGTGTTCCTAATCCCATCTAATCTTGTCTTTTCCTCAATTTTTTAATTTCCTTTGGCTGTGCAAGTATCAAAGTAGATTTATTTTTGTTTGTTTCGGCATTTATTGCTTGTCAGAAAGGAGTTTTTTAATACCAATGAAGTCTCCCTGTTGCTTCCATTCTTTGCATTAATTCTTCCTTAATCTTCTATAAGTTCATCGTTCCTAAACTTTTTTACTTGTTCCAGAATTATATTATCTATTTTTCTTTCATGTTCTTTTTCTGTGTTACCTACTTATTATCTTTGATTTAGTATTGTTCGTGTTTATCTTTGTTTCTGTTATATTCAAGCTTTGGTTATACTATCTTCTTATGTTTTCGTTAAGTATTTTTTCATCCATGGCTATTGGCACCATAATCATCATAGCATATTTCTGATATCTTTACTTCTATCTATCGTTTTACATGCTTTTTCGCTTCTTTCATTGCTTCGTCCAGGATTAAAGCTAATAATTGTGAGCTCAGTATGCATCCCTGTTTTACTCCTTTTGTTGTTTGATACAGTTTTAATTCTTTCGATTTTTTATACAGGCTTTTTACTCTTCTAATTAAGATTTCGTCTGTCCTCACTTCTTCAGTGCTTTCCAAAATATCCTCCCAATTTATTCTCTCTAAAGTTTTCTCCAGATCTACGAAACAGGTGTATTTCTTAGAATAAAATTATCGTTTGGTTTAAACTCATACTGTGTGTCGTCTAAGGTTGTTTTCTGTTTGTTCCCTTAGCCTTTTTTCTAAAATACGAGCGTATTTATATACGTTCGCTTACGGAACTGACGAAGGTAATCCTTATGTCATTTATTACAGTCCTTTATGTCTCCTTTTTAGTGAACAGGTACTATTATTCCTAGTGCTTTTATTTTTACTAATCGTTTTTTTATTATTTTACTCAGTAGTTCTAAAGCTTAATCTGTTGCAGCTTTTAGCATGTCTGCGGTTAGACACTTAATCCTGATTTGGCACTTTGCCTGACTTCTTTTTTCGTTACGCACTCGTCTTCCAACATATTTCTCTTCTGTCTTCTCTTTCGTAGTTTCTAAACAAGAAATTAAATGCTACGAAGCAAACTCCCTTTCCTTCTAATAGGATTTTGAAATATTGCTGCAATCTCTGCATGACCTCACCTTTTTTTCGCAGAGCTTGTCCGTTTTTCTTATTGTTCCAAAGATCCATCCGTGATTTTGTTTTTTCTCTTTTACTGACTTTTTTACTTATTTCTTTTTTCTTTTGTATTCCTCATAATCGCTTTGTTCCCTCGTATGTTATATCCACGATTTTTGCTTTTCTTCTTTACTGGCTTTCTTATTTTATTCGTCCACCAGTGTGTTTCTTTCCACTTTCGTAATCATCACGTATTTTTGGGTAAGTTTCTTTGACTAATTCCGATTCTTTCAGCTTGTGACATCTGATTATTTCGCTACCTTTTTCTTTCTTTCTTCTCACTTTAACATATCTTTCACATTTCTCCTCATTGCAAGGTCGACGGTTGAGCAAATTTTCATTATGATATAACAAGGGGGATGAAACTGGAAATCTTTACGAAATGAGGAAATCGGAGAAAATTAGAAATCGTGGGATATCTTGGGTAATTTGAGGTAATCTTGGTTAATTCTAAGGAAATCTCTGGGAAATCCTAGAGAATCTCTCGGAAAATCTTGGGAAGGAAGTCTGCGGGAATTCTGGGAAAATCTTTGCAAATTACAAAACCATTGGTCGTAAGAAAAAATGTATATTACGTTTTTTGTAGAGAATTTGATATCCCACAAGATTGCACAAGGCATATTTTGGCTTAAGTCGAATAGTAACCGAGATATTGGCAACTCAAAGTTTTTGACATTTCTTCATTTTTGGGTGCTTTCAGTTTTCCGTTCGGTCTGAAAAGCAGTAGACGTCAACCTCACGTGGACCTGCGTCGACGTTAAAAGTTTCATCAAAATCGGTCAACTCTCAGAAAAAAGTTATAGTGAAAAATCTATTCGATCGGTCGGTCGCTCAGGCGCATTCTGCGTTCATTTTTTTTGCCAAAGCTAAATGAGTTATGTCTCAAAGTGTTCTTAGCTAACTGCAAAAGTATATATCCAGATTAAAAAACAATTGGTGGGATAAATAGGTCTGAGAATTTTCACTGCTTTAACCGATTCTTCGGCCATTACTGCCAAATCGGACGTGAGATTCCTTGAGGTCTTTTTATGATTATGTTAAATAGAGTGTATCGAACATTTCAGAAAAGATTTCATCTTTTTCTTTTTTAGGCCTGCTGCCATAAGAACAGATATTGGTACATATCAATCATTGTAATTTTGTTTAAAGAAAAGTGATGGAAATATTGCAAAAAAATTGGATACTAGCCGGGAATCGAACCAGGGACCTGCCGCATTCCAGGCGGACGTGCAGAACCCAGAATACCTGATAGCTCATCGGTAGAGCGTCCGCCTGGAAAGCGGCAGGTCCTGGGTTCGATTCCCGGCCAGTATCCAATTTTTTTGCAATATTTCCATCCCTTATTTTTAAATTTTATTTCTTTTTTAATAATTATCGGCAGCAAATTGATAACAAGCATTATCTTCGACCAGGAAATTGCCCGGACCTTTCTTGATTTTTAAATACCTCACTACTAATAAACGGCTTGCTTTTTCAGCATTCAGGAGGTTCAAAGTACTTTTTTAGAAGGTAAATTTCACAAATTTCTGTTTTTATTTATTTACAAATTAACCACTAATACTTTTAACATCCTTCGGGAAAATATCTCCCACTATTTTAACTAACTTTCCCAAATACACTTCGTCAAGATTAAGTGCCTTATGTAAGCGTAGCGCTAAGTCTGCAGCTTCGGTAAAACCACAATCCGAACAATATTGCACGCAATTCTGAAATATAAATCGTCAAAAACGACAGTTATTAAACTAAAGCAGATCTTTTCTTACCACTCCTACGCTTGGTGCTTTATTTTCAATGCAAGCATCTATAAAAAGAGACAAGGCGTCGATTTTAGGAACACCAACAACAATCTGTTGCGCCTTATCCAACTTATCCATTATAGTGCACGCTCTTCCAAAATCTTTATTCCTTACAAACAAAGTTAAGATTCGTCCAAGAACATCTCCAGTTAATCTAAAAAGAAAAACATTAAACCTATCCGCCAAAAAATTCGATCTCACATTATTTTGTTGGTTTTGAACTCGAATTGTCCTTCAATTCTCTCATAAATATCCCACGCAATTCGCGCAAATTTCTCATTCAAGTCAGAATCAGGTAGAGGTTCATTGTCAACCATAATGTTGAGTGTCGATTCGAGCAAATTTTCTCGAAGGGTTTGATCAAAAACTATAATGTCGGACCACAATTTGGGCACGTATTCCACGGCACCGTTTACATCGACTTGCTTCAGAACTTCCTCCATTACCCCTGGTTCCGGGACGTAGACGTGTGGGACCAAATCGTCGTACACGTCGCGCATAAACTCGTCGAACGGAATATTGTTACAGAGTAACATGAAATAGAGGCGACTGAAAACACATTCATAGTTAGTTACGTAATTAGTTATGAAAAGTCCTATATTGTTTAGCGAGTTTTGCAACATTATGCGAGTCAAACAATTTAGGCTTTTCATAACGTATTAAGTACAACATTTTACCTAATTGCGTAAAATCCAACTTTTCAAAACGCAAATAGGTAATAGTTATTTACGTAATTAGATATGAAAAGTCCTATATTGTTTAACGAGTCGTAATATTTGCCAAAACGAGCGATAGCGAGTTTTGCAACACTATGCGAGTCAAACAATTTAGGCTTTTCATAACGTATTAAGTACAACATTTTACCTAATTGCGTAAAATCCAACTTTTCAAAACGCAATTAGGTAATATTTATAGTTATAGCGCCTAAAAAAGTAATTTGTTGGTGTCAACGTGCAGCTTACAAGTAAACTGATTCCTTGTGAGAATCTCCTATTAAGTTGTAGTTGTTTCCGTGGTGTAAAAGATTGTTGACTCTTCTCGCCATTTCCACGTCCTTTAAATGGTGGCGACACACGTCCATCGCGGTTACGAAGAAAACGGTGTCTTTCAGGTCTCTAATTTGGTGTTCTTTTCCTTCTATTTCCGCCATAATGTCGTGGAGTATCGTACTCACCGGGCCACCTTAAAAAGCGAATTTTCAAAGTACACGTAACACTTGTCATATACTATAATTTATAAATTTATAAATAAAAAGCGAGGTTAGAATTTTGTAATTTATGTAATGTAATATCATGGAAACATTACGTTACAAACGTAACACTACCTACACTTGTAAACATATAACACTTTCACATAGTTAGTTGCCGAGTGGCGGTACTTCTACCATTGTTTATGTATTTTATAGTTAATTCATATGGCGGAATTGGAAACACGAAAGTGGTTGCAGAAGTTGTCAACAGATGGCAAAGTAAAAGGTCGTTTTGCCGCTGGACACTAGTGTTGGACCAGCCTGTATACATACAGTTGTGTCTCATTTTAACTGAACCAGACCAATATTTCGGTTAATTTTAATAATACTCACTTTTTTTATAAACTGAAATCCCAGCCTACTGCGAAAAAAAAGGTCAAATCAATTCATTTCAATTGTTTTTTTATTTCACAGCACCCATTATGTTGCAAAAATATTGAACTTTTCGTTATTTTGTGATTCTTCCTCAAGAAATTCAACATTTTTATTTTTTCCTGAAATTTCGGATTTAGCCATTTGGAGTCATTTTGAGCAACTTTTCCTAATAAAATTTTTCGATAAAAAAATGCCTAATATACGATTTCATCATTTTTGGCCTCTTTATTAAATCAAAATCGCAGTAGGCTGGGATTTCGGTCTATAAAAAAAGTGAAGTATCACGCAGGTGCAGATTTTGGAGCTCTACATGCTGAAAAAAAGGACGCATTGATTTGGTTTAAATTAACCGAAATATTTGGGTGGTTCCAGTTAAAATGAGACACACTGTATATACCGGGTGATTCAGTTTGGTATTCGCCCCCCTGCAACTTTTGAATTTGAATAGAAAAATATATAAAACCATATATATTTGTAAGTCGCATGATAAACTCTATTAAATGGCGATATTAAGTCGTCTCTATGATGACATCTGTCAAAATGACGATATTCAACTTTTTTTTTTTTCAAATGTCAACCTGTACATTTCTTAGCGGATTCTTGTAGACATATTTTTTCTACATTCAATTATGTAAAAAAAGTTGACACTTTCACTAGAAAAATTTCGAGAAAAAAAATAATTTTGAAAAATAATTTTCGTAGTTTTGTTGTTAATAAACGCAGTTAGCCATGGAAAAAGTTGGTTTATGGTGTTGACTTGTCGTCGTCACTCCAAGGGTCGTGTTTTTTAAAAATTGTAATTCGTTTACCTTTAAAAACGTTGATAAGTAATAATGTTATTGTATAAAGTATAAGCAAGTGGGGTATTATTTATTTAATTTATTGTATGACGATTTCAGCCTGCCTGAAGATGACGAATTATAAAATTTAGTCGAAATATATATATATAGCAGGAAATTAGCTCCTTATTAATTTGGGATACCTAACGGACCATAACTTCCCCCTTTTTCAACCAAAATTCTCAACGGTTCCCACGATCTTCGAAGCAAACCACAATGGGGTATTATTGTTATTCATGAATAAAAAGTGCAAATAATAATTATTTTTTGTGAAACTACGGTCCTTATGATGTGTGACATTAGACTACACAACAATTCACTTTTTTTTCAGGGCTAACTACGTTTATTGACAAGAAATTTGAAAATTGTCTAGCCAAATCTTTTCTTCCTCGAATTTTTTCTAGTCAAAGTGTAAACTTTTTTTACCTAATTGCGTTTTGAAAAGTTGGATTTTACACAATTAGGTAAACAATACAGGACTTTTAAAAACTAATTACGTAAATAACTACTGCATAATTGAATGTAGAAAAAATATGTTTACAAGAATCCGCTAAAAAATGTACAGCTTGTCATTTAAAAAAAAAACGTCGACAATCGTCCTTTTAACATATGTCATCATAGAGACGACTTAATCTCGCCATTTATGTCATGCGATTTAGAAATATAACGCGTGTCCTAAAAAAACCGAACGAAATATTTCTGGTAATAACTCGTGCATTTCTTATCCGATTTGGATGAACCTGGCCTTAAATTGAAGCCAAGGAATCAGGCTTTCGAACTGTCTAGGAAACTACGACAGATGGTGCTGCAATAGTTGTCTTAGTGATACTTGTCTCAAAGGTTCATTTCAGGGGCGTGGGGATTGGTCAATTATCAACCAGTCGTAATGAGACTCACATGACTTTGAAGGGCGTTCATTTTTCTTCAAGAATCTTTTTTCAGAAGTTAATTTCGTTCACGCATTGACTTTCTGTGATTATTTAAAAAATATGTGTTTTCACATTTTTTCATGCAGAATAACCATGACTAAAGTAACAATGAAGCAACAAGAGCTTAATTCTCGGTAATAACCTTTAAATTTCCTCCAGTTCGCATCCGCTTGTGTTTTTCATTCAATTAGATCCTCTATTACTGAAAATTAAGCTGAAAATGCATCACTGTTACTTCAGTTATGGTCATTAGGAGTGAAAATAAGGGAAAACATATGATTTTTAAAAAATCACAGAAAATTTATTCGTGAATCATAACGAATTTCTGAAAGAAGCTTTTTGAAGAAAAGTAAACGTGCTTCAAGGTTATTCTTATCTCATAACCATTGGTTGTTAACTGACGAATCCCCATGCACCTAAAGTAAGCCTTTAAAACAAGCATGGCTAAGGCTACTACGGCAGCGCCATCTGTCAAGGTCTCTTGAATGAATCGATAGCCTGATTCTTTAGCTTTAATTTAAGTCATCCAAATCGGTTAAAAAATGGATGAGTTGTTCCCAAAAATATTTCGTTCGTTTTTTTTAGGACACCCGTTATATGGTTTTACATATTTGTTTCTTCAAATAAGAAAGTTACAAGGGGGCGAGTACTAAACTGAATCACCCGGTATATACCCGGACTAGCTGGTAGAAGTTCATTCTCTTTTCCTAAATGGTTTATATGTACAGGTTGTCCCAATTGTCTATATTCGGTCGATATCTCCTCTCCTTTACTATTAGAGACAGCGAAAAATTGTTAAATACAAAGTTTTAACAGACTAGGTACTGTTACGGTTGCGATTTATTACCCCGCCGCTGGTTATTACCCTGTATTACCTTCCGATTTAATTAGTACGCCACTGTTTGCCTGACCACGTGATTCATGTGTCGACGGTCGGCGCCTGGATTCTGAGGCTCTTTCTCTTTGCTACGATCGTTCGTAGTGTGTGCATCGTCTCGTGTTGCTAAACGTTAATTGGAAATAGTTGACGAACGGTGGAATTATACCGGTTTCGTTCATATGGCTGTATGCCCAATAAACCCGATTAACGAAATAGTTCCAGTTTGAGGAACGTGGCTTAGGCCCAAGAACATAGCTAACGAGCACATGTCAAGATCTACGACGTGAAATTCTCTGTCTTTCTGTACCTTTCTGTACTGTCTGTACGAGAAGTACTAATTGTTTTAATTATTCATCATCGATAAATACGATCGATGTCGGGAATAATTTTCTCCTTGTAATCTGGAAACGGAAATTGACCTTGGAAGCCGAAAAGAGGACGTTGAGGAAAAACTGAGATCAACCACTTCAAGTTCTGAAAGTTCTGAAAGTTCTGAATAGTTCTGAATGAGTTCAACCCTAGTTTGGTATGAGAGCGCGAGCAACTCCAAATCCCTAGTTCGAAGGAGGAATCCAATCGAAGAGGTCATCAACCTCTTTATCGAAGATAAGTGTTTTGCTAACCCTATGTTCATATAAATTTTATGTGTTTAATGAAGACTGTTTTTAATAATTATAAATAGGAACCACCACTGTAAAACCGATGGCATCAGTTATCAATCACGTAGTTCTTGTTAGCATTTACTATTATTAATTTGTACAGAGCCTGTTGGACGAATTAAGGAGTTCCTGGGGAACGACAATCCAAAACCTGTACATACTGTGAATAAATTAGGTTTAGTTAACAGAACTACAGCTGTGTTTATGTAAATCCTCCAATACGCCTGTCCAAGAATAATTGTTACGAGTGGCTTTATCCAGTGTTAATTTGGAACGTAACAGTACCTACCTACTGTTGTTTTTTAAATAACAGAAAATTTAAAAAAATAAAAGTCGGTAAGTAAGTGCCTAATTAAAAAAGTACTTACCTGTCTAAAAGTGCAATTGTTATCTATTTAATTCATTTTGCTAAGTACCTAAGGGCTAAAAATGCTGCAACTTTTTTGAGTAAGTACATTCTTGATGCGTTTTATAATATTAACGTTTAAAAAGACCACTCGATCACAATTTATGGTCATTTAACGCAGGATTACGGCTGAGAGAATTTGTGACAAATATTATGGAAAAATGGAAATTCCGAAAAATCATATTTTACTGAATAAAACGCAAAATACGAATCTTGGATATAGGGACATTTTATATCAAACGAAATCTAATTGAATTTTACAGCTTACGGCTATAACATTTGGTAGTGGTGCCATTTAAAAATTTCGAAATTTAAACCTCTACATTTTTGAAGGTTCATTATGTTACTGGAAACGAACTTAAGAAGCTGAGACCGTTTTCAAGCGCTTGAAAGATAGCCCAAACCTTCCTTAATGACATGCTAAATTTAAAAACTAAAAGATTGAAAATTGGTTGTGGGGTTATTTTTTAAAACAAGTACTGCAAAAGTAATTTTTCCCACAAAATTGCCAATATCTTCTAAACCATTCGTTTCAGATGAAAACATGGTTAATGAATGTTACTTGGAATTCATCATAGAATCCAATAAAGGTGGGTGTTCCATTTAAAAAAACCTATGTTTGTTTTGTTACTCCTTAGTGGGACAACCTGTATACTGCCTTGTTTGACTCTCTGCAACTTTGTATTTAACAATTTTTCGCTATTTCTAACAGCAATGGAGTAATCGACCGAATACAGACAATTGGGATACCCTGTATATGAACTTGCAATTGTATTGGGTTTTATGGTCTTATGATGTATGAACACAGGTGGCCAGGCTATAAGCGCACAATGAGAAAAAACTGAATATTCAGCAGCTAATGTGACCAAACTATTATTATGGTCACTTTGATCGATATACAGGGTGCCCCGTAATTAGGCAGCAATATTTTACCGGTGCGTTCTACGATCAAAATTAGGACTAAAAGTTTAGTAAACTTTATTTGAAAAATCCATCCTAAGAAAGTTAGGGCCCCTCAAAGGGGTAAAAAAATTGTTATTTCTTCAATTTCTGAGGAACGGCTTACGATAGGGTTACGAAATTTGGAACTTTGTCGTAGATTTTTGTGCTGATCAAGACTAATGTAATGGTTTTTGGCAAAAGCTTCAGGGACGTGCGTGACTGGAGGGATCGCAGACATTTTTGTATCCAACTTTTTGTACGGTACCTTCGGTCAATTGTGAGCACAAATTTGAATTCCCCGTACATTTTTACGTAAAAAAGGTGCTCTAGTTGAAACTCGATAGCTCAAGCCGTTTTCGGGGATAATCGATTTGAAAGTTGAATTTCGTGGTATAAAAGTGGGTAACTGTGGCACTCAAAATACGTAAAATAATCAGATGCTGCGTGATCAGCAAAAAACAAACAAGTTTAACCTACTTGCATCTCATATGCTTGAAATTCCAAAGAAAATTACAAGAAAATGGATTTTCCATACTCTATCCCATCAATTTTGCACATTTTCGGCGTGGAAAAAGAACTTCAAATCGATTTTCCTCAAAAACGGCCTGAGCTATCGAGTTTCAACTAGAGCACCTTTTTTGCGTAAAAATCTACAAGGAGTTCAAATTTGTGCTCAGAATTGACCCAAGATGTCGTACAAAAAAGTTCGATAAAAAAATGTCCGCGGCCCCTCCACTCACGCACGTCCCTGAAACTTTTGCCAAAAACCATTACATCAGTCTTGTTCAGCACAAAAATCTACGACAAAGTTCAAAATTTCGTGACCCTATCGTAAGCCGTTCCTCAGAAATTGAAGAAATAACTATTTTTTTCACCCCCTTTGAGGGGCCCTAGCTCCCTTAGTATGGATTTTCCGAAAAATGTTTACCAAACTTTTAGTCCTAATTTTGATTGTAGAACGCACTGGTAAAATATTGCAGCCTAATTACGGGACACCCCGTATCTGATAATTAAGCTAATCGAGACGCGGTGTGTGCGGTGTCCTTTACATTTAGAGTTGTCATTTACCCTCTTCTTAGGTGTTAAGTACTTACGATCTTTACAAAACACTTGCAGAACATGATGCCACGACGCCAGCGAAGGCTCAATTCCCAACCCCCTAAACTCCGCCAGAACCTTAAGGGCGTTTTCTTTTACAGTTCTCGAGTTCCCCAAACTGTTCAGTATGAGCAGGACCGAATTCAACGTTCCCAAATTCGGTTTCAATTTCACAGATCGCATCTGCGTTAACAAGTCCATCATGAACGACCACCTCATTTCGTAATCTTCTTTAATGAAATTCGTAACGGAGATGATGGCGTTGTAGGTGTTTGTGTTGAGGCCAATTCCTTTTTGTTGAGCTTCTTCGAATAATTCCAGGGCGCGATTCACTTGATAGTACTTGGCCATGCCTTGAATTAGCGCACAGTAGGCCTCGGGGGAGGGATTTTCCAAACTTATAAAAAGCTCTTCGGCGAAATTGCCATCCCTGAACAAACGATTAATTAGCAGAAACGGCAAATTTCAGGGGGGGGGGCAAAGTCATTGTCGAGTAGGGTGTATCAAAAAAAAAGAATTTTGGAATTTCGTTTTGTAATAGTCGCCTAAACTTGCCTTTTACTATTTTGAAAAGAAAGTTTATTTAAGGTTTTGCTATAGTTCAACGTTTTCAGCCCTCTACCGCCCCTCAAATATTATGTTATTTTGAAATCTCAAGTTTACAATGAGATTTTTTTTGAAATGCAACATTTATTGTTTCTCTGTCACTAGTAGGCTAGGAGTAGATTTTAAAGATCACTAACAGCCGGTTTTTTCATCTCTATGGTCTGTCCGGGATCCACACGACCGAGATTCACCCGATTTCCATGGCGATTCATTGTTGACAACAATTAAATTTAGCTACCTACTAGATGGCCATTGCATTATAGGTAGTTTCAAAGACAATTAACTCATCAATCAAGTTGCTGGTGTATGCATGACAGAACTTATGTATGACAGTACTGGTGGACGTATAAAGTTCAAAAGTTAAATTTTTGTGCGTTTTTTAGTCTTCGAAGGCCCACCAACTATAGGCCACTCGAGACTATTTCTAGTGTAAATTGCCTTTGAAATATCCTTATTAACTCGAAAGGGAAGCACAGAAATTCGAATAGAAAACGCACGAAAATATAACGTCTGAACTTTAGACGTCAACCAGTAGCGTCATAAGTTCTGTCATGCATGCACCAGCAACTTGATTAACTATAGTCAATTGTCGTTGAAACTATATGGCAGTAGGTAGCTAAATTTAACTAGAGATGAAAAAAAACGGCCTTTAGTGGTCTTTAAAATCTACTCCGAACCTACTAGTGATAGAAAAACAATAAATAATGAATTTCAAAAAATTATTCGTTGTAGAGTTGGAATTTCAAAATAACCAATATTTGAGGGGGTGTAGAGGGCTAAAGATGTTGAACTATAGCAAAACCTTAAATAAACTTTCTTCTTAGGATAGTAAAAGGTAAGTTTTGGCGACTATTACAAAACGAAATTCCAAAATTCTTTTTTTTTTCGATACACCCTATTGTCGAGGCTTTGTTGAATCCTTTAATTTTTTAAAATATGCGTTAACAATAATTATTAGGGAAATCGGAAATACCGGGAAGTACCTTATCTAATATTTTTAAGGAAATATTATACAGAGTGTCCCAGAACGCTCGCACTTCCTTTCAATGGAATGTTCATATAAAATCTCCCAGTGCATTGATTGATATCGGTAATTTTTTCGAATGCCTTCCAATAATGTATTAATAGACTACTTTATTCAAATGAGAGAGAAGAGTGACGAGATAGAAGATACTCTGCCTGCAGTGAAAGCACTGAAAGCGCCATAGAGCAAGAAAGCAGCGCCTCTACCGTCTAGTTCACTTTATCTCATTTCTCAGCCCATACGTTTGTCTTTCTCTGACATCGATTACGGGTTGTTTAGGGAAGATCCCTAAACGACTCCTAAACCTTAAAATTTGACTGATCCGCACTCTATGTACCGTCAAATTTTAAGGTTATATGCTGTGGTTGCGAACCAATCAGCAACCACCTAGTAACAGTCGGTAAAATGTTATATTTCGATTGGCCAATATATCAAATTAATAGACATATTTATCAAAGCAAGACTCTAAGGCACTAGGTAGTTGGCAACCCTACAGTAAGAGCAGATATTTCTGCTTCATGAACTGTTTGGATGAAGTCGTCTATAAGCACGAGTGGAACGCGAGGGCTAATAACGTTAATGGAATACTTGAGAAAAAATTGGCAGTCTCGGAGACGGTAGAGTACAGAATTTGTAAATGTAGCATCAAAACAATATCTTATACAAACTTCAATCTGGCTTTAGAGAGAGTTATTCATGTGAGACAGCATTGCAATTCATGATAAGCAAATTTAAATAAGTATTTGATTAATCAAGACATGTACATAATTGTTGTTGCCTTAGACCTTAAAAGAGCGTTTGAGACCGCAGACAAAGAGGTTTTATTAAGCAAGACGTCAAATTATGGATTGCTCAAATGGTTCAAAAACTACCTCTCAAATAGAAAACAAAAAGTAAAATTTGTGGAAGAACTGTCCAAAGAAATTGATAATGCTTTTGGAGT
The DNA here is from genome assembly GCA_963924575.1 of Pycnomerus fuliginosus. NCBI lineage: Eukaryota > Metazoa > Arthropoda > Insecta > Coleoptera > Zopheridae > Pycnomerus > Pycnomerus fuliginosus. Next base: position 32,469,828 of record OZ004620.1, read on the forward strand.
GCCCCAGGGTACCATTCTGGGGCCGATTCTTTTTTTATTATACATTAATGACATTCACCACTTTATCGATGCGGATTTCATTATCCTCTTCGCTGACGACACTTTGATAGTGTGTTGGGGTGAATGTGTTGATAGGATGAACGGTGCCCTGGTCCAAACTGTAGATTACCTTAGTTGCAACAAACTGAAACTTAATGTGTCTAAAACTAAGGCTATGATCTTGGCAACTAGAAACAAATTGAAGCAAAATAATTTATTAAACAACTGCAGTTAGATAGTGAAAACATTGAGTTTGTAACCCATTTTAAATATCTTAGATTCATGATTGATAATTCATTATCTCTCAAGGAACACTTTGATTTCATGAAAAAAAAAATTTCAAATAAACTCTATTTCCTGTCAAGATGCTCTACTGACCTCAGTATTTTTTCAACTATAACAATTTATAATTCAAACCCCACTTTGAACATTGTTCATCTATATTATATCTCCTAGACAAAACATCTTTAGCCATTTTGCAAAAGCTTCAAAATCGAGGGATGAGAATCATTCTCAAGTGCAATAAATACACGCCGATAAAAAATATGTTAATGACTCTTCAATGGTTGTCAATTGAAAAAAGGTTGTTTGTATTGACAATGAAATTTATTTATAAGATTGTTAATAATAAGATGCCAAGTTACTTTAGCGATTTCTTGATTAAGGTAAATGATGTTCATGGTTATGATACCAGAAATAAAGATAATTTTTATATAAAAAATGTAAATAAAAAATTAATTAAATTAATTAATGAACAATTTATTTTTTAAATGTTTAAATGATTTTCATCATTTACCAGACTATGTTAGGTTAAGTCCATCAGAATTAACTTTTAAGTATAGATTAGGCGAATTTGTTAAAAATACGGATATGTAAAATGATGCATTTTATTTTATTTTGTTTTTATATCTTTATTTACTTATTAAATAGTTGAGTTTGTATATTAGGGTATTTCCTATTTCCTATTTCTCAATATACATTATTTAACTTTATTTAACCATGGTCGGGCGTGCGGGGTTGTCGATGGCTGATACGCCCGGCGCTCATTACTAAAATCTAAAAAATACAAGTTTTTCACCCCTAAAATCACATTTTCTAAAAAATGGCATTAAGGTTTTCAATCCGGCAATGCACCAGCTATCGAATTTGATAATGATAATGAGCCCTTTGTTAAGAAAAATTCAAAAAGGGGCCTTTTAACCTCCCCACTCCACTTCACCACTTAAAAAAAAAGGGAGGTTACTGCAATCATTAAAATTTTCGAATTCGAAATAACACCAGATCTTCACGTTTTGAGGTCTCAGGAACTCAAAAAAGTGATTTTCAAAATGTGTCTGTGTGTATGTACAGCTTAGAAACATGAAGATGCCCACCCAGAGCTGAATATTTACCTGGTCGCATGGACCAGGCCACGACAGAGACCGTGCAGAAGTTAGTTACCCCTACCTAACTGCTATTCGAATGCTAGGCGACCAACTAAATATTCAGCTATGGGTGGGCATGTTCATGTTTCTAAGCTGTACGTACGTATGTACGTTCGTTTGTAATCACGCCACAGCCAAAACTACTAGACCAATTTGGCTGAAATTTGGAACATACGCATCTCGTAACCTAACTTAGATCTGAAAAGCTTTTGGAGCCAATCGTGCAACCCGAAATGCCATTTTGGCACATCAACTTTTAAATTTTAAATGCAAACCCCCATTTTTCACGTCACCATAAGGAAGACCTTCAAATTCTGCTTCTAAAAATGTATTAATTCTTAGTGCCCTTTTGACCAACAACTTAAAAAAAATTGATTTTTATCGGACTTTAAAATCGCGGTACAGCCCAAGCCCCTCAACCGATTTGGCTGAAATTTTGCACATGGGGATTGTATTACACGTCGAAGAACTGCACAAATTTTGAATTCAATCGACTCACGGAAAGTGCCGTTTTTGCAAACCAATTTCCAAATTTAAAATTATTCCCTCATTTAACCGTTAAAAACAAGTTTTTGAAAGATTTATTGTCAGCATCAGAAAGGTCTTCAAATTATGGTTTTAAATAGGATAAAATTAATTCGCATTTAGCGCTGTTTGGTTCAAAAATGTCAAAAATGTGGCAAAATATTAACCTTAAAAGGAACATATTGTCAAATGTGATGGGTGATGTTCGAGGTGACGTCGGTATTTGTCAGAAAATTGCGAAATTAGTCACAGATGATAAGTATACAAAAATTCTGTTGAATTGACACTATCTACACAGAATACAAAGATCCACACGATGGGGAGGTTCCAGCCGCTTCTCTTCTGCATTTTTGTTCCTAAAATGGAAATTTTTGGGGGGGATTTCACAGCCGGCAGTGGTGTACAAATTTTCGGCAGTGTTAGTGGGAAATGTTAGGCAGTGGTTGCAAAAATTGAGCAAATTCGACAGTCGGGGGACTTCACAGTCGGCAGTGGTGTACAAATTTACGGCAGTGCCCTGAAAATGCTATTATCCGAGCTGTGAAAGAAAAAAATCAGCTCCTTGAAAAAATGCTCGCTATGACCATGATGACGACAACAGATGACGTCAAGACCAACAAGGACCGCAATATTGGCGACATAAATATTGTAAACAAACAGGCAGTGCTGCCATCTACTAGCGAACAGGCAAAATCTTCAGTAAAGTCGATGACCTCTGCTAGTTCCATTTATAAGAATGGCTCCGTAAAGATGGCAGTAAGTTTTTGTAATTTTGAGAAAAGCTTACGCCAATCGTTTGTAAGTGGTTAGTAAGTATTTGTAATTGCAATTTGATCGTTTGTAAGTCAGCGTGAGACCCGAAATTCATATTACAAAAATCCACTGCCAACTTTCGGTAGCAGTGGGTTTTTTACAAATCAAGTTAAAATTGTTATGGGACGTTTGTAAGTCGTTTGTAAATGTTTGTAAGCCCAATAAAAAAAATTGTAAGCGTTTACAAACCGTCTTACAATTTTTTAACAATTACGTCACCAGCAGTAGGTTACTCCTCGATCGATTTCTAATTATGCTCAACTAATTCCAAATTGTTCGTAAGTATTTGTAAGTCAATCCACGGAATTTGTAAGTGCAACAGAATTCATTTATCAGGATGTGATCATCGAAAAACTTGGCAGTGGGATTCTATCTGAATAGGACCAAACTAATCTCAAACGTTTAGCAATCGTTTGTAAATGTTTGTAAGTGTAGTTTTATCGTTTGTAACACAACGAGAAACGATATAAACCCAATAGATCACTAGGCTTCTTACCGCGTTGAGGTATACACTTATAGGGTGGTCCATTAAAAAGGCGCCACCCGAGGGACCATCACTCCACAGTTTTTGTAATTTTGAGAAAAGCTTACGCCAATCGTTCGTAAAGTGAGTATTTGTAATTGCAATTTGATCGTTTGTAAGTCATTGGGAGAACCAAAATTCATATTACAAGAATCCACTGCCAACTTTCGGTAGCATTGGGTTTTTTACAAATCAAGTTAAAATTGTTATGGGATGCTTGTAAATCGTTTGTAATTGTTTGTAAGCCCAACAAGAGAATTTTTAAGCGTTTACAAACCGTCTTACAATTTTTTGACAATTACGTCACCAGCAGCACCTAGGTTACTCCTCGATCGATTTCTAATTATGCTCAACTAATTCCAAATTGTTCGTAAGTGTTTGTAAGTCAATCCACGGAATTTGTAAGTGCAACAGAATTCATTTATCAGGATGTGATCATCGAAAAACTTGGCAGTGAATAGGACCAAACTAACCTCAAACGTTTAGCAATCGTTTGTAAATGTTTGTAAGTGTAGTTTTATCGTTTGTAACACAACGAGAAACGATATAAACCCAACAGATCACTATAGGCTTCTTACCGCGCTGAGGTACACTTACAGGGCGGCCCATTAAAAAGGCGCCACCAGAGGGACCACCCAAATTCTATCCTATACAACTGATTTGAGAGCAATCGTTCGAACAGAGCCATAATTAATTTCCAAGAGGAAGGGGAACACTAACATAGGTGCTTCGTGAAATTTTACAACACATACTTTTTTTAACCTCCGCCAACCCGACCTTCAAAATTTCAAATGCCACCCCCCGCAGACCAGATCTATACGCCTTGAATTCTGGTTTTAAATAAGACAAAATTCATTCGCATTTATTGTGCTTTGGGTAAAAAAATTGAATTTGTAATAACACTATGAGAACACATCAGGTATAGCCCAAACTGGATCGATTTGGTTGTTTTAACCTCCCCACTCCACTTCACCATTTAAAAAAAAAGGGAGGTTACTGCAATCACTAAAATTTTCGAATTCGAGATAAGACCGGATCTGTACGTTTTGAGGTCTCAGGAACCCAAAAAAGTGGTTTTTAAAATGTGTCTGTATGTATGTACGTACGTACGTTCGTTCGTTCGTAAACACGCCACAGCCCAAACTACTCGACCGATTTGGCTGAAATTTGGTACGTGTGCATGTGATAACCCAACTTAGATCTGAAAAGCTTTTGGAACCATCAATCGTGCAACCAGAAATGCCGTTTTGGCACATCAACTTTAAAATTTTAAATGTAAACCCCCATTTTTCACGTCACAATAAGAAAGGCTTTCAGATTCTGCTTCCAAAGATGTATCCACTGTCAGTGCCCTTTTGACCAAAAACTAAAAATATCGAGATTTTTATCGGACTTTAAAATCGCGGTACAGCCCAAGCCCCTGAACCGATTTGGCTAAAATTTTGCACATGGGGATTGTATTACACGTCGAAGAGCTGAACAAATGTTGGATTCAATCGACCCACGGAAAGTGCCGTTTTGGCACACCAATTTCCAAATTTAAAGTATTCTCTCATTTACCCATCCAAAACAAATTTTTGAAAGATTTATTGCCACCATTAGAAGGGTCTTCGAATTCTGGTTTTAAATGAGATACAATTTATTCGCATTTATTACCCTTTGGGTAGAAAAATCGAAATTTTGAAATAACACTGAAACCACGTTATAGCCCAAACTACTGGAAGGATTTGTCTGAAATTTGGTACATGGAGGTCAGGTGACCCGTTGAAGATCTGAAAGGCTTTTGGGAGCAATTGGTTAACGGGAAGTGCCATTTAGGCATATTAACTTTAAAATCTTAAACACAAGTCACGGAAATCAAAGACCCACGCGTTGGGGAGGTTCCAGCCGCTTCTCTGCTGCCTTTTTGTTACATCGAAATTGGGTGACCCGTTCAAGAGCTGAAAGGCCTTTGGAAGTAATTGAAGGGACCAATGCAAAAACTGCCTGAGCCACAAATAAAACTACCTACACAAATATGTACAAACAAGGAACAGAAAGCTTATAGGAAATTCAACAAGGTGCCAGCGCCAGATAAGAAATTAATTTTTGTGACTTAGGCACTTTTTGCATTGGGTCTAAAAATTTTCGTAATCCCTTCAACTGACTGCTACCTACACGGAAATCAGAGAGCCACGCGATGTATGGGGAATAGGGCGGTCCTGATTTAGCGACAGTCAAAATTTTGTTTGTGGGACCCCCTGAACTGCTTTCATCAATAGCCTAAAAAATAAGTTCGATTGAATAATATTAACCCGTCCCTCAAAGGCCCTTAAATTTAACATGGTGTTTAAATGGGGAAAATGGATGTTTTGGTGTGGATGTGAAGTTTGCTCCGCTAAATTGCTCCAAAAAATGGATGCCGTGTACGTCCGGCAACGCAGCAAATTCACCTGCCTGATTGTTGTAAACCAAGATGACAATTAAATGTCAAAATTAAAAACGCAATTTATCACGATATAGAGGACTTTTAGGCAATTACCTCACTGAAAATGGTTCCATTTGAACATTATGGATCATACCACGTCCACTTTCGTAGGTGTCTTGCAAAAATTACTTAACAAAATCACTGCTTAAAGTTGCTCGTGTCAGGGCCCCAAATCTGCGTAATAAGGTCAACGTAGATCAAACCAATGTCCAAAACATTTAGGTGCATTGCCTATGATGGCATTTTCATAAAGAGATTTACAAAAAAAATATGGGAACCGTCTGCTCCCTCGCAAAATATAGTTGATAGAATCGAGACATGGGGGCGGCCCCAAACAGGTCAAGGAGGTCAACGTAGATCAAACCAATGCGCGGAACACTTAGAGGCAACGCCTACGATGACATTTAGAGAAAAAAAATTTAAAAAAAATAATGGGAACCTCCTACTCCCTCGCAAAATATGTTGATAGAATCGAAGACATGGGGGCGGCCCCAAACAGAACAAGGAGGTCAACGTAGATCAAACCAATACGCGAAACACTTAGAGACAACGCCAACGATTAGATTTAGAGAAAGAAAATTTAAAAAAAATAATGGGAACCTCCTGCTCCCTCGCAAAATATAGTTGATAGAGTCGAAGACATGGGGGCGGCCCCAAACAGGACAAGGAGGTCAACGTAGATCAAGGCAATGCGCGAAACCCTTAGAGGCAACGCCACCGATTAGATTTAGAGAAAGAAAATTTAAAAAAAATAATGGGAACCTCCTGCTCCCTCGCAAAATATAGTTGATAGAGTCGAAGACATGGGGGCGGCCCCAAACAGGACAAGGAAGTCAACGTAGATCAAACCAATAGACGAAACACTTAGAGACAACGCCAACGATTAGATTTAGAGAAAGAAAATAAAAAAAAAATAATGGGAACCTCCTGCTCCCTCGCAAAATATAGTTGATAGAGTCGAAGACATGGGGGCGGCCCCAAACAGGACAAGGAAGTCAACGTAGATCAAACCAATAGACGAAACACTTAGAGACAACGCCAACGATTAGATTTAGAGAAAGAAAATTTAAAAAAAATAATGGGAACCTCCTGCTCCTTCGCAAAATATAGTTGATAGAGTCGAAGACATGGGGGCGGCCCCAAACAGGACAAGGAGGTCAACGTAGATCAAGCCAATGCGCGAAACACTTAGAGGCAACACCAACGATTAGATTTAGAGAAAGAAAATTAAAAAAAAATAATGGGAACCTCCTGCTCCCTCGAAAAATATAGTTGATAGCGTCGAAGACATGGGGGCGGCCCCAAACAGGACAAGGAGGTCAACGTGGATCAAACCAATACACGAAACACTTAGAGACAACGCCAACGATTAGATTTAGAGAAAGAAAATTTAAAAAAAATAATGGGAACCTCCTGCTCCTTCGCAAAATATAGTTGATAGAGTCGAAGACATGGGGGCGGCCCCAAACAGGACAAGGAGGTCAACGTAGATCAAGCCAATGCGCGAAACACTTAGAGGCAACACCAACGATTAGATTTAGAGAAAGAAAATTTAAAAAAAATAATGGGAACCTCCTGCTCCCTCGAAAAATATAGTTGATAGCGTCGAAGACATGGGGGCGGCCCCAAACAGGACAAGGAGGTCAACGTAGATCAAACCAATACACGAAACACTTAGAGACAACGCCAACGATTAGATTTAGAGAAAGAAAATTAAAAAAAAATAATGGGAACCTCCTGCTCCCTCGCAAAATATAGTTGATAGACTCGAAGACATGGGAGCGGCCCCAAACAGGACAAAGAGGTCAACGTAGATCAAGGCAATGCGCGAAACACTTAGAGGCAACGCCAACGATTAGATTCAGAGACAAAAAATTTAAAAAAAATAATGGAAACCTCCTGCTCCCTCGCAAAATATAGTTGATAGAGTCGAAGGAGCAGGAGGCTTCCATTATTTTTTTAAAAATTTTTTTCTCTAAATCTAATCGTTGGCGTTGCCTCTAAATGTTTCGCGCATTGGCTTGATCTACGTTGACCTCCTTGTCCTGTTTAGGGCCGCCCCCATGTCTTCGACTCTATCAACACATTTTGCGAGGGAGCAGGAGGTTCCCATTATTTTTTTAAATTTTTTTTTCTCTGAATCTAATCGCTGGCGTTGTCTCTAAATATTCCGCTCATTGGCATGATCTACGTTGACCTCCTTGTCCTGTTTGGGGCTGCCCCCATGTTTTTGACTCTATCAACTATATTTCGCGAGGGAGCAGGAGGTTCCCATTATTTTTCTTAAATTTTCTTTCTCTAAATCTAATCGTTGGCATTGCCTCTAAGTGTTTCGCGCATTGCCTTGATCTACGTTGACCTCCTTGTCTTGTTTGGGGCCGCCCCCATGTCTTCGACTCTATCAACTATATTTTGCGAGGGAGCAGAAGGTTCCCATTATTTTTTTTATATTTTCTTTCTCTAAATCTAATCGTTGGCGTTGCCTCTAAATGTTTCGCGCATTGGCTTGATCTACGTTGACCTCCTTGTCCTGTTTGGGGCCGCCCACATGTCTTCGACTCTATCAACTATATTTTGCGAGGGAGCAGGAGGTTCCCATCATTTTTTTTAAATTTTCTTTCTCTAAATCTAATCGTTGGCGTTGTCTCTAAGTGTTTCGCGTATTGGTTTGATCTACGTTGACCTCCTTGTTCTGTTTGGGGCCGCCCCCATGTCTTCGATTCTATCAACATATTTTGCGAGGGAGTAGGAGGTTCCCATTATTTTTTTTTAATTTTTTTTCTCTAAATGTCATCGTAGGCGTTGCCTCTAAGTGTTCCGCGCATTGGTTTGATCTACGTTGACCTCCTTGACCTGTTTGGGGCCGCCCCCATGTCTCGATTCTATCAACTATATTTTGCGAGGGAGCAGACGGTTCCCATATTTTTTTTGTAAATTTCTTTATGAAAATGCCATCATAGGCAATGCACCTAAATGTTTTGGACATTGGTTTGATCTACGTTGACCTTATTACGCAGATTTGGGGCCCTGACATGACCAACTTTAAGCAGTGATTTTGTTAAGTAATTTTTGCAAGACACCTACGAAAGTGACGTGGTATGATCCATAATGTTCAAATGGAACCATTTTCAGTGAGGTAATTGCCTAAAAGTCCTCTATATCGTGATAAATTGCGTTTTTAATTTTGACATTTAATTGTCATCTTGGTTTACAACAATCAGGCAGGTGAATTTGCTGCGTTGCCGGACGTACACGGCATCCATTTTTCGGAGCAATTTAGCGGAGCAAACTTCACATCCACTGTTTTGGTTTTCGTACCATAACTTGATAAAGAAATATCGTAACAAATTTTAACGAAAAGATTCAGAAAGCTCAGTCTTCTCTTAGTAAAAGTGGCTAATTTGTTTTCATAAAGTTATTTTTGTTATTATGATGAACAAGATGAATAGGTAAGTTAAAAATAATGTGAAAGTTTCCTCTAATGTCGCAAATTAATCCAAACGGTACGGTGTAAGGGTCATCATAAATCGAGTCATAAATAATTATTGGTTCCCAGATTTCGGACCAGATTTTTAAAAAGTGCGGCCCGAACACAAAGAAGGTAGTAAAGCAGTAAAGGAACGTTTCTGCAATAGCAAGCGCGGTGCCATTTGTATTTGATTTGCATAATAGCATGTCCATGGTTATTGTCCTGAAAATTCTGCGAGCGCTATAATACAATCCATCACAACGAGGTACTTAGCTACCTATATGTTCAAAGATAAAGGATGACTACACCTGGAATAGGGCTGGCATATGCAACGCATATCTCATTCTCATCGATAAATAGGTGAAAAATCAAGGTTTTTAAAAAAGAGAAAGACACTGTCAACTTTATTTTTTTGATAGAATTTCGTCTGTCTAAATTCTGGTTTCCAATTAAAAGAGATAGGTGATTTCACTGATTTGTAGGCAAAATTTGACAAAGTCCGGTTTGCGAAAACACTGTAAAAGTATGTCATCGTCAAAAATGACGTCTCGAAATAGAGAGAGACGTAACAAGATTGGAAACCTACCATTTCTCAGATTCCTTTTGTTGTTTTCTTTCTTCAATTTTCGAAATCTGTCAAAATTGCAACAAGAATTTAAAAAAATGTGTTTGGGTACTTAATTGAATTCGCATCAAAACAACAAAATTGACAGCTGTTCACGTTTTTCAAAAATCTTGATTTTTCACCGATTTATCAATGATGATTTTAAGCCGCACCTTTCGTCGAGTGTCATAGTTACCTACATTATGCTTTTATTTTTTAAAAAATGTTAGATTTACGGGTTTACAGAGAATTTTATAGAATTTGATTCTCTTCAAAATGATGTGTCACAAAAATGATCACAAAAGGTGCTGGGGAGGGGGGGGGGGGGCAAAAACAAAGAAACTTGTAGGCACTGGATTGGCAAAGAGATTAGCTTTCAAAAATTGCAGGGGGGTTGCCATTTGAAATTTCGAAACAATTACAAACGATTTACAAGCGTTCCATAACAATTTTTTCGCACAATCGTATGTTATAACTCTCTTACCGAAGTAGTTAACGTAAAGTGTAAGTTCAACTTACCAAGCGCGGTTTGGTTTCCCAGGCAACGAAAAATAACAGTGCTGTTATGAATTCATAACAGCACGCATATCTGACACAGGCATGGTAAGTAAAACAACTAAACTTGCAAAGGTAGCGAGAGCATTTGGAAAATTCGGCGATCTGTCAAACAGGATTTGTTTAATGGCTGACGAAAAATGTTCAATAAGTTAATTTCAATTGTGCGAAAAATCATATACGATACACGGTTGTTAAGTACATCTAACATAATCTCGGAAATTGCAAAAACTCGTCTTCGACTCGTTTTTGCAAACCTTTCCTCGATTCTGTTATACTGTACTTACCAACCTAATATCGTAATATACTATAACTTGATTTGTAAAAAACCCACTGCTACCGAAAGTTGGCAGTGGATTCTTGTAATATGAATTTTGGTTCTCCCAATGACTTACAAACGATCAAATTGCAATTACAAATACTCACTAACCACTTACGAACGATTTGCGTAAGCTTTTCTCAAAATTACAAAAACTGTGGGGTGGTCCCTCGGGTGGCGCTTTTTAATGGGCCATCCTGTAAGTGCACCTCAACGCGGTAAGAAGCCTAGTGATCTATTGGGTTTATATCGTTTCTCGTTGTGTTACAAACGATAAAATTACACTTACAAACATTTACAAACGATTACTAAACGTTTGAGGTTAGTTTGGTCCTATTCAGATAGAAGCCCACTGCCAAGTTTTTAGATGATCACATCCTGATAAATAAATTCTGTTGCACTTACAAATTCCGTGGATTGACTTACAAACACTTACGAACAATTTGGAATTAATTGAGCATAATTAGAAATCGATCGAGGAGTAACCTACTGCTGGTGACGTAATTGTTAAAAAATTGTAAAACGGTTTGTAAACGCTTACAAATTTTTTTGTTGGGCTTACAAACATTTACAAACGACTTACAAACGTCCCATAACAATTTTAACTTGATTTGTAAAAAACCCACTGCTACCGAAAGTTGGCAGTGGATTTTTGTAATATGAATTTCGGGTCTCGCGCTGACTTACAAACGATCAAATTGCAATTACAAACACTTACTAACCACTTACAAACGATTGGCGTAAGCTTTTTTCGAAATTACAAAAAGCTACTGCCAACTTTATACTCCTGATAAGAATGCCACAGCCCAGAAACAAAAACAAGTGACGAGTCAATCGAGTGAACTAAAACTCAAAAACATTAAGAAACCCAAATTGGCAACAGCATCTTCAACACCCGTAACTGCATCTGCAGAAAGTGAAAATGAGAAAATCATTTCCGTTACAGCCCCACCGAATCCACAGTGGGTTGACGTCGTAAAACGGAAAAAGAAGCCCTGTTCAGTTGGGTCAAATGCAACACCTGGCGAAAACGTCGAAATAAAGACAGTTCCCCAAACCATTGCAGTGCACTTGTTCAGGCTACGACCAGAGACCACGGAAGGGCAGCTACAAGAATATATCTCTTCGAGGCTACCAGGAGCAACTTGCGAAAAATTAAAGTCTAAAAATGAAGCCATCTATTCATCTTTCAAAGTTGTGGTTAGGAAAGAACTCCATGATGCAGCAATGAACCCCGACACATGGCCGTTGGGTGCCAGTTACCGCAGGTTTTTTCAGAACAAAGGGACAGTCAACCCCCAGATTTGATAATGCCTGCTATTTCGACGGTTTTTTCAAAGGAAGGAGGAAAAAAACACACCTAGGATGAAACGAACTTTAAGCTCAAATGTACCCTCATCCACAATGAAGGGCGAGGGATCCCGAGTAACTGGTGAACTAGCTACAACTTTGAACCTTATGCACTTAAATATACAGTCCATTAGGAACAAAACAGGAGAAATTGATGTATTTTTTAGTAATCATTGTTTTGATATTGTTTGTTTTAGTGAACACTGGCTGGATTTGCAGGAGATGGAGCTCTTGACCATTGGCGATTATTCTGTAATGGATGGTTTCTGCAGGGCTATGGGCTATGGTGGTTCGGTAATTCTTGCTCGGACGGACCTACATTGTAGTGATATAAAAATAGCGAGAGAATTGTCGCGACCAAAAGTGTGTGAAATGGCAGGTATTTACCTTCCTCATAAGCGCTTGTCTGTCATTAGCGTCTATAGGCCTCCTAGTGGTGAGTTTGGCATTTTCTTGTCTATATTTGATTCTCTGCTGACCAGAATTAAGACAGTTGAAAGGTCAGTGGTGATCTGCGGGGACTTTAATATTCATTTTAATTCAAATGAGCCCAACAACTTGGCATTTGCGGACATGATCCGTACCTACAACCTTCGTTTGTTAATCAATGAGCCTACTAGGAATGGCTACTGCATTGACAACATAATCACTAATATTAAAGAAGTAAAAGCAGCGTTTGTGATAGACGCAATGTTATCAGATCATAAGGCCCAAGTGTGTGAAATAGATATTACTAATCAAACCCCTTTAAGCCCGGCAGATGTACTGATTAGACCTATAACTCGGATTGGTATATGCCAACTTTTTAACTACCTGGCTGAGGTGGACTGGGATTTTGTCCATGATGTTGAGTTGTCTGTTTCTCATAAATGGAATGTCTTTCTGGACATTATTGTACTTCACTCAAATCTGGCGTTTCCTGAAAGACTGTTGAAAAAGAAAAACAAACGGATAATATTTGATGACGAGCTACTAAAGCTAAGGGATACCGTTCGCTTGTTCTATGAACTAAGTCAGCAGTATCCTGATAAAATTGAATTCAGGGACCGCCATAATGAATATAGAAATTACTACAGACGTAAGATTAACGAGCAGAGGAAAACTAAAAATGACCAGTACTTAGCTAGGTCCAAAAATTTGCAAAAAGATACATGGAAACTAATCAACTTAAGTAGGAATGTCACCAAAACAAAACACAGTAATAATTTAAATGCTAATGAATTTAATGAATATTTCTTGAATGTAGTGAAGAACCTAAAGTCTACCTCCTTGACTAGCTCTGGTGCTGATAGTACCAGTTGTGGTTGGGTGGGAGACAGCTTCATATTTCGTGAAGTTGGTTATGTTGAGATAAGGGACATAATTAATAATATGAAAGCAAAGTCTAGTAAAGACATTTATGGACTTAATATAATCATTGTAAAGCAAGTTATTGACATTATTCTGCCTCCCCTTGTTAAACTTATAAACTTGTCTATAAAGTACGGTGTTTTCCCGGACAACCTTAAAGTGTCTAAAATCATTCCAGTTTTCAAAAAGGGCTCCGAGGATGAGTTGACAAATTATCGACCCATATCTCTTATTCTTGTATTTGGCAAAATACTGGAAAAAGTATTATTTAAACAGTACAATGAATTTCTACTCCATACCAACTTCTTTAGCGATTCCCAATATGGGTTTAGGGCCCATAGATCAACGGTTATGGCCATAAATGCGCTTATTGGAGAAATTGTTGAGGGATATGAAAAGAGGGGTTACATTGGTGTCACATTCTGTGACCTCTCCAAGGCCTTCGACACTATTGACCATCCGCTGCTGATGGCTAAAATAAGGAACACTGGGGTGTCGGAGCAGGCACTGAATTTTTTTGAGTCTTATTTAAATGGCCGTCAACAAGTCACCCTTTACAACAACTGTCAATCTCCAAAGGGGTTAATACAATACGGAGTGCCTCAGGGTTCGGTGCTTGGTCCGTTACTCTTTCTTGTATTTATAAATGATCTTCCTGCGTCAGTAGCGATCAAAATGATATTATTTGCGGATAACACAACCATAATAAACTTCTCCAATGATTTGGATGACGTACTAAGCGGGATGGAAATTGCAAGGTCGGAGGCCTTGGAGTGGTTCGAGGGAAATGGACTATTTCTCAATAAGGAAAAAACCCAAGATATGATTTTCACTACAAAGAAGCTTGATAATTATCTCAATCCTAAATGTATCAAATACCTGGGAGTTACTTTTGATCCTGATCTCCGCTTTGACTTTCATGTGGAAGATACGTGTAAAAAATTAACAAAATGTGTTTATCTAATGAAGAAGCTAAAAAATACTGTAAATTCGAATACGCGACTCTCTGTGTACTTCGGCCTATTTCAAAGCACGCTCAGTTATGCAATATTAACATGGGGTCACACCGAGGGTCACACTCATCATCTCGACAGAGTCTTTGCACTCCAACGCAGGATAATCCGAGTTATGTGTGGTCTGGGGTACAGAGAGGATGCCACACATTGTTTTCGAAAGTTAAGAATATTAACTGTTCCCGCTCTATACATATATCAGTCTCTGTTATATGTTAGAAACAATCTCGAGCAATATAATATGGGTAGGGATTTTCATGACTATGACACTCGCACTAGGAGTAACCTTAGTACCGAGTATCATCGCTTAGATAAAAGCCGTACTGCCATTTCTTACTGGGGTCCGAAATTCTTCAATATCCTTCCGAGTAGGATTGCAGGGCTGAATTGTAAAGATTTTGCTGATTCGATTAAGAGCCATTTGTTGGGAGCTACCATTTACGAACTGAGCCAGTTTCAGAGTGTAATATTTGTATGATTTGTGTTATAATAATTGTGTATTGTTATTATTTCTGTTTTGGTATGAACCAAGTTACTTATATGACGTGGCGATGAATGTACAATTTTATTACGTCCAATAAATTATTATTATTATTATTATTATTATTAAAATTCGGCAGTGGTGTACAAATTCTTGGGGTGTGAAATGCCCCCCAGAAATTTTCTAAAAAATTGCACTAAAGTTTTTGATCCGGCAATACAACAGCTGTCGACTCCGATAGCAAGAATATGCTTTTCTGTAAAATAAATTGAAACAAGGGCCCTTTTGCCACTAAAATGGCATTTTTCGAACAAATGGCACTGAGGTTTTCGGCTTGAAAAAAAATCAGCTATTAAATCCGGTAATAAAAATATAGTGATGCATAGGTTTTTTTTCACGGCACCATTTTTTGGCCAAAAGGGCACAAGTGTGAATACATTTTCAGAAGCAGAATTCGAAGAGCATTCATATGGTAACGCGAAAAATGGGGGTTTGCATTTAAATTTTTAAAGTTGATGTACCAAAAAGGCACTTTCCGTGGACCGATGTGGCCCAAAATCTAATCAACACCTACAAATTGCCCACTGAATATGTGTGCCAAATTTCATCTCGATACGTTCAGTAGTTTGAGAAATCCACGATATGTTAATTTGCTCCTGAGTTATTCCAAAAAATCGGAAATTTTCGATTTCAAATAAAAATTAATATCTCCCCAACGACTGATGCTATTTAAATGAAACTTGTAACTTTTGTATCCGCAGAAATTTTCTACGCCTTCTAGATTTTGAGTAATGACAATCAACTTTTGATTCTCTTATGGCCGTCATATTAAATTTTGACACCATGCACAGTGGTTCAGGTTAATACATTTCGCGGCCAAAAATCATAAAAATTAAATCAACAGAATAGCCTTGAGTATTTTTTTTTCAATATTTTTCCCGGTTTGGCCGCCACTAGATCGACAAAACCTCAAATTTTCATAATTTTAGGAGAAAAACTATTTTTGCAGTCCCCCTAATTCACTCCCCAAATCGATTTAATTTTTTTCAATTTTTTTTTTGGTTTAGCCGTCACTTGATTGACAAAACCTACAAGTTCCATAATTTTAGGAGAAAAAACATTTTTTCAGAACCCCTCACTTGGCCCCCAAACAGATTTAATTTTTTCAATAGTTTTCCCGTCATTGTTGACATACTTCCATGCAGCATTGGAAGTTTAAAATTCTTGGCCGTTTTTAAGGATTCTGAACCACTGTGCCATGGGATACAGAAAAAAATTTACTTTTCAAGTATGTAGTTAATATGGACTTTTTTTTGAAAAATCGTCCAAATTCTAAAATTGGTATGGATAATTTGTAAAATTAGTGTAAAATTTTTTGAAAAAAAGTAAAAATAGTACACTAACTATTTTAAATCCCTGAAAATCTCTTGAAAATTCAATAAAACATATTTTGATATCGGGTAACCAAACTTTTCACATGTTTTTTCAATAAAGTTCTTGCTGGTTACATTTTTGAAAAACTAATTTATCTGTGCGGTATTTCTGAAAAATTTTGTAGCATTTTCAAGGGATTGCTTGGAAATTTTTGAGAAATTCTTTGTGGAATTTAGAGTTTGTGGCAACTGAAAGAATTTTTTTGGTAAACGCAGTTCTGTGGCCTTACAACTGGTTATCTTCAAAAATATAAAAACACGGCAGAGCCCATTTTAAAGTTCTTTCAAGGGTGTAAAAATTACTATACTCTGTCCGGGATCCACACGACCAAGATTCACCCTATTTCCATGGCGAATCATTGTTGTCTTGGTCGTGTGGATCCCGGACAGACCATAATAATGTTGCCCTATAAAGGGTGCCCGGAAATAACGATGAAATATTTCGGGGGGTGATTCTGCAGCTCAAAATATGCAAAAAAGTTCCTATAAACATGTATCCGCAAATCGTTCCTAAGGGGGCTAGGGCCTTCTGAAGGGGGCGCCTCAAATTCGGTTTTTATTGAATAAATCAGGAACCGCTTAAGATACAGTGACGACTTTTTGCACATTATCTAACATCAGTACGCGCCATCAGATCATGGTATCTACCAAAAGCAAATTCAACCAGGGGCGTGGAAAATAGGGGGGGCTTCAGCTTTCCCGACCGAAACTTTTTTACGTGTTATTTTTTAGACAATTTCTCACCGGAATATGGTTTCCTGACTAAAATTACATAAAAAAGCCTCTCTTGTTTTAACACCGTAGGATCAACCGTTTTCGAAAAAAATAGATTTAAAGATCCATTGCATTTCCTAGGCTTATCAAACGATTTTTATTAAATTAAAAACTGAACGGATTTTAAAAATTAGTATCTAAAGTAATCGAATGTTGCTTATCGATGTCAGATAGTATGCAAAAACTTAGTAATTGACAACATCAAAATAGAATTTTGAGTGCCCCCTTAGGAGCGATTTCCGGGCCCATGTTTATAGGAACTTTTTTTCATATTTTGAGTTGCAGAATCACCCCCCGAAATATATCATTGTTATTTCCGGACACCCTGTATACTTTGTTATCGTGCTTTCAGACAATAATAATTAGTTTCAATTACTTTGAAATTATTTTCTTCAATTATTGCAAGAGCAAAACCTCTGTGGCTAAAATTAATCCCGCCCCCATAATTCTGAGAGACCCTGCATAAATTTTTTTCCTTGCTTTCTAAAACTTAAGACTGTTTTACACAGGACAATAATTTAAAAAATATCTTAATTACTTACGTCCACGTTTTCTTCAACTTCTCCCTAGACTTCCTCGACTGCTTGAACCATCGTTCTTCAATAAACTCCCCAGAAACGCCGTCCTCGCAGTTCTGAAAACAGAGCAACTCCAACAACCCCTGCACTGTTTGTCCAGAAACTTCCACCCCCTTATCTTTCAGTAATTTATAAACGAGTTTCGAATCAGACACTTGCCCGATATTAATTAACTTCCGCAATTCTCCCTCATCAACTTCACTCTTTTCATCATAAACCATTTTTGGGAAAAACGGTTCAATTGGTGGGTCACATTCCTTGTGTTGAAATAAATCGGCGTGTTGTTGTCTGACCCAATGGGCAGCTTTGCGGCCCGCTTCTTGCGACATGGCAAAGCTACGTTTACCCACATTTGATAAGGGGATGAGGTATGGGTCGTCGTGGTATTTGTAATGGGTGGCTGTGGGGTCACGACGTAATGTGCCTTCCAAGGCTATCAGTATGTCGGTGGGTCCACGAGGAATTCGTTTTGGTATTTCAATTTTTTCGTCTACGCTTGTGGAGGAGAAAAGCACTCGGTGGGTGCCCCTAACAACAGTGATTTTCATAAAAATGGAATAATTTTTGACTCTACCTTAAACGAAACGTTCTTGATATTGTAGTTAACATTATGAGGGCTACACTGATCTTTTTTTGAGATTTTAAGTCCGGTTAAACTTGTCAGGCATGTCCTAACCTCAAATTTCTCACGGTTATGACGTTTATTTGACAGCGTTGCGTATAAAATGTCAAAAAGTGGAGTAGGGGGCCGAAGCCGAATTTTCGCGCTTTTGGAGTTTGAACCACAAATTGAGAACAAAAATGATACGTTAAAATTGTCATGGCCGACAGCTACCCGTGATTTTCGAAAACAATAATCGGTTGTGTTTTGTGGTGTCTCAGGTGCTGTTTGGCAGTGTTTTTGGGTTTGTTAGTTGTGTTTTAAGATTTTTAGAGGTTAATTTGTGTGTTTCATTAAACACCATTATTTATTACATAGGAGAACACTTTCTGGTACACTTTTTGCCTTTTTCCTTGTACAATAAAATTTCAAATAATTCCAATAATGCAAAGAAAATTCCAATTCCAAAAAAATTTCAATAATTTCAAACCTTTCCGCATGCGTACCATACTCGAACATTTACGACAATTCACGATCGATCAGCTAACTATGGTAACAACCCATGATAAGTAACAACCAAGGTAAGCTGGTAACAACCGAGGTGACAACGTAGGTAACCAACGAGGTACTTATGATTTTCATTCGTTCTCAATTTTTAAAAACTGCGGCTGAATTGTTACAATATTTTGAACCGAAATAATTATATTAATAAATTAACCCCGAGAAATCAGAGAACATAACCTCACATGTCTCAGGTACGTTTCCGGGCGTTGCCCCGACTCCGAGTAATGCTCCGACTTCGAAGGGAACTCCGCCGTAAGTTGTCACTTTTTAATGAACTGCGCAGGCGCTAGCAATCTGAGACATGCTCAAAATGGTAGGCCCTCTGGTGGATCTTCCAGTAAACACAATACTAATTCCAAAAAATTCAAGCAATAATTCAAAAAATTCCAAGTGCATAGCCCCTCGGATAAATGTGTAAATGAACAGCAGCTAATACATATTAATTATGGTTATTTTTGAGATTCTTAGTAACCGGAAGTGGGAAATATTCCCTCTACAGGGTGAGTCTAGTTGGACAAATCAGTCGCCTAGCGTTTAAGATATTGAAATTGGAAATTCAATTTTTGGATATGTTGTAGGTGATATGGTCCCCTACACATGGGACCCATAAAGAAAGCTCCAGTTTTATTCAAACCGAAATTATTAAATAAAAACGAAGGCTTAAAAATTTTTTTTTCGATATTGTTGAATTTTTTAAGGTTATTTAGTTAGAGAATCATTTTCTCTTTATGGAAACATAATTTTTTGTAGAAATAAGTTAATAATCTCCGAGAGACAAATTATTTAAATAATAAAGATTTTTAATTATTTCCTAAAGAAAGCCACGCATGCCGTGATTTGAACAACTGAAAGGCAGTCTAGCTTATACTGCAGACTGTACCCAGAACGACAAGTGTCAGTTGGAAATGTCATTTGTGGTCGTTTGTGAAAAAATAATGCAAAACTACGGGTTTTTGCCCTTTTCTTTACAGATAATTAGGTAATTTTTATTGCTTGATGGATGTTTTGCTAAATTCGTCGAATACAAGTGTCTCGGGTTCTCACACTGGAGGGGCCCGATTAGGACAAGTTAAAGTTTACACCCTTCGAGTTGAATTTTCTTGGTTTCGCTTGGCTCACCGCTTCTTTGTCTTTGTTCATTATATCAACACGTTGAGTGTCTTCAACATTTGCTGGACCCCTCAACATCCGATGATAAATCTTCATTTCGTAAGTGTGAAAAAATTGTCAGCAGAAATATTAAATTTTTAATAAAACAACAAAATCACCATATTTGACAGCATGACAGCAATGTAAACTGTTAGCAACTATTGCCAATTGCTTTCTGGCTGACGAGAATAGCTTTTCTTGGTCGAACCATTCGACTCCAAAAAACATCAATCGGGTGACAACCCGAGACACTTGTATTCGGCGAATTTAGCAAAACATCCATCAAGCAATAAAAATTACCTAATTATCTGTAAAGTAAAGGGCAAAAACTCGTAGTTTTGCATTATTTTTCCTTTGATTTTTCCACAAACGAAAGCAAATGACATTTCCAACTGACGCACTTGTCATTCCGGGTACAGTCTGCAGTATAAGCTAAACTGCCTTTCAGTTGTTCAAATCACGGCATGCGTGGCTTTCTTTAGGACATAATTAAAAATCTTTATTATTTAAATAATTTATCTCTCGGTTATTATTAACTTTTTTCTGCAAAAAATTATGTTTCCATAAAGAGAAAATGATTCTCTAACTAAATAACCTTAAAAAATTCAACAATATCGAAAAAGAATTTTTTAGGCCTTCGTTTTTATTTAATAATTTCGGTTTGAATAAAACTGGAGCTTTCTTTATGGGTCCCATGCGTAGGGGACCATCTCAGCTACAACATATCCAAAAATTGAATTTCCAATTTGAATATCTTAAGCGCTAGAGCGACTGATTTGTCCAACTAGACTCACCCTGTATATAGGTACCTACGCACAAGTGTCCCCGTGCGGAATTGGTCAGCGTTTATTTCAATTCAATATCTTTATTACATCCAAAAATATTCAAGGTGGGAAGTTTTAAAAATAACACCCTGTATGTAGTTCAATTGTAAAAAAAATTACATAGGTATAGAGGATGGGTAATTTTTCGATGCTCACCATTGGGATCTCCTAAACGGTAAAAGATACGGTGTCGATTAAATTAGAGAAAAGTTGCGCTATTTCTTGGCGATTGAGAATCTCAAAAGAATTCGCCGATATTTTGATTCGTTCCTAAGTTATCACAAAAAATCTGAAAATTGCCAATTTAAAGAAAAATTTATATTATTTAAATTTGTCACGTCCGCCATTTTGCAAATTAGATGGGAGGTCATCAACCTCCCATCTAAAAATTTATATCTTCCTAACGATTGATGTTATTTAAATGAAACTTGGAACTTTTATATTTTTGACAGCTGTCAATTGAATGCCATTGTCAGAAATTTTCTAGGCTTCCTAGATTTTGAATAAAGTTAGTCAACTTTTCTTTTTCTTATGGGCGCCATATTGAATTTTAACATAGCCGGATACACAAAAAAATTAGCTTTTCAAAAATGTAATCAACATGGACGTTTTTGAAAAAATATGCGACCGCAAGACGTATTTTATTACAGTTGAATTCAATTGTTTTCACATGTTATATAAGAAATTGAAGAAGTCGACGTACTTTTTGCAATTGTTTTTCATCTAAGTTTAGGCTGATTTTACAAATTATTTATACCAATTTTCAAATTCCGACGTCTGTCAAAAAAGTTCAAGTTGACTACATTTTTGAAAAGCCAATTTTTTTGTGTATTTGTTGGTGTCAAAATTCAATATGGCGGCCATAAAAGAATCAAAAGTTGACTGTCGTTATTCAAAATCTAGAAGGCCTAGAAAATTTCTGTAAATGCCATTCAGTTGACAGCTGTCAGAAATATAAAAGTTCCAAGTTTCATTTAAATAACATAAAACGTTAGGAAGATATTAATTTTTCTTTAAATTGACGATTTTCAGATTATTTGTGATGATAACTTAGGAACGAATCGAAATATCGGAGAATTCTTTTCAGATTCTCAATCGCCAAGAAATAGCGCAACTTTTCTCTAATTTAACCGACATCACATCTTTTACCGTTTAGGAGATCCCAATGGTGAGCATCGAAAAATTACCCACCCTGTATTCATACTTTATTTTTTTTTAATTCTGTAGCTTTTTAATTAACTCGTGGTAGGTATTCGTATCCGGTATCCGAATACTTTATTCGGATACTTTTTTTTAGTCCAAGTATTCGTAATTTGTATCTGATGTCCGAATACAATTGACAGTATCCGTATCCGGTATTCGAATACGTTTCACATGTAGGTATCTGATGTACTCATCAGGTCTGCTTCTTCATTGTAATGGGAAAACACATTAGAAACGCACCACTGTTATAATTGGTTCTAGTGAGTGAAAGGGCAGACCATTTACATTTCAGTAGGTACCATTAATACATTAGAAATTTGGTCAGTTGGGCTTTTCCATTACAAAATTAGTCTTAGTTTTCCCCTACAATCATATTAGGCTCATTAGATGACATTACAATGCATTACTAATCTCTAATGTTTGCTATAGAAATTCTGATGTTCATTTGCAAACAAGGACACACAGACACATTTTGAAAACCACTTTTGGGTTCCTGAGACCTCAAAACGTAAAGATCTGGTGTTATCTCAAATTCGAAAATTTAAGTGATTGTATTAGTAACCTTCCTTTTTTTAAGTGGTAAAGTATAGTGGAGAGGTCAAAAAATGGAAAAATGTGTAAGACCCCACCAAGAACGCACGCCTCTGATGTTATTGAAAATCTGAAAAGAGAATTTTTATGCCACCAAATTATGTTCCAAATTTTCAAATTGATATTAGTTATATGTACCAGTTGTACAGGCTGTTCCAATGAAAAGTAGCCACTCCAAATATTTCGTAAACCAAATAAAATATGAAAATTCGCTCGGACAGGTCGATTTTTATTTGGAGGGGGACACTTATTAAATTCATGCTGCGCGAAATTTCAAAACTCACCCCCTAACCCCCACCTACTCCCACTTCAAAATTTTACAAGGCAACCCCCAAATTGTGGTACATGATTTGAAAACTAATTTCATTGCCAATCTAAGGCTGTGATAATTTTTGATATTTGTTCAACTCTAGCGTCCTCTGTGGTCAAATTTTAAATTACATTAGGGCTCTTTGTGATGCATCATTTGAAAGGGTTTGAAATTCTCTGTAAACTGATGCAAGAATTTTAATCCATCCGTTCGTTCAATAGTTACAGCCTAAACATGAAGGATTTCTGGGCCCAAAACCATCTCATGTCTTTCAATGTAACTTTTGAACGAGATGGTGGATTTCAAAAATTCTTGCATCAGTGTACAGAGAATTTCAAACTCTTTCAAATGATGTATCACAAAGAGCCCTAATATGATTTAAAATTAGACAGTAGAGGGCGCTAGAGTTGAACAAATACCTATCAAAAATTATTGCAGCGTTAGATTGGCAATAAAATTAGCTTTCAAATGATGTACCTACATATCACAAGTGGAGGGTTATTTGGGTTTGAAGTGGGGGTTAGAGGGTGAGTTTTGAAATTACGAAACATTTGAGGTGGCTACTTTTCATTGAAACACCCTGTATGTACTTTATCGTGTTATACTTTTTGAAGAAATTCCAAAAGACTGATTTTTGTTGTAGTAGGTACCTACCCATTTTAGGGCAAAAAGTTATCCTTACTTTTTTTCTTATTTTCAGGTAAGGACCCTGTGATTAACCGTTGTCCCTATTATTTCTGATTTAATATTTTATTTATACAGGGTGTCTCAGAACGCTCGCACCAAATTCTTATGGATTATTCAGGATTAAATTTTGAGTCGATTCGTGTTTTTGAAAATTTTCAGGGTCCAAAAGTTCTCGAGTTATAACAGATTTGAGAGGACCAATCAGATTTCAGCTCTGAATTGCTTCATAAGGTAACTTAGTGTTAGATACACTGTTTCCTAGGTAACAAGATACAACAATAGGTTTGTTTTTACAGTGGTTACAAACCGATTGTAAACTGACTGCGCCTGCGCAATTGTGTCTTAGTAATATAAAATACACAATTGCGCAGTCGCAGTCAGTTTACAATCGGTTTGTAACCACTGCAAAAACAAACCTATACTCTGTCCGGGATCCACACGACCGAGATTCACCCTATTTCCATGGCGAATCATTGTTGTCAACAATGATTCGCCATGGAAATAGGGTGAATCTCGGTCGTGTGGATCCCGGACAGACCATAATATTAAATTTTCATTGATAGAATCTTGTTACCTAGAAAATAGTGCATCTAACATTAAATTACCTTATGAAGCAATTCAGAGCTGAAATCTGATTGGTCCCTCCCAAATCTGTTATAACTCGTGCACTATTGAACAATGGAAATTTTCAAAAACACGAATCGACTCAAAATTTAATCCTGAATACTTCATTAAAATATGGTGCGAGCGTTCTGAGACAACCTGTATAAGTTTACTAACGGGGTTTTTAACGTGCGCCACTGTTTGACTGTTTTGAAGTTGACTTTTGACAGTTGCTTTGACAATTGACAAGTGACATGTGACAACGTTGCTAAACTGTCAAACTGTCAAAACAGACATGGCACGTCAGCAGCACGACGACGAATTGTTCGAAATTAAAAACTATTTTTACATTGGAAATTACCAGCAATGCATAAACGAGGCCCAGAAACTAAAGAAAGTGAGTTTTCATCGTTAACACAAATTTTTGTAAAAGTGCGGTTATGTTCTAGCCCTCCACCGCTGAAGTAGCCATTCAACGAGATATCTACACCTACCGCTCCTATATGGCCCAAAACAAGTTTCTAGTGGTTCTCGACGAAATTAATTCTGGCTCTCCTGATGAAATTCAACCCCTTAAAATATTAGCAGAATACCTGTCAAATAAACAAAATCGTGAAGCTGTTCTTGCACAAGTAGACCAGAAAGTTGCCTCGAATGTCGCTAATGACACACTAGCGATAGTGGCTGCGACGATTTACGTGAACCATGGAAATTTGGAAGCGGCCTATCGGGTTCTACATGCATCTGAAAGTTTAGAAGCTGTAGCCTTCATCATCGATATATTGTTGAAACTGGATCGTGTGGATTTAGCGAGGAAGAAACTAAAGGAAATGCAGGAGAAGGATGATGATGCTACTTTAACGCAGCTTGCACAAGCTTGGGTTAATATAGCTACTGTAAGTGTCTCTTCTAGTTTATTACATAATAATTTTTCCTTGAAAGATTACAAGCAAACAATTTTAGTCTTGTGAATAGTAATAACGTCGTGTTGTGATATAAAGTAAAAATACTGTCATTCTTCCAGAGTGGCCCACAGTCATTTGTCATTTGTATCCACTGTGAGCTAAAGCTTTTATAAAGTAGGCTAGCATTTTTTCTTCTAACTAGGTGGTAACACTGACGGAAACGTCACGAAATAATCCAAACGTCAAATAAAATGTTTTTAAACTTGAATTTCAAAAGTCAAACCATAGACAGAAAGCCTAGTGTTACCGCTAGTGCGGTGATGTTGAGAAAGAATGTGATAATGGGAGGCTGTGAATAAACAAGCGAATTGTCATCTGTCAAAAGGACGTTTGTCTAAAGTCAGTTCACACAGCCTGCAGATAAAATGACATACAGGGTGTCCCGTAATTAGGCTGCAATATTTTATCAGTGCGTTCTACGATCAAAATTAGGACTAAAAGTTTAGTAAACATTTTTCGAAAAATCCATCCTAAGGGAGTTAGGGCCCCTCACAAAGGAAGTAAAAAAAATAGTTATTTCTATAATTTCTGCGGAACAGCTTACGATAGGGTCACGAAATTTTGAACTTTGTCGTAGATTTTTGGCCTGAACAAGACTGATGTAATGGTTTTTGGCAACAGTTTCAGGGACGTGCGTAAGTGGAGAGGCCGCGGATATTTTTTTATCAAACTTTTTTGTACGTTATTGTGGCGGTCGCCTTTATTATTTGTACGTGACAATATGTAAATTCCAAAGGCATGACTCATTCTTGGCAGACAAACATCCGCTGGTAACAGGGTAAAACCAACCCTGTAAACAACTACCTGCCAAGGGTGAGTCATGTCACGAACAATAGAGACGTTTGCGCATCTCGCCACTCTCACAAGTTTTAAGGATAGATTTTAAGCAGTTCCACTGTAGACTTGTACAACAACACATGTACCATTATTAAATATATTTTTATTTTGTTATAACAACGTTACTTCGAGTTTTGAATGCACGCTACCACCAAAAAGCCCTAAAATATCTTGTGTCAATTATGAATGCAAATTTGAAGTCCTTGTACATTTTTACTTAAAAAAGGTGCTCTAGTTGAAACTCGATAGCTCAGGCCGTTTTTGAGGAAAATCGATTTGAAGTTCTTTTTTCACGCCGAAAATGTGCAAGATTGATGGGATAAAATATGGAAAATCCATTTTCTTGTGATTTTCTTTGAAATTTCAAGCATATGAGATGCAAGTAGGTTATACTTGTTTGTTTTTTGCTGATCACGCAGCATCTGATAATTTTAGGTATTTTGACAGTTACCCACTTTTATACCACGAAATTGAACTTTCAAATCGATTTTCCCCGAAAACGGCTTGAGCTATCGAGTTTCAACTAGAGCACCTTTGTTACGTAAAAATGTACGGGTAATTCAAATTTGTGCTCACAATTGACCTAAGGTGTCGTACAAAAAAGTTCGGTACAAAAATGCCCGCGACCCCTCCACTCACGCACGTCCCTGAATCTTTTGCCAAAAACCATTACATTAGTCTTGTTCAGTACAAAAATCTACGACAGAGTTCAAAATTTCGTGACCCTATCGTAAGCCGTTCCTCAGAAATTGAAGAAATAACAATTTCTTTACCCCCTTTGAGGGGCCCTAGCTCCCTTAGGATGGATTTTTCGAAAAATGTTTACTAAACTTTTAGTCCTAATTTTGATCCTAGAACGCACTGGTAAAATATTGCAGCCTAATTACGGGACACCCTGTATAAAAGGCGCTTTCCATTTATACATTTATCTGAGTAGCCTTAGTTAATCTCAGCATTTGATTGGTTTATTTGAATATTGACCAATCAAATTGCTGAGATTAACTGAGACTCCTCAGGTAAATGTGTAAAAGGAAAGCGACTGATGTCATCTCCTCAAAAAGCTGTAGCGATACGATAAAATAGTTTCAAAACTAGGGGCTCGTTTCAAAACCGTCATTAATGACGTCATTGCAAAATAGTTTTTAACAGATTCGTTACATTTGGGGCCATCGCAAATTCTACATTTTGCGACATTTGCGAATTTTGTATCAACTTTGTTACATGTGCTACATAACCTAAAAGTTTTCCTTCCAAGCACTATAACTTTGTGGTAACTACTATTTCAAAAATTTTGCATTTTAGGGCCACTTTTACCATGTCCGAGTTATGAAAACTAGCCCTTAACAACAGCAAACAACTTGTCCGCTGCGCTCTGTACTAAAACATAACCTTAAATGTTGACGTCATCGATAAAGCGGTTAAAAAACTTCTCAAGTCTCCGGTAAAAAGACAGATGACATTTTCTGGACGAACTAACTTTGCACAAGCGTTCTTTCTTTGCGCTCGTTATAACATCTTTTCTGAATAGCACTGTACATATCGACAACTAGTTTAAGATGGTCTCTAAGTACCTTGACCAAATTTAGGGGGTGATTCTTCACCCTATCCATTTCTTGCAAATTTTTCAAATTTGATTTGAGATATTTTGTTGAAGGTTTGTATATTTTTTTTACCACATAAAGAGCATTCTGTGACATAATCGTAAACCGATAATTTTGTACAAAGTCCTCCATTGGTGTAGATGAAGATTACCAGCTGCACACTTACTTTTCCTATGAAGTAGGGTACGCCCCTTTTTTGCCTTATCATCAGTTGCATTTGAGAAAACAAGAAAAAACTTGTTGGATGTATGTAAATTCGAAAAATCAAGTTTATCTGCCACAGTCAGAACCCGTTCTAGGTATAAATCCTCCAAACGCTCAGGTTTCTTTTCAAAATGGTTGTCGCGTAATTTTTTTGTAAAGTCAAAAAAGATAATTGAGTTCTTTTCGCAATCTTACCTTAATCAAATCACCAGCAAAACTTTCTTACATGAAGGGAATTCAAATTTCTCTCAATTTCTCATCAAAAACTTTAAGAGCAAACCGTTTGGCAGACACATTATTTCTCATTGTCAAATTTCAAGTTTAAAGAGATTAGGAGCTTGTCAAATTTCAGAATACACTTATATTAAAAAATAAAAAAGTCAAAAAATCGCGAATATTTAAAACCTGCGCACTCTATCTTGAAAAGGAAGCATAGGACGTTCTAATCTTAGAAGACAATGGAACAGCCTGTAGGTATAGATAAATTCAAATTTCTAATTTCATGGTATGGGCGCTAATTGGTCTAACTATATACAGGGTGGTCGTTTTATCTTGAGACTGGTAAATATCTCGGAAAGGAAGCATTTTAGAAAAAAATGTTTTGTATAAAAGTTTTATGACTTCGAGGGGGAAAATGGATATTATCAACACCATTTTGATTCAAGGTCAAATGAGGGTCAACTTAATTTTTTTAATGGAAACCTGCATTTTTTTTAAACAATTTTTTTTAGTGGGATTGTTGTTATAATCCTCCATTATTCTGTAGGGTGGCGAAAAATTACAAGATGCGTACTACATCTATCAAGAACTTGTCGACAAATATGGTGGAACTTCACTGCTTTTGAATGGACAGGCAGTGTCTTTTATTGGCCAAGCTAAATATGAAGAAGCCGAAGCTGCGTTACAAGAAGCTTTAGACAGGGATGCCAACTATCCAGACACATTAATTAATTTCATTGTTTTAAGTAGACACACTGGAAAAGCACCTGAGGTAAAATTTTGTTTAACTTTAATAGTTTTCCCAAAAAAGCTTATTAACAAAATTGTTTCAGGTTGCTAATCGCTATTTGGCTCAGTTGAAGGATGCAAATGCTGATCACCCATTTATAAAAGATCTAAAGCAGAAAGAAAGCGATTTTGAAAGAATTGTTCAGCAATATGGGCCCACAAATCCCTCAATTCCGGTGTAATAAAAAATGTTGTATGTTACTTATTTAATTTTTTCATGTACCTACCTATAGTTAAAAATACATAATTGAACGTACATGAAATTTTAAAACGAAAAACAATACATTTATAACTGTACATTTTAATTAAGTATTGAATTTGATAGCTGCTTATCTTTCAAGGTCAAAAACGGGCCATTTTTTCAAAAAATGTTATTTTGATGGTAAAAAGCCTTCTTGACCTTGTAGGTAGGTTCTGGTATGATTTGAATTTTTAAACTTCGCTCCCTGAATCAAATATCAAAGATAAAGTCCGTTCATTTTCTATAGCAGAACTTAAATTTTTCTGGAACTGTACAACCCTAATCTGCAAGGGCCTGTACTTTTGACAATTTGATCGAAATTTGGCGGGAAAGCAAAAACATCACATAACCAGGGTTTAATTTTATTGTTAGCAGCAGTGCGAGATAAACGTATACCTGACGCTTTTTCGTGATTTTTTTCTTTGCACTTTACTCAAAACTGCACACACGCAAAGGTCATTTTGGGCCAATTCAGGGCAATTGCAAAATTTTGATGTCAAGTTTTCTGACGTATTCAATTGAAATCGCTTCTACCAGCTGACCTGTTAGCAAAATTCCTTGTAAAATTTCTTCATACCAACCTAAAATTCAAATTTTGAGGTTCTGTCACTTCATTAGAAAATGAATGGAGAGTACAATCATGGTCTTAAAACAATAGTGACGTGAAAATGTCCGTCATTTATATTTCCAGCCTCGTTTCCCCACAATTTGCGATGTGTGACGTCACACATCAAAGGACGCTCTCCTAAACTGGAATCGCGACCCAGATAGCACAAACACATACAGTGAATAAACAATGGATATTCATCCATGAATATGTGAACTTAGTCTGTATATACAGGGTGTTATTTTTAAAACTTCCCACCTTGAATATCTTTAGATGTAATAAAGATATTGAATTGAAATAGACGCTGACCAATCCCGTATGGAGGGGACACTTGCGCGAATATAGAGGAAATTTTTTCCACTTCCGGTTTAACCGGAAATGACCTTAACTTTGTTTTTTCAGATGGAATGATACCTTTTTCTCAACGAATTCAGAATCTACGATTTTTTCTGAGTTATAAACATGTATCATACTTGACCGGAAGTGCAGTCACGGCCATCCTAGA
Source organism: Pycnomerus fuliginosus (assembly GCA_963924575.1). NCBI lineage: Eukaryota > Metazoa > Arthropoda > Insecta > Coleoptera > Zopheridae > Pycnomerus > Pycnomerus fuliginosus. The sequence goes on from OZ004620.1 coordinate 32,500,045, forward strand.
TTTTGAAAAACATCGAAGAAATCGGTGAAAAATTGAGTTTTTCGAAAAACGCAAAAACACGTCTACTTTAATTTTTTTATGCGAATTCATCTGCCCATTGACATTTTCTTTTTATTTACTTTTGAGATTTTGACAGATTGTGAGGTAAGAGAAAATTTGATAGAAATAAGAGAAATCAAAAAATGAAATTGCTCAGGTAAATTTGCATCAAAAAAACTAACTTGACGTGTTTTTGCGTTTTTCGAAAATCTCAATATTTCACCGATTTCTTCGATGTTTTTGAAAATCTAGGGTGGCCGTGACTGCACTTCCGGTCAAGTATGATACGTGCTTCTAACTCAGAAAAAATCGTAGATTTCGAATCCGTTGAGAAAAAGGTGTCATTCCATTTGAAAAAACAAAGTTAGGGTCATTTCCGGTTAAACCGGAAGTGGAAAAAATTCCCTGAATATGCGCGCAAGTGTCCCCCTCCGTGCGGGATTGTCCAGTTTTTATTTCAATTCAAAATCTTTATTACCTCCAAAGATATTCAAGGTGGGAAGTTTTAAAAATAACACCCTGTATACACTTTACATTGTGAATGACCCATGAACATTCTGTGTATAACCAAAATGTCGCTTTTTTGGTTCCTGGTAGCATCAAAATACATCCACTTGAGTTTCATGTGAATATCAATTTGATATACCTGTGAAGTACATATGGATATAAGATAAATAAGTTCCTTGCACGTAAATACCAAGTATATTCATAGAATGCCCATTTTATTACATGAATATACAGGGATATTCATGCACAATCCTGTAATGTTCAGCTGCTTAAGCAATATTTGATGCTATGATGTATATTCCATGAATATACGAGGATATTCATCGCATAAGTACTCCGAAGTACACCACTTGAAGAAGGCCTCAGGATACGATACACTACCAGAGACAACTTCCCACCAACTTGATGGTTATGAGTTATGGAATGTGGTTTCTACTGCAGTCCCTTGGTATTAGACCACATAAGGCCACATTATTGGACAACGCGAAACTTGCAGTAGGTTTTATATCACTCAGAGGTATCATAATAAAAAGCTGTTAGTTGTATCATACGCGCCATCGATCAACTGAAAATTCAACTTGGATATCATGAATATTCATTGCACTGGATATGCACCGTAATAAGAGCCATGTGGGCTGCACTGCATGTTCAGGCGAACTCCATATGTTAATAACGCATTTAATTACATTAATGTGAAGATATGGCGAAACAACTCCAGGAATATTCACATATTCATATGACATACAGATGTATTTTAGAATATTCCTGTAGATGATCTGAACTTAGTCCTCCGGCGTCGGAATATTCTATGAAAATCTTCGGTATATTGTGGATATAAAATGCAGCTTTTCTGATGAATATTCAGGGTATATTTTGTGCTATCTGGGGAATAGTCAAACTACTGTGAGTTTCAAACCCTCGTCCATCAGTAGATATGTACATAGACAATATGGGGGCAAAATTTGACAAAAGCCGGTATGCAAAAGCTATATGGCAAAAGTAACGTCAAAAGCAATGCAAATTGTCAAACATCAGCAGTAAAATTTGTCAACTTATCCAATCAGATTTTCGAATGTTTCAATATTGAAACGGATTCAATAATGGCATTCAGAATAAGGCTGATTGACTGCAACTCTGAGAAGTGCCTCACGTGTCATTATTCAATAGTAATACGACGACGAGTAGTCTCTTGATTGCCGCGAGTTTTGACGTTCGAATGGTTGTCAACTAACGAGTCAAAATGGTAGATTTTTTAACCTCCCCAACCCCATCACAATTTAAAAAAAATGGGAGGTTACTACAATCACTAAAATTTTCGAATTTGAGATAGCACCAGATCTTCACGTTTTGAGGTCTCAGGAACCCAAAAAAGGGGTTTTTAAAATGTGTCTGTGTGTATGTACGTACGTTCGTACGTTCGTATGTTGGTTTGTAATCACGCCACAGCCAAAACTACCAGACCGATTTAGTTGAAATTTGGAGCATAGGCATCTCGTAACCTAACTTAGATCTGAAAAGCTTTTGGAGCCAATCGTGCAACCGGAAATGCCATTTTGGTACATCAACTTTTAAATTTTAAATGCAAACCCCCATTTTTCACTTCACCATAAGGAAGACCTTCAAATTCTGCTCCTAAAAGTGTATTCATTCTTAGTGTCCTTTTGACCAAAAATAAAAAAAAATGGATTTTTATCGGACTTTAAAATCGCGGTACAGCCCAAGCCCCTGAACCGATTTGGCTGAAATTTTGCACATGGGGATTGTAGGTATTACACGTCGAAGAGCTGAACAAATTTTGAATTCAGTCGACTCACGGAAAGTGCCGTTTTGGCACACCAATTTCCAAATTTAAAATTATTTTTTCATTTGACCATTAAAAACAAGTTTTTGAAAGATTTATTGTCACTATCAGAAAGGTCTTCAAATTCTGGTTTTAAACAGGACAAAATTAATTCGCATTTAGCGCTGTTTGGTTCAAAAAAGCGAAATTTTATAATAACAGTAAAAATACATTATAGCCCAAATTACTGAATTGATTTGGCTGAAATTTGGTACATGGAGATCGGGTGACCCGTTGAAGGCCTGAAAGGCTTTTGAAAGCAATTGGCTCACGGGAAGTCCCATTTAAGCATACCAACTTAAAATTTTAAATACAAGACCTCATTTTTTTATGTCGCCATTAGAAAGGCGATCAAATTCTGGTTCTAAAAATGTGTTCACAGTTTCGGCCATTTCAGTAGAAAATAGAGAAAAAATTCTTTCTCAATAAAAGGGAGCGGGCTGACAGTGGATGACATAAAGTGGCAGTTATTATCAAAAAGGTGGCAAAAGATTAACCTTAAAAGGAACATATTGTCAAGTGTGATGGGTGATGTCCGAGGTGATGTCGGTATTTGTCAGAAAATTGCGAAATTAGTCAAGGATTAAAAAAATTCTGTTGAATTGACTACTATCTACACAGAATACAAAGATCCACGCGATGGGGAGGTTCCAGCCGCTTCTCTGCTGCATATTTTTTTTAGACTAAAAAGAGGACGAGACCTTGTTCGAGTACTCTGGACGAAAAAAATCTACCATTTTGACAAGCAGTGCATCCATGGGGACTCAACACGGCAACCAAGAGACTACGAATCGTATTTTACAGATTATTTTATAAATTAAAGTATTGAGTAAAGTTGACGTTGTAGTATTATCACTGTAATCAGGATTTGATTGGTTACTCTGGTATAAATGCTGCTTTGGATTGGTTCAATACATAATGTATAAAATAATCACTGTAATCAGGATTTGATCGGTTACTGGTATACTGCTACTTTGGATTGGTTCAATACTTAATGTATAAAACAATTAGTTTCAAAACAATTTTAATGACGTCATCGACAAAACGAGCGGCTCAAAAACATCCGGAATCCGTTGCAACGCTAAAAATGGCTCAATTGTCAACTGTCAAGTAGCAAGAAAATTAACCTCAAATCTGCCTTAAATCCAAATCTTAAATCTTTATAAACAATGTCGCATTTGATTTTAGTACTTATTTCTTGTAAATGATTGATTATTGTTCAAGTTTTTTCTGGATCTCATGCACGCAATGACGTAAAAGAAGAGAAGGACTCCAATGGGTATGACCTCACCCCCTTCATGCAGTTTAATTTAATTTCCATTTTCCAGATCTAAACGAGACAAGAAAAGCTCTGGAATCCTGCCTTACAGAAGAACAGCGCAAAGACTACTTCCTTTTATTGCGCCGATGGTTTTCATTCAAATCCCCAATATCGAAGACGGAATTCGACGGGGAGGTCCGCCAATGGCTGATAAATGGAGAACAGATTCGATGTCACAATAATTTTCTTTTGGCGCTCTTGTCGAAGCGTACCACCAACAGGGTGAAAAGTACCCGCAACACAGATGGCAAAGGAGATTTCGAATGGGCTGAATATTCCGAGTACATCCAGCCTTCGAGTCCTACAATGCTCCCTCCAGCCGAGTACGAGAGCCGGAGTGCTGCGGCTGAACTGTTTATGCCAGACTCAGGGTTTGTCGCTACAAAAATCTCGATAGCAACGTGGGAGAATGGTTTAGATGGTGCGGACGACAAGGTTACGGAGGTGATGGTTTATGCGTGTCAAATGTTTGTGAAAAATATTATAACTGCGATGACGTCAAGGATAAAAGGGTACAAGATTAGGGATGGGAAGTTTCAGTATGGGTTTAATCTCCCCGTGCCTGATCCGTTTCTCCGGAATTACAGGAATGTTATGGATGAAAATGAGGAGTCGAAGGTTGAAGTTATGGATGATGAGGACAGTTTTGTTCCAAAGTTAAAGCCATCTTTGGAAAATATTGAACAGCAGACAGCGTTCGCTTATTCGTGCGCTAAGAAACAAAAAAGTGATAATGTTTTGACTGTTAGGTTACTGTATGATACTCTTAAGGAAAACCCGCGCATTTTGGGGTTGCATGACTTGCATAGTGTCAATTTGTTGAAACTTAATGTGCAGATAGATGATTGAAAATAAAGTTTGTGTACGATTATTTTGATTCCAAAAAGGGATGTGTGAGTGAGGATATCTGGCCAGGTGAGTCATTTTTCTTGATTTCATATTCTGTTAATTTGTATATTGTTATTTTCAAACACTGGTTTTTCAAATTTGTATGTTTTTCAGACTTCGCGCCAAAAAACAACATTATTGTACAAATTTGAAAAACCAGGGTAGTTTTAATAATAATTTGTTAACCAACGTGTCACATTAGTAAACGTGCAATTATTAAAGGAACTGTAAGCTGATAGTCCTTCTCAAATTTAAATTAGAAGCAAAAAACCCTATTCTGGCGGGAACCGGTGAAACGCCATTTTTTCCACTTTGACTAAATAGTTCAGGGTATTTAATAATAATAATACTTTTATTGCCCAACAGTAATAAGTACCAATAACAGGACAATTAAAAAAACGTAAAAATTAATTTATACCTAAAAATACAAGATACACACAAGTGAAAAAGAAAAACTAGTTTATAAAAGATTTGCAAATAATGTAATCGAACCAAAACTGTGAAAAAAATAATAATAATAAACCAAAACGAAAGAAAGAAATAGCAAACAACAAAATTATGATTATGCCTCAAGACCAATCCTGGGCTAAGATTACAGATACAATGGAGGGCCAGGACGAAGCAGTCACATCGCACAAGTGACAATAGTATATTACGATATTAGGTTGGTAAGTACAGTATAACAGAATCGAGGAAAGGTTTGCAAAAACGAGTCGAAGACGAGTTTTTGCAATTTCCGAGATTATGTTAGATGTACTTAACAACCGTGTATCGTATATGATTTTTCGCACAATCGAAATTAACTTATTGAACATTTTTCGTCAGCCATTAAACAAATCCTGTTTGACAGATCGCCGAATTTTCCTAATGCTCTCGCTACCTTTGCCAGTTCAATTGTTTCACTTACCATGCCTGTGTCAGATATGCGTGCTGTTATGAATTCATAACAGCACTGTTATTTTTCGTTGCCTGGGAAACCAAACCGCGCTTGGTAAGTTGAACTTACACCTTATGTTAACTACGTCGGTAAGAGAGTTATAACATACGATTGTGCGAAAACGGTATTAAAATTATTACACGATAAAAATCGGTGACTTTTGTAATAAGTTTGTATTCATTTGATTCAAATAAAATTTACGCTCATTACGTGAATTAAATCGAGGCACAAAAAAATTCAACTGTTGCAAAATTTCTGGACAGTCTACGACACCGTTCAATAGATTAAATAAAAACTTAATAGATGCAACAACTCTTCGTTCGTGTAATGACGGTAAGTTAAATCTAGAAAGCAGAATTGAGTTAGGAGTGCCTCTAGGAGGATAGCAACTATCACACCTAAGACCAGGGTTGGGGCCGTCGCAAATTATACATTTGCGACACAATTTACGACGGTCGCAAATGTAATTTGCGACATTCAAATCTGTACCGAATTTGTTACATTTGCTACATTTGCTACATAACCCAAAATTATTTTGTATCCATCAAAATAATATAATATCAATCATCATCATTCCATCAGCATCACATCCACAATTTCTAAGAATGTCTCGTATTAATTCATTTTAAACAGAAAACTATGAAAAATCCTTCAACAGGTTTTGTTTCTGTTTTCCAATAGGTAGGAAGGTAGGTATTTTTTTGATATTAAAAAACTTCATTAGATAGCTTATGCACATGCCTGTTAGGAAATATTAAGAATAACAAAAACATCTAGTTGAATACGTTTTATTATACATAAAGTAACAGAACAGATGAATTAGCCGGAGCAAAATGTTTTTGTTTATAATTATAATAATAATACATTTATAATATGAAGTTTAATAATACATTTATAATATGAAGTTATAAAAACATGATAACAAAAAAAAGGAAATGAAAAGGTAACGTGTCAGTTTTTAGGACTTTTCCTAATCCTAATACTGATCAGATTGATTTGAATCTATCAATTTGAGAGAATAGTATACAAATAGTAGTTTTGTTGATCTATCTTTGGTCAAGCGATTTCGTAGGTCAGAGTGAACAAACGACCAGTTTGAAAACACTCTCTCTAGCTGCGCAGACGATGCAGGTATTTTCAAAAGCTTCTGTGCCAAAGCAGCCAGTGTCGGAAAACTTCTTTCAACTAGACCCCAAAAGGTAGAAACTGATGTAATCTTTTTATTCCGGAGCTTTTGGAAAATATCACCATCATTATTCTGACTGAATGCATTTAATCCATCCAATCCTTCGCTATCTAAATTTTCAATTAGAAAATCCTGAACCATGTCCTTTTGAGTGTCATCTAATTGTTTTCCTCTATAAACGGGATGTAGAAAGTTTGCGGCCAAACTGTAAATATTCAGAGCCATTTTTGTACGCGATTTTACAGCTTCCTTAACAATATCGTTGTATTCCTGCATTTTATTTTTCAGACATAACCACTCTTCTGCAGCATCAGCAATAGAAAACCTCTTTTCTTGACATTTGTTGATTAACTCACATACAGGATTCAATAAACCAATGGTCTCTTCAACACTTGTAATAAAGTCTTCATCGTATAAATTGTAGGTTACTTCAGGTTTTACTTTAACTGTTCCTTCGGCTGCAATTTTTTTCATTATTGGCAAGTTTTTAATGAATGACATGCAAGAATCTCGATTACTGCACCAGCGGGTGTCAACAGGCAAAACTATTTTTGAACCATGATTTTGAAGTATTAAATTTTCCAAGTTAGTATGTTTAAACTCTTTCAAAACAGTTTTGACTTTAGCCATGATTTCCAAATCTACAATATCTTTCGCTAAAAGATTTCCTGTGTGGCTACTACAGGTGCTATGCCAAAGATGGGTAAGGCGACCCATTTTACACATATTCGAAGCATTGTCGCTAACAACTGCATAAACATGACAGTCATATTTGGACTGGGCAAGCTCTATTGATTTTTCGCAAACATCTGCAAGAGCCTCCCCCGTTTCTTTCGTTGTGGAAAAATCATATGATTCCAAGAAAAGACTTTGTCCACCTGCTGCATGTAACAGAGTCACCACATTATTTGTGTTGTTTGAAGAGTTTTTCCAACCATCTATTAGTATGGATGATTCCTTGTCTAGGTGGTTTTTATTATTCACCAACATTTCATTGTCAACCTTATTCAAAAGGGTATTTGATAAAGTTTTTCGACAAGGCGGCATATATGATGGACGCAATTTTCTTACAAAATTTTTGAAGTGGTCACTCTCTACTACAGAAAAAGGAATATTGCATCCAAAGAAGAATTTGGCTAGTGCCATATCAGCCTCCACTTTTGATTTTTCAGTGATGGTATCTATAAATGAGTTTAACTTGGGCGGCTCACTTTTTTTAATTTTTTTCGTGGTACTATTACTTTTTTGCCTTTGTGAGATTTGTGAGTGACCTGCACTGTCTGGGGTTGAAGATGGAGTACATGATGATAAAGTTGAAGATCTTGTGTCTCTAGTTTTCTGCCTTTGTGACTTTTGTGAGTGAAATGCACTGTCTGGGGTTGAAGATGGTGTACCTGATGAATATGATGATAAAGTTGAAGATGGAGTGCTTCCTACTAATGAAGATGAAGAACCAAATAGATTGCTCATAGATTTTTCAGATTTTTTTTTACGTTCATCTAACACTGAGTGCGCTGAAGAGTAGGTATGATCATCATGGTTCTGCTGAGTTGAGGTTGAGGTTGAGGCATCAGGCAACGAGAACAAATTCTGTAGAGCATCCTATAAAACAAACAAAATTATAGTTTAAAAACTCATCGTAATTGGCAAAGTGTAAATTTACTTCATCCAAGACTCTAAGACGTGTTGTATCATCAAGTCCCTGTTCCGCAATCGTCATATTTTCATCGTTGCAATTGTTTACATCAATTTCTAACACAACTTCTTCTTCGATCCCCTCATTTGAACCATTATCAGCACTTTCCTTCGCAGAGGTTTCTATGATTTCAATGACTTCATCCTCGACTTCAACATTATCATCTGAGCGATTCCCACAACCAGATTTCTCTGAAGCTGAAGATTCTGAGGAGTCAGGATGACAACGTTTTCTGTAAATGAACATAAAACTCGCGGTTACCCAGATATTTCGTAAATTGAAAAATTATATTGTTACCTGTGCGTCTGAAGACGGGCGATCGCTGTGTTCTGTAGCACTGCATTGCAGACAGTACACTCCGCTGCAATTCTTCCATTCCCCAATCTTTTATTGATGTATTTCAAGTCCTCATAGTAATTATGCTGCTTTCTTCCACGCACCAACTTTGTACTATTCCTATTAATCCTATTAGAATTGTATTTATCCATCGTCACGTCACATATTCACATATTGCTCCAACTTCGAAACACCGATAATTACTGTTTGAAGATTAAATGACTTGAGTTAACTTTTTGTCTATAGATTTAACTTTTATTAACTAAACGGCGAAAGACGAGAGACGACGACATCGACAACAAACTTAATTGTATATAAACATAACCCTAAACTTTGACACTCGGCGAAAAGTACCGCTAGAAGGCGCTAAAGCAAGCATTTTGCTACATTTGCGACACATTTGTGACATTATTTCAATTTACGACGTAGTAAATGTCGCCAATGTCGTAAATGTCGCAAAACTGTATATTGCGACATTTACCCAACCCTGCCTAAGACACAGATACTTGAGGAAACGCCGTTGCACCGATTCCAGTGAAGAAATATGAACCTGGTAAATATGGTTCCAAATTAAAGAGGCGTATTCTAGTCTGGAACGAACGTAAGTGAAAAACAGAATTTGAAGTACTTTAATATTTGATAGATCTCTTGCGTTGCGTATAACGAAACCCAACATTCTGTAGGAGGACTGGACTAACTTTTCAACATGGCTAGTGAAAGATAGTGCACTGTCCAAATACGTTACACTAATATACCGCGGCCGTCCTATCTCGCCCAATGTTAAAGAGTGTGGCCGAGTGAGTGAGATAGGTAGAAACACCTTCGCCGTCCTGCGCATGCCCACAGCAAGAAGGGGTAACAATTTGGCGCAAATATTAAAAACTGTCAAGTGTCATCTGATCTGAATATAACCTAAATACATGAATTATTTTTTCATCAAATACGTAACACTTGTACGTTATTCATATTATTAACAAGAATTTGTTATACTAAATTTATATTTGAAAGTGAATAATATAGCCAGTTGGCTAGCAATATTGATGGCACATATGTATAAACCAAGTATAAACATCCAGCATTGTACATACATGGGCACGTAGGTACCTCTAATTAATTAGAAATCGGAATCAATATGCATTTACGAAAATTGAACCGGTAGTACACCGGTGCACAAAATAGGTCTCTGATGGACCGGTTAGTAACCGAACCAGTAACATTTTCGTAAGTACCCATTGTAATGTAACTATAAAATGTAAATCATTATTATAGGAGGCAAGTTATTAGTAAAACACTGAACGTGTACTTAATTACCTAATAAAACACCAAAGTACATTAACATAGGCAAAAGTTTATTTTAACAAGGTGTTACAAGGTAAAACGCTATAACTAGACTATCACTAGAAACACCCCACTATACCGAAACACTTGATTTACACTGCTGACGCGTTTCGAACACAATGTGCTCATTATCAAAGCCGAAGCTAAAACATTAAACAACCTGCCTGTCTAGAAACTGAAATATTTATAGGCCCACCCGCGTAGCTCCGCCCCTCGCCTGATCTCGGTAGACCAATCACAGGTCGAGAAATGGTCACGTAAGGGTGAACACGTATAAATACAACAAGTCCTACTTAAAGTAGCGTAAACAAAGATGAATATGCGATCGGGCCTGTATCAGCGTTCATAAGCCTACCTCTAGACTTATGAATTACGATACTCTCCCAAGCGTCGAGCATCTGCATCTTGTTAACGCTACAAACTAACTTAATATTATCACTTATTCTATGGTCATTGTGTAAAGCATGTAGGGCAACACTGGATTTCTCAGTTCTGCCATATTTAAGGTGGGCTAAGTGCTCCTTAAATCTGGTGCTGATAGACCTTCGTGTTTGACCTACATACTTTAGATCACAATTTTGACAATTGATTTCGTATATACCAGATTTTTCGCTATTCCCTACTTTATCTTTCGGGTTGCCTAAAAGGTTTTTCAGTTTGTTTTCTGATCTGAAAACTGTCCTTAAATTTTGATGGGCAAAAAACCTTGTCAAACCTCTTGTCAAGTGAGGTTCAAAAGGTAGTGCGACAAATTTTAAGTCCTGTTTTTGTTCTTCGAAGCGAAAAGTCGTGGCGTTTAACACTTGTTGTTTGAATTTTAACTTCCTAATGATGTTGTCTATTATGATAGGTTCGAACCCGTTACATCTCGCTATGTCTTTGATTGTTTTGAGTTCTTTCTGATATCTTTCCTTGTTTAAAGGAAAATTCAGAAGACGATGTGCCAAAAAATGGAAACTTGCCATCTTGTGTTGTGCACAATGATGGGAGTCTGCCGAGATATAGCGGTATGTGCCAGATTCTTTCCTATAAACGTCAAATTCTAACTTATTATTATTTCTAATCACTAGAGTGTCTAGAAAAGGGAGTTTTTTCTCTTCTTCAACTTCGTGAGTGAATTTAATACTCGGAAAAATTGAGTTTAATTTTGAAATGAAGTCCTCTAAACTGGACTGACTAGGATCGAAAACAGCAAAAATGTCATCCACATATCTAAACCAAACCCTCGGAAAATACTGGCCAGACTCGGCTTGCAACTCCGTCTCGAGGACGCTCATGAATAATTCTGCCAAGAATGGGGAAAGGGGGTTCCCCATGGCAGTACCATCCTTTTGCTCAAAAAAGCAACCATTGATCTGGAAGCAGTTTTGCCTCATGCAGAGTTCTGCAAGTCGAATATACTCGTCAACGACCTCTCGCGAGAGATCGTTAGACTCAAGTAAGTTCCTTAAGTAGTCGAGTGTTTGTGGGACAGGAACACTCGGAAAAAGAGAACTAACATCGAAAGAAACCAGTATTTCATCTGTTTTTAACTCTACATGTTTAATTTTGTTGATAAACTCCAACGAGTTCTTGACCGAGAAACTGGGTTGTTTAACAGATAAATTACTAAATTCTTTGACCAACCATTTTGACAGCAAATAAGTTGGTGAACCTATTGCTGAAACGATTGGTCTTACACTTTTCCCAGGTTTGTGGATTTTTGGTAGGCAATACAATTTTGGGACAGTTGGATTGGATACGTGTAACCTTCTCCTAACGTCTTTGGTAATAAGGTTGCCGCATTTATCTAATGTTTTTCTCACATCAGACACCATTTTATTGAGGGGATTCTTTCCCATTTTGACGTAAGGACCATTGCTAATTAAGTCATCGACTCTTTCGAAATAATCCTTTTTGTCCAAAATGACAACCTTATTACCTTTGTCTGCCTTTACATAAAAACAATCTTTCGAGCGTAATTGTTTAATAGTTTCCTTTTCTGCTTGATTAATTTTGTAAAACTTATTGTTTCTGATGTTTTTCGAAATTTGTTGTTTGCATGCCTCTCTTATGAAATTCTTAGACGGTTCGCTCAAGTGTCGAATGGAAGATTCAACACTTGCAACTACGTTCGTCAAAGAATTTCCAGACGATGGCAGTGCAAAGTTAAGTCCTTTGTTTAACAGACTCAACTCTTTACTAGTAAACGATTCGCTCGATTGATTTTCGACAATGTTTATGGATTCTAGAGATTGTTGTTTCTTCACTCTTGGACAGAGTTTATCTAGTTTTTTGTTAAGTACATCTACTTTTTTCTGAAATTTGGCTAGCAGTGTAAATCAAGTGTTTCGGTGTAGTGGGGTGTTTCTAGTGATAGTGCATTTTTCCACCGAAGTTGTCCAGTGTTTCCATAGTGAAAAATGGCTTCCCGGCCACAGGACCTCAACCGTTATCATAAGGTTAGTTGTAAAATTAGGTTAATAGGCGCTGATATTCATTTCCTAAAATCCTGCAAAAAACGGAGAGTTTTTCCAAATTTCATCACCGTGAAAATTCCCAGTAACTGCAAGGTCTCCGAAAAAGTTTCTCGGTTTGCTAAAGAGAAATGGCTGGATTTGGAAATTGATAGACAGTACGCAAAACGAAGTATGCTTGAACTACAAGCATACGAGTTGTTTAAGAAACTTACTTATAAGTTAGATGAACTAGATTTTGTAAAATGGTGTGAATTCCAGAGAAAAATGTTTGTTTCTATTAACGCCAAATTTCAGAAAAAAGTAGATGTACTTAACAAAAAACTAGATAAACTCTGTCCAAGAGTGAAGAAACAACAATCTCTAGAATCCATAAACATTGTCGAAAATCAATCGAGCGAATCGTTTACTAGTAAAGAGTTGAGTCTGTTAAACAAAGGACTTAACTTTGCACTGCCATCGTCTGGAAATTCTTTGACGAACGTAGTTGCAAGTGTTGAATCTTCCATTCGACACTTGAGCGAACCGTCTAAGAATTTCATAAGAGAGGCATGCAAACAACAAATTTCGAAAAACATCAGAAACAATAAGTTTTACAAAATTAATCAAGCAGAAAAGGAAACTATTAAACAATTACGCTCGAAAGATTGTTTTTATGTAAAGGCAGACAAAGGTAATAAGGTTGTCATTTTGGACAAAAAGGATTATTTCGAAAGAGTCGATGACTTAATTAGCAATGGTCCTTACGTCAAAATGGGAAAGAATCCCCTCAATAAAATGGTGTCTGATGTGAGAAAAACATTAGATAAATGCGGCAACCTTATTACCAAAGACGTTAGGAGAAGGTTACACGTATCCAATCCAACTGTCCCAAAATTGTATTGCCTACCAAAAATCCACAAACCTGGGAAAAGTGTAAGACCAATCGTTTCAGCAATAGGTTCACCAACTTATTTGCTGTCAAAATGGTTGGTCAAAGAATTTAGTAATTTATCTGTTAAACAACCCAGTTTCTCGGTCAAGAACTCGTTGGAGTTTATCAACAAAATTAAACATGTAGAGTTAAAAACAGATGAAATACTGGTTTCTTTCGATGTTAGTTCTCTTTTTCCGAGTGTTCCTGTCCCACAAACACTCGACTACTTAAGGAACTTACTTGAGTCTAACGATCTCTCGCGAGAGGTCGTTGACGAGTATATTCGACTTGCAGAACTCTGCATGAGGCAAAACTGCTTCCAGATCAATGGTTGCTTTTTTGAGCAAAAGGATGGTACTGCCATGGGGAACCCCCTTTCCCCATTCTTGGCAGAATTATTCATGAGCGTCCTCGAGACGGAGTTGCAAGCCGAGTCTGGCCAGTATTTTCCGAGGGTTTGGTTTAGATATGTGGATGACATTTTTGCTGTTTTCGATCCTAGTCAGTCCAGTTTAGAGGACTTCATTTCAAAATTAAACTCAATTTTTCCGAGTATTAAATTCACTCACGAAGTTGAAGAAGAGAAAAAACTCCCTTTTCTAGACACTCTAGTGATTAGAAATAATAATAAGTTAGAATTTGACGTTTATAGGAAAGAATCTGGCACATACCGCTATATCTCGGCAGACTCCCATCATTGTGCACAACACAAGATGGCAAGTTTCCATTTTTTGGCACATCGTCTTCTGAATTTTCCTTTAAACAAGGAAAGATATCAGAAAGAACTCAAAACAATCAAAGACATAGCGAGATGTAACGGGTTCGAACCTATCATAATAGACAACATCATTAGGAAGTTAAAATTCAAACAACAAGTGTTAAACGCCACGACTTTTCGCTTCGAAGAACAAAAACAGGACTTAAAATTTGTCGCACTACCTTTTGAACCTCACTTGACAAGAGGTTTGACAAGGTTTTTTGCCCATCAAAATTTAAGGACAGTTTTCAGATCAGAAAACAAACTGAAAAACCTTTTAGGCAACCCGAAAGATAAAGTAGGGAATAGCGAAAAATCTGGTATATACGAAATCAATTGTCAAAATTGTGATCTAAAGTATGTAGGTCAAACACGAAGGTCTATCAGCACCAGATTTAAGGAGCACTTAGCCCACCTTAAATATGGCAGAACTGAGAAATCCAGTGTTGCCCTACATGCTTTACACAATGACCATAGAATAAGTGATAATATTAAGTTAGTTTGTAGCGTTAACAAGATGCAGATGCTCGACGCTTGGGAGAGTATCGTAATTCATAAGTCTAGAGGTTGGCTTATGAACGCTGATACAGGCCCGATCGCATATTCATCTTTGTTTACGCTACTTTAAGTAGGACTTGTTGTATTTATACGTGTTCACCCTTACGTGACCATTTCTCGACCTGTGATTGGTCTACCGAGATCAGGCGAGGGGCGGAGCTACGCGGGTGGGCCTATAAATATTTCAGTTTCTAGACAGGCAGGTTGTTTTAGCTTCGGCTTTGATAATGAGCACATTGTGTTCGAAACGCGTCAGCAGTGTAAATCAAGTGTTTCGGTGTAGTGGGGTGTTTCTAGTGATAGTGCATTTTTCCACCGAAGTTGTCCAGTGTTTCCATAGTCGCTATAACTAGGCCGATAGAAACTTAGAGCTAGCAGAACATTGTTTTGTAGGATACAATTAAGTATGTCTATAATAATTTAAAAATATTTAAGTACTAACACTTTCGACTACCTACTGATTTAAATGTAAAACCAATTTACTATATTTATGGCGTATGTAGTCTGATCTTGTTGATAAAACATTTGCCTCGTGAAACAAGCGTACGTTTAAATATAAATCAATAATTAGCTTACACAACTGGGTCTTATGATTGTCAAAAATGTCTTGGCACAACAAATGCTCATTCATTTTTTGACAATCAAAAGGCAAATATAATGCTGCAAAAATTTTACTTGCTATGTTATTTTTAATATTTTTATCACCCAACTTATTTGAAAAAGATTTAATAAATCTTTCAGACAGTTTGCATATTTTTATAACATCATCAGATGGTGGGACAAGTGGTCCCCTATTTTTAATGTCTGTCAGCAAAGGGATGCGTGAGCCTTGGAGCTGTTCCTTGCAAATGGCACAATTAATTTTTTTCATAACTTTATTTGCTATGTAACCTGCAATATATTCCACAACATTATCGACATAGGGAGACAGTTCGAAAAATGTTGAAATGTAATCATGCGAAAAGTCCAAATGAACAGTAAATAAAGCATCATGATTTAATAAAGGATTTTTAAAATTTTTATGCTTGGAGGTAGCATGAAGTATCTCGACGCCATCAAATAAGCAGTTACCACTCTCAACTTCTTTAAGTTCATGCCGAACCAACAACCTCTTATAAGCAGTCTTAAACTGGAGGGCATTTGGGTTGTTATTGAAACCGCCACGACTTCGGATTACTCCAAAAAATGTTTCCAAATAGTCTTGCGACAACTTGTAAGTTAAGAGGTATATGTGCCCTAACATCTTCAGTTGATCAAATAGGCCAAACATGTTTCTTAAGCCAATAATGAACCCAAGAAATCCAGTCTTCCTATTTGACTTAAGAATTGGTTTCCCACTTTGATCAACTAAACCATTTATGTATTCCTCAAAACTTTTGGCATAGACTTTCATTTGGTCATAATTGTCCTCTGTCAGTGGGGTATCAAACTGCCTTTTGGAGAATTTGTTTTTACAATTTAACATATCTGCCATATTGTTAAATTGCAAACAGAAATTTGCTGTTGGTAAGCAGCCTGAAAAATCCCGTTGGGCTTGTTCGTCCTGAAGTTGATTTAAAAAAAGTAATGAATTCGAAACACTTTCACTCAGGACTTGCATGGCCAACTTTACATTCATTTTATTGTCTTGATAATTAATATGTTTTTTGGTTAATTTGTTTGCTGCCTTTAAACCTTCTCTAGTCTGCCAATCTTGTAATTTTACAATATATGCCCAATCAATGATTTCATGACTCTTGGTGCCAAGTATCTTTTTGTCACCCAAAGTATTTCTGATCAATTTGACCATGTGGCAAAGATCCAAGAAAACAAAACATTTTTCGCCAGTAACTGGGTTGTCAAACTCAGGCTTGAATGCAGGCGTGCCATAGTCAAAATTTGCGCCCAGATTGGTGCACATTGATAAATTTGTAGGAGCACCATCAAAAGTTATGGAATATGTTTTGACGTTGACTTCATGCAACAGCTGAAAGAGCATTGTTAACAAATTTGCTCTTTCAGAGCCAGTTAATGAGCGAACTAAAAAATATCCCAATGGTACCTTCCAACTTCCATTGAGGGATACTGCCATGAAGACAAGCGCATTTTTGGCTGTAATTATATTATCATTGTCCTGCTTATTATCTAATGCAGTTCCCAAATCAATACCACCATGAAATGTTTCTTTATCAAATAAAATGCAGCAGAGAAGCGGCTGGAACCTCCCCAACGCATGGGTCTTTGATTTCCGTGACTTATTGTGTTTAAGATTTTAAAGTTGATATGCCTAAATGGCACTTCCCGTGGACCAATTGCTCCCAAAAGCCTTTCAGCTCTTCAATGGGTTACCTAACCTCCATGTACCAAATTTCGGACAAATTGATCCAGTAGTTTGGGCTATAACGTGGTTTCAGTGTTATTACAAAATTTCGATTTTTCTACCCGAAGGGTACTAAATGCGAATAAATTTTATCTCATTTAAAACCAGAATTTGAAGACCTTTCTGATGATAACAATAAATCTTTCAAAAAGTTGTTTTTGATGGGTGAATGAGAGAATAATTTTAAGTTTCGAAATTGGTGTGCCAAAACGGCACTTTCCGTGGGTCGATTGAATCCAAAATTTGTTCAGCTCTTCGACGTGTAATACAATCCCCATGTGCAAAATTTCAGCCAAATCGGTTGAGGGGCTTGGGCTGTACCGCGATTTTAAAGTCCGATAAAAATCAATTTTTTTTAAATTGTTGGTCAAAAGGGCACTAAGAATGAATACATTTTTAGATGCAGAATTTGAACGTCTTTCTTATGGTGACGTGAAAAATGGGGGTTTGCATTTAAAATTTAAAAGTTGATGTGCCAAAATGGCACTTCTGGTTGCACGATTGGCTCCAAAAGCTTTTCAGATCTAAGTTGGGTTTTCACATGCACACGTACCAAATTTCAGCCAAATCGGTCGAGTAGTTTGGGCTGTGGCGTGTTTACGAACGTACGTACGTACGTACGTACGTACGTACGCACGAACGTACGTTCATACATACAGACACATTTTAAAAACCACTTTTTTGGGTTCCTGAGACCTCAAAACGTATAGATCCGGTCTTATCTCGAATTCGAAAATTTTAGTGATTGCAGTAACCTCCCTTTTTTTTAAATGGTGAAGTGGGGTGGGGAGGTTAAAATGAGCTGCTTCCTAATAGACATTTCATCAACCACAATATTGACAATATTTTCCTTGTTCTCAGATGACCGCAGGGCCATAGCTTGAAATGCTTCTTTGGTAAATCCTGGGGCACCATCAACAACTCGGTACCAGTCTCGTAATGTAGCTGGATGGGGTAATAGTTTGCTCCAAGTTTTTCTGAGAAAACTGTATGCTCTTGGTGAATAGAAATGCAGTGTCAAAGCAAAAGATCTTATTTCTGGAGAATACCGTCCTTTCCCTTTTATCTTCCTGGACACCAGTTGTTTCATATTTTCTGGCAAAATGTTCTAAAAAAAATTTGGATTTTTATTTAAAATGAGCTAAACTTTTTCCCCAAGATCTATACTAATGAATATGTTACACTAATAAGAAATTAAAAACCGTGTTATATTAATAAAATTATTAAAAAAAATAAATAGTTAAAATTAATTAATTAATTAATTAATTAAAAATCAGCTAAAATGTACCATTAAGGTATCTCCTGCATCTTCTGAAATAATACCACGTTCACGCATATGCCCAACTAGATCTTTTAATGACTGGATTCGCTTCTGTAGTTTTCTAGTTTTATTCTGTAAAGCCTTTATCTTCTTTGCTTGGAGCTTATGAGTTGTCTTCACCATTGAAATTACTCTGCGAGCTCTTCTAGGTGTACCCACATCAGGTGTTACAATTTCTGAAATGTAACGGGGCTCGTATGACGCTCTTTTTCGTTTTGGAGTACTAAATTCTTCATGAGCAATGCCTAGAATCACATTAATTTATTTGAATTTTAAAATATACAAAATCTTTAAAACTTACTGCTGCTTAAGGTGCGGTTTCGTTCAGGCTGCTGACGGTCGCGTCTGGAAGTCGCTGCCAGACGCGCACCACTGCTTATACGTAACAACGTGTATGCGGTTTCGTAGAAGCTGCTGAAAATTCGGACGCGACCGTCGGAAGCGCGCGTCCGCGTCTCGACTGCTACAGTGGGCAGTCTAGACGCGGACGCGCTGTCACATTTTCAAAAAAATGGCGCCTAAATTCAGTAAATTCGGGCAATATTGGAGACTTCACAGCATTGGTGCTCATTTTCTTTAGATCGCCTTGAATTATGTTCAATACGAAATAAAACTGCTCTTTATTTAATCTAAAGAACTCTCAAAATTTTTCTTCATTGAATAATTTGTTCACCTTCTGTCTTTCGGTCAACAGATAGTTTACCATAAAAACGTCTTCTTCTTCTTCATCTTCTATTAAAAGAGCTGCGACAATTTCCGAGTTAATTTTTCTGGTACAATCTTTGTGGATACCGTCAATAAAATCAGCTGATCGCTGTCGGACGCACTTGCCAAACGCGTCAACGAAACCATAACAATGCCGCGTTCGGCGGTCGCGTCGGGCGGCGACTTCCAGACGCGACCGTCAGCAGCCTGAACGAAACCGTACCTTTAGAGGTGAACCTGGTAATGTAGATGGGGTTTCATCTATATTACTTTCAACATTTCTGATGGTTTCACCTTGTATTGAATATTGTGCAGAAGCTGCCATTTCTTGTTCAGGAATGTTGCATTCTTCATCGGCAATGCCTAAAATCATTTTCATTTAAAATTCTAAAAATGACAGAATCTTTTAAACTTACTGGTTTCTGGAACTGAAGCTGTCGATGTAGATGGTATTTGCGTATCAACATTAATTTTATGACCCTTTTTGGTTTCAATTGGCAGTGAACTTTGTAGTGGAAACTTTATTGGAACTGCTCCTACTTTGAGTCTGTAATATTTTGTTTCACTGGAGCCTCCTCTCTGTACAATTTTTTTAAAATCACTAGCAACAAAATGTAACGAACAAAGTGCAATGTGTGTTACATCATCCTCCTCATCTAATCCGCAGACCTTTTTCCATGCATTGCATATCGGTATGTTTTTGGGAAACCTAATAATTAAAAAATTACTTGCAACACAGCCCAAACACAAGCAGACACAAGTCAAATGAACTTTGTTTATAATACTTACATGTACATGGAGCGTTTTTCAACTTTTGCTCCACGTTTGTTTGGGTTATGGCCACATAAAAAACAAACGCGAACCATAATTTGATATTGTTTCTGAGAATGTTTCAACCACGGGTTTCAACTAACCTCGTGCTAACCTCTAAACACAACACGTGCACAACACAATCCAAATACGTCTATAACACAAATTGACAATTGACAAAACACAGGAAGACGCGGACTTGCAACCAATTGCAGCTCAATTTAAACGCATGCTCATTAACTCGAAGGTGTTTCTAGAAAGAGTTAGGGATATATGTGTGGCTCGTTCTCATTTCTCCCCAACATCTCACTCTACCCGCGGTATATTAGTGTAACGTATTTGGCACTGTCGATTAGTGTCGTCTCAGGAACCCAGAAAAGTAGTTTTTAAAATCTGTCTGTACGTACGTACGTGCGTTTGTAAACGCTCTACAGCCCAAACTACTGGAGCGATTTGGCTGAAATTTGGTACATAGGCATCTCATAGCCTAACTTAGATCTGAAAGGCTTTTGGAGCCAATCGTGCAACCGGAAATGCCATTTTGGCCCCCATTTTTCAAGTCACCATTTTGACCAAAAATCTAAAAAAAATTGATTTTTATCGGACTGTAAAATCACGGTACAGCCCAAGCCCCTCAACCGATTTGTCTGAAATTTTGCACATGGGGATTGTATTACACGGAAAGTGCCGTTTTGGCACACCAATTTCCAAATTTAAAATATTTTTTTTTTAAATGCAATATTGTTTTTCTATCACTACTAAGCTCGGAGTAGATTTTAAAGATCACTAAGGGTCGTTTTTTTCATCTCTAGTTAAATTTAGCTACTACTAGACGTCCATTGTCATAGAGGGCTGAAAATGTTGACCTATCGCAAAACCTTAAATAAACTTTTTTCTTAGAATAGTAAAAGGCAAGCTTTTGGCGACTATTGCAAAACGAAATTCCAAAATTCGTTTTTTTCGGCCCACGCTGATTGCTTATCTTCTAAAGGGTATCCGGAAATTAGAGGATAATATCTTAAGGGCGTAATCTACGAACAAAAAAACGAAGAAAAGTTTTAATAAAAAAGATAACACCGTGAGATTGGGCATTTTAGTAAGTCTTTAATGTTGAATTCATTACTGTGGAGAAAATTTTAAAATTTCAATCATAAGCTTAGGACTAACTTCGCTCAAACATTTTTGTAAATAGCTTTTTCTCAAATCTGACACCAGGATCTAAACATATGAAGTTTTTTACGTAAAAATGACGCTCTTGTTTGATATTTTTGGGACCTCTACTCTTCGTTACTTATGTCAATGATCTACCAAATCTAATCGAGAATATCATCCTATACGCTGATGACACGACCTTGTTAAACCACCACACAGATTTAGACAACCTGAACCAACTGACAGCGGGTACACAGTCGACGGCCCGCGAGTGGTTTGCGGCCAATAGGCTGGTATTAAACGAGACAAAAACATCCACAATGACTTTCACGCTCAGAAATATACCTCATCTTAATGAAACTACCAGCGCTGTGAAGTTTCTTGGCCTATACCTGGATCCTTCTTTAAAGTGGGAAGCTCATACTAATCATGTTTGTGAGACCTTAAGTAAAAATATTTTCGTCCTGCGTTCACTAGCTAATGCAGTATCCCCTGAAGTACTGCGATCAGTTTATTTTGCAACTTGTCACTCGACTGCGTCGTACGGTGTCCTGATTTGGGGACATGGTGCAGGTTCCTGCAGGGTTTTCGCCCTGCAGAGGCGTGCAGTAAGAATTCTGGGTGACCGGAGTTACAGGGAGGATTGCAAGCATGCCTTCGTTCAACAAAAAATCTTAACCTTGCCTTGTGTATTTATACTCGAGAATATGCTATACCTAAAAAAACATGCTGACAATTACTCACAAAGTCTGGACTTTCACTGTTATGAGACTAGAAAAAAGGAACATTTAACAATTCCTTATTTTAGACTTAAGAAGTCGCAGAACGGGCCCAACTACTTTGCAATTAAATTCTTTAATAAAGCACCTGACCACATCAGATCTCTGCCATTTAATCAATTTAAAGAAAAAATAAAAAGCTATCTATGTGAGAAGGCCTATTATACGGTGGGGGAGTTTTTAGAGGATCAAGATGTTACCTAAAAACTTTCTGTTGTCAATACATTTTTAACTGTAAATGTATCTTTGTTTGTTTGTTGTATACGTTATGTTTTTTACTGTTTTATCATTATCAAATCTGACAATTCCTGATGCCACCTTATTTGTAGCCTTGGAAGTAAATATATATTATTATTATTATTATTATTATTATATCGCTAAGACGCACCGCACCGTTTTCGAATAAATTGACCCTAGTCGTTTTAGAGCGCGAAAATCTGTCTCAGAAGATTTTAGTTTATTTACCAAATTATCAAAAACGAGTTCAGGGTCTGATTCCTTGCGTGATTTTAGGAAAAAAAGTTCATATGGACATATGGCGGAAAATGCTTCCTATGGGACCTATGTGGTCCTGGAAAGCTGACGTTTTTCAGTAGCCCATACCTTCCATAGGAAGCGTTTTCCGCCATATGTCCATACGAACTTTTCTTCCTACAATAACACAAGGAATCAACCCCTGAATTCATTTTTGATAATTTGGTAAATAATTAAATAAAATCTGTGACAAATTTTCGTGCTCTAAAACCACTAGGGTCAATTTATTCGAAAACGGTGCGCCTTAGCAATTTCGAGCAAGAGCACCATGTTTACGTACAAAACTTCAATCATTCTGATTCTGATACTAAATTTGAGAAAAAAAACCTTATAAAAATTATTTGAGCAAATTTAGTCCTAAGCCCCCCTGTACGGGACGCTTATGATCGAAACTTTACAATTTTTACCACTTTCAAAGTGACCCCTTTAAGGGGCCTTAGCTCCCTTAAGAGGCATTTTTCGAACCACGTTCATTAAAACTTTGCTCCGTATATACAGGGTGAGTCAACAAGGTTACGGCGGTCCATAACTTCTGAACCCTTCCAGATAGGAAATCAATTCAAACGCCATTATGTACAACACCGCCAATTCTACATCCTAAAAATACTTTCAACTATACAGGCTGTCCCAAAACACTTGCAATGCATGGCAACTTCATTTTTTTAAATGGAACACCACCATTTTGATGACATATTCTGGATCACCTATAACATAGCTTTACATCGACATAAGACATTCCATGTTTTAAGGCTCTGTTCTAAAGTAATTAATTCTTTTTGAAAAATTTCGACCATTGCGGGTGCTTCTTAAAAAAAATCCTGAGAACTCAATTTTGTATCTAGAGAGCTGAGATTCGGTACGAACATGAAGGAAGGTCCATTCTATCTATCTAACATGATAACTATCATTATCACTATACAGGGTGTCAAAAATTCTGTGTCAAGTTTGGAAAATTTCAAATATGCAAAACTCCAATTTTTCAAATGGCACCCCCTGCTATTATTGTGCCATGGGGTTGGGATGTTGAATTACTTTATTTTTTATTAAGTATGTCCTATACCTAAAGTCAATACTTCAAAAGATATTCTTTGTCTTAATTATTTTATTGAAGATTATTACGATCTCAATTAAAGAATGCCATGGATTGTATGACAGTTACGATTAACCTTGTTTATTTACATAGTTACCAGACAGTTTGTCACATTTATTGACATACACAACCAGAAAGAATTCATTGACATGGTTTATTGCTTATGGTTGAAATTCATTGTGTATGTCAATAAATGTGACAAACTGTCTGGTAACTATGTAAATAAACAATGTTAATCATAACTGTCATACAGTCCATGGCATGCTTTAATTGAGATCGTAATAATCTTCAATAAAATAAATAAGACAAAGAATATCTTTTGAAGTATTGACTTTAGGTATAGGACATACTTAATAAAAAATAAAGTACTTCAACAGCCGAACCCCATGGCACAATAATAGCAGGGGGTGCCATTTGAAAAAATGGAGTTTTGCATATTTGAAATTTTCCAAACTTGACACAGAATTTTTAACACCCTGTACCTATAGTGATCATGATAGTTATCATGTCAGATAGCTTGAATAGACCTTCCTTTATACTCGTACCGAACCTCAGCTCTCTAGATACAAAATTGAGTTCTCAGGAATTTTTTTAAGAAGCACCCGCAATAGTCGAAATTTTTCAAAAAGAATTAATTACTTGAGAACAGAGCCTTAAACCATCGAATGTCTTATGTCGATGTAAAGCTATGTTATAGGTGATCCAGAATATGGCATCAAAATGGTGGTGTTCCATTTAAAAAAATCAAGTTGCCATGCGTTGCAAGTGTTTTGGGACAGCCTGTATAGTTGAAAGTATTTTTAGGAAGTAGAATTGGCGGTGTTGTACATAATGGCGTTTGAATTGATTCCCTATCTGGAAGGGTTCAGAAGTTATGGACCGCCGTCGCCTTGTTGACTCACCCTGTAGTTAGGTGTCTGTACCATGTATAGCCACTTCCTACAAGGTTTCGTTCTTAGAGGACCTTCTATTTCCACATTATTTGATTGAGATCACTATTGCGATAAATAGATGGGTATAAATTACAATACTTCAAGTAAATATTAATTATTCAAAATGTTTTCGCTACGACGAAGACTGTTTTAGGTGACTGGTGGTGCACTATTTAATTGTATTCACTAATTTGAATTATAACAATTTATTTATTCGTGTAAAAAATACAGCGACATCCCTGCTTGCTAGAGGGGTGCTTAATAATAACTCTCGTCTCCCAAGGCAACCGATCACTCCTCATGATCTGAGAGATTCAAATTCTTGGCGCGAACACAAAATTTGAGAATGAAACCTTTAATTATGTAAGAAAAATTTAACATTCGTCTTTAAAGAGACTACAATTTACGGACAAAACACCCCGGGAGTTTAGAGAAACTGGAGCACCTATTATTTCGAGTATATGCTCCTTGGAATACCAAATAATATCATTTTTTACAACGTATCTATTAACTTGGATTTTCGCCAAACTGTTATGATTGTTATTTGTTATGGTAGCACAAGGTCCGCTTCCCTCATCTTCCGTAAAAGAATCAGACGATTCCAATGCTGTGCTTTCTGTTTTGTTTTTGGACATCGTCCTTTTCTTGCTTTTGGTTCTTTTTTTTTGGTGGGTTCTTTGTTTTTGGACATGTTCTTTTTTCGAGCTTCTTTTGCTATCTGATTCTTTTTTTTTCAGCTGCCTTTCTTTTATTATTTTCTTCCTTGATCCGTTTTCTTTCTTTTTTCTGCTCTTCCTCTTCGGCGGCTTTTTCACGGTAAGTTATCTGTTTTTCGCTTTGTCTTTGAAGGTTTTGGATTAGGATACTGCAGCACATCTTGAGGAACATTTGCAATAGTCTGAGAATTATTCGATACCTTCGTGTTTGAAGTAAGAATCCCCCAAAATTACATTCACACCTCACGTAGGTAGGTACAAAGTGAATGGCTAAAATTGGTACAATGCATGCCCCATTTATAGCCACTATATGGCTATAAACGGAAACCATACAGATTATTGTTCCATTATTATATACTTAGCCATATGCTTAATTTAACTGTCCACTCTGATGAAAACCCAATTTCAAGTGATCTAAGCTGAAGCAAATACCTTTCTTAGGTTCAGAGTATGTCGAGGAGTATGTGGTTCATGTCAATAGATCTACAGTACTTGAATATAATGGCTTAGACTTACCAGTAGCTCCTTAACAAAAAGACTAATAAACCACTTGTTGGATGTTACCCGCCAACACGAGATTGCTTATTTTCCTTTCTAGACACAAATGGCGCAAGCGCAGTACTTCAACCTGGCTTTACTTCATACTGTGGTGGACTTTGCTTACTTTTAAGGACTTTAAGCACTATAAATCTAGTCATGTAGAGGCAGAGTCTGTAAAATATCGTTGGTGTTATGCATTGTTCATTTGCATTATTTCTTTATTAATTTCTTTAATTTGCGGAGCAGGTATGGAGTCAAAGATAGCTGCGCTTAGACTGACTTTATTTAACGCTGCTCTTCCCAGTTCCCCTAGGATGTATGATTGGTTGCATACATCCTAACATCCCCCTTTACAAGTTTAAACGACTGGGTATTTTAACAGTTCTACCCGACTTAGTTGCTACGTGCTGAGAACTAACACTAGTTTGTTTCTTACATTCTACATTTTGATTGGTCACTTCACCAGTGTTTTCTTCAGCGTCACTTTCACTGTTGGCGTCTAAGAAATCACCTCCGCTTTCAATGCTGTCATTTAGATCTACATGTGCATTTTGATTTGTCTGGTTATCCAAGTTCTTCAATTGTTCTACTAGGATATGATCAAACAATGCATCATTTTCAGAAGAAGGTGACTCTTCAATTTGTACATCAACCTTTGTTGGATTCAAATACACTCTGTTTCTTATAAGAGAAGAGCCATCTTCTTTTACAATTCTGTATGTCCTGTCCCTAATTTTTTTATCAATAATTCCAAACTTCCAAGGAGTTTTTGGGCGTTCTTGATATTTTATTTTATCCCCCTTTTTTAATTGAGTATATGGTCCCGACTTTTTTCCTTTGTTGTCATAATATAATTTAGAAGAAGATTGAGATTGGTTGAGTTTATGATTATAAGATTCCTTATCAATTAATTTTGGTTCTAAAGCTTGGTTGTGAGTTGGTAAATTATCTCTTAGAGAACGAGACATAAGTATTTGCGATGGCGTAAAACTGTCAAGAACAGGTGTGTTTCTGTAAATTAACATGGCCATGTATATGTCTTCCTTATTTTCCGTGCACTTTTTGATAATTTTCTTGACGGTTTGTATAGATCTCTCAGCTAAGCCATTAGATTGTTGATGATACGGTGAAACAGTAACATGAGTAAAATTCCATTCTGAAGCGAAATTTTTAAAATCTACGGACGAGAATTGCGGCCCCCCATCTGAAACTACTTGTACAGGAATGCCGTGTCTCGAGAAAATGCCTTTTAATTTAGTTATTATTTAGTTAGATGTTAAATTATGCAATTCCTCAATTTCAATAAATTTCGAATAGTAGTCAACTACAAGCAAAAATTTTCTATTATAAATTTCATATAGGTCAATACCAACCTTATTCCAAGGAATTCTAGGAATGGTATGATTAACCATGGGTTCTGGAGCATTTGACTTGGAATATTTTTGGCATGTTCTACACATGTTTACGACAGTTTCAATATCAGCATTCATGTTGGGCCAATATATAGAGGAGTTTGCCCTAGCGGTGCATTTTCTTATACCAAGATGACCAGAGTGAATTTTCTCTAAAATTAAAGGTCTCATGCTCAAAGGGATGATGATTTTGCTGCCTTTATAAATTAAATTGTTGCCCTCTGTAATATCATGTCTGAGGTTATAATACGGTTTTAAGTTAGGATTGATTTTTTGAGTGCAGTTAGGCCAACCTTCCCTGGAAAACTTGCGAATTAAATTCATCTCCTCATCTTGCTCGGTGGCCTTGATGAGGTCATCTAATCTTTCGTGTGTTATTTGTAGATTATTTTCAATTAGACAAACTTGACCTTCTAAATCTAAATTGTCCTCGTAAGGAATATTTAAATTAGCGCCGGAGAGACCGTCAGCTATGATTAAGTCTTTACCTGGTTTGTATACTAAATTAATATCGTATTTCTGAAGGGAAAGCAACATTCTTTGCAATCTAGGAGAACATGAATTTAATGGCTTATTGAAAATAGAAATAAGTGGCTTATGATCGGTTTCCACTGTGAAAGTTCGGCCATAAACAAACTGGTGAAACTTTACCACCCCAAAATTTATCGCGAGTAACTCCTTTTCAATCTGCGCATATCTGGTTTGACACTCCGTCATAGCCCTAGAAGCGTAAAAACATGGTTTATCTTCCTGCATTAGTACCGCGCCTAATGCAAAATTGGATGCATCCACAGACAAAACTATATCTTTGTTATTATCAAAATAATTTAATTTAGCACTGTTGCTTATGATTTCTTTTAATTTATTAAACGCATCGTCTTGTTCCTGGTTCCATTGAAAAACTGTATCTGATTTAATTACATCCCTGAGGGGCTTAGTGTGGTCTGATAAATTTTTGACAAACTTGCCCACATAAGTAACAATGCCTAAAAATCGTTGAACACACTTTTTGTCCTGTGGGGGTGGCATTTTAAGAATGGCCTCCGTTTTTTCCTCATCAACAGAGACCCCTGAATTGCAAAAGTTATGACCTAAGTATTTAATTTCCTCAAGTCTGAATTTACATTTATTTTTATTAAATTTGATATTATGTGATTTGGCTAGCGCGAACACCTTTTCTAACCTAGTGTCGTGTTCATCTTTAGTAGTTCCCCAAATTAAAATGTCATCTATATAACAATGAACACCTTCTACATTAAAAATTTCTGAGAAACGTTTTTGGAAAACTTCGCTAGCCGACTTTATTCCGTATGGCATCCTGAGAAATCTAAACCTCCCATAGGGAGTACCGAAAGTGCATAAATTACTGCTCTCCTCGTCTAAAGGAACATGCAAAAACCCACTTGTAGCGTCTAATAACGAGAAGTACTTGGCCCCCTTCACTTTAGAAATAATTTCGTCTATTGTAGGTAGTTTGAAGTGTTGACGTTTTATGGCCCTATTTAGATCTCGAGGGTCTAAGCAAATTCTTAAGGATTCATCCGGTTTTCTCACAATCACAAACGAGTTCACCCAATCTGTACTTTCCTCGACCTTCTCAATTATATTATTATCAACCAACTCTGATATAGCTTGTTTAAATTTACTCTCCAAGGCAAAAGGTACTTTTCTTACTGGATGAATAATAGGGGCTATTTTCGGGTCAATTTCGATATGATATGGTTTGCTAATTTTGCCAATTCCTTTGAAAAGGCCACTGAATTTAACAATTAGATTTTTTAACTCTCGGTCATGGTCAATACACTGAGAGAACAAATCGTTTCACGTTAAGTAAATTAGTTAACAGTTAGCTAATCTGTAGATTGGATATGGCGAATCAAATATTAGCGAAATGTTAGCGACTTATTAGTTTATTTATTTGTAGCGAACTTATTTTATATGAAGCTATCGCAGCATAAATAATAGGAACTGCTAGTTTCCCCTAAACATATTCTGACTATACAGCAGGCTTTGTTAGTTAATATTAAAAGCTCTGAGGTAATATTTAACAAATGACTATTTAACGGTTAGATGAGTTACTTTATAGGCATCTTCCGAACATTTACCTTGCAGTGTTTAGATGCTTAATGTAAGCTTTTGAGTTATCTGTTACATCTAAAGTAAGTAAATGTTAATAAACATCAGTATATTGTTTGTTTACTGTTAAACAAATAATAGGTAATTGTTATCTCCGACACGATTACTATCATCTCAATAGCGGAGGAGTCCTCACGAGGTTTCTGCCCCCCCCCCACAACAGCCCACAATATGATAGCTATTCTTCTTGGGTTTCCGTGGCGAATGGTTGACATAAAGTTTCATCCACCGTTGCCCTGAAGATGTCTTCTACGACGGTAACGAAACGTCGGTTTATATCAACCATTCGACACGGGATCCATCCGGAAACCCAAGAAGAAGAACAAATTCGAAGCCTCCATGTAAGTTGATGATGTTGGCTAATTCGATTTTGTACAACTTGAATGACTAAAATGTTCAACAGGTAAGCCATCATCAAACAGGTATAGGTTACCTAAGACGACAGAACTTGAAGACTTCTGAAAGTTTTCAGAACGTCGCAAGCACAGATAAGCATAAGCTTGTGTTAATCACTAAAATAAATTCAACTTCAAAGCGTACCTGTATTACTCTTGCTGTTATACTCTTTTAGGGGTTGGGCTGATAATCTAAAAAATGGTTTTGGCAAATTGGTTTATTTTTACACAAAAACGAACATATTTTCGCAATTTTTTTTTTTTGCTATAATTTCAACGAGTCTTGCTGATTTTGGCAAAGTGGCAGTTTCTGATTCACCTGGAATAAAATAATTAGTTGCAGCCTATTATTATGAATCCTTACGGGTAACTTCCGTTCAATATAGATGAGTACAGATGATATTCCAGAGGTAACTCTGATGGCACCGACTATCCAAGGTTTTCTTTTCTTATATATATTTGTCAGCGCTCGCCCCTCGTTGCAGTTTGTCAACAGCTCTGCTAGGTCAAATTGAATATCTGAGTCTACGTCCAAGTTTAATCCAACAATTGGCGAATTTGCTCTTGTGGAACTAGTGCTTCCATATGACTCGATCAGAGGAGTTGAGTGGATTATGGAGTGCCTACGACGGACGGTAGCAAAGCAGAGGGTATCTTCCAAGGGCTGAGAATTTCGCTGAGTCAAATCCTCTTGGGGGCTGTATTAGGAGATATTTCGAAATCATCAGAAATTATTCGAAAGAAATCATATATACAGCGAGTGTCTCAACACTACAAGAAAGGGAGATACAAAGAAACACCGCACCAAAGGAATTGAACTACTACTAAGAGGTTACTGAGATTAATATAAATGTACTATTACTATATTGTAAAGAGGAAAAAGAAGATTTTTCATATGGGGAGCCAAAATACGTCTAGCCATCATGTGAAATTTTTATGTCCCACACTGTATATACCGTTATAAAACAATCACGCGGTATCGGAAAAAACATTGACAAATCACACTCAGCCAATGATCAGCGGATCCTATAGCCATTAACAACTGCATCTTGATACAGAGCCATAATATCCTGTTATTTCTTACAGAACTTCATAAAATTCATGCTGTAGGTAACTAACCTTAAATTGCGGTTCACAATCTGTGGTTCCCTGAACTTCCCGAAGTTTCTGCTTCAGTAAAAACCTCCTCCCTACTTTAAGTACCAACGACGCAAGGTCCTCCTCTGGTAGGGCATATGAATCTATGGAGATCCACAGCGTTATCGGCAGGAGCAAGCAATTAGTGCAATTCACCTCTAGCTGAAAAAATTAGCACTTGAACACAAAATTGATGATAATCGGCCTCACATGACATTAATAAAAGTTAGATTAATCTCATCTATGTTGTCGGGACTGTGTGGTTATTTGGTAGAAATTTGCACGAGTTAACAGTTAGTTCATATAGATCAGATTCAACGTTATATGCTTATAGTTAAGCAGCTATACTTTACTTCTATGAAAGGGTGATAAAATGGCAGTATTTTACTACTGAGGCCGTTGTATCACTTTTTTCAAGATCCAGAACTGCATGACTTTAACAATAGGGCCCTTCGAATAAATCCCCACGAGTTCCGTCAAGATGAAGACGTGCACTTTCGTGCATCAGGTACGACTGTTAGTTGTACAGCAATTAATTTCGCAAGCCTCCCCAGTTTCCCGGTATTAAAAAATTACATATCACATCAAAAGCCTAGCGTCTCGGGTCTCGCAGCCATTATATTATAATGCAATAGAATAACATGTGCTTACCAGAAAAAATCCCGACGAGGTCGGACAAACCCGCCTGCTCCAAAAAATGTTGCGTTTCGTCTTCCATTGAAGAAACTATTCACATCACAGTCACACTATAATCACAATAAACCAACACCAACACTGATTGATGGCTGCCACACTTGGCCGTCGCCGTTGCAATAATATAATTGCAAATGCTTTGCGCAAGCGCAAAACATTCTGGAAACCCCCGTTGTCTACAATGTAGAGAATGGAAGCTAGCTATTATGCAGCCGTTCCAACTGTGGTTCCAAGTTCCAACAAACACATCAACGTAACAATTACCCAGCGAATGTAATATTTACAGAATTTCAAAATAGACAATGAAAGGCTTAATATTAACCAGAAAATATTTCTCGTTATTTTATAATTAATCACAAGATATATTCTGCAACTAAGAAAATTTAATGTTAGCGATTAACACATTAACTAATGGCTAGTTAACTACAAGTTTTTTTTTCTCTCAGTGTAGAATCATTTATGGCATTAACTCTTTTTATTAGGTTTAATTTAATACAAGCATCAAGACCCAAAATCGCCTTGTTAACCCCTTGGACTACGAAAAATTCTAAATTAAAATCTTGGTTTTTATAATTACCATTTAAGAGACATTTGCCCAACGTCGTCAATTTATCTCCAGTGTAAGAGAATAAGTTTTCGTCAGTGGGCAAAAGTTTAACTGCTAATTTCTTTGAGATGGCCTCAAACTGATGCTTATTTAACACATTTGCACAGGCCCCTGTATCAATCTTACAATTTAAATTAACACCTTTGAAATTCAACATAACATCCCAATCTATTACATTAATTTGTTTGTTATTTTCAATTACATCAATGCAGAAATAATTTTCACCATCTTCATCATTTTCCACAAAGTCAATATTTCTGGCTCTACACACAGCAGCGAAATGATTTAGCCTCTGGCACTTGCCACAAGTTTTACCAAATGCTGGACACTGATTTATAGGGTGTGATTTCCCACAACGCCAGCAATTGTTAATTTTTGTTACCTTAGCACCTGCACGATTTGAGTTGTATGTAGACGTTGCTCCATTTGTGGTTGTATTAGAAGACGACCTCTCAATCCTTTCATCCCCTTTGCTACGGCTACCGGAAGCATCACTGTTGTGATTGTTTTGTTGAAAAAATCGACCGACTTGTCCGGACCTGCTTGATTATTTCCAGTATGAATTTCTTGGGAAAAGGTTTTCGAGTTCTCGGAGATCAAACATAGTTGAATCGACTTATCTAGGCTTAAGTCATCATTTTGCAATAGCTTCTCCCGCAAGCTATTGTTGTTTATGCCAATGGTGAGCATGGTTTTAATTAATGATTCCTCAAGACCACCAAACTCACATTTCTTGGCCTGATTTTTCAGTTCCGTCACAAACTGCTCGATTGTCTCAGTTTTCTGACGAGCGCAGAAAAACTTATGACGCTCGAAAGATAAGCTCTTTTTCGGCACAAAATATTTCTCAAATTCATCAATTAAGGGTTTTAATTTATCCTTATTATCAGCGGGAATGTCAAAAGAATTAAAAATACTCAGAGCATGCTCTCCCATGTAGTGTAATAATTTGGCACATAAAACCTTGTCATCCTTTCCATCTGCTTCAGTGGCAATTAGGAAATTATTAAATTTTTGGATCCAAGCTTTCCAGTTCTCCGCCATGTTGCCCTCAACGACCATGGGAGCGATGCCCTCGGAACGTTGCATCTTCATGTATTTCCGCCAACACTTTCGAAATACTCAATTCTGTAATTTCGCAATTAGTATAATCACAACTACTGACTGCGCCATGTTATGCATTGTTCATTTGCATTATTTCTTTATTAATTTCTTTAATTTGCGGAGCAGGTATGGAGTCAAAGATAGCTGCGCTTAGATGGCTTAGACTGACTTTATTTAACGCTGCTCTTCCCAGTTCCCCTAGGATGTATGATTGGTTGCATACATCCTAACAGTTGGGACTGCCTAAATTGTTGACTGGTCAACATTCGTGGACTCACCATTCCATCCTGCATCTCTCCCCCAAATTTCATACCCCCACTTTCTCATTAAGGGGTAGTTTACTCTTGCAATTTTTCGAAGAAACCCATTGACCGGGTACTTAGAATGGTCGGACCATCTTCATACGTCATTCGTGGACTCACCATTCCATCCTGCATCTCTCCCCCAAATTTCATACCCCCACTCCCTCATTAAGGGGTAGTTTACTCTTGCAATTTTTCGTTTTCCACTTTTTCGACCCCTTTCGCAATATTTCAACATCAAAAACTAAAGGATAATTGGCTTATTTTCGTGTTATTTTCTGTAATTCTACTTAACTGCGATTAATTCTCATCCATTTTGACTGTTCATTCCCCTTTACGATTTCTCATTCAGTATTCAGTTTACCATTTACAATTTTTCAGCAACAGATATAATAAGTGTTTCAACCCCTACAAAAGTCAAATTTTCCTAATTGGCTTATTTTCAGGTTACATTTTGTAATTCGTCTTAACTACAGTTAATTTTCACCCCTCTTGAGTTCATCCCCTTTCGCAGTTTTTTCAACCTACTGAGCGCCATTTTACAGAAAGCACCAGATATTGTTTTTTTCGATAACTCCTCATCATTTACTCATTTGTCGAGTCATTTGTATTATATATACACTTTTTACAACTTTTCCACCCTCTTCACAGTATTTCATTCCCTCCCAAACATAACTTTGCAAAATTATTGTTTTATTTTACGTGTTACTTTTGGTATTTCTACTTAACTGCAGTAAATATTTTCTTGCCTGTAATGCCAATCGAGATGCCAATTCTACAGACAAAATTTTCGTGTTTTTTACTGCAAACCCTATAAATGACTATTTCAGGTTTCCTATATCAGTTCACAGTTTTTAATAACGATTTTTCAATAATTCTCCATTTTGACACATCTGTGCGTCTGCCTAGGCACTCCCGCTAGGTGCAGATTGATAAAATCTGCACCCGATTTCACCAGTAAATACACATTAACGTGATAAACATCTACAGGGATACGCATCGCATTGATGTACACCTTCCGATGGCTTTTATTTTACGGCGTTTGTCTTACAAAATTGTTGTCACTATTAGCATAGTATAGAGAACTGAAATTTTCCATAAGAAAAAAATGTTATTCGGGTTTTAAATTTCCAAAATTTTAATTTCTTTATATTGACTTTGAATCATCTTTCATATGATTTTTTGGAACAGTCTTTCTACTTTACAATGATGTGTGATTCTTAGCTTTGTCGCCCGTGGTTTAAAAGTTATAGCCATTTTTCATTCATTATGCCCGGTTTCTGAAATGTCCTCTTATTGGTTCCATAGTTAACCGACAGATAAAGTTATTGAGCCGATAACCTATGAAATCGTTTCTGAAAGATATCGTTCCATAACTTATTGGTCGCATAGCTAAAGGCTGATTAAGCAGTTACTATGCATACCAACAGATGTCGGAGTGTTCGCGGCTGACTTCATCCTACAAGTTTAACGAGGGAAATTTAAATTTCATCCCTTTAAAAATAGCGACATTGTCAACACTTGCAAATGATATGTTTTACAAACAGCGCCTACAATGTACCTCGGTATTATAGATATTGTGGAAAACGAAATTATTCATTTAAGTAGGTAGGTAAGAATTTACACCGGCGCTAATGACCCATTTCCTGCTTAGTGCCGAATATTCGCGGAAAGATTTGTTGCAAACAATGGTATAGGAATGAGGGATGCTATGGGGTGGGAAATTGCGTTTCCTGTAGACTTGAGTTTGAAATCCCATTTGAACTCATTTGTTTTCTACACTAGGACCAAAGCTGAAGAGAAAACAGATCGAGGAAGTTGACCAAAGAATGAGTGAAGAATTAGAAATCTTCAAGTTAAGACGACAAGCTATTGAAGAAAAAATGTTACAGGACCAAAAATTGTTTGAAATGACAACTGATCGGTTGTGCGAGTGACGAGTGCGACTTGACTTGTGCGTTGGCGATACATCTGCATCTTTCTCTAAACCCGTAATGCGCACGCGTCCATAGCTAACGAACAGTTATCTCGACGGTAGAGGTCCGATAAGTTAGCAGGAGATTTATGGAACCGTTAACTGGTATTATACGTTTCGGAAACGATTCTTGGACTTATTGGACGCTTATCGGTCCAACAACTTTATCGGTCTCATAAATGTGCTTTCAGAAACCGGGCATCTCATTCATTCAACTGATTCATTAGTTTACTGTATTTATTGCCCAATTATACTGTTTTTAATTTATTTATAATTGTGTTTACCATAGCAGTCGTACAGAAAAATCCAATTTCTAGCAAAAAGACTGACGAGCAAATTCCACATCCCAAAAGCCACAATTCGAAAATTTGTCGCGTGTCTTCAAAATCCAAAACATGCGGACTTTTTTCCTCCAATTGCTTTAAATTTTGTTGAGTAATATTCAAATAATTATTCCTCATGACATCTCTTTGCCACTTTAGCACAAAACCTGCCGCGTATATCTTTTTAACGAGGCGGTCAATCAATGGAAATAAATGAAACCCTTTTCTGGTAAAGAATGACACGTAGTAAGAAGCCAGAGGTCTCTTCAGGCAGTAAAGAAGAGGATCGCCATTTTTTCCAACATAACTACTAAGGCTGTAGTCCATGTAAGAGCTTTCCACTACAATCGCTGCATTTTCTCTCTTCAGAGCTATTCGTTCCGTGCAATTTAGCAATTCCTTGCAGCCCCTCCAGTTATTGAGCACGTAATGATTCCTCTGAGACCGAAAAAATTGCCTCAAATTTGGCAAAGAATATATTTTCATTTTGTGATTTTCCACATCCCTTAACCTCTTAACGTATTGCTCCTCTCGTTTGTCAGTCAAAGTGCTTGTCAGTAGACTTTGAAACGCTAAACCTACGTAGAAGCTGTATAGCATCAAAAAGAACATAAACAAACGTACTCTGCACGATTTAGGTTGAGAAGCAACTGCAAACGATAGCAAAATTGATAAAGCTGCTTGGAAACAATTAGCTAAAGATTTGTACGGACTCGATTCTCCAAAAATTTTGCTGGCAGCCCACATCAAAATAGCAGAAATGAAGAACGTGAATGTTGTCAAAATCGACACTTCTTGAGTAAAAATTGTGCTGATGCTCTTCAGTTTAGTGCTGAAAGTTGTAGAGGGAACGCACATGATTACGTTTTCATGAAAGTATGCGGCGCTGCAGTAGAAATTTTGGCATCTCTCTTCAGTTTTTGTAAATCCTCCAATTGCTATATCTGCATCTCCTTTTTCTAGATACTTAAAGTTGCCATTTATGGTTGAATATTGGTTCGAAGTTTCAGAATTTACGAGTGTAGAAGCATAGGAATACTTCATTTTCAGATTTAACTCTTTGGCAACTAAATTCAATAAACTGACTTCTATTCCCTTGTTGATGAAATAATCGTTTTTAGTTCCAATACTATTGTTGGGTAGATTAATAACGAACGGAGGAATGCCGTTCATTTTTACGTTAACTTGACATGTCTGCATATTTCTTGGTATTCCATCAAACCAGTTGGAATTCTTCTCCATTTCTCCAAAAGTGCAGAAATCTATAATGCTTGCTTTGTCAAATTTATTTGCACAATTTCCATTTCTGTAAGGGTACCACCTGTAAACTCCAAAAACTGTGCGATTCGATTGTGGTAGTAGCAGCGCGGCATTTATAACGCTTATTTTAAAAAGGGCATCCAATACTCTTGAAGCGGTGTAATTCGTGTCACTAAAAGAAGTGGATGAAATGATGAAGAATTTTGCATGTGCATTCCAATTCGTAAAAGAGGCGATTTTCTCAATTATAACAAAAAATTCATCCAAGTTGCTTATTTGTATTATAAAATTTTCTGCGTGATTTTTAAATTCGAGGTTGATTAGCTCGCAGGGCCAGGTTTGAATAACTAAAGGCCATCGTGTTTTTTCTTCCAAAGTAGCAATTAACTTATAGCTCAGAGAAGAAGGGGAATTGTGGCTAGAATTATGCAGTGAATTGTAAACCACGAATTTTTTATTTGTGAAGAATTTTTCAGCCGCCTTTACCACGCACTGAGTTAAAGATGTTTTAATCGCTTCGTCTTTTTTGAAAAATTCTTCTAGGTTGCCGTGGCAAAGGGCAATAATCACTAGAAGGTACAGCAAGAAAATCGAGCAATAAATCATCTTCGCTTACTAAGGCAATAAAATCAGGATTTATTGAACAGCTGGCTTTTAACAGACAAAATTACATACTTATATGCCATTACCTGACTAACAAATTTACTTTTAGTAGGTAGAAAAAGTAATTAGTGGAAGTGAACAATAATTACGAAGTTAAAAAGTTTGATTAGTTTTTATTGAAGAAAATAATCGATAGGTAGTTAAATCGTTTCTTGGTAGAAAAGACGACGCAAGAGATCAGAACGACGAGGAGGAAAATATGTGCGACTGCTTGGAAGACGATATGGAGGTCCACATTTAAGAATTTCTTTCATTCGAATATTTAGGTTTCGGTTTTTCAATTCAAACGCTTTAGGATTAGGTTTTACTTTTCACTGTGCTTTTTGACAAAAATATATCCACCAAAACTTTAATGTGTTTGAATGTCTATTCAAAACAAGATATGTCCTTAAATCGTTCAGACAATACAAGACATAGGGGTTGAAGTGGCAGGTATGCACAAATATTTTCTAGCCAATTGGGCAATGGTCGGAAATCTGTCACAATTGTTCTTCCATCAATCCAGTGGCTTACTTGTGCGGGAAATTTCTCTTTCCAACATGTACTCGTCAATTTCTGACATAATTTTTTTCCTCATTTAACTGTGGGAACAAAGACTCTATTGCTGAATGTTTTCTTTTATCCTCAGTTGTCCTCTGTAGTTCAGGATTATCGTTTCTAATAATTGCAATCAAATTTTTGTATCTTGGATTCAGAAAACGGCAGATATCTTCAATGTTAGGTCTCATATTGCCGTCGTATTCGATGTTGTCATTGAGTCTTTTTTGCAAATCTTCTTTAACGGTTTTCTTGAACGCCTTAATTGTTTCGTCATCAGTGGTTTCTTTTTTAAGAAAATTTGACACGAAGGAACTAATTAAAGGGTTGAGTATAGATAAGCAGGGATTTGTTTCGGATGACATGTATGTTGTAGCTATTTCAACATCTTGCACAATTTTCGATCAAACTCCAATCAGCTTCCAGCATTTCCATAGAAGCTGCCTTGGATCTGTTTGTTACCGATCTATCATTAATTACATGTAATACTGCTTGTTAAGAATTTAAAATTTGCGTTTTTGGCAACCAACAATACACTCCTTTTTTTGCTACCCCCTTACCTTCCATTTTTCCGTTGGTTAACAAAAAAGTGAGTGAATTGAGAACGCCAAGAGAGTCAACAACAATTATAAGTTTGTGAGTTCGTTCAAATGTTTCGTCGGTAAAAAACGAACTTTCTCGTTTCGTAACCCAGTGTGTGCCACACTACAACCCCCTACAACCAATCGCTGTTTTTCGCCAAGTGGTAAGTCGACCTCTCCCAACATTTTTTTTTGTCTAACTTTCCAAGCAAATTTCCTTTCGGAAGACTGCTTGCCTTTGCTCCACAAGGCTTGCATACATGTGATATGTTGAGTTCCATCGAGTATTGCAATGTTGAATTAGCCATTCAGATATTATGTCAAATAACGCTTCTTCTATATTTTGAATTTGCCATTTTTTTGTCTTTCTTGATTTTCCTATTTTCATTTTCCTATTTTTATCACTCGAAGATGAAGTTTCAAATGTTTGACTGATTTTCACCTTGCGTTTCTTAGTATTTTTTTTTTGTTTTGGTCTTTCCAATCGTCCTTTTGCAGTAAATGAATGTAAACAAAACCTCAATCTTGGGAGGCCAGCCACTAAATTTGTACATCTCTTCCACTGACAAATTCTCGTCGAACTTATTATTCCCACAGAAGTCTAATAAATCATATTTATGCTGCGATAGATAGCCTCTGCCTTTCGACTTCCCGTCTGGAAAATATTTAGCTAGTGCTACTTTTAAAATATCAGCCTTTTTAAATGATTTAGGGACATCCACTTCCCTGACTGCACCCCCATCGTCCCTGCGGACTTGTTTATTATTGCATATTCAATTAACATGTATTTTCCTTGTTTGCTTACATTTAGTTTTCCCTTTAGAAGAGGCACTGTTAAAGCTGGCACTAGAGCACTTATATTTCCATCCATTTCGTTCAATTTGTTCTTTAATATTATTGCAAATGTCTGTGTTAATGATGTTTTTTTTTGTGCCATCATCTTGCTTTCGCAAAACAAATTCTTTTACTTTATATACGTCCCCCACTTTGAGATATTTCCAAAGTTCATCCTGGCTCATGGCTTGGATAGTAGACATGCCAATCTACAATTGAAAAAAAAAACAATAAGATTACTTGAGCACATTTTTTCACTGCTGAACTAAGTTTTTTAAATTGGACGACATATTTTTGTAACTTCTTGATAATAATAATAAATTTATTTGTAATAAGTATTACAAAAAGGTGTGAGGGCCAGTATAAATACTGGTTTCACCTCAACCATTACAAAAATAAAAATTAACAATCAAAACCAATCAAAATCAAACTGTGCGTCATTGTTTTCCTAGAAAATAGTTTTTAAAATCATGTCTCAAACTAGCCACAGAACCACACTCACTGAATATTTTGATATACTTGCTAATTAGCTTCGGTGCAACATACATGAAGCAACCCTCAAATTTTGAAGACACATGAGGAGGG
The DNA here is from genome assembly GCA_963924575.1 of Pycnomerus fuliginosus. Taxonomy (NCBI): domain Eukaryota; kingdom Metazoa; phylum Arthropoda; class Insecta; order Coleoptera; family Zopheridae; genus Pycnomerus; species Pycnomerus fuliginosus. The sequence continues at coordinate 32,540,302 of OZ004620.1, forward strand.
ATATCATATAAATTGCAATTTCTAACATTAACATTATGTAAATCCGATCGCTTTCGAAGAAGAATGAACAAATAATCTGGCTTTTTGAGCAGAATGACTTTAAACAATAAACACAAATACTGAATCAAGAATACAAATGACATTTTGAGTATGCCCCGATTATTACAATAAGAGGTAATATGTTCGCCATATGGCGTTTGAAAAGCGAACCTAAAACAGGAGTTTTGCAATCGCTGAATGCAATTTTTAAGTCGAACAGTAAGGAAACAATAATACGTGCTACTACAATAATTGAAAGAACACGAGACTATTACACAGATGCCACTTAATTTGAGGAGACAAGTAATCTTTAAATTAATACAAAAGTTTGAAACTCAAAACTTAAAAATGAATCAAATATCAAACCTAAATTTTTCATTTGAATTTCAATCGGAATAGCGACGCCATGTAAGACTTATGTCCGGCAGATCAATCAGTACTGTACCTTCTGTTTTCGGGCGCACTGCTGTCGGTGATGATGGTCGAAACCAAACCACAACCAAACTACGATGTAATTGGTGCTTGAGCTCAGGTGGTACATTTCCTATTGGGTGTTAACTTGCGTGTCTGTAACAATTTATCTCTCTTTACGCGCCACCCCTGCAAGCGCACTATGCGCAGAAGCCACGCGCACATCTTCCGTCTTTTTATGTTAAAAACCCTTATTGTCGATTGCGAGTGCCAATTGTCGATCGGGTGGACAATTGTCGATCGGGTGGACAATTGTCGATTGAGAGTCGACAATTGTCGATCGGGCGGACAATTGACGTTCGGGTCGATAATTGTCGATTGCGAGTCGACAATTGCCGATCGGGTCGACAATTGTTGAATGCGAGTCGACAATTGACGATCAACTTGGTTTTAAAAAAATCCACGTAGCGATGTCACTGATGCAACTGACACTGTCAGGCACGTTACGCTAGAATTCCCCCCTCCGGCTTCCCGGCGGGTTGAGACGGCCATTTTGTGGTTTAGCAATGCCATCTACTAGCAGCTGATGATTTTCGCGAATCACTTGGCGTAAGGAATGGTTATATTCGAAAATGCAAAAACATGTCAGAGTTCATTTTAGCAGGTCTTTCAATTGGAACCATAATTCTGGTTTCCAATTAAAAGAGTTTGACCATTTTTAGGCAAAATTTGACAAATCTCGGAATGCAAAATTATGTCATTGTCAAAAATAACGTCACAAAATAGAGAGAGAGACCTACAAACAAGATTGGAAACCTTGATTCAAATATTCAAATGTACCGCAATCTTCCATTACCGGGTCACAGACTGGAGCCGATTTTTGGCGATGGCAAAGTTTTAAAGTTTTAACTTGGTTAAAACTTTGACAGTTGTTGGCATTTTCGCGATGTCTAGTATTAACTTTACCGGAAGCTCGGCCATATTTAAAGTTATAACTTTTGCTGTCAAGTTATAACACAGGTCGTGAGTATCGTGTTCTCTATCAGGTGTTGTAACGGGATTGCTGGCCCTATTTAAAAATTGACACCGTGTTTTTTAACCGTGTCCACTACTTTCCGCGGCGCCATCTACCAACAGATTGTCACACTAACCGTGTAAACCGGGTAAACGGCTATAATATCGACTGAGACATCGACAATAGACCTTATTCTAAATTAAAGAGCCATCTATCGGATGTTGTACGAACCTCAGATGGTGTTTCAGGCTGCAAAAATTCAAATGCGCCGCCAAAAATTAGCGTTGCTTGTTGTAATGAATTTTATGGTAATGGATCCTACCGTGGCTGTGGCATTGACTAACGGCCTAGAGACGAACTTTGGCAGTAACTTTTGGTCCTTTACTGCATTAAATAAATTATTTACGATGATTCCCCAAGTGAGGCTGTCACTCCTGTCACTTGTCATTCTTGTCAATTTCTGTTCCCAGTCGGTTCAGCATGGTTTAAGGCTGGATTATAAAGCCGCTGCAGTTGGTCGCTGCAGTAACGGTGTCGTTGCAGTAGCAGTTGAAATTTCGGAGGTATTTTATAAATCCGTAACGTTCTGACGTGCACATGCGCAGAAGAGGATTTTCTGACAGGTTGTGCTGTCAAAATTGACATTGACGTTTTTATTCGACGCAGGTATATCTCTGACCGGTACCTATTTCTGGTTTCTGGATTGGATTTGGTTAAATTAAAATACCATGGACGATGATGAGTGTCGTTTGGCGGCTGCTACAGTAGCCTTGCTTTTGTTGCAGGCCGCATATTTGTTATTGCCAAAAAGGAAAAGAAGACGATGGAAAACACGACCTCTTTACAGAGATCGCAGAACAACAGGATTCTATCAAGCCACATTTCTCAAAATTAAAGAGGGAGATGCAGGAGAGTTTTTCAAATATACAAGGATGACTAGGCAATGTAATGTTGAATTAGAAGGTAAACATTTCAATTTTAGAAACAAATGTTATGTTACATTTCCTGGTTTATTAACGGGCTACTCTGTGCCGACAGAAAAAATGTCTTCTTTAAAGAAGTGGAAAACCAATTTGTGTACCCAAACTGTTGTTTACACAAGCGTTTATTTAGTGTTGTGAAGCGAAAAATCCGCAAATTGAACTTACCGTCACCGTCGTGGTCCTACACAAGTGGATTTGGCAAATTTAAATGTGATTGTGCTATGAAGAAGAAAGTTATTGCTCTGGTTATTGTACACCGTAAAGTTTACATTTCAACTGTCATCGATAACGAAGAAATTCCTTTACTCTTTTATCAAAATTTGCAGTACAGCCCATCTTGCAGCTTTATTGAATGTTGTAGATAAATTATAAGCAGTCATTTGTGTATTTACTTTTATTTGTACTCATTCAATTAACAGACGGGTGAAAATGGGTCATCTTATGTTGATGTAATTTTCAGAAGAATAGACGATATTCAAAATTATAATGCGCATGAGCGCATGTGCGTAGCAGCGCGCGAAGGGCTCTGGTGTTTCTAGAAATTGGCGTCCATTAAGAAACGCTTACATTACAGTGCTCGTAAAATATGAAATCATTTGAAAACTGTAGCACCTATCTTCGTGTAAACTAGCAGTATGAAGACAATGAACCTTTAGTATTACAACTAGTACCTCAAAGTGCTAATTTCCTGAATGCAATAATTATAAACCAATATTAAAATAGTAGCAGTTTAATTCAGAACTAAACCATGCTGAATCGAGTGGGAACAGAAATTGACAAGAATGACAAGTGACAGGAGTGACAGCCTCACTTGGAGAATCATCGTAAATAATTTATTTGATGCGTTAAAAGACCAAAAGTTACTGCCAAAGTTCGTTTCTAGGCCATTAGTCAATGCCACTACCACGGTAGGATCCATTATCATAAAATTCATAACAACAAGCCACGCTAATTATTGACAGATATAGGTTAATTTTTGGCGGCGCATTTGAATTTTTGTAGCTTTAAACACCATCTGAGGTTCGTACAACATCCGATAGATGGCTCTTTAATTTAGAATAAGGTCTATTCAGCTTTGTTTTACACTTCGGAACAAAACAAACCGGCATTATTTATTTGTATCTCAGTTTGTATCGTTTGAAATTAATCTTGATGCAATTCTTCAGCTTCAAACAGTTAACGCTTTTTAATCACAACCTAACTTCAACCTTTTCCCACGATGGCGCTAGTGCAGTTGTTTAACACAATTTTTTCGGAGGTCCCAAAAACAAACTACGTCATTACACCACGTTATGAAGAACACGTTATGTACTTGGGAAACGTCAAACATCCTGTCAAGTTTTAACTTTAGTAAACGTCATGTTTTAACTTTTGCATTCGCCAAAAATCGGCTTGGGTAGCGACACGGTCGGTAGTGGGATCAGGATCACGTGATTCGCTTGCCGTGCGGTTGACACTGTTGACAGATTGTGCAGTTGAATTCGAAGTCATGATTTGAAGCAAAGAACAATTTGGTGATAATAGTAATTGACCGACGATGATCGAAAAACCGGTAACCATCCGCATCGCCCCCATCCCCCCGAGCTCGAGAAACAAAAAATAAACAACGCAAGAATCTCCTCAACGAGGTCACCACCCCACCCGGCAAAAAAAAAGTGAGGCTAGAATTCACAAATCATGCTTTTCGAAGAGAAATTCTCACGGAAAACAAGAGCATAGGTACGTATAGCAATCACCAGCACCCACTCATCCACTGCTTTCGATTTCCAGCCCTGCAAAGATTTTTCGGGGCCATATCAGAAACTTTCGATGAATCCTTTCTCTCCTACTTATCCGAAGGAGGAAGCCCCCTGGAGATCCTTCAGCTTATGGAAACCGATTCAACCTTCTCCTCTCGTCTCTGTCTTCAATTTCCAAGTTGCAAATAAGATATTACTGGAAAATTGTTGGCCAGCATCCGTCATCGGGTAAAGAGTGTTTAGTGGTTTTGAAACTTTTAACAACAATTGTCACATTATCGATCTTCTGTGTCGGCCAAAGATGTTCTATTGCACGTCAATTTCAAACCTAGGAACTTGAAATTGTTGACAAAAACTGGCAGGAATGAAGGTATGGATGCTTTCGTTCTTTTATAACCGTGGTTTTAGTGGACGGGCATTATCAGACTCTTTCGGTGCTTTGGGTGAAAAGGGGGCTGTTGACGGATATTATAGAGGGACTACGATATGACAAAGCCGATAGTGTAGTGTTGGTGGGTACCGCGATGAAAAGTAACATTTTGGACAACTCGAGTGTGTTAAAGACTGTTAAGCAGGTCACTGAGGGGTCCTGAATAAATGGAAGAGCAAAAAAACGAGAACGTGGTAAGTGCTAGTAATAAGGAGGGGTGAACCATGGGTCAAAATTGTGTATGGGTATTGAGAAACTTGTCTCTTCCTATTGATGATTTTAATAAAAGAAGGACATCTATGAATACTTACTCGAATCAACGTGATTAAACGAAAATAACGGTCGTCCAGTCTAAGGGTTGCCAATTTTGGTGATTAATGCACTACATCTGGTGCTTTTGGGCGCTCATCTCATGACACATACAGTGTGTCTCATTTTAACTGGAACCACCCAAATATTTCGGTTAATTTTAACCGAATCAATGCGTTCTTTTTTCTGCATGTAGAGCTCCAAAATCTGCACCTGTGTAATACTCAACTTTTTTTATAAACCGAAACCCCAGCCTACTGCGATTTGATAAAGAGGCCAAAAATGACGAAATCGTATTAGGCATTTTTTTATCGAAAAATTTTATAAAGAAAAGTTGCTCAGGATCGCTCCAAATGGCTAAATCCGACGTTTCAGGAAAAAATCAAAATGTTGAATTTCTTCAGGAAGAATCATAAAATAACGAAAACGTCAATATTTTTGCAACATAACGGGTGATGTGAAATAAAAAAACAATGGAAGCGCATATACACATAACACATCAAAGTTCGAGCATTGTTTTATATACAGGGTGAGTCAACAAGGCGACGGCGGTCCATAACTTCTGAACCCTTCCAGATAGGGAATCAATTCAAACGCCATTATGTACAACACCGCCAATTCTACTTCCTAAAAATACTTTCAACTATACAGGCTGTCCCAAAACACTTGCAACGCATGGCAACTTGATTTTTTTAAATGGAACACCACCATTTTGATGCCATATTCTGGATCACCTATAACATAGCTTTACATCGACATAAGACATTCGATGGTTTAAGGCTCTGTTCTCAAGTAATTAATTCTTTTTGAAAAATTTCGACTATTGCGGGTGCTTCTTAAAAAAATTCCTGAGAACTCAATTTTGTATCTAGAGAGCTGAGGTTCGGTACGAGTATAAAGGAAGGTCTATTCAAGCTATCTGACATGATAACTATCATGATCACTATACAGGGTGTTAAAAATTCTGTGTCAAGTTTGGAAAATTTCAAATATGCAAAACTCCATTTTTTCAAATGGCACCCCCTGCTATTATTGTGTTGAAGTACTTTATTTTTTATTAAGTATGTCCTATACCTAAAGTCAATACTTCAAAAGATATTCTTTGTCTTATTTATTTTATTGAAGATTATTACGATCTCAATTAAAGCATGCCATGGACTGTATGACAGTTATGATTAACATTGTTTATTTACATAGTTACCAGACAGTTTGTCACATTTATTGACATACACAATGAATTTCAACCATAAGCAATAAACCATGTCAATGAATTCTTTCTGGTTGTGTATGTCAATAAATGTGACAAACTGTCTGGTAACTATGTAAATAAACAAGGTTAATCGTAACTGTCATACAATCCATGGCATTCTTTAATTGAGATCGTAATAATCTTCAATAAAATAATTAAGACAAAGAATATCTTTTGAAGTATTGACTTTAGGTATAGGACATACTTAATAAAAAATAAAGTAATTCAACATCCCAACCCCATGGCACAATAATAGCAGGGGGTGCCATTTGAAAAAATGGAGTTTTGCATATTTGAAATTTTCCAAACTTGACACAGAATTTTTGACACCCTGTATAGTGATAATGATAGTTATCATGTTAGATAGATAGAATGGACCTTCCTTCATGTTCGTACCGAATCTCAGCTCTCTAGATACAAAATTGAGTTCTCAGGATTTTTTTTAAGAAGCACCCGCAATGGTCGAAATTTTTCAAAAAGAATTAATTACTTTAGAACAGAGCCTTAAAACATGGAATGTCTTATGTCGATGTAAAGCTATGTTATAGGTGATCCAGAATATGTCATCAAAATGGTGGTGTTCCATTTAAAAAAATGAAGTTGCCATGCATTGCAAGTGTTTTGGGACAGCCTGTATAGTTGAAAGTATTTTTAGGATGTAGAATTGGCGGTGTTGTACATAATGGCGTTTGAATTGATTTCCTATCTGGAAGGGTTCAGAAGTTATGGACCGCCGTCACCTTGTTGACTCACCCTGTATATTGGCGCTAAACTGCTAAATAAGTATTACAAATTGATTCATGAATCCTCAACATTGTATAGTTTAAGGAACGCACTGAAATTGATGTTTTGAAAAGCAGAAAAGTTGTGATTATTGTTGGTTTTAACTTTTAAGCATTTTTGTATTCTTATTGTTACTCATGTTCTATTAGGGCAGGAATGAAAAACAGTATATACTGATTTCCCACCCTTTTTGTACCTTTAATGGTCAAATAAATTTCTATTAGGGGTATTATTATTATTATATATTTGCTGTTTGTGGCACATTGCAACAGATTAGTTGGGGTGTCCCTTGAAATTATTAAGAAAAACGAAAATCTTATACTATCTTAATAATTTCAACTTTTTCTGCGATTGTTAAGTTTTATCCATCCATAGCCGATAGCAAATGTCAAATTAATTCATTTCAATTGTTTTTTTATTTCACAGCACCCATTATGTTGTAAAAATATTGAGCTTTTCGTTGTTTTGTGATCCTCCCTCAAGAAATTCAACATTTTTATTTTTTCCTGAAATTTCGAATTGAGCCATTTGGAATCATTCTGAGCAACTTTTCCTTATAAAATTTTTCTATAAAAAAATGCCTAGTACGATTTCGTCATTTTTGGTCTCTTTATTAAATCGCAGTAGGCTGGGATTTCGGTCTATAAAAAAAGTCAAGTATCGCGCAGGTGCAGATTTTGGAGCTGTATATGCAGAAAAAAAGAGAGCATTGATTCGGTTAAAATTAACCGAAATATTTGGGTGGTCCAGTTAAAATGAGACACACTGTATAAAGACAAAATAAAATGCATCATTTTACATATCCGTATTTTTAACAAATTCGCCTAATCTATACTTGAAAGTTAATTCTGATGGACTTAACCTCGGACTTAACCTAACATAGTCTGGTAAATGATGAAAATCATTTAAACATTTAAAAAATAAATTGTTCATGGTTAATTTTTTATTTACATTTTTTATATAAAAGTTATCTTTATTTCTGGTATCATAACCATGTACATCATTTACCTTAATCAAGAAATCGCTAAAGTAACTTGGCATCTTATTATTAACGATCTTATAAATAAATTTCATTGTCAATACAAACAACCTTTTTTCAATTGACAGCCATTGAAGAGTCATTAACATATTTTTTATCGGCGTGTATTTATTGCACTTGAGAATGATTCTCATCCCTCGATTTTGAAGCTTTTGCAAAATGGCTAAAGATGTTTTGTCTAGGAGATATAATATAGATGAACAAGATTCAAAGTGGGGTTTAATGATTGAATTATAAATTGTTATAGTTGAAAAAATACTGAGGTCAGTAGACAGGAAATAGAGTTTATTTGAAATTTTCTTTTTTATGAAATCAAAGAATCGAAGTGTTCCTTGAGAGATAATGAATTATCAATGATGAATCCAAGATATTTAAAATGGGTTACAAACTCAATGTTTTCACCATCTAACTGCAGTTGGACTGTATTTAATAAATTATTTTGCTTCAATTTGTTTCTAGTTTGTATTCGAGTTTGTATTCCAAAGTACTGACAAGTATTGACTCTATAGGGTCTAATCCTTGGAGTCGTTTGCAGTAGGATGCCAATTGAACTTATTTTTCTTGTTGTATGTTTTCGATGGGAGCAAACTGACCAATAAGCTTAACATTAAAAAATGACGAGATTCTACAAAACAGCGATGTTAATGTCACTTGATATTATGATAATATGAGTTACCTTTATCCAAGTTTGGAGACTGAATGATTTCCAAGATCAAATTGTCGGCTGGCGTTAGATTTTAACCCCCCCAACCCCATCACAATTTTAAAAAAATGGGAGGTTACTGCAATCACTAAAATTTTCGAATTTGAGATAGCACCAGATCTCCACGTTTTGAGGTCTCAGGAACCCAGAAAAGTGGTTTTAACCTCCCCATTTAAAATGTGTCTGTGTGTATGTTCGTACGTACGTTCGTACGTACGTTCGTACCTCGGTTCGTACGTACGTTCGTACGTACGTACGTACGTTTGTAAACACGCCACAGCCAAAACTACTGGGCCGATTTGGCTGTAATTTGGTACGTAGGCATCTCATAACCCAACTTAGATCTGAAAAGCTTTTGGAGCCAATCGTGCAACCGGAAATGCCATTTTGGCACATCAACTTTTAAATTTTAAATGCAAACCCCCATTTTTCACGTCACCATAAGAAAGACCTTCAAATTCTGCTTCTAAAAATGTATTCATTCTTAGTGCCCTTTTGACCAAAAATTAAAAAAAAATTGATTTTTATCGGACTTTAAAATCGCGGTACAGCCCAAGCCCCTGAACCGATTTGGCCGAAATTTTGCATATGGAGATTGTATTACACGTCGAAGAGCTGAACAAATTTTGAATTCAATCGACTCACGGAAAGTGCTGTTTTGGCATACCAATTTCCAAATTTAAAATTATTCTCTCATTTGACCATTAAAAACAGGTTTTTGAAAGATTTATTGTCACCATCAGAAAGGTCTTCAAATTCTGGTTTCAAATAGGACAAAATTAATTCGCATTTAGCGCTGTTTGGTTCAAAAAATCGAAATTTTATAATAACAGTAAAAATACATTATAGCCCAAATTACTGAATCGATTTGGCTGAAATTTGGTACATGGAGATTAGGTGACCCGTTGAAGACCTGAAAGGCTTTTGGGAGCAATTGGCCCACGCGAACTGCCATTTAAGCATATCAACTTAAAATTTTAAATACAAGGCCTCTTTTTTATGTCGCCATTAGAAAGACGATCAAATTCTGGTTCTAAAAATGTACTCACAGTTTCTGCCATTTCAGTGGAAAAAAATGCAGCAGAGAAGCGGCTGGAACCTCCCCATCGCGTGGATCTTTGTATTCTGTGTAGATAGTAGTCAATTCAAGAGAATTTTTTTTGTCTTTATCGTCTGTGACTAATTTCGCAATTTTCTGACAAGTACCGACATCACCTCGGACATCACCCATCACATTTGACAATATGTTCCTTTTAAGGTTAATCTTTTGCCACCTTTTTGACAATAACTGCCAATTTATGTCACCCACTGTCAGCCCGCTCCCTTTTCATGAGAAAGAATTTTTCCTCTATTTTCCACTGAAATGGCAGAAACTGTGAATACATTTTTAGAACCAGAATTTGATCGCCTTTCTAATGGCGACATAAAAAATGAGGTCTTGTATTTAAAATTTTAAGTTGATATGCTTAAATAGGACTTCCCGTAAGCCAATTGCTTTCAAAGGCCTTTCAGGTCTTCAACGGGTCACCCGATCTCCATGTACCAAATTTCAGCCAAATCGATTCAGTAATTTGGGCTATAATGTATTTTTACTGTTATTATAAAATTTCGCTTTTTTGAACAATAAAAAAGAGCTAAATGCGAATTAATTTTGTCCTACTTAAAACCAGAATTTGAGGACCTTTCTGATGGTGACAATAAATCTTTCAAAAACTTGTTTTTAATGATTAAATGAGGGAATAATTTTAAATTTGGAAATTGGTGTGCCAAAACGGCACTTTCTGTGAGCCGATTGAATTCAAAATTTGTTCAGCTCTTCGACGTGTAATACAATCTCCATGTGCAAAATTTCAGCCAAATCGGTTCAGGGGCTTGGGCTGTACCGCGACTTTAAAGTCGGATAAAAATCAATTTTTTTTAAATTTTTGGTCTAAAGGGCACTAAGAATCAATACACTTTTAGAAGCAGAATTTGAAGGTCTTTCTTATGGTGACGTGAAAAATGGGAGTTTACATTTAAAATTTAAAAGTTGATGTGCCAAAATGGCATTTCCGGTTGCACGATTGGCTCCAAAAGCTTTTCAGATCTAAGTTAGGTTACGAGATGCCTATGTTCCAAATTTCAGCTAAATCGGTCTAGTAGTTTTGGCTGTGGCGTGATTACAAACGAACGTACGAACGTACGTACGTACGTACATACACACAGACACATTTTAAAAATCACTTTTTTGAGTTCCTGAGACCTCAAAACGTGAAGATCTGGTGTTATCTCGAATTCGAAAATTTTAGTGATTGCAGTAACCTCCCATTTTTTTAAAATTGTGATGGGGTTGGGGAGGTTAATAGAGAAAAAATTCTTTCTCATTAAAAGGGAGCAGGCTGACAGTGGATGACATAAAGTGGCAGTTATTGTCAAAAAGGTGGCAAAAGATTAACCTTAAAAGGAACATATTGTCAAATGTGATGGGTGATGTACGAGGTGATGTCGGTATTTGTCAGAAAATTGCGAAATTAGTCACTGACGTCAGACGATAAGGATAAAAAAAAATCTGTTGAATTGACTACTATCTACACAGAATACAAAGATCCACGCGATGGGGAGGTTCCAGCCGCTTCTTTGCTGCATTTTTTATTTCTAATTTCTAACAACTTGTCAAAGACGGGTTCAAAATTGTTATACAGTTTGTGATAGTGCTCGGGATATTTTTCTTTAAAGCCCGCGTCTATGAGCGTATGTCCTAAGGTTGGGTTTTTAATAATGGGAAATTCCTCCACGTCCTTTTTCGTTCCTGTCGAAATTTGTAGGTTTTAGACCACCTCTTACTAACCTCTTCCCACGGTTCTTGATTATTTTTTAACCGTCAGGTCATCTTGTTGCTCCTCTTCTTCATCTGAATGAGCACCTAATATTCTACAATTTTTTCTTTATATACCTAATATGAACCATTATTGATATTGAGATTGGATGCATCTTCATCATTTTCAAACAATTTCGAAGGAAGAGCTCCTACTTTTATCAAAAAACTCAATTTATTTCGATATTTGCCCACGAGCTTTCCTCGTGCTATAATTGATTTATTATTTCTGGAGTTTCGTTTTGTGATAGGAGCTGTGTAGTACACCTGGGGCGCTTCATTTGGAAATATGGTTACAATTTCCTTAGTCAGTATGGCAAAATCTGCATGTTGCAGTCTCCTAAAACATCCTCAAAGGGTTAGGGGTTTACAGTGACATTAAATTAATTTGCAACTTGCATGTTTGGCTGCACGCACATTTTAAAATGCAACATACAAATTACGATGGGATATGTTGCCAATTAAAATAAGGTCGGGTCAGGATGTATAGGCAATACAATTAAAATGTACCTACCTAAAGGGTGAAGAATTAATATCTAGTTCTCACTCATCAGTGTCAAATGCATTCTGGTAAATTTACCATTTACGTTGGTGTAGCCAGTTATACTTTTTGGTGTAAAGATACTCGATTAGAGCGTATAAATATCTACGTGAAATTGTGTGCTTTTCACTTTCATATTCGAACCGTGTATATTTACACGAAGTATTGGTAATTTTAAAGGTACCACTGGTTCTATAAATAAAACAACTCTATAATTTTTTTTTAAATTTATTTCAAAAACTATACCTACTAAACCAAAAAGAAAGTAGAAATGCCTTTACCTAATTGTCCATCGTATAATATTTGTATGAGGGGTTTTTCATTTTCCAACAGAAAATCTGATATAAAGTCCTCCTCGATAATCACTCCCTCTGCATCACAGAACGCAATAATATTGGTGGTGTCTAAGTCGGGAAATTTGTTTATTGCTATAAATAAGAGAAATCTATATTTGCCAAGACAATTTAACAACGATTTCTTAAAAGGCACAAACTGTAAAGCCAATCAAGTTTTAATGATTTATTATTATAACTCTTACTTTAATTCTTTTCTTAGTCTGCATTTATTAGATCTTTTGAAGACAGTTGCAATAACTACGTTTAAGAAATGAAGTAGTACTTTCCTATATTTTTTAATTGCTCAATGGAGCAATCTAGTGGCACTTTAACCCACTTGGCCACACTTAAAAATTGTAGCTTTGCACTTTTATAGGAGGAGGAGGACATGATGCAGATGCACAATTACAAAAGACAAACACGTAGAAACAACAATAAACAATGCAAAATTTAACAGCAGGTAATCGGTGGGTAGTCGTGGTGCTGACGCAAGCCTCAACTTTGTGGTGTTTTATTTTTTTGGAGTACAATTTCAATAATTTCGTGTGAGAATTAACACTGACTGAATATACGGTTATAAAATAATAATTGGCAACAGTGGATACAATTAATTATTTTTCTTAGAATAGTTGACTCTCGGGTTTCCTAAATTGACTATAATAGTTTAGAGGACTGCTGTTGATGGTTAAGTCAGATTCATCCTCATTCTCTTGGTGGGTGTTTGTTTCATCTCCCGCTTCATCCCCCTCTTCATCATCATCATCATCATCGACAACAACTGTCACCTTGCATGATGCAGGTGGTGAATTTTTCTTTTTTTGGTATATCTTCCTTCTTCACCAGTTCGGGTTTGTAGGTTTTCCCTTCTATACCCCGTGATTAATTAGGAAGAAATTACCGTTTCCTAGTTCAGAAAGCTGCCGGTCCGTAAAGGTATTGTACCTCTCTGGCAGACATAATTTGTGGGACCCATCCAACTCGGCGAAGGGCCGCTCTCCGTACTTCAAAGTCGCCCTCTTCAAGTCTGTCATTTTGTAAGGTTTCTTTTTTTCCATCCCCTCCAAATTGATCCAGGTGTAAGCACCCAGACTGTTGAATCTTTCGTGCATGGTAGTTTTGGTAGCTTTCGCTTTTTTGGCTGGTGGTGGTGGCATGATGACCACGGCGGAAGCAGAATTTTTTTGTTTGCGGCTGATTTTCTTGAAGTCCATTTTATCTTCTATTTTATCTTTTTCTTCTTTTTCTTCAGTTGGTAGGTAGGTAGATGTTGCTAGCGACGTTGTAAGCATACTAACTTGTTTTCTAATAGAAGGTTGCTCTTAAATGGTCTCGAATGTCCTAAAAAAATAAGCATGTAATGTTGTTTGATAGCCTGGGAATAATAACTCTGGCTATCTAGATTTAAAAATTATGACTGCGTGGAAAGAAAATGTTTAACCTTTCATTATCTTTGACTTTAAAACTAAAAAAAGCAGTTCACAAATAACAAAGACAATTAATAACCAAAACCGTATCAGTTTAAATGTCACGGAAGTAATCCATATAATGAACAAACAACATTGATAATAATTAAAAAATTAATGAGTTTAAATTTCTCCGATTTAAAATTTCGAATTTAATAGCGCTGACTGATCAGTTCCATAATATACTTTTTGAAAATTAGCATACATGTGATATAATATTGCAAAACGGGCTTCTCCAGCTGATTGGCAACTTTTACACGCCACATATATTGTGAGATGATTTTGGTATTGTGGGATTTTCGTGCAGTTCCCAGCTTCGATAACATATTTGAACCCAAGTAACACGAGATAGTATAATAAACGTTTTTTAAAATATAGGCTTATACGGTTGTATACCATTACTTTATAATAAACCATTCTACAGCTGACACTTTGTTTAAAATTTCTCCAGAAAACATGATTTTCTTAAAAGGATTTGATTTTGCTTGCAATTTTATAATTATAGGTAGCAAACCAGTATCAGGATAAGGTTCTTCTGCTACTGATAAAGCCTCTTAAGTTTCGCTTTCACTTAATGCAAAAAATGTTTTAGTTAGGTCCAAAATACCGGGTGGACCAACACTATTGCCCACCTCAAAAATTGCCCTTTATTTTAAAGCTGGGACTTCGAAATTTTTACAGTGTATATGGCTACCAAGGACCCTTCAAATGGGGGCAAAAGTTTATCTGTCATGCAAAAACTGTGACGTCACGAAATTTTGAAATATCGTTTTTCCAAGAAAAAAAATTTTTACCCATAAAATCGTTTTTTGGGCTAATACCTTTATGTTAAGCCCATTTTTTTAAATTTCCGTCATCAGATTAGCCAACTGTAGCAAGCTAAAAATGGTCCATTTTAATTCACAAGTCGGCCACGTAAACAATTGACTACTATGCGAGGGCTTTCTTGGATAACAGCGTACGCTTTTTTCATCTGTCACCAGTTGACAGCGACACGACGCGGCCATTGAACTGCGAAATTGTTTTTAATTCTAATAAACGTGGATTTTTGTAACGAATAATGTTGAAATATCGGTTTAAACTGGGCCTCCACCATTTAATTCGCCCACCCAAGGTGCCAGGAGAGGTTACGAACACGGACATTTTATCAGATGGCGGTGGCGGCGCGGCGTGAAGAGGGGCTCCAGTTTGTGTGAAGGGCTCCGGTTTGTGTGAGGGGGTTTTTAACCTCCCCACTCCACTTCACCATTTAAAAAAAAAGGGAGGTTACTGCAATCACTAAAATTTTCGAATTCGAGATAAGACCGGATCTGTACGTTTTGAGGTCTCAGAAACCCAAAAAAGTGGTTTTTAAAATGTGTCTGTATGTATGTACGTACGTTCGTTCGTACGTACGTTCGTTCGTTCGTTCGTTCGTTCGTTCGTTCGTTCGTAAACACGCCACAGCCCAAACTACTCGACCGATTTGGCTGAAATTTGGTACGTGTGCATGTGATAACCCAACTTAGATCTGAAAAGCTTTTGGAGCCAATCGTGCAACCAGAAATGCCGTTTTGGCACATCAACTTTTAAATTTTAAATGTAAACCCCCATCTTTCACGTCACAATAAGAAAGGCCTTCAGATTCTGCTTCCAAAGATGTATTCACTGTCAGTGCCCTTTTGACCAAAAACTAAAAATATCGAGATTTTTATCGGACTTTAAAATCGCGGTACAGCCCAAGCCCCTGAACCGATTTGGCTAAAATTTTGCACATGGGGATTGTATTACACGTCGAAGAGCTGAACAAATGTTGGATTCAATCGACCCACGGAAAGTGCCGCTTTGGCACACCAATTTCCAAATTTAAAGTATTCTCTCATTTACCCATCCAAAACAAATTTTTGAAAGATTAATTGCCACCATTAGAAGGGTCTTCGAATTCTGGTTTTAAATGAGATAAAATTTATTCGCATTTATTACCCTTTGGGTAGAAAAATCGAAATTTTGAAGTAACACTGAAACCACGTTATAGCCCAAACTACTGGAAGGATTTGTCTGAAATTTGGTACATGGAGGTCAGGTGACCCGTTGAAGAGCTGAAAGGCTTTTGGGAGCAATTGGTTAACGGGAAGTGCCATTTAGGCATATTAACTTTAAAATCTTAAACACAAGTCACTGAAATCAAAGACCCACGCGTTGGGGAGGTTCCAGCCGCTTCTCTGCTGCCTTTTTTTTTCAAATAGCCATTTCCATAATTCGCATTATTCCATACTTATGTAATTCCACAGGTAATTATTTTGTTGTTATGGCCTGTTTTTTAGTTGGCATTTTTAGGTTAAGTGAGTCGACTTAGTTTGCCCCGTTGAGACTAAAGGCCAATTTATAACTCGATCCTAATCGGAGCCGCAATTTTAGTCGTAATTTTAGCCGCATTGATCGTATAACATTTTCCAAGTCTATTTTATAACTCCGCAAGGATTTTAAGCAGCGCCCTCTACTGAGGACGAAGGCGCAGTACGAAGGTACCCAGTGTCAATTGTCAACTGTAAAATAGACGTCAGCGAAGTTGTCACTGGCTGTCAGTTACATGTCAATTTGTAATTTGTATGGTTTGGGTGTTCTTCTAATGTGGAAATTGTGAACTGAATGTGATGAATAAGAAAATTGCGGTGATTTTAGCCAGCAACTTTTTGTTCTTGGCATATGCTTATTTGCAACATAGAAAAAATACTGTTCGACGCCGTCGCCGATATAAAGTTCGTATAATCAATCGGAAGAGGAAAAATCTGGGGTTCTATGCCACAACTTTTGTACCCATGAAAGAGGTAGATCCTGAGCAATTCTTCAAATATACGAGAATGGATTTAAGAACATTAAAAAATTTTGCGACCTCTTAAAACCATTTTATGTAATATCTATTCATCAACCAGATGAAGTGCCATTTGAGGAACGGGTAGCAGTCACGTTGCAGTATGTTGTTGATAATTATGGTAGGAATGTCAGAATTAAAACTCTATATCATTGCAGCTACTTATCCCAAGGGGTTCAATGCAGACAACAGCTTGGAAGTATCAACTTGGTTTAACAACTGTACACAAAATTATAATTCAGATGTCTGACATTATTTGGAAGGCTTTGGCTCCACAATATCTGAAAGTCCCAGAGGTCCCTGAGGATTGGACATCTATTTCCAAAGATTTTTTCAAGATGTGGAATTTCCCCAATTGCATAGGTTAGTGTCATTTGCATACTAAATTTTTGAGAATAAAATAGTTTGTTGCTCTGGATCAACAAGGTGGTTTCTATTTCCCTTTTTTTGCAGGTGCAATGGATGGAAAACACATCAATATCCAAGCCCCAGCAAAATCTGGATCACAATACTTTAATTACAAAAAGACTTTTAGTGTAGTCCTTTTGGCATGTGCTGATGCAAATTATCGATTTATCTTAGTGGACATTGGGGCCTACGGGTCTAGTAGTGATGGTGGCGTCTTCCGTGATTCAGTGTTCGAGCAAGCCTTTGATAAAGAAGAGTTTCATGTTCCTCCTCCTGCAAAACTGCCAGGCACCAATATTGTTGTTCCTTATGTGCTAGTTGCGGATGAGGCTTTTCCTTTAAAAAATTACATTATGAGACCATATCCAGGCCG
The DNA here is from genome assembly GCA_963924575.1 of Pycnomerus fuliginosus. Taxonomy (NCBI): domain Eukaryota; kingdom Metazoa; phylum Arthropoda; class Insecta; order Coleoptera; family Zopheridae; genus Pycnomerus; species Pycnomerus fuliginosus. Next base: position 32,557,827 of record OZ004620.1, read on the forward strand.
AAATTTAACTATTCAACAGAGAATTTTTAATTATCGCTTGTCTCGAGCCCGTAGAATAATTGAGAATACATTCGATACCCTAGCAGCTAGATGGAGAATCTTAAGGACAAGCATTGTAGCTAAGGTAACAACAGTTGATAAATTAGTAAAAGCAACAGTGTGCCTACATAACTTCTTGCAAATTGAAAATGGAATTCAGTATTGTCCTCGAGGATTTGTGGATTCTGAAGATTCACCAGATGGGCAATGGAGGCAGGAGACTGATGCTCTCAGATCGGTAGGGAGATTGTCCGCAAATAATTCGCAAAGAAATGCAAATGAAATGAGGAATACATTGAAGGAGTATTTTTATTCAGAAAGAGGAGCAGTTCCGTGGCAACTTGAACGAGTTGAAGAAGGGAGAAGACCAGAGTAATTATTATGGGAATGTTCAAGAACTTATTTATTTCTAGAATTCTGAATCGTTATAATTAATAATAAAACCTTTTAATATTTATTACTACCATTAATCACTATTTTAAAACTATTCGCTGTCACTCTCGTACTTGCTCAGTACCTGCATGACTTCAAGTTTAGCTTGATTTTGCTTCTTTTTCGGCAATCTCTTTACCACTAGATGCACATATCTTGCGAAGGCCGCTTCAGCTGTGTCATCTTCTTCTTTTGAACTTTTAAGGAAAGCTGCAATTGCATCTGCCGCTCCACCAATCTTCTCATGAAGCAGTGGTGTGTCTGCATCACCTTTCCTTTTTCTGGACGTCGGCGTTTTGCCGGCAGCTGCCGCTTCAACTTGTGTGGGGATCCCGCTAGGACCAGCAACAACAGGTTCAGCCTCCGGTATAACCCATAGATTAGTGATATTATACTGTTAAATAGATGGGAATCTCTGCTATGCCAACCAAGGTATTGTTTGCTTCTAACTACAGACACGGGAGGGCGCTAATTGAAGTGTCAAATCTGCGCGGGAAAATTCAAATGGGACTATCTTAGGAATATTTATTTCTGGATTTCTGGATGTGAAAAATAAGATACTCGAAACGTTTATAACCTCACTATTTGTAAAAAATAGTGCCATTAAAAACGCCTGAATAATCTCATTTTCCATAATGTACAATTGAAGACTGGCACGGGTACCTATAAATCACAGTCATTCACATTAATAATACTTTTATTGTAATTACCATAATAATGTAAGTATGTACTAAAAATAATTTACTAATTTAAACCCTTAACTAACCTAATTTTTTCTTTTTTTGTTTTATATGTTAAATATCTAGTGTAAGCTAGTTTTTTAACATGGTCATTTCGATTTCTTACATCCACACCTTTCAAAATCTTGTTGACATTTTTGACCCATGTGTAAATGTAGAATTTTACAAAAATCTGTTCAAATATATTAATTAAATTATGTTCGCGGCAATGCCACAAATTTTTCTTCCTTGAAAAGACATGCTTCTCCAATTTCATTATAAGACGACTACCAATATTCTTCTTATTACACAATGCAGGTAAAAAATGTTGAACCACCTCACAGCAGTTTGAGTATATATCCCTAAATTCTGAATTGGTGTAAATAAGTGCTCTGGGGTGATATGCTCTTTCTGCAATTAATGCTTGTCCTTCTGTACTACTTGTGGACAGGTTTGACTTGCATTTTTTGCACTTTACAATTTTATAAATTTTTTTGGCGACAAAACCAGCCAAGTACGAGTGTATCTGGTTTTGCCTAAAATTAAAATTACCACTAAATTGAAAATCATCTTCTTCTTCTTCTAAAAGTTCAGGATATGTTCGTCCAACATCTTCGTCTTGCAAGAAAACATTTCTGAGCGTATTTAGGGCTCCTTCAGAATCGTCCTTCTCGCAGTTGCTGCCAGGAGAGTGGGCCGACATAAAATTATTGATTATCAGGCTTTTGTAGGAATTTGCAAATGATTCTGGTGTAGGATTTATATTTCTTCCTGCATGACTCCTTATACAGCCATAATAATTTTCTAGCGAGTCTTGGTTTAAATTTCGAGGCAGAAGGAAATTAAAACCCAACCCTCTCAATTTTTCCCAGAGGTAGTTGATCCCTTTTACTGTGTGAATCCAGTTTTTGACTGAAGGAGGAATGGTGACTTTGCCATTTTCTTTAACAAATGTCATACTTTCTAGTATTTTAATAGCATCTCTCCAAAATGCAATATGAGGAGATTGTGGAGATATTGCACACCTCAACATTTTACCATGGTCAGGCAATATTATGGAGCCATTCACGCTGTCAAATAACTTGTCCATGAACAGACAAAAATCGGCAGTATCTGCGAAAGTTGTAGATGTCGTAACTTCTGGAAGACCTATAACAAGAACAAATTGTTAGAATTGAAATCACTAATATAATTAATAAAAGCATTAAGTGAGGGGTTCGTCACGATGCATTTTAGGGGAGAAAATTTTCCCTTTCACCAAAAATTTGCCACATTTCCTTAAAATTTCCCATAAAAAAATTCCCTATTTTACCAGCATTTCCGTTTTATTTCCTCAGTATTTGTTTGCCATTTCCCAGCATCCTTCTAATTTCCCTATCAAATATGATTTGATTTTCATACAAAATTTACCTGAAATTCTCTCACTACCCAAGAATTTTCCAGCTATTGCCCTCCCATTTCCTATGCGCGGGACAAGAATTTCCCTTCATGACGATCCCCTTGGTATTAGATTAGGTAACTAAAATTTTACAAACTTACCATGACTACCTATAAAGCGCATGACGGAAGAAACTCTTTGTGAATAAACTTGTGAAGCCATTTTCACCTTCATTTTTTTCATGCGGTCCTTATAAATGTGGGCGTCTCCTAAACGCGGGCACATTTTAAAATCATCTGGACCAGCATCCATTTCATAAAATTTTACAAGGTCCTTCCATGAAGCTCTCTTCTTTACCTTATTTGTATCAGTGAACACGATGTCAGCCTCCAAGTGATTATTGCGGATGCACTTTAGTAGATGTGGTGGGTCAAATATGTGGATTACTTCCTCGCCATCGATTAAGTATCCAAAATATTTATTTTCCACGCCATTTATTTCACACCATCTTCTTGTGTCCGCTAAAAACTTGTTGTGCACTGATGTGTTTATTGAAAGTTGATCAGAAACTGTCCCCACTACATTCAGTCCGATTTGTCGAAGGGCTCTTACAAGAATTTTTATGTTTCGCATTAAATCTGGGGCACTCATTGCACTTTTCGCGAAATAATATGCAATTGGTTGCTTCCATTTTCTGCGAATTCCCCGTGCCATAAACACCATTGCATGGTCTGCAAATTCAGGCTTTGCATCATTATTAACTTCCCCGCAGTCCACAAAGCCCTTGATGTAATCCTCTCCTGCATTGTAGGACAATGACGGCTCTAAAGATATTTCATCAAATAACAGCATGCAACATTTGTCCAATTCTTTCATTTTTCCACACGTTTCTTGAAGGGACTTCATCACTGCCTCGTTAATTCCGCACGTAAAGGGCAATTTTGCTAACAACTTATTTAGTGTTCTTCTGGACGGAAGAGCAAAAATCTTTTGTAACAATTTATAGCCCTTCGGACTTTGCTTGAGTAACGAAATCGCAAATATTTTATCATCTAATGTAAATCTCCTGCCCTTTGGGGATCTCTGCTGCATATTTAATTGTGACATCAAAAAATTAGCTGTCGGGGCGTTAACTTTTGACCTAAAAACTTTCTCATTTTCAGAGAAGCTTAAAGCCTTTTTAATTCGGTCCCTTTGAGACAGGTTTTGTCTGTCAAGTTCTGATGATGTCTTTCTTAAATTTCGGGCAATGTTATATAACGATTTTGCTTTTGGAGTTAAGTCTGCCGCCCTGGTAACTCCCACTGCTTGCAGTAAATTGAGCTTCTTACGAAAACCTGGAAAAAGTGTGATGTAAGGTAATGTAATTTAAAACAAATTGCGAGAAAGTTTTGTCTTTTATCGTTTATTTGTCCTAAATTTAAGAAACTATAATCATGTACAATTATTGAATTTTTTTACTTTTTATGTCAACACTACTAAAATAGTACACTGTAACATCGGACTCATAGTTGTTTAAGTATGTAGTAAGTGAGTAAAGTGTAACTTTTCGCCACGAGAAGGAATCTTCCGACGAGTGAAAAAAAGGCACTTTACGCACGAGTTGCATACAAATTTTTTTTTACGCCCATAGGTACAGTATGCGTCAGATATTTTGCTCGATAGTTTGTTACGCAACTGAAAACTTTACAGAACAGATTCGGTCTTGACAATCAGTTTGAAAGATGTGACAATGATTAAACTTCAGGTAACTATAGTTTTTAGGCGTCATGACCGAGTCTGTTCCGTAAAGTTTTCAGTTACGTAACAAATGATCGAGCAAATATTAAGACGCATACTGTACATTTAAAGTTCTAGCGATAGGTATAGCCACTTTTTTTCAGACTTTGTCGTTAAAAAAATAGGCACTTTAGGAACGCATTTTAATGAAAAAAAGGGTAATTTTTTTAACGGACGTAAAAAAAGACGTTTTTCTCCAAACGTTAGAAAAACATCACATTGTACGTCAGTGGAGACAGTAGAAGTTGAATTTCTAAGACGCTAGTCTCTAGGCGACCTGTGCGGCACAAAATGAAAAAAATACTGCCGCTCGTACTATTTCATGCCACTCAGCATGCTGTAGTCATAGTAACACTCGCAGAGCGTGCTTATTTTTGTCTCAAATTTCGCGGGTCAAAATGAAGGAAAAAATATAATTCTTATATCTGATGTTTTTTAAACGTTTGGAGAAAAAATGGAGTAGAAGCTACTTTTTGTGCTTCAACTGTATTTGCAAGCCTCACTACGTTCGGCTCGCAAACTTACAGCTTCAGCACAAAAGGTGACGCTTCTACTCCTAATACAACAATATACTATTATTATTCCTGACGAGATGTTTACTGCCTGAAAATATGTCGAGGACTTTTAATATCCCTAAGGGGGTAAAAAGCAGCTTAGTCCTGTGTTGCTTATATACTATTTCCAATACCAACAGATTTTTTGCATAATCCAGTATTTTAATAAAATTATGTAGGTACTTACGAAACCTTTAAAGTTACATTACAACTTTAGGTACACCTCCAAATTTCGTGAACAATTTTTTTTTCATCAGGTATGTACGTATGTACAGTACATACACCATTTAACTAAGATAATGGGTTCCTAATGCCATTGCCAACGCAAAAAAAACTTTTCAATCGAAAGTTTAGAACGTTAGTTTCTCAAATTTAGGATCTTAATCTTCAATTATATTTCACGTCACTTGAAAATTTAGGCTACCTTATAAAATGCCTAATTATTTTGCAAGTAAATGGTGACAAATGTTATAATCATAAATTTACAGATTATTTAACTACATAAAATACTGTGTTTATAAAATGTTTGTTCATCAAATGGGTCATGTAAGATGATCATAATTTTCCTCTTTTTAGAAGTAATAAATAATCATCAAAGATCAAAATGTATTCGCTATTACAATGATGCCCACTGGATGCACTGTAATTTATTAACACATATAACTTACAGCCCTAACATAAAAAAAATTTAAATCAAACAATCTTAGTTAACAAGTCAAGATGAGTGTTTTTTGAACGTTCGTTCGTGTTGCATCCGATTCACGCCTGCTTTTTATAAATTTGAACTTGCAATTAATGAAACACGAATGTACCTAAAATTTCTAATAGAAAAATAAGAACAAAAGTTCAGTGAAATATAAATGAAATTCTGATGATATGTATTAGGAGTAATTAGGGCCCATTTTTCCACCCCCTGTTAACTTTCACTAACTTCTAATTAAAGATAATTGGAAGTGGGAAAACGGGACCTTAAAATTATACATTTACCTTTTTTGCCACCCAATCTGGTAAGTCCTATCTGTGCTGGTGGTGTTGTGCAGCCATCATGGGATTCTGTAACTAATATTATTCAATTTAGACTGTTAATGAATAAACAAATAAAATTTATATACCTGGAGTCGTCACAGAAAGTCTTCTTCTTTTACGACTAGGTTCTAACAATGCCTCTTCAATTGACAACTCTTTACTTGATCCTGGAACAGCATAAAGTGCAGCACTTGGCCCAGCAACAGGAACTAGTATGGAGCCTGTTTCCCAAATTACATCATCAGGTCTAGAACTAGGACCTGCAGTAGGCAATAGCACAGAACTTGACACAGCTACAGGAACCGGTGTGGAGTCTGTTTCCAAAATAACATCATCAGGTCTAGAACTAGGACCTGCAGTAGGTAATAGCACAGAACTTGGCACAGCAACAGGAACTGGTGTGGAGCCTGTTTCCAAAATATCATCGTCTGACCTAGAACCTGGAGTAGGCAATAGTTCAGGATTGGTAGCAAAGGCAGTAGCAGTGGATATTATTTCTTCTCGGTCCTCATCAGCGATGCCCTCAACAAATCCTATAAAAAATATAACATTAGCTTTATTAATAAACAAACACAACCACTTTTTGGTAAAATTCAATCGGCATACCTGGAATATGTAGTGTAGGTATGCTTCCCGATATTAAACCAGACCTTCTAACTTCATGTGTAGGAGGTGTCTTACACTCGGGTTTGAAGTGTACATCACAAATTCTGTAATTGGTATGGACTTTTTGAGGAAGTAAGTTCATAAAATCCTGACGGCCAATATTTTGAAGCCATTGGTTATACACCTGTGAATTTAATTTAATTAATATTGAATTAATAAATAATAAACTCTTACGTTTTCTTCAAGATACGGAAAACGATGCATCTTAATTTCTTTGTTAGTTTTTCCACAATGTGGTACACAACACGTGAAAACCATTGTTTATAGGTTAAATCACTATCACTGTCTGCAGAACTGTCTATATTGGCTTAAAACTACGAAAACATAATACACACTAACAACTTTAACAATTACCAAAGAATATTTAACAAAAAATAATAACAAAAACAACTTTTAGCTTTTCAACGGAAACGACCATATTGAATTTGAATGATTTGAATTAACGTCAAACGTCAACAAATCCAGTAAAATCCGGCGGCGAATTCGAATTTCACGACGCTAGCGCCAAACTGTATGTAGTGAGAACTACATCCCCCACCACAACTGTGTCAAAATATTTTACAGTGAGTTTCAATAGCATGGTATAACCACTTCGGAAACCTGCTCCTCCTCACCAGTCGCCGGAGGCGAGGTTATTTCAGCGTAGCTATCCCAGCCACTCAGGCTGCTGCTGCTCCTGCTTGTCCCAACACTCGGGACATTAGTAGTTGTTCTGAACAAATAAAATTACAAAGCAGGTTAATCATACATGCAAGGGAAATTTATTCTTACTTTCTTGGAACGATGTAGGCTTCCAGGAACCTTAACGAATTAAATAAAGTCCACATCTCTTCCTCTTCTTGGGAGGCTGATCCTGAAGGGACCACCTTCCTCTTCCGCAATTCCTTGCCAAATCGCGTTCTTATATTGGTCCACATCCGTTGGCAGTCCTCTTCTACAAACATGAAATAAAGTAAAGTGTATTGAAAACATTTTACCTACTTGACTGCCCCATGGCGTCGGCTACCTCCTGCCAAGAACTTTCCTTTTTAACGGCATTTTTAAAGTCGGGCCTTTTCTTGTCGAATAAATTCGGGTGCCCCTCTATTAAAGTTACCAATAGTCCTTCATCCATATTGATTTTGATGAAACCAACTCGACAAAAACACTCGAAAAAACACGTGGCGTCCTAACCTCTAATCTCGCTTCGAAAATAACACAAGTGCAACACAACGTACCAAACAAAGACCAGCAAACGAAATGAACATAAAATGGAAAATGTGATTACTGTTTACTGTTGCTCAGCTGATGAAATCACCTCTCGCACGCATGCGCTCGGATTCCCACCTTGATTGGTCGATCGTAAGGATCGGATCGCAAGAGATGGAAGTTGACCATCTTCTTAAGTTTTGTATACGATTTATACGATTCTTACGATTCTTACGATGAGTTATAAAAGCAAGTCTTAAAATCCTATGTTTCAACTTTCTTAAAATTACGACTAAAATTGCGGCTCCGATTAAGATCGAGTTATAAATTTGCCTTAATATCGAGGACCAAGATATTCACAGCCCAGAATTTAACAGCAACTCGTGTCAAATAAGGACCAAGGAATTGTTTTGCATAACATAATTCATATTCAAAGATAAACTGTAATCGAAGGTGGTGCAAGTGTCAGTTTTCGATTGGCAAATACCTCGTAGGTACCTCCTAAACAAAATCAAGACGTTAATAATTGATGCTTTGAAGTTGGTGAAGCTCAAGTTATTATTTGAACAGCAGAAGCAAAAAGGTGCAATGTGGAATTTAATAATCATCATCATGGTGGGCAAATAAGGACTAATTAATCATTGATCACACGACAAGCCATCCAGTGCATAAACAAGACGTGTGTGTGTGCCTGAGTTTCAATTTTTGTCATTAGAATGAACTAAGAATACTGAGATTATTCTTTCGTTAATTAAACAATAATTGCCTATTAAGTAAATTTAATAAATCAGGCTTTCATATTTTTACTTGAATTTCGCGCATTTATTTCATTACGCGCGTTAATTTCCCGCTCAAACTCTTCCAACCCCTTTTAGCTAATCATTAGTCACCCACTAGTGTGATTAGTGTGTGAATTACAATAGTGTTGCAGTGTTTAGGTTGCTAATTTTGAGAAAAATTGCTATTTTGTGAAATCTTCAACCTCTTGAAGAGAAGTGTTTTCCAAGTTAGTTTTACATACCTACTTGTTAGCTGTTTTCACAGCTCTTATCCTGGTTTCCCTCCAGGGAAGGTTTCACGCGTTTTTCTGTGTTGTGAGTGTTAATTATAATTACGTGTAGAAGTGAATCTTGGTGAATTTCCTATACCTAGTGTTAATTAATAGTTTTATTCTATTTTAGTGGAGTGCATTTAATTTTTATCATGCCGATGCAACATCTTTCCTTTTCAGACAAGGTCGACATGATCTTGATTTTTGGAGAATGCCAGCAAAATGCAATGCAAGCAGCAGAATTGTATGCCCAACGTTACCCAGACAGACTTCAACCAGATAGACGAACATTTAAAAGAATTGTAGAGAAACTTAGAGAGACAGGCAGTTTGAAGCCCAAGAAAAAGACAGTGATAAATCCCGCTGTGACTCATGAAATCAATCAAGCTATTGTTTTGAACATAGCTGAAAATAATCCCCAAGTCAGCAGTCGAGAAATGAAGCAATCAAGCGGCATAAGTAAGTCATCGATTCTAAGAATATTAAAAAGGCACAAATTCCATGCAGATCACATCGAACTGCATCAGGAACTACATGGAGAGGATTTTATGAACAGGGTGAGATTTTGCACGTGGGCCCAAGAGAAACTGCAGGAAAATCAGGACTTCTTCAAGTTTGTGCTTTTCACCGATGAATGCACATTCAAATCTAATGGGCACGTAAACAGGCATAATATGCACTATTGGTGGGTGGTTAACCCACATTGGATGAGAGAAGAAAAAACACAAGACATATGGTCACTGAACGTGTGGGGAGGAATTATTGACAACTGATTAGTTGGTCCATTCTTTTCTGAAGGCCATCTGACTGGTGCGATGTATGCAGAGTTCTTAAGAAATTCATTAGATGACTTACTAGAAGATGTGCCATTAAATGTGATCCAAAATTTGTGGTTTCAGCAAGATGGTGCGCCTCCACATTTCAGTCGAGAAGCTCGTGGTGTGGCAGATGAAAAGTTTCCAGATAAATGGATTGGTCGTGGTGGTCCAATTGCTTGGCCAGCTAGATCTCCCGATCTCACACCTATGGATTTTTTCACATGGGGAGTTGTGCAAGAAATTGTGTACAGAACACAGCCAACCACGAGACAAGACATGCAGCAACGACTCGTAGATGCCTTCCAGACAATCAATGAACGAAATACAGCAGCTACAGTCCAAAATTCATTTCAGCGACGTGCTCAGATGTGCATCGAAAGAGAAGGCCACCACTTTGAGCAGTACCTGTAATCAGGTAAGTACTTTTTGTGAAGTGATCTGTGCTATAGTGGTTGCAGTGCAGTGAATTTGGTGATGATTGTTTAGTGATGGGTTGTGGTAGTGAGTAATGCATCACTTTAGGTAAGTACAAGCCGTAAGTTCCTTGTACACAATTTTGTCTATGATGATTAGTAGAGCTCTTTCACAATATTTGAAGGATCCACAATTCTGAGACATCCAAAACAGCTAAAAGACCATAGTTTATGTAACACAATCAGTCAATCAAATTCAATTTATTGTTGTTAGTTTGATCATACAGGATTTAAGTTTCAATTTATATTCTTGAAAAATTATAATTATTGTGATTGCAACTTCAACTTTACAGCAACACACTTTCGCCAGCTAAAAACACTTGGTTTTACATCACCCTACAATTTACCAAACAATTTAACCCAACTAGTTAAGAAATGGCATCGGGCTATAATTCTTCTACCTTCGGCTACAGTTTATCTCTGAATTTTAATTATGTTAGTTGAAACGATAGTTTAACAATTCCTTTGCCCTTATTTAGATCAGATGATGTTAAATTTAGAGGCTGTAAATATCAAGTTTGTTATGCAAAACGATTCCTTGGTCCTTATTTGACACGAGTTGCTGTTAAATTCTGGGCTGTGAATATCTTAGTCCTCGATATTAGTCTCAACGGGGCAAACTAAGTCGACTCACTTAACCTAAAAATGCCAACTAAAAAACAGGCCATAACAACAAAATAATTACCTGTGGAATTACATAAGTATGGAATAATGCGAATTATGGAAATGGCTATTTGAAAAAAACCCCTCACACAAACCGGAGCCCTTCACACAAACTGGAGCCCCTCTTCACGCCGCGCCGCCACCGCCATCTGATAAAATGTCCGTGTTCGTAACCTCTCCTGGCACCTTGGGTGGGCGAATTAAATGGTGGATGCCCAGTTTAAACCGATATTTCAACATTATTCGTTACAAAAATCCACGTTTATTAAAATTAAAAACAATTTCGCAGTTCAATGGCCGCGTCGTGTCGCTGTCAACTGGTGACAGATGAAAAAAGCGTACGCTGTTATCCAAGAAAGCCCTCGCATAGTAGTTAATTGTTTACGTGGCCGACTTGTGAATTAAAATGGACCATTTTTAGCTTGCTACAGTTGGCTAATCTGATGACGGAAATTTAAAAAAATGGACTTAACATAAAGGTATTAGCCCAAAAAACGATTTTATGGGTAAAGATTTTTTTTTTCTTGGAAAAACCACATTTCAAAATTTCGTGACGTCACAGTTTTTGCATGACAGATAAACTTTTGCCCTCATTTGAAGGGTCCTTGGTAGCCATATACACTGTAAAAATTTCCCAGCTTTAAAATAAAGGGCAATTTTTGAGGTGGGCAATAGTGTTGGTCCACCCGGTATAAGCTAGATAATGAAACGACGTTAAAGCTTGTTTATGTCTATTTTTAAAAAATTTTGGTTGTTTTAGAGTCAAGTCTGTTTCATCGAAAATAATTTCAAATTTTTTCCATTCCTCTACAGCATCAGACAAAAATGCATCTTTTGCTTGCAGCCTATCAAGTTATTGGCTTTAAATTTTTTAAAAAATACACTTGCTTATCAATCTACCGTCGTTCTACACACGCAGGGCAAAAATCTAAGATGTCCCGCCGCCGTTTTTTTGTTTGATTCGTTTTTTAAAAAAATCAAAAAAATAATTACACAAACACAATAATACTTATTTAATAGCCTGATTTAGAAACAGTTCCACTACAATTTCGATTTTTTTGACGTTTCTCCCAAACCTTCCTAGCTCGCGCTATTAATAATAATAGGTTTTTTTTGCAGCAAAATCATAACCGTTTATAAATTAACATAAAACTCTACGTATTGCGCATGTCAGTTGATAAACCGAAGGAAAACAGTTTGGTGGGGTTTTTACTGCAAGAACGGAATCCGCCACCCTGTAGTGACTTTTGATTTCAAAGGTTGGCTGTGAAAATATTCCTGATCGGTAATACAGGGATTATCGATCATGTCCATTTTGAATTTGAATGATAAATGTAAAATAGTAAAAAGTATTCGTTTTTGTTTGGGTTTATTTCTCAGTTTATTCTGTAATTATGTCGTCGATGTATTACAATCAATCACTTCCGACAAATCGACCAAATGCAGTTTTCAAATCAGGTTGGTACATCTAATACTTACACAAGTTTTTCCACTACGTCTTAACAATTAGGCAGTGCCACGGGCCCGAAGGTGCTTCAGTTGCAAGGAGGATACACTCTGACAGGAGCCTTGTGTACCAATTTGCCACCTAATGTTCAAGGGACTATGAAATTGATAACGCCCAGCTCGGTACTTTCATCTACAGATGTACCCGATGAAGGCGCTATACAACAAAAAATAACACTGCCTGACAATAATAAGAAAACATGCTCTGGCGAAGTGGGGTGGGAGCATAATGATAAATTATCGAAAGGACTTATTAGTTTATATGAAAAATATCGCCCAAAAGTTGGTACTTTTGCCATGAAAAATTTAATAAAACTGTTCGAGACTATTACAGAAAAGTTAAATGAAGATTTCCAAACTAATTACACAGTAGCTCAAGTACAAAATCGTTGGGCTGTGTTGGAACGAAATTATAAAAAAACAATTGACAACAACAATAAAACAGGAAGATCAAGGAAAGTGTTCATGTACGAAAAAGAAATGGATGCAATATTCAGAAAAAAGAAAAATTTCCATCCTGAACTCCTGTTGAATGCCACAACTCAAGATCATGATGAGGCCAAAGGAGAAGAAATGTCCACTCTGAGTGACAATAATAGTAATAATTTAAGTGAAGGCCCACCAACCAGTGTTATTGGCCAGACAAACAACCATCACACCTTGCCAGAAAATAAAGAAAATGTGCATAAAGTCAACTCACGAAAATCACGCAAACCTGATAAGCCCACCCGCAAAGATGTCTTGACCCTAATTCAAGAAGATAAGAAAAAATACCATGAAGAGTGTTTGAAACTGAAACAAGAAAGAAGGGACATGGATAAACTCAAACTGCAGATAAAGCAAGAAAATGCTATGCAGAAAAAAAGGAGGAATGATCTAATCGAAGAGAGAAATACTATTTTGAAGGGGTTTCTTGAACAGGATGCGCCACTGCCTATGATTTAAGTATTCATATTCCGGATCTGTTTTATTACAGTGTTGTTATAATGTAATTAAATTCACATAAATGTAATTTCATTGATTACTCTATCGTCACGTCCATGATGGTCACCCAATTTGTAGTAAATTACAAACACGATCTCGAATCACAGCCCCATTCCTATCATCGGCAGCGACTTCATCATCTTCCAATTCATGGTTTAAACGGGGATTATCAGCCTGCAGCAATATCTCATCTTCATTATACTGGAAATCGTCGTCTATGGCCAGGTTGTGGAGAACACAGCACGCGCGAATAAAGTGAACTAAGAACCTCATATTTCTTAATTTCACATGATATACTTGTCGGAATTTTTGCTTCAAGATCCCATTACAGTGCTCAATGACATAACGGTTGCTGGCTAATTTAAAATTAAAATTTCTTTGCCTGGCAGTTAAATTTCCGCGGTCTTTGTATGGTGTTAATAAATTGGGCAGACATGGATATCCGCCGTCACCTAATAAGTAGGATTGTCCACATTTTTCTTGTAAGGATAGATATAGTGACGAAGAGCGCAAAACACGGCTGTCATGGACAGAACCAGGGAATCCCACAAAGATATCTCTTATTCTTCTTGGGTGATCACACACTAACTGTACCTTAAAGAAGTAAAAAATCAATGAAAATTCATGTTGCAGAATTGTACCTGAATTGAAAAATTGTGTTTTCTATCCAAATATGAATCGGGATCCTCGGAAGGCCTATCAATGGTAACATGTGTGCCATCAATCACTCCTACTACACCTGGGAAGTTATTCAGTTGAAAAAATTGCTGAATTTCAAGTTTCTCCTCCTCTGTTGGCCATTTTATCACCTGGTCAGCACGGTTACTTAGGAAATATGTAACTTTTCTTAGGACTGTGTGCAATGTGCTGATAGCTATTCCAAACCTATCAGCAACATCGCGAAAGGATGCCGTCTGATGACCCGCAAACCATAAAAACACTGCTATGTATTTCTCTGCACTCAGCTTTCCATTGCCCCCCGCTTGGTAATGAAAATATAAAGATGTCTCAAATCGCTGCGACATTTCATTGTACACCTCCCTACTCACTCGGAAATGTTCCATAAACTCCTGACCATTGTATTGAGGAACTATGATTTCCAGATAGTTCATATTTTTAGGTCTAATTCTGTTCTCTAGAACAAATTCCTCGTCGTCTGAAGATGTTTCACTCGTGTCCTCAGAACTACTGCTGCTGCTGGATGAATTACTGGAAATTTCGTCCAGGTCACACAACATACTGTCAGGAATTGGTTTGGGGCACAATGTTTGGGAATTCAACCTATAATGCAGCTAACCTCATTTCTAGATTTACCGAGTGCAAAAATCAAATACGTTGCAAAAATCCCACAAAAATGCCACACACCACAAACACAAAAGATGGTGAAATTGTTATTGCGCATGCGCCAAACTGCGAGTTGGACCAACAGAGTGCAAACTGTTCAAATCGTTAAAAATCAGTTTGATTACAATGTCAAGTCGCTGCCAGAACACGCTACTCTAACTGTTAAAATCGATATGGATCGTTGCAAGAACACTAATATACAATTGCGCAGACGCAGTCAGTTTTCAATCGGTTTGTAACAACTGCAAAAACAAACCTAATAATATTAATTATATCTTCGCTCATCTTAGGACGAGCACTCTTGTGCGAAACGTTTTGCAGTGAATTATTTTTGCTGAATTCTTCCTTTGCGAAGTGTTTGCTACACACTCACTTATTTTTAAAAACATATTGGTGATCTTCGTTTTGCAGACGCAGATTTCCAATAAGCTGCAGCCATAAACAAAATAATTCAGGATTTTTCCCGGGATCCGGAAACTGATGACGGGAATCACGTATATTTTCCCATTTCTTTGGGACTCGAAAACAAAACACCTTTGTCACAGAATTTGTGGAAAACACTCGAAAATTAATAAAATAGAACACGTGCTACAGACAGCTGTAACCTATAAACAACTGAAATGAAAGTACCTAACAAGTGACATAACATGTGATAACATCAGGACTAAACAGACACAAAGTCACTAGCTAGTGACTTCAAAAGCGCGCTCAAGAGCGTATATGGAGAACGAGTCTCTGCCGCCATGACAGTTCCACTCCCACTATTAAGACATCATTCTATATCAACATATATATATGGGTTATCTATGGTCCAAGCAGAGACAACCGTTGAGATAGGCGTTAAGGTGTGTATTAATAAAGTTTTAAAGAAACTTTTAAACTGAGACACCGTAGGGTTTGAATTTCGGCCCCCAAGTTGCCGAATCTGGCAAGAAATTTTCAACTGGGTCTTGGTTTATATACCCCCGGGGCCTCATGTATGTTACACCCTTTTTGTCCAAAACATTGAAAATCTCTTGCATTCCTGCTAAGGTCACACTCCAGTTTTTCAGTGATGGTGGTGTAAATTTCTTGTTTGAATTCCTTTTCTGGAAATACATGTTTTTCAAGTTTTGTCTCGCCTCTTCCCAAAACTGCAAGTGTCCCGATGTTCTGGTCACGGCACATTTGAGCTCCTTCCCTGCTTGGGGTTGCAGTGTTGTGCCATTGACACTATCGAAGAGTTTGTCAAAGAATTGTAGGACATTAGCAGTGCCCAAAGCCTCCTTGTCCAAGGGCTCCTCTTCTTCTACATGAAACAAACAGAATGTATTAATAATAAAATAATTATGAAGTACGATTTATTACCTGTTCCTCTTATAAGAAGTTTTAAATTTGTCGCCACAGAATGGCTGAAGACTTGTGTGGCATATGAGACTTTCATCTTTTTGATTTTATTGGGCACCACATGGTAATCGGTCAGTTTGGGCATACATCGCCAGGCTCCTGCTATATTGTCCTTTTCATATGCCTGGACAATGTGGTCCCATTTTCAGTGGCGGATCCAGAAGACAATCTCGGGGGGGGCGAATTGATGGGAAACCATAATTTTAAACCAGTGGACGCAGGGGCCACTTAGGAAGTTTTGCCGCCGTAGGCGAAGTAAAATTATGCCGCTCTAATAGTAGGGCTCGTTGAATGGGGGAATAATTTGTTAGACAGTAATGGCAGGGGGGGTTGAAAATGCGCCGCAGGCGAAAATTTTACAAAATTTCAAGGTCACGCATTTTCTAAGCACTTCAGAATGTTAGTGACATTATTTGAAAAACTTAAGGAGAATTTTTTATCGAGATCGCATTTCTTACAAAAAGAGTACATTTCTGCATGAAATTTTTGAATCATAGCGACTAACTCTACTCCCCCTAGGACGTCCTAGGTCCCGCCCTTGCTTAAGTAAACCTACATTTTATTTTAAAACCTCATGTCTGAATAATTATTATAAGAAATGCTCAATCAAATTGGTAGGTACAG
This sequence comes from Pycnomerus fuliginosus, assembly GCA_963924575.1. Taxonomy (NCBI): domain Eukaryota; kingdom Metazoa; phylum Arthropoda; class Insecta; order Coleoptera; family Zopheridae; genus Pycnomerus; species Pycnomerus fuliginosus. Next base: position 32,574,457 of record OZ004620.1, read on the forward strand.
ACACTGTGTAACTGTGACGCCCCAAAAAGTTTTTGGAAAACCCAAACTGCCGCCCCAGGCGGCCGCCTACACAGCCCACTATGTACGAAGTTTATGATTAGGTACGGATCTCGGGGGGGGCGATCGCCCCCTCGCCCCCCCCCTAAATCCGCCACTGCCCATTTTGCTATGTTACACACACTTTTATCTTTGCAGACCAGATTCGCACTAAACAGTCCAAACTGCTTTTGCCTTTAACAAAAATTCGGAAACACAACTTGCACGATTGACCGTTGAAGAAACCAATAATGGCTAATGGCTGCCACTCCCACTTGTTGCTGCCGGTACAACATGACACTTCACCACCCGCGCAGCCGCAGTGCTGCTTCGCTGAGTAGGGTAAAGCGAACGCTGTTTTTCATAAGGCACTCACGCCATCTATCAAATTGGTTGTGTAACGAACAGGAATATCCGGGGGTTGGGGTTAACTCTCGAGGGGTTTAATTCAAAGGGTTGGAACGTGGTGATGATGACTTTTATTTTGTCTCAGTTTGACAACACTAATAATTATTAAAACAAGTGACGGGGAGGATAAAAGTCATCCCACGTTCCACCCTTTGAACTAAACCCCTCAAAAGTTAACCCCAACCCCCGGATATTCCTGTTCGTTACAGTTGTAATTATTTCCACGGAATTTTTTACTCCATTGAAGAGCACTACCCGTGTGTCCAAGCTCGACCCCTTCGGTTGAGACCTACCAGAGGGCGCGTTGCCCCCTCCAATGATATGACCTTATCCAATAATGCCAGTTCGGCGGGAATTTATTCAACGGAAAGAAAAACGCCGCAATCACGAGATAAAATAAAAGGTTGAAAGCACGAAACAGTTACAATTACGGTTTATTATTCGTGTATGGCATAAACTAGAAAAACGTTTAATGGTCAACAATGTCAAACGTTTATTGTTGAAATACCATAGCTGCTGAGCTTAACGTTTGTAATATAGGTATTTTATAAAATTAATATGCATGTAATCGTGTATAAAACAATTCATTCCAAAATGTTTATTCAAAATATGTAGTTCGCAAAAAATAAATTTTCACATTCTTTACTTTCAAAACGAGATTTGGCTAATTTGAGCGAATCCTTTATGGGGTTCTGAATTGTAGAATCGGTGGTATCCTGGGTGGTTTCCTGACGTCCAGGTCCTTTAAGGTCCAAGTTTACAGTGGGAAATAAAAACGGTACATTCAAAGCGCATGAAAAAAATACCACACCTTCGTTTCAATATCAACATTATTATGGCCAAGTATAAAACAATTCTGGTGTGTAGTTTTCGAGAAAAAAATAAAAAGTGAGTAAAAAGGGGTATTTCTGGGCATTCAAGCAAGTACCATGGTTTTTTACCTTCAGATTCGTTTACGAGCCTCAGCAAACTGTGACCTCAACCCCTTAATTTTTGTCTGAACAGCTTCAACCGAAATCTTTGTTTTAAATCTTAAAATTGACTTTTCTATGGCCACTAAAGCTTGGTTTTTTTTCTCTTTATTGTGATAAAAGGGAGACTTCACATCATAGAGGCATGGATGAGCCTCATATAGCTCAATACACCCATTGCATCAAAGAGCAAATTGTAAGACCGCATGCGCGGCGGGAATTTTGCCCCGCCCATTTCTATTTGAATCTCGTGACAATTGTAACACCATCACCGCTAGGTCAGGCGAAGAATTCCCCAAGCCAAATCTGACATTAGTGACATTTCGGTTGTCCTAGTAACTTCTCAAAAGATAACGCCTAACCCACAAAGCCTAACCTATAAAGTTTTGCGTGTAAGTGGAGTGTTGTGTTTTTTACCATATACGTTATTAACAAAAATGCCCAAATGCTGTGTGCCGGAGTGCCTAAACTCCTTTAAAAAGACAAAGGGAATACCACTGTTTTCATTCCCCAGTGAAAATCGTCTAAGAAAATTATGGCTAGAGGCAATAAAAATTGATCCTCATGATATAACTGAAAATCACCGAGTAAGTTTAAGGAAATGAATGGCATTTTATTAAATAATTTGTTCTTTAAGGTGTGCTTGCGACACTTTGAGGAGGAAGATATTTTTCGGTTTGTTTCTACAAGCAAATTGAAAGCAAACCGTATACCACATCTTCACTTGATTGCTAATGAAGTGGAAGTGGAAGAATTGTCTCCATCATTTGAAGACATTAATGATTCATCAACTGCAACACCACCAAGGAATGTTCAAAGGAAGCCGGGCAGCAAAAAATTACGATACATTTACCGACCAACTGCAGTTAGACCTCCATTTGCCATAGAAAATTATTGGCAAAATGACACAGCGATTTGTCGTTACACTGGTGTACAGACACATAAAATTTTCCTAATCTTGTTTAATTTTGTCTTGAAGTCAGAAGAAGGTCCATTCGGAACAGTACATCAGACACAATATTCGAAGAGTTTTTCTATTAGGCGTCACAAATTATCCCCCTTGAATGAACTCTTTTTGACCCTGATTAAACTACGAAAGGCACCTGACTTTCACATGCTAGGTGATATGTTCTGGGTTTCAGAATCTGCTGCCTGTCGGATTTTTAATGCTTGGATAAACTTGTTATATACAAAACTGGGTAATTTAAATATCTTCCCGAAGAAAAGTGTACTTCTCGCCAATGCACCTAAATCATTTTTAAAAAAATATCCCAATGTGCTCGGGAGTATTGACTGTACTGAATTTATGATTGAAACCCCAGGATCACTGGTTCGACAATCTCAGTGTTTTTCGCACTATAAAGGGACCAATACTTTAAAAGCACTCATCATGATTGATGCCAATGGAGCAATTATATTTGTGTCTACATTGTACACTGGTATGTAGAATTTTTTTTTAAATCCATTTATTTATTGGTTTCAGGATCTATTTCTGACAAACAGATTGTACAGGAAAGTGGATTTATTGAATTACTTAGAAAAAAAGTTCACCTTGATGAATTGGATAGGGGTGATATAATTCTGGCTGATAAAGGATTTAACATTCATAATCTTTTAGAAGATATTGGACTCGAACTAAATATACCAACCTTTAGAATTTCTGGCATACAGTTTAACCCAAATGAAATTGAATACATTAGAAAAATTGCTTATGAAAGGGTACATGTAGAAAGAGCTATACGAAGATTGAAATTATACAGAATGTTAACGAAGAAAATACAAATATCTTCCATGGGTTGCATCAACCAGATTTTCACTGTGTGCGCTTTACTTACTAATTATAGATTCCCATTAAGAAAGTAAATTTAAAATTTAAATTAAACTCGATTTAAAAAACACTGTAGTTTGTAAATATCGGTATTGTAATATTTTATAATTGTAATAATTTCATACATTGAGAAACAACTGTATTAGTTTGATAATAAAATATATTCATTATATGATGCACATAATTTGTCATACATTTCATTACAAAATATTTCATCAAAAATAATGATTTCAACTATGACTTCTTGACTTTCTTTGAAATAAATGCAGAAGTCACACCACTTCAGCCCAGACAGTAGCATTTGTCCCTGGATTTGAAAATAGTAATCATGTTTCGTAGAGAGTTTCGGTTGCTTATTTTAGTCTAATTTGAGACAAAAATTCTTAGTTTTTAGTGCCTCTTGCAAATTGGATGACTTTTTACTCCATGGGCACTTAACCTCCAGCAAACCAATTTCCCCATTGGCCTTTAAAACGACCCCATCAGGACTGGCACCCAAATGTGGAGCATATGGATGTATAACTAATCCACTTGAAAATACTTGATTGCCAGTGGTTTGTGTATATAATGCTTTGGCATTAGCCTCTTCTAACCTGCCATGTTTAATAGCTGGTACATTCTCTAGATTGTTATTTTGTTGCCACATTTTATTGAAATAATGTAAGTCAACTGCCTTCTTCCTCTTACATATGTTGCCAAAGTTTGATGCTGTAAATCTCCCAACCCTCCATTTATGCCATTCAGGCGACCCAGACTGTTGTCTTGTGTTTTCTTCAATTTGCCGACAGTGTTCAAAGCCAAAATTCGAAAATCCTTCAACATTCGGCAAAGGCCATGTTAATAAAATATTAGCAGATATTGCTTCCAAAACCGGCAACACTAACTTTGGGTATTGCTGTGGATTTGCAATGTTGTCTTGGGACTCTTGGGGGCTTTTGTTATTGCAAATAGCAGAGCGATTTGCTCCAGAAGCAGCATGTAGTGTAGATGTGTACATTGTCTCATCTGGAAAATTATATAATACATACAAAATAAAGCAGTATCAAATAACTCACCATCATTGTATGCATCAAATAAATATGCAAAAGCAATCCCAGGATGTATTTCTTTCAAGGCACGTGACATTTTTTTGGGACTTTGTGCTCCAATTCGGCCTCTGCTGACACAGGTCTTTGGAGATATATATCTATACCTCACAGGTCCCTTACTTCTATTTATTTTGGTTGGCTTGCAGAATTCGACAGATAAAATGCTCTCTGGAACAATCTTTTTGCCTCGAGGTTTATTCCAGGCCATGGTCTGAGATGTACAGGACTCATCTTCTGGAATTGTTTCTAAGCCACGAAGAACTAAGTCCTGTAGGTAGTATCCCAGCCCTATCACGTGTTGACACGATTCGGAAAGCCTACAACGATAAATATAACTTATCAGTAAATTATTTTCTTTTTTGTGATACCTACCCCACTTCACACGAACAGTGACAATCTTTAACAGACAATTTTTCCTTATCGATGTTAAAATATATGTAAATGCTGTGTGGCTTCTGATTTTTTTTTTGGCTTCGAAAGCATTTACCTTTAACAATCAGTTCTTGACTATTCACGCATACATCTTGTATGTAACCTTCAACGAAGAACTTGTATCCTAAAATTATGCACAAGAATTATAATATCAATTAATTCACGGTCATGCTTACCTCGAGAATGTTGCCTTTGGATAGCACCTTTCGCCTCGACAAAAGATTTTAACAAATCGAAGTTGTAACTTCCCAAAGCTCGCAAGTCCTTGCACCACATTTTGTGAATACAAAAATAAATCCTGAAATAATTATTAGAATTTACGACAAACAAATATTGTCAACATTTTCTTACCTCTAAGAACGTCAGTCAATAAAATAGTCTTGAAAAAGACTTTTTTTAATATAACGGGCCAAAAACACACAGAAACCTCGAAACACAAAAAGAAGTAGTCTTTAAAAAGACTGTTTGACGTTTTTTTAATGAAATAAGCAAAACACTAGTACACGTGAAAGACGAAAGACGGCAAAACAAACACCTAACCTAACACCCTAAACACGTGGGATAACGCAGATGCACCAATCTCATAATGTACTTTTCCCCTACATTGTGTTCCAATATTAGCATAATTTGAATGTAGCGGGGTATTGGAGGCGGGGTTTACGCATGCGGTCTCCACTTCTTCTTTGATGCAATGGGTGAATTATGTGAAATGCAGATGTTGTGCAGAACCACGCATGCCTTTACAATATTCGCTGCAAACTCCTGGTTGGTAATGTAATACCCGATGTTTCAGAAGGCATCGAAATCTGTTTTTCAGTACCTCATTACATCTTTCGATAATGCTTCTTACTGATTTCATTTCATTTGGAAGAGGGAGATCCCTAAAAGCTGTTATCAGCCAAGGGCGCATTACGTGGGTAATGAAGTATTAAATGTTTTCTACTTTGAATAAATGATTTTCTCTTACCTGAATCTCCCAATAAAAAGAAAGAATTGTGGTTATAATGTTCCAATACGTCTGAAATGTTTGACTGATTCCATATGTAGGAATCATGGCAACTTCCTGGATATCTTGAGTTGACATGCATAATTTTCAAGTTTTCATCACATATCTGCAAAAATAATGATTTCATTGTTCAATCTGTTTTAAGCAATAAATTATTTATTGTGTTACCAACTGCATTTAATGAATGGTAGCCCTTCCAAATCTCATAAACATGTTCGTCTTCATTTGGGGCCACAATTGCTACATGGGTGCAGTCAGTTGCACCCACTGTTCCAGGCATGTGATATTTTCTATATCATCAGTGTAATTCGCAAAGTGCGTAATTCAATTTTATTTTATCCTATATTGTTACTATAGTAATAACTGCATAGCAACGAGTTGCGTTAAGATGCTCTTAACACCACTAGTGGTGTTAAGAAATTATAACACAACGAATGTTTAAATACTATTTAATATTACAAACTGAGTTACAAATCAATAAGATAAATTCAAATTAAGAATTTTCTTCATTGGGCGACCTCTTTATTGGCATTTCGGTGCCGTTGAAACGAAGATTAAATGTGCAATTTTGCAAATTACTGAAGCTTACCCCGCCAAAACAATGCGACGCAGGCTTAATGGTATTCGAAGAAGACGAAGAGGATGTTGATTGAAAATTCAGAGAAACATCTGAGTTATTAGTTCCTTGGATCATATGGGCAATTTTTTTTTTCATTTTTAAGGAATCCTCAACGTATCTCTCGGCAACACTTGAGCTCTTCCAACCACCATGACGTTTCAAAACACTTATATCTGCGCCCGAATCAGCTAACAAACTTGCTGATGATCGTCGAAATGCATGACCGGTGTATAATGACGGCTCTGGCAATTTTAAAAAAGCTGCAACTTTTTTGCCCATATCACCGAAAGAATTGATACCAATTCTTTGAACTGTACATTTGCCGTTTCTACAGCTAACAAAGAAATGGTTGTGAGAGATATGTTGAGGCCTCATATTTTTGTATTTTCGAATAATGTCCAAATATTTCACCCCACCCCCATCAACAACAGTGAACATTCGGCTGCGTCCCGTTTTTGTCTTCGGAAGAGTGACAACTAGAGATGTTCCTGCATCAACAACGGCATCGACAGTTAGGCTATACAGCTCCTCTCGTCTGCAACCTCCATAAATTCCAAAAATTGTTGCAACCTGTAAATTTCAAGTATTAATTTTGTGAACGAATCGTCACGTCACGTATACTTTATAAGGCAAGAAATCGTCATCAGAAGCATCTAATAAGAATGCTTTAATCTGCTTCATTGTAAAGGTTTTTGCTTGCTTCGGTACATGGCCTGCACTGTTGCGTTTCATAAAAGATTTGACCACTGCATAGGAGGAGATGTCAATATTTTCGTTAGTCAGCAACATTGTTTTTAGCATCGACAGTTTTGTCCACACAGACGAAGGTTCATATTTCTTGGACTGAAAAGAAGTTAACCTTAGTGATCCGAATAGTAACCGCTATAACACTTACCAGTTCTGAAACATATGCTAAGATTACGTCTTCATCCACATTCTCAACTTTATTAACCCTTTGCCAGTTTTGAAAAAGATCGATTTCTTTACGATACCTGTCACTTGATTTGGATGGGATTAACATTTTTCTTGCGGCGTCCGCTTTTTCTTTTATGGCTTCGCTCATTGTGCGAAATAGAAATTGCGAGCAAAATTTTTTGACAAGCAGCAATGTGATAAACAATTCCCGAGATACCGGTTGTCTAGGATTTTAGCGTAGGTAACCACAATTTCATAATAATAATGCGTGTGGAGAAAATCGGTAAATAAATGGTTTTGAAAAGAAATCCAAAAATATTTTAGGATGAAATAAAACGTGTTACGATGCACGTAACGTTATGTTCTTTTAACATTACTCGAGAATTTAAAGCACTCGCTACGCTCGTGCTTCAAACTATTCTCTCGTAATGTTAAAAGTATCATAACGTTACTAGTATCGTAAATATCTATTTCAATATTTTACAGGAGAGCATAAAAACGGATTGACATTGTGGGTCGTTCCATTATAATAAGTAAATTTTAAGATGTAGTAACTGTAACACAACAGTCTTGACTATTTTTATGTAAAAATGGGGTGGGGAATCATTATATGAAGTAAAATCTATGTAATTTTGACTGTAAGTAATAAAAAAAGGAGTTACGCAATTTTCCACATAATTTAACATTAAAAATGTTGGAGATACGCATTTTGTAACACTGCTGCGCCTGAAGACTACACTCGCAACTTTGCTTTTATGCACCCTTTCTCCAAAAACTCACAACCTCAACCCCCAAACTGAGCCGCTCAAGAACACTCTCTTCTTCCTCGCGTGCTGTAAAAACCTCTCACGTGACCCCCTGCGGACTTGCTGCGCGGGAACTCGGTGGAAATTAATTGTTAAATGTTAAACAAATATAGGCAGCCGAACATACTCCTTCCTTCAAAATTTAACATTGTTACAACCTATTTGACCATAGTACGCGCTTAGAGGTCCCATAAACCCCACATCTAGTGGTTGCTTGCGGTGCGTATATTGGGGAGGGAAACATAATAGCACCACATGATTCTCTCGAGCTAAGGTTATTGCCTCAAGATTATTTGTATGCGACGAGTGACCATCGGGGAGCAACAGGACAGGTTCTTCTGCTGTCGGCTTTGCGCAACTTATGAAATGCTTAAGCTACTGCACAAAAATAGCGCTTTGCATCTAACCACTTGGGTGGCATGCAAAAGCTGTCCTTGGAGGTGCTCCATCTAACAATTCTGGTTTCATTCGTTGTCTTGGAAAAATCTGCAATGGTGGAATGTAATGCCCCAGTTCCTTACCCCATGTCTACTCCAATTTGGTTCAGCATTTTGACGACCATCACAGAATAAAAAACAATCGAAAAAATAAGCTGCTTCCTTTGCAGTTCTATACTCAAGATATTCGAATTCCTGATACCATTTTGGGTTAAATTTATTTTTTCCATCGCTTGGAAATTTCGATAATTTTGGATGATGTGGCCCTAGGGAAATCAAATACCTTTTTTCATTTTCGGACAAGGCGGATTTTCGTGGATCATGAATAATAATCTCATAGTTTGTTAACGCATCTTCATCAATTACTAGTGCTTCATTTTTATTATACATACACTGAATATATTTTGACAAGATTCATGAACATTCTTGCATGCCTCAATTAATGTTTCTACAGAATCAAGTATGTTGAGGCCATTCGGGGTCTGCCGGAATCTCATCCCCTCCTCTGTAACTCTACTTAAGTTCGGCCGGGCCTACCCCGGCATTATTATACTGTTATGAAAACAGGGAAGTAACCCTCAGATATCATCAATATACTTATACTCGATAAAAACAGAGTCTCATTAGCGGCCAAGTACGGCCCTAAAAATCAACACCCGAGCCACATTAAGCGGCCTCGACATTGGTCCTTCGAGCCGGATCGGCATCTAAATAAATGACATACGGTCCGTTAATAATATAAAGTAAATAGTGATTCGCGAATTGCCGCGCGTGCTTTAGTGATTAGCAGCATAATCTCAACTGATGAGCAACCCCATACCATACCATACCACCTCCGAAGTCGACAGTACCTGGGCGATTATGGATTTCACAAGTAAGTGACCAGATTCCCATCATATTACAATAATTACTGCGGCCTTCGGTTGTACAATTCATCAAGTGATTTAATAATTCTCATTAATTGATCATCATGACAGACGAAGATACCGTCGTCCTCCCACGTCTCGAATTTTTAATTTTCCAAAATGTGCGCACTGCCGAGAAAATTGCCAGAATTCGAGAGTTCGCTTTTTCCCTTCAGGACAAACCCGTAGAGCCAGACACCTTAATTACCCGAGGTGAGGCTCTTGATAAATTGTACGAAGAGTTTGAAGCCGTGCAATTGGAAATTGAATTAAATTCCCCGGAAGAACGGGAGAAAGAAGCAACCCGTATCGTTGAGGAACAATATTATGAAACCAAATCCCAAATTAGGGCCAAATTAAGAGCTCTAGCACAGGTAGATACATCTCGCGATACGCCGATTGTAAGTAATGCGGACACAAGGTTCTCCAATGTTAACTTACCCAGTATAAGGTTACCGACATTTACTGGGGCTTACTCCGAATATTTAACATTTGAAGATTCCTTTAATAATTTGGTGCATAATAATGCCAATTTGACGGAATATCAAAAATTCCACTATCTCAGGTCTTGCTTATCTGGAGAAGCACTAAAGGCCGTCGAGACGCTAACCGTTTCAAATGCAAATTACGCTGTGGCCAAAGACATACTGGAAAAGCGTTTCAAAAACACGCGTTTAATTGTGCAAGATCACATATACTCTATTTTAAATGCTGAACCAATTCATAAAGCCACGGATGCGGCACTACGTCGTTTATTGGACAGTTTGATAACAAATCTAGAGTCGTTAAAGGCGTTACCCTTGCCCATCGACAATTGGGATGCACTATTGGTCCCTATAATTTCCTCGAAACTGGATTATACGACAAAGCGCGATTGGGAGAATACTCTCGATCGCGATATACCTCAGTTAAAAGACCTGCTCACCTTTTTAGAAAAGCGGTGTCAGTTTCTTGAATCGGTGCAGGCTGGCTTGCGGCTGCAGACAAATAATACAAAACCCGCAAAAAATAATCCCCACAAGCGTACTACCGCATTCGTAAGTAACAATAAATCAGATAATACTAATAATTGTAGCTATTGCAGCGAATCGCATAACATAATTCAATGCGCCCAATTCTTGAATTTATCAATACCAGACCGCTTTCAACAAATCAAAGCTAAATCTCTTTGTGTCAATTGCTTGCGCGGACAGCACACGGTCAGTCGTTGTAAATCAAGTACTGCCTGTAAGCACTGCCATAAGCGACACCACAGCCTTTTGCATATTATTCAAGCGGCCGAGGTACCAGCAAATCCGATCGAACTGACCGATCATCAACCGTCGACGTCGACGGCGCAGTCGGCACCGGCGTCAAGTACTGCATGCAATCATAGCCAATCGTTTTCCACATCGACATTTTTATCGACTGCCATGGTCTTAGTACCTGATCATGCAGGAAACCTAGTGGAATGCCGTGCGTTGCTGGACCCCGGTTCGCAGTCCAACTATCTGTGCGAGGCATTTTTCAAAAGGCTCGGGCTCGCGGCCGAAACACGAAAAATAATAGTGTCCGGCATCGGTCAGGCCACCGCCGTCGTTAACCAAACGGCTAACATTCAGTTTAGATCGCGGCTTTCATCCTACTCCGCAAAATTAACTTGTTTGGTTCTTCAGCAAATAGGCTTTAATGTACCGGTGGAGCCAATACCCATAAATTATTTGGATATACCCAAAAACCTCCACCTAGCGGATCCAGAATTTCATAAGTCCCGGCAAATAGATTTATTAATTGGTAGTGGCGTCTTCTGGTCCTTATTACTTAACAGACAAATTAGTCAAAAGGGCAATCGACCGCACTTCCAAGAAACACATCTGGGATGGGTCATTGGAGGACGAGCACTGGTGAAGGAACCCCCGCGGGTAGCCTGCTATTTAAGTATACAGACATTGCATCAAGCCATTGAAAAATTTTGGAGTATCGAGGAACTGTCGCCTCCAATAGAACCCATCCATCAAGACGATGAATGTGATGCACATTTTGCAGCAACACATGCACGCACCCCCGACGGACGTTTTCTCGTGCGATTACCGTTCAAGGAGCAACCGTCCCTGGGGTTATCTTATGATATAGCGGTTAAGCGACTTAACGCTTTAACTCGGAAATTAACTAAGAATCCTAAGCTAAAACAAAGGTATCAAGACTTCTTAGGCGAATATGAGGCCTTAGGTCATATGCAGGAAATCACTGTACCGGAATCCGAACGCGAGGGCGGTTGTTACCTAACCCACCACGGCGTTCTAAAGGAATCCTCTAGCACAACGAAATTAAGAGTTGTCTTTAACGCGTCGTTGAAAACTACCAATGGACGGAGTATCAACGACAATCTTCAGACCGGAGTTAATCTGCAACAAGATCTGCTGGAACTACTAGTACGATTTCGAAGCTACCAGTATGTAATCAATGCGGATATAGAAAAGATGTTCCGGCAATACTTAGTGCATCCGGACGATTGCAAATTCCAAAGAGTACTCTGGCGCGAGAATCTTAAGACACGGTACCGGAAGCCATAAAACTTGGTTCGCAAATTCAAGGGATTTTAACAGAGGGTGGGTTTGTCTTAAGAAAATGGGCCTCGAATGACCCAACCATAATTCAAGAAACTAAAGCCGCAGCGTATCATACAACAGATGTCGAATTTACGGCCGATACCGAGGAATTGAAAACTTTAGGTCTTTCGTGGAATACGAAAGATGATTACCTGCATTACTCCATTCAAAACGCAATTAGGCAACCAGAAAAGATAACTAAACGCAATGTTCTATCGTTGATAGCGTCTCTATTCGACCCGCTCGGGATAATATCACCAGTAATTGTAAAAGCTAAATTAATAATGCAGAAACTGTGGACCTTGAAGATCGATTGGAACGACATTTTGCCTTTTGAGATTCAATGTGAATGGCATCAGTTTTTATTGCACTTGCCTGATATCAGCCAGTTGAGAATACCGCGGAAAATAATTCCAATTGTCCCAAATAACTTGATTCAAATTCACGGATTTTCTGATGCGAGCATGGCCGCCTACGGTGCATGCATTTATGTGCGAACGTGTGTTCAGGGTAGCGAAGTCGAATGTAGGCTCCTATGTGCCAAAAGTCGGGTAGCGCCGATTAAAACTATATCGCTTCCCCGCTTAGAGCTTCAGGCCGCTTTACTGTTAGCGCGCTTAGTCGATAAGGTAATTAGGTCCTCATCGATTAAATATCAAGACTGTTTTTTATGGACCGATTCGACGATTGTCCTGGCTTGGCTTGCCACTTCCTCACCTGCCACATGGAAAACCTTTATAGCAAATAGGGTTTCGGAAATCCAGTCGTTGACAAAAAATTATAGTTGGCGGCACGTAAGAACACATGAGAATCCCGCAGATATTGTATCTAGGGGCAGATATCCCAATGAATTAAAAAACGAGCTCTTATGGCTTCAGGGGCCAGAGTTCTTAAAGAAGCCGACGCGGCATTGGCCTGACTCATTAACCGTAATAGAGCCCAATGATATACCGGAGAGGAACTGTAAAACAATTAGTCTGCTTACCGTGGTACCCTCCGAAACAATTTTCGACACTACGCGAGCGTCCACCTTTGAGCAACTTCTGCGTATTGTGGCGTATTGTCTAAGATTTATTAATAAATTAAAAATTCGTCTAAATGACCCATTAAATCGCGAAGCAAACGTACCCAATCAGCTTTCGCCAACTTGTCGCGAATTATTGGCAGCCGAACAGGTAATCATAAAGGAGGTTCAACAAGAAGCCTTCGGACAAGATATAAGCACGATAAAGGCTAATCGGGCAGTTAATAAAAACAGCGCCCTTAAGTCATTAGATCCATTCATAGGTAACGATGGATTAGTCCGTGTCGGGGGTCGTTTGCGCGAGGCGGTAATGCCATTTGATAAAAGGCACCCGATATTAATTCCTGCCAAACATCACCTGACTCGCTTAATCATAGAGCGGGAGCATAAACTGCAGCTGCATGCCGGTCCTCAATTAACATTAGCCTGCTTAAGACACAAATACTGGCCCATTGCAGGGCGAGGCTTGGTAAGAAAAGTTACTAAAAATTGCATTACTTGTTTTAAATGTCAACCACGATCCATTATAACTAAGATGGGTGATTTACCGCCAGTTAGAGTCGAACAAATAAGACCCTTTAAACGATGTGGTGTTGATTACGGTGGCCCAGTGACCATAAAGCTAGGGACCCCTCGCAGTAAAAAAACGGCCAAAGCGTACATTGCTTTATTTGTCTGCTTTGCCACTAAGGCAATACATTTGGAACTGGTTCGCGATCTCACGAGCCAAGCATTCTTAGAGGCCCTACAACGGTTCACAGCCCGCAGAGGACATGTGTCCGATTTATACTCGGACAACGCCACGAATTTCGTGGGTGCTAACCGACAATTAAAGGAAATTGGAGAATTTATGAATTCCGATACATTTACAGCGGAAGTTATTTCGGCATTAACTAGAGCCCGTATAAACTTTCATTTCATACCAGCGCGCAGTCCGCATTTTGGTGGATTATGGGAAGCGGGAATCAAAAGTGTTAAATTTCACCTGAAGCGCGTTGTAGGCAACGCTTCATTAACATTTGATGAATTGTACACTGTCTTGACGAGAATCGAAGCTTGCCTTAATTCTCGCCCCCTCACTCCGTTAAGTTCTGACCCATCCGATTTTTCCCCTTTGACCCCCGGTCACTTTTTGATCGGAGAAGCTTTAACTGCGCATGCTGAGCTGGACCTTACTGCCATTCCACTTAACCGATTAACCCGTTACCAGAGATTGGAACATATGCGACAGCATTTCTGGCAGCGATGGTCGCGAGAATATCTCACCACCCTTCACAAACGATCTAAATGGACGGCCGATCAAGACGTAACCCCGCTAATTGGAGCGTTGGTCCTACTAAAGGATAAAAATCTGCCGCCACTTTGCTGGAAACTTGGGCGCATTGTAGAATTGCACCCAGGTAAGGACCATATAATTCGAGTGGTCTCCATAAAGACCGCCGAAGGAGCAGTGTTTAAGCGCGCCTTCACCGAGGTGTGCCCTTTACCAGTGCCCGAGCATGAGGACAATGAACTTTCCAAAGGTGCCTAATAATCGCTTCCTAATGTTACTCTTTACCAGTGAAGTGCCATTGTGAGGTGGAATAATTTGTTGGACAATTTATTGACTGTTTGATTTTACAGGAATTTTTTCGTACCTATACGTTCTTTATTTTCTTGTGGTTAAAATGAACTCTTTTTCTTTTTTATTTTTAAATTTTGAGATGCGATCATCTCAACGGGGGCGGCATGTTGAGGCCATTCGGGGTTTGCCGGAATCTCATCCCCTCCTCTGTAACTCTACTTAAGTTCGGCCGGGCCTACCCCGGCATTATTATACTGTTATGAAAACAGGGAAGTAACCCTCAGATATCATCAATATACTTATACTCGATAAAAACAGAGTCTCATTAGCGGCCAAGTACGGCCCTAAAAATCAACACCCGAGCCACATTAAGCGGCCTCGACAAAGTATCTTAATTGTAGTGATGTGTTGATCAATAGTAGAGGAGTTTTTAAATTTCTTTAAAAGATCCTTTGTCGTGTCGACAAGAAACGCAAATTTTCCAACGCATGCTGTCCAGTTAGTGTTAATTCCGTGCTCATTACCATCATCAGCATCAGTTACCTCCAAAATATTTTCGTGGATTTCAGTTGTGCCTCTATTTATCCCTAAATTTTGTAATTCCCCTAAATCTGCCGCTCCCCCACCTCATCATCAGTTTTTGGAATATCTGGTGTACCACAATTTACGTCAACATTTTCGGTGTCCGTTTCCACTGCCTTTGTAATTATTAGTTCCGAATGTTCTGAAAAATAAAAGGCTATGCTATTTTTCAAAAACAATTTGGTAAATAAAATGCCTACATTTATTCTTAACGCAAATGATAGCGTAAGTAGGTACTTGGTACTTACCAGCCTCGTTACCAGTGTTCTTTGAGGAGGATGAGGCTTCACATTTTTTTTCCGTTTCGCTGCACTGAATGGATCAGACGGAGCTCCCACAGTTTTAATATTAACGTATTCTCCAGAATGAAACATGTTCTCGTGCTGTTGTTTATAATTTCCGTAATTTATTTATTATTATTTAAATTGAAAACAATCAGCAACGGAAATGATCAAGTACAATGAAAAACAATTAATAACACTCATTTGAAATATATGACAATTATATGATAATATGCCGGCCGTACATTTCTTCAAGTTCGTTTTCGAACGAGTCCAATTCCTCAGACCCCTCACCACATTGCTACATGCTACAACACATGTATTCTTGTTGTTACTTCCCTTTGTGTAAAGCAATCATCCCTTTGTCTTTCCTGATAAGAAATACTTTTTGATTGCGTGTGTTTTATATGTTTCTCAACTTCAGTCTTATTGGGATGTTCCAACCTATTATAAGCTTCGCATTTGTCGCAAAGATCTTTTTTTCACTACTAGCTTTAAAACGTACCATTATTGCGACGAACTAAGAGTGTTGTATCGAAAACCGCGACCTCTGTGAGAGGTTTTCGACACAACACACTTAGTTCGTCGCATTTTCTGTTTAAACCTTGGCTGGTTGGAGTTTCTGGTTGTGAAGAATTTTTAATTTTTCATTGCCACAATCGAAACATTGCTTACCATTATTGACCTATCTTTCAACTGAGAATTCAGTTTTTTTGCTAGTAAGTGAAAAAAGTACTATATTTACCACGGTAGAGAAGATTACTTTAACTCTCGCGTCTTGTAACCATCGGTGCTTCGCACCTCGGGGTTACAATCTTGCCGCTTGCGCTAAAATAGTTCTCATCTACCTTGGTCAATAATATAGTATTGTTTGCTTAAAAAATCCCAAATTATATTCATAATTGAATATTTCTCTATACATGTGATAAGTAACTGGCTTGTTACTTTGGGTTTTCTTCTCCCTTGGCTGTTGGGAGTATCCCGCCATTTTCGTCTACTACCACTGGGTCGAGAATTACGTCTAAATCGTCGTCAACTGCAAAAGCATGTTAATGATAATAATTGCTAGTACACAACACTAATGAGAATTTACTTACAATCATTGGGAAGTTCAGCAGTGGAACGATCACCATCATACTGACTGTCTTCTCCTGTCACCTGTGTCCCATGAATTTCTTTTATGATTTCGTCCGTCTCATTTATAAAAATAGGCTTTGGAGGCCCTCCACCAGTGCCTCTCCTATAACTTTTATTTTCTAACAATTTTTTCATAGATTTTGATCTGACATTTTTATATCTGTTCTTCAGTTCAGCAACGGATCTGAACGATTCACTGTTTGCATTAAATTCATTGGCAATTTCCTGCTAGGTTTCCTTTCTAATTTCATTTTTCACATCTGTCCGATTGCAAGTAACTCCGCGACGATGTTTTTGTACCAATGTAATTAGACTATCAGTTTCTTTTGTTGTAAAGTTTGCGTTTTTACGCCTCTTCTGCACAGATCCTATATTTTCCATGTTATAAACAAAATTCCTACACAACACGCGAAAGTTGAAACAAAACAATACCACATAACTTCACAAGTTGAGAAGTATTTGGGTTCGTCGTGTGACATCGACCGTCAAATATGTCTAAATATAGCTTCTCGATCCAAAAGTCTGACAAACTTTTACCACACTGTCACCAACAGAAGAAATTTTGGGGTTCGCGTAATCCACCTCCGCGAATTTTGGTATTGAGAAATAACCGAAAATAAAACTTTCAAAAAAAGATTATTTTATTCAAGAACGATGAGTACTACAAAGCGGTGTCTTTGAGACTAAACTCATTTTCCATAATATGCAGCTACGTAATTATATTCATAAACAGATAAACAATAAAAATGCAAGCTCCAAGAAAACTGCGAATATGTTGCAAGATTTGTTGAATGATGTAATTGGGACTTTTACAAAAAAAAGCGAATACATAAATCGTATCAAGTTTTAATTAAGGGTATGCTATTATGACGCTAGTTATCCCAAGTTAATTTCAAAAACCTACCTCCAAAAGCCCAGGCTCTAGGGGACACACAAAAAATGCCGACACACTAATCCCGCGAGATATTTGTGCGCACTGACGAAGAGGTCACGTAACCTCACTTTTGAAGCGTTACAGGAAACTAGATCGACCGTACGCATTAATAGTAATGTTAGGGGGTACTTTTTACTAGATGTCACTTCTATCCTCTCAGCGAAACAATATGGCGCAGTGCTGTCGCACTTACCCCACCTTACCTTACTCCATTTTACACTATGGATGTTGGTGCAGCCATTCTCCCATCAGCCTTGATTCTCAGGGAAATCGATATCTTTTATTGATTTTGTCCTCACGTCCGGGTACACAAAACACAACACTTATTTTTGTAAGAAATTGAAGTCTCCTTACAGGGTTGGCAAAAACCCGGGTTTTTGTGTCAGCCTCATGGGTTTTTGAGTCTTTGTGTATGTCTTTTTGGGTTCTTGTGTTGGTTTTTGGGTTTTTGGGTATTTGTTATCATTTTGACTGTTTTGACACTTTTTTAATCTGTAATGACATGTTTGACAGACCTAAATGGTCTAACACCTAACCTAACCTTATTTACTGGCTATTTAGCATTAATTAAGAATAAAGTAAGTACTTAACCCAATCTGGAAAAGACTTCGCGCATCGTTTTTAAGGTACTTAAAGCTGAGATGTTCCCCATTATTTTAATTTCCTTATACCTGCTAAAATAATCGACCAATACAAGCAAATAATCGCCGCCCGGTAATGGTCCTAGGAAATCCACTGCTATGTCGGCCCACGCTTCCTCAGGTTGTAATCGGTTCGAATGGTTCCAGACTCAGGTGCTGTCCCGGCTAGCAAAAGTGATACAAATTAGCCCTTAAAATATAATAAGGGGCGCCACCTACTTAACAGACTACACCCTGCAGTAGGTGCATTGAGTCTGGGACCTCTCTAAAAAGGATGAGGATCAGCTGAGAGGGATACTAAATAAATACTCCGGATTAAAATCGTATGTACAATATTTATTCCGCGAAACTATGTGCGAGCGCAACCTCAACCATGAAAATCACCTTCAAAGAGCACAACTGCTCGAGTGATCCCTAGTTAACCGTTTGATCTGAATACTTCGCCGATTAACGCATTTACACCTAACGAGACCTCATGATCCGACACTAGACAATATTATTCATAACGCAAGTATGACGTCACTAAATTAATCCGAAATGATCTTAATAACAATGACACGTGGTATAACAAAGGGGTAGCTAACGTAGTTACCCACTAGTTGACTTGATCCCGAAGGATAAAACGGATTATCGTAAAAATCAGACTCGATATTAAAATTAGCAATAATAAATCTGGCCTGGCTTGATGGTTCCTCCTTGTCCGATGGCCAACGTCAGGTCGTCCTATCCAAGCCCTTTTGGGAGTCTTTTCAGGAACCCGAGTGGAATCCGAGCCCCGAAGGAATCGAGAAGTCGTACTACCATGGAGAGCTTCCTGGAGTGGAATAATGACGTAGTCCTTAAGATAGTGGAATCGAGGGGGCGAATCAACCACGTTTAGTCAGTTAACCCCTAGATATCGTTCCTAGATGACGACCCTTGATCATCGTAAGGGTAACGATTCCAGCAATCACTAATAATGCAGCCAACTAAATATCTTCGCCGATTACTTCGATAAATATGGATTTTCTAATTTAGCCCCACATTTCATCGAAGATGAAGATGGCCAAACAAGAAAACGATTAAAACGAATTCAGGACACTATCTGTCAACAGTGTCAATTCAAACCGGAAACGTCCACGGCGCAAGTCTAAATAACCTAAGCCGGTGTAAAGTGTGTTGCCTACGTCGCTTCTCATTAATAAATGTTTAGCGTCAAAAGTGACCATTACAAGGTAATTGACGTGGTTTCATCGGACATGGTGGATTGGGTGCAGAAACCAAGGCGCAACCCCTGCAATTTTTCACTATTTGTTCGGCGTCCAAATCTATACGCGGCCACCATACCTTTGTGCCTAAACGGCCTTGCATCGCTACTATTCCTGGACGGCCCTCATGCGGGGTTGGCAAAAACCCGGGTTTTTGTCAGACTCTTGGGTTTTTGGGTATTTGTTATCATTTTGACAGTTTTGACACTTTTTAAATCTTTAATGACATGTTTAACATACCTAACACCTAACCTAACCGTATTTACTGGCTATATAGAATTAACTAAGAATAAAGTAAGTACTTGAGGGGCTCTATTATAATTTTTGTAATCATTATTCATTCTGTCTCTAGGTCTCTAATGGAAGAATTGTTGATATGGTAAATGCATTGTACGGAGCATTCCTCTCTTGATTTTACTGCTCGAGGCTAATTCTGATTTCATTTTAAAAAATCGGGTTTTTGTGTTTTGAGGTCTAGGTTTTTGGGTCAAAAACCCGCCCCAAAAAAAAAAGTGGGTTTTAACTTCTGCCAACCCTGAGTCTCCATTACGACAATTGCGGCGACAATAAAGAATTTTCACCTTTAGGACTGCCCATATTTCTATTAAATTGAATTAAAACGTTTGTTTCAGTTTCTCAGAGAATTGTTGCGATAAATGATTTAATATGTTTGTTTTGTGGCGGGCTCAGTCGGAATGAAAGTCTCAATTGGTTGATGGATTTTAATGTCACTACTAAAATACAAATACAGGTGTCTCTAAGTCCAGTAGGACGTTAGCGGCGAGATAGATAATAATAAGATATAAACGGCGAGTCAGAGGTTCCAGCAGGAAGCCAGTGAGAGTCGAAGAGTGGTCGTTCCAGTAGGAAGCGGCAGATTTCTGTCTTGAGGTGGCTTCGGTTCGCCCTTATATAGGGGTGGTTTTTGAAGTGGGGTGATCCATCGACGGGCGATCCAATGGCAGGCGCGAGTGGGGGACATTGGTAGCGCACCTGAGCGTGGGGGTGAGGGTGCGCGCACGGTCGAGGGTGGTATGGTGGGGAGTGGTACGCGTTCTAGAATCTTCGATGCTGTTAAATGTCCGTTACAGTTTGATTTTTACGACGGTCTAATTTTTATGTTTGTTTGACATTTGAATTAATATGTTTGTTGCATTTTATCTATCCTCAGTTTGTGATGCACCTAACGAATTAATTAACACAAAATGCTACTGCGCATTCCTACTGGGCAATTCAACGTTTGTTTGAAATTTGTGTCCACATATTCGTTTTAATTTTCAAACGTACATAAAAATTCAACAAATGCAAAAATAAAGCAAACATATTTGCTGGTCAGGAAAAATTGACGCGAAAAATCGAAGAAATTCAACAAACATGAAAATTCGTCCACCGTAAAAATACAACAAACAAATTAATTCATCGGTCATACAATTGAACAGACGGGAAAAATAAAACAAACCTTTTAATTCAATAAATAACTAACAAATTAATTCGTTAGGCGCATCACAAACTGAGGTTAGGTAAAATGCAACAAACATAATTCAAATATCAAACAAACATAAAAATTAGACCGTCGTAAAAATCAAACAAACATATTAAATCATTTATCGCAACAATTCACAGAGAAACTGAAACAAACTTTTTAATTCAATTTAATAAAAATATGGGCAATCCTAAAAATGAAACAACAAAATATTAAAAATAAATTTCCGTGATTATATTGAAATTATTAATTTGTAGAGAAAACAAACTATTTAGAAAATTATTATTTCAAAAAATATCAACAGACATAGGTAACAAATTCAACTGCAATAAATGAAGCAACATTTAAACTAAACCAAAAAGTTGAAACAATCATTTGAAAAAATCCTAATACAAACGTTATTTCCAAGTGCTAAAATATTCAAAAACTGCTTTCGATACACATTCAAATTAAAATAATACTACTATCAAGGTAATAGCTATTAACATACCTAGGAATGTTATGATTCATAACATCCGAGGTTTGTTCAATAGTTTATCGGTTTAAAGCGATTAAAGCCAAAATTAAAAAAATGTTGCGTGAATTCGCGTCATTTTGACAATCGAGATGACAGCATTTGAATGGGGTCATTGTTGTCATGAATGGTTAATGGGCTTGTTGTCTAGAAACCATTAGATAACGTTATGATCTGCTTACCAGCCTATTTTTATGCATGTTAAGAACGCTTTAGCGCTCCCGCGCACTAAGCGGCTGGCAGCGCGGCCGTCGAGTTCCACGGGGTTTAATGGGGTGCCGCGCACTTGGCCGTCAGGCCGCGCGCGGAATTCACGTTGTTTTTAACCGCCGGGCGACCTGGATCGCGCTGCCAGCCGCTTAGTGCGCGGGAGGCCTTAATCACCTGAAACCGGTAAAGTTATAAATACGCTTATTTTTAATATTGTTTGTACCTATTTTATTTATTTAAAAAAATCAGTGCAAAACTAAAGTTAATTTCCTATTGCAAAAATTTAATTAGCACCAGAAAAATTGACGAACATTAAAATGTTACGATTTTAAATGATCCTTTGGAAAAAGTATGCTCATATATAAAGCTACCTATAGCTTTTACATAAGCGAAAGGTACAGAAAACTTTAAACTGTCATAGAAATTGGCTCAATTAAAATGTTGTAGCAATTCAGCAGGCAGCAAATATTTTCCCCCGCTGTACCGCTGTACTGTGTGACTTAAAAGGTTTAGGCCCGGGGCCCCTTCACCTTAGAATCTGAACTGCACGGTAACGCATGGAAAAGCGAAACCGCGAGAAAAGATCGTGTCAAGTATGCACTACCGTCGGTGAACTACCCTGTTGGCATCCAGTTGCGAACAGTTGTAGAACACCTATGGATAGACATGCATTGAGAAAAGTTGGCAGCGGCCACCAAATCTCGCAGAACATGTCGAAATGTTCGAGAAAATATTGGATGCACAATAAGTACATGCAACGATAGTAATGAAAATTTCACTTACCTTACAACGTGAAACGATGCGCGGTAGTGGGATCTGAAAAGTTAAGCGATGAAAATAGTGTGAGGGGTCTGGATGGGTGACACGAGGGAGGTGGGAAACACAGGGGATGTGAGGAAAGGTACGGAGGATAGGTAAGGGATAGGAAAGAAAGGGATGTGTGCAGCACTCAGAGGAGTGCCATTCGCGGGCGCTTGCAGCGGGAAGGTCCGTCTTCGTCGTAATCTACGGCTTGGCGGACTAGCGGATTGGGATGTACCTCCGCGTTAGCGATGGCCTTCACGGAGGAATCGCGCAGAAATTCCTTGATGGATTTCATCTTTGCCTCTTCGTGGAGCTGCCTGTTTCGCACGAACCACTGTGCGCCGAAGGCCCTCCTGAGGAATCGATTTTGAATAACCTGCAACTTATTTAGTTGTGACATCGCAACATGGCCCCAGGCCGGAGAGCCGTACGTCATGGCCGGTCTAACCACCGACGTGTAGAGAAGCAGCTTGCTTTTTACAGACAATCTGCTCCTACCGCACGTCAGCGAGTTCAACCGGGCCGCGGCCGTACGGCCCTTTTCGACTGCGTATTCCACCTGTTGGTGGAAATTCAGCCGCTGGTCTATCTTCACTCCCAAGTACTTGATGACGTTGCACCATGGGATGACACGGTCGAAGAGCCGCACTTCCCCGTGCGGCCTCACCCTTCTACGTCTGATCAGAATGGCCTGACTTTTGTCCGGATTGACGTCAATCAGCCAAAGTCGGAACCATTCTTCGAGCTCCGAAATTGCCCGCTGTAAATATACAGTGGCAAGTTCGGCGAGAATTGCAGTGTCATCCGCATAGATGGCAAGCGTCGTATTGGGAGATTTCGGGATGTCGGCGGTGTACACTGTAAACAAAAGCGGTGACAAAACAGATCCCTGCGGAACACCGGCCTCGAGCTGATGAACCGTGGAAATTGCGCCGGGGATTTTTGCCCTGAAGAAGCGATCTGAAAGGAAGGATTTGATTAGTTTTACCATCGCAGTCGGGACGCCCGCATCGGAGAGCTTAAAAATAAGCCCTTCGTGCCAAACCGTGTCGAACGCTTTGGATACGTCCAGGAACACGGCTCCCGTCACCTGTTTCCAGTTGATCGATTGTGAAGCGTACTCCACAACTCGAAGCACCTGGTGGGTGGTGGAGTGTCCGGGTTGAAATCCGAACTGCTCCTCCGGGATGATGCCGAGATCTTGGACGATTTTCGCTAATCTGGAATGGATTAATCTCTCCACTAACTTACCGATAGCGGAGAGGAGGCTGATAGGCCGGTAGTTCTGAGGGAACTTCCGGTCTTTACCTGGTTTCGGGATGAATATGACGTTGGCGCATTTCCAACGGCTCGGAAAGTGGTGGAATCGGAAGACTGCGTTCACTATTACGGTCAAAGCCACTACGGCTTTGAACGGCAAGTTCCTCAGTGCCCGGTTCGGAATTTCGGCGGCTCCAGGTGCTTTCCTGACTTTGAGCTTCTTGATGACATCGTGGACTTCCTGCGGTGATGCGGGAGTGACGACGGTATCGTCGGGATTGCGAAGTGCACGGCGAGTTCTGCGCTCGATATCCTCGATGTGAGTAGATAAGCTGTGCCGATCCTGTATCAAAGATGGCGGATTTCAGTAGTTCTCATATTACAATGCTCATGTAGCCTTGACCTTGAAGAGGCTATGCCGATCCTAGATCGCTTCACACCAACAGCTCGGGTTGGTACCAGATTACGTGTAAGTGACCAAGTTACAAGGTCAGTGACGTCAGCGTCTTGATTTTCCGAACATAAGGTCACCCAAAATTTATTCTAGTTTACAACCACCCCTCTCTTCCTTTCTATATACTATATATATATACATGTGACATAAATTCTATAGAGGTAAGTACCTAGCAAAGACAATCCATTTTATGACAATGTCTGTACCACCGATATCAGCACCAGGAATTTGTCCAGTGTGCCGTCACGATAGATTTGTGGGTAAATACACGTGTTGGGGTTGGTTGTGTTGTTTCTTGATTTTTCCAATAGGTATCGTATGTTGTTGTGCTATGAAAAAGAGGAGATGCAAGAATTGTGGATTTTCACCAAGTGAACAAGAATGGCGATCATCAAGTATCAAATTCTGTAGCATTTAATTGACATGTATTGAAAATAGCAATAAATAAATTAAAATAAACCCAGATATGCTTATTTCATTTTCCCGACGTCCGCGTTAAAAATCGTTTAGGTACGCGTCTTTGCTTATCGCAAGCCTAGAGTTACATTACCAGAGTGTGCTCTCAGATCGTCGTCACCTTGTTTCGCATTTCATGAACTCTTGCATTCTTGCTGAGGCAGCAAATAAAATAAAAGTCGCTAAATAATATTTTAATCAATCATTTATTTCCCAACAAAATGATACATAATTATATATTTGAACGGAATTTTATTTTTTACGCTTAGATAACATAGAATTTATGTATTTTATGCCATTCACGAATTTAAAATGTTCTTGAGTTGAACAAGGAATACACCAGCTGTCTTGTGTATCGGTTTCACCCTTACATTTTGGGCACTGATACTTGATTGGGATTGGCATTTTTCACTTTTCTCTCATACGTCTTTCTAGAAGATAATATTTTCTTTCGTCCAGGTCAACAGGTTTCCAAGTAGCTTCTTTTTTTTCTTCAAATATTTTTTCCAAGCGATCGGTATTAGATTCAGACTTTGTTGCTGCAACTTCAATTTGATGTTGCTCAACCGGGCTTTGATCTGATGGGGTTCGCTCGGTAGAATATTCTTGCAGCAGATCTAACTGGTATTGGCACTTCACAATGTGCTTGCCCAAACGGTGTCGAAGCACTCGATGGCTTGGAACCAAAGGGCAGTTCACAAAATCGTTATGGTTGTACATGTAGATCTGCTGGTTCATAATAGACAGTTCTTTCAGAAAAGATGTTTTTTGATATATGCATATTAGCACGCACCGAAGCTGCTTATATAGGCACCCTACCCACGCATATAGTTTTAAATAAAAATAGGCGTGGTTTTAGAACTTCTAGTAGTGGGGTTAGAAAGTGCAATTTGATCTGAGTAGTACCTACTTTGGTGGGGGTGCAGGGTACTTATTTATTCAGGTAATTCTTTTTCCTTCGTCAGTTTATTAAGGCTGCTTTGAAACGAAAACATGGATTATTTGCAAGAGATAAATCAAAACACTAAATGTAAAGTTTTAGTCAACGTTAGAAGTTTAACCATCAGTGAGAAACATAAAGTGCTGGAGCTCAAGGTAGTGACAACGAAATTTGGAGAAAGAATAATAGCGGAAACTCCCGACTTCAAGTGTTTCCTACCCGCTCGATTCTACACTGTTCTAAAAGAAAGTGGTGTGAAGAAGTTCAATGAAACTTTGGAAAGCAAGGCTATATTTCTAGTAAGCAGAGGGGCTCAAGGAAACACGACGGATCTTGTATTTGTGGAATAATGGCTCCTTATAACAAAAAGTGTCATCAATATATTAGAAACCAAATAGTTATTGATTACTTTAGAGCTATAGAGAAATATGTTAACGGAATAAACAAAGTTAAATCAGGCATTGAACTGTATGAACTTAGAAAAAAGGTTATAAATTTGACATTGAATAAATAAGCTAATTCGTTTCACCGTTTGTTTTTTATTTCCCCTAATATTAAGCATAGTGGTAGGGAGCAAACTGTTTCAAACAAATTGCTATAAGTAAGGGTATTATTATGAGTAACACCTAATAGTTATCGCTATGGGGAAGAAGAACAACACTGTCACTTTTAGTGATAGGATTGAGATATTTTACATAAATGATTGGATCGATGAACATCTTGTGGCTCGAAAATCACATTGGATGAAAATGGCTTTAGATAGAAGTCGCTTTGAGCGAAGAATTTTGAACATTTCTAAGATTTTAGAGCCAATCTTGATCAATAAGCTGCGAAAATATTGTTCAGGTAAGGGTTTTTAAAAGTAGGTACTATATTGCAGGTTATCCAAATAGGAGACTAGAAAGTCGTGATGGACACAAGTGGCTATTGATAGGTCATTTAAAAATTATTTCAAAAATGTAATAACTATTTATTTTGTTCTAAAATACAAAATATGTAACTATTCTAATTCTCTGGTAAGTAGGCCAAGAAGCGGTCCAAGCTGTTTAGCTCATCGTTAAAACGATTGTATTCCGCCCAGAGCCTATCCACTAGTCTTTGCAGCCTCGGTCTCTGCTCCCGTAGAGCTCCTTGGACACGTGTTACCACCCCAGCGGTCAGGCTTTCTAGGGGGGGTAACACAATTTGCTGATAGTCTTGTTCTTGGCGATGCTGTCGCTGTCGTGGAGCTTGCTGAATGATGGGTGTCATTGGCGGAGGAGGGCTGGCAACGTAAAATGGTTGCTGCATTTCTGGCTGCTGCTGCATCAGAAGCGGTTGCTGTTGAGGCACCAGGAACCGTTGCAGCTGCTGATGCTGTCTTGGAAATTCCCGAAGGATGGGACTCATTGCTGGAGTAACGTTAATATAAAGTTGCTCCTGTTCTTCTTGCATTTGCTCCATATTGCGCTGCTGTTGTTGCTGAAGTGGAAGCAGCTGTTGTTCTTGGGGCGCTAAAAGCTGCTGCTGTTGGGGAGCCTGAAGATTCTGCTGGGGAGCCTGAACCTGCAGCTGCTGCGGCTGCTGAGGAACCTGAACCTGCAGCTGTTGCTGCTGTTGGGGAACCTGAACCTGCAGCTGTTGCTGCTGTTGGGGAACCTGAACCTGCAGCTGCTGCTGCTGCTGCTGGGGAACCTGAACCGGTAGCTCTTGCTGGGGCACCTGGTGATGCTGGGGAGCCTGAAGCTGTTGCTCCTGCTGCTGGGGTGCTTGAAGATGTTGCGGCTGTTGAGTCTGAAGCGGTGGTTGCTGCTGGATTAGTTGCAGCTGAGGTGCCTGAAATGACTGGTGCTGCTGCAGTTGTTGACCCTTATGCTGCGGGGGTTGTTGCTGCTGATATTTCATGAGCACTGCAAGGTCTTTTCCTTTTCTGAAATATACCGAATTAGATTGTTCTACCCCAAAATAACTATTAAAAATTTTTACCTGTTCGTATTCTGGCGCTTGGACACCCCCTTTGATGAACGTGAAACTCTTGATGAAGAATTTGAATGTCTGTAATTCATCCAAAATAAAAGAAATGTTTGAGAGATATGTCGACAATTATTTATTGTTAAAAATCCCAATAAATATGTACTTACTTAGGTGATAATGATTTTGTAAGATCTATTCTTACATAAGCTTGATCAGAAGCATGCCTTTTTGGGGGTACAGTCTGTTGCTGCTGAACTCCACTGGGGCCAGGTTGCGAGGTAACGCAGGCCTGATTCACAGCAGCCCCTATCGATGTTGAAAAACCACTCAATACAGCGTCCAATTGATCCAGGATTGGTAGAGACGGCTTCTCTGAGTTCTTCTCCAGGGAGAGCTTATTAGTAGCAACCAAATTTTTCATGTTTGAAATAACAAAAGCACAAACACACTGATAAACAAACGAAGCTAATTGTCTTCACGACGGAATTTTTTAGACTGACAATAATTCCCACCACTTCATTTTATAATAACATATTTTGCAAACTAAGCTGTATAGGTACCTCTATAAAGTGCGAAATTGGGAAAATGTGTTTTCGCACAGAAATAGTTTGCTTGCAAAGCAATTAAAAGAACTAAGGTATGTAAGATGAAACAAGAAACTGCAAAATACATGAGAATGTAAACTTTTCTGAGGACAACAACCTGCACATACTTAATGTCTAATATATTTGAAATTAATAGAAAAGGGAATGATCTTTGTATTCTAAATAATTTTGAGTGATTGAACGCATTGAAAACATGACACCCGTAATCCAACACTTTCCAGTGTAATATGAAACCCATTACTCACGTAATTAATCTGATATGAGTTGAGGTAACATGGCGCCTGTAATATTATTAGGGGTTGCATTTTGGCGTAATTTGACCCTTGTTGGTTGAGATATTTAAATTAAGGAAAACTATGAGCACGGGAAGTATACTAAAAAATTACATGTTTGAATACATACCATAAATGGTTCACCCCTGGTTGCCTATATATATCTATATATAAGTCCGAAAGGTCAAAATCAAAGATTTTCATATGTGCCCCTCGAAAGGAAATGTCTTGAAAAGCTTAACCGCAGATTTTGGAGTGGCGGAAAATTTTTCAACCCCCTCTTTTCGGATCCTTTAACTACATAATTAGCAAATGATTTTTCCTCAGCTGAATGCAGCAAAATTATAAGTAGCGATTTTGCATTCTCCACCCCCGCTCAACCCCTTTCAACACTATTCCTGAGGCAATAACTTTGTTTGTTTTAATAGCGATCCATAACAAATCTTACCATTAGAGTATCCAATGGCCCTCATACCTTCGCACCGAATTTCAACCTCCTATTGGGAAAAAATAGGTTGGGGGTGGTTTTTGAAAAATCATTGAAACCCCATCGTGTTGGGTATCAAACGAAAGGTCTCGGTGAGACCTATAAAAAACTATAAGGCCATTTCATTTTCTTTTCATCCCTTATCAATTTATTTCGGAATAGCGATTTGGAGTCCTCCATCGAGTTAAACATTTACTTCTGCACCCCTTTTGTCATAGAACAAAATTTCATCAGATGAAACGCTTTCGAGATATTTGCACTTGAACATAATCGAACGTATTTTTAATTCTTTGAAAATTTACGTTTGCTGAAAACTTAGGGGTATAAGTTTCATACCATCGGACGCAGAAAAATAGTGGCCTACGACTCTTCTATTTCTACCCCTAATCAAGCGCTTCAAAGTTCACAACCACGTCCACAACTCCGGTACCATGCATCGGATTGCTGCTCAATTCAACCCCCATGATGATCGACCACACCCATAACACATTACCAAATTTCGATCTCCTATGTCAAAAACTGGTAAAGTTATAGTTTTTTAAAAATCGTCAATTAGTAAATCTATATCACGCGTTTGTTGGAAAAACAAAATTGCTGAGTCTGTTTGAAACGTATACCAACATGTCGACAAGATGTGCTTAGGACAGCGAAATATCAAGTTTCAGTTCCTTAAAGTCAGCAGTTTACCTTCCAGAGTTGACTATATAAACCTGTTGTATTTATTTCGCTGTCATAGTTTCATCTGAAGTCCCATTGAGCAACTCCAAAAGATTGAAATGGCAAACAGTGGTAAGTGTAACCAACAGTCATAATTGTTATTGTTTTAAACATCAAAATGTTTTTTACAGAATTGGTGCCTTGCCCTTTCGATAAAAGACACAGTGTATTGGAAAACCGCGTTGGGAAGCATTTCTACGTATGCCCCACTAGAAAGAGGGAGGTGGGCAAATGCCCGATTCCAGATCTCCCCCAGGTTAGGAACACCGAAGAAAACTGGGATAATAACGATACTCAAGAAGCATCAGCAAAGCTACCCGACCTGCCCCATGTTTCTAACCAGGGGGAGAACTGGGATGAGGACGATGCAGGGACATATACACCGCAAACCAACACACTTCTCTTCATGAGGCCACCACCTGGCCTTTCCAAAAACCAAAGAAAGAAATGGCGATATGAAAGAAGGGTGTTTTTAAATCAAATAATGGATAAATAAGCATCAAATAAATAATTATTGTAAAATGTTGGACGTTATTTTTTTATTCAACATTCCTCAAAGAGTCCCTTTTATCAGCAATGTAATGAGTTGGAAAAGGATAGAAAGCAGCCGTCTTGCATATAAGCAGGCATCCAGTGAACGGAACATGAGTCGTGCGGTGTTGTTAAGTGTGTCATATTACATCTAAATTCTTGAAAAATGGCTGCTGATAATATTTCTTCCATAAGTTCTCAGGCCATTAAATTATTTCATAAGTCTTTTAAATTACTAAAAACCCCTGAGGAAATTACTGCATACATTCGCATAACCAAAACTCACATCAGTTTGGTGAAAAAAGCAATTAAAGATAAGATTTATAAGGAAGACAATTTTGAAAATCCCATTAGCTTGGAAAGTAACTTAGCTGTTCTTGAAACTTATTTGACTAAATTAAAGAACCTTAAACGAAAGCAGAACAAGATTGGAGGTGGAAATATTTCACAAAAATGTGCTAGTCGAAACTTAGTTTGGCACAATGTAGAATCATGTTTTGATAGTAGGTTAAAAACAGGCGTAATCACCAACTTAAAAATAAAAGATCCACATGAGTTTCTAAAAAAAGCATTTGATTGTCTTAAACGAAAGATTGTTAACCTTGTAAATTCTTCAATGCTTAAAATAAATGTAGTTTTGGTGGGTAACTTTATTAAACCTCAAACAGGGGAAATTGACATGAAAACGTTCCCAACGAAAAACAGTATTGTCGATGTCTGCACCAATTTGAGGCATTGGTATAAGGAACATGTGATTGATAAATTGATCACAAAATTGCAGGAGTTCAGTGAGAAGGACTCAGGCTGGGCCCTTCAAGAAATTTTACATTTGAAAGTGCATATTAATAAACATTCACCCATTAAAGGTGGTGTTTCTACGTTTATAAATTTACCACCATTTATTCAATCCAAAAAAGCAGTCGTGAATGTTAAAAATAATGATGAGTATTGTTTCTTGTGGGCCGTGACATCTGCATTGTTTCCTGCTAAATTAAATTCAAATAGAACCTCCAGTTATCCGCATTTTAAACAGGTATTAAAATATGAGGGTATAGAATTTCCAATAAAGTTAAGAGATATAAGTAGATTTGAAAAAATGAACCACCTTTCAATCAACGTTTATTACATTCAGGGCAAGAAAATTTTACCATTTATTTTGAGCAAGAACTTGCAGAGTAAAAGAGAAGCGATTAATTTGTTGCTTGTTTCAAACACGATAAAAAAGCGTGAGGACCTGATGGTGGATAAAGAAATGTTGAATCCCAGTGAACACAATTATAATCACATACGACATTTTGCATGGATAAAAAATATGTCTGGATTATTTTCTAAGCAGTTGTCTTCACATGGTCATAAAACTTTTATTTGTTTTCGATGCTTAAATAGCTTTAGCTCTCAAAATTATCTTAATAGACATATGGTCCAATGTGGGACATTAAATAAATGTTGCTTAAAATTGCCTGATGAGGGTGAAAAGTTTGTACAATTTAAAAATTTCAAAAACTCTGAGCGGGCACCTTTTGCAATTTATGCTGACATTGAAAGTATTTTGGAACCTTGTGAACCATCAGATGAAAGCGCCAAGACTGTGAAGTTTCAAAAACACATCCCATTTAGTATTGCCTTTTATTTAAAGTGTTCATTTGATGACTCACTCTCTGATTTTCAACTGTATAGGGGTAGAGATTGTGTTGAGTGGTTTATAAAAAAGCTCCATGAGATTGCTCTAATGGTAGATTGTACACTGAAGGATATTAAGCCGATGGAACATGATTCGGATGAGGAAAAATTTGGGGAGAATTCAATGACTTGTCACATTTGCAGGAAACCATTTGAACCCGGCCAAATTAGAGTGCGCGACCATTGTCATTTAACCTCAAAATTCCGCGGTATGGCACATCAAAGCTGTAACATTAATTACAAGGACAGTCACACAGTTTGTGTTGCATTTCATAACTTAAGTGGTTATGATTCCCATTTTATTATTAAACAAGTTGCTCATGGGTTTCCTGGTGCAGTAAAACTCCTTCCTCTTAACAAGGAGAAATATATTTCGTTTACTAAAACAGTAGATAACACTTTAGTTAAGTTTAGATTTATAGATTCGTTTAGGTTTATGAGTGATAGTCTTGATAAATTGTCTTCGTATTTAAGTAAAGATAAAAAGACTGTTACGAAGAAATTCTGTAACAGTTCAATTGAATTCGATTTGTTGACTCGTAAAGGCGTTTTTCCATACGACTATGTCGATTCCTTTGATAAACTTTTGGAGCCGAACTTGCCCCCAAAAGAATGTTTCTACAGTAAATTATCAGATTCACATATAGATAAAGAGGAATACGAACATGCAATAAAGGTTTGGAACATCTTTAATATTAAATCCCTGGGGGAATATGCTGATCTATATTTAAAGTGCGATGTCCTCCTTTTGACTGACATATTCGAGAATTTCCGTGATACATGCATGCATACGTACAAACTGGACCCTCTACATTACTATACTGCACCGGGATTAGCGTTTGATGCAATGCTGAAAACTACGGAAATCAAACTTGAATTGATGACGGATATTGACCAGGTTCTATTTGTGGAAAGAGGAATACGTGGCGGCATATCCCAGTGTTCAAATAGGTATGCTAAGGCTAATAATGTTTACATGGAGGAAAATTATGACCCGACTCAAGAAGACGTCTACTTAATGTATTTCGATATAAACAATTTATATGGTGCAGCTATGTCTGAATATTTGCCCTATGGAGAATTTAAATTTTTGGAACCCAACGAAAAAGAATTAAAAACGTTGGATATAATGAAAATATCTGATCAGTCAGACTTTGGCTACATTTTTGATTGTGATCTTGAATACCCTGTGAACCTCCATGAAACCCATAGCGATCTACCGTTTGCACCAGAACATATGTTACCCCCTATACCCACTTCTAAGAGCAAGTGCAAGAAACTGTTGCTGACGCTCTTCCCCAAATATAATTATATCGTGCATTACA
Organism: Pycnomerus fuliginosus; assembly: GCA_963924575.1. NCBI lineage: Eukaryota > Metazoa > Arthropoda > Insecta > Coleoptera > Zopheridae > Pycnomerus > Pycnomerus fuliginosus. Next base: position 32,607,597 of record OZ004620.1, read on the forward strand.
GAAACCTAAAATTTTATTTGAAACATGGTCTTAAGTTAATAAAAATAAACAAGGTTTTAAAATTTAGACAGTCCCCTTGGCTTAAAAAATATATTGATCTAAACACGGACAAGCGACAGCAGGCCACAAATGAATTCGATAAAAATTTTTACAAACTAATGATTAACTCGGTTTTCGGGAAATGTATGGAGAACGTTAGAAAATATAAAGACATTCACCTAGTTACGAAATGGGGAGGACGATATGGTGCCGAATCTTATATTTCCAAACCAAATTTTCATAGCTGCATGATATTTGATGAAAATACGGCTGCAATCGAAATGAACCGCCTTGAGATATTTTTGAGCAAGCCAATTTACGTAGGATTTGCTATACTAGACATATCGAAAATATTTTTGTATGAATTCCACTATGACTACATTTTGAAGAAATTTGGAGATAAAGCCAAGTTGATGTATAGCGACACTGACTCTTTAACATACGCTTTTTTTGGAATAAACATTTATCAGCATATAAAATCCGATATTCATAGATTTGATACGTCAGATTATGAGCCCAATAATATCTATCAAATACCGCTTAAAAACAAAAAAGTTCCAGGTCTCATGAAAGACGAAAACAAGGGCAAAATTATGTTGGAATATGCAGGCCTACGTTCCAAAATGTATGCGAATGCAGTACAACGAGAAAAAGACAAGGAAGTTAAAAAATGTGAAGGTTGCACTAAGGCCAGCATTAAAAAAATAACCATTAAAGATTATAAAAAGACATTATTTAGTTACACTTTTGAGAGAAACACGAAGAGTCTGACTCGTCCACAAAACCTTATAAGATCGAAAAAACATTTGGTCTACACCATTCGACAAAATAAGGTTGTCTTAAATGCATGTGATGACAAAAGGATGTTGACTTTCGGGTGCACTGATACAAGACCCTGGGGATACCTGAGTCAGCAAACCTAATGAAAATGCTGACCATATGAGAATACAGAGTTCAATAAAACGCACACGTTGCATGTGTGATCCCCTCTATTAATGTGAAAATGTATATAAACAGTCGGGAGAACTCTATTGCTTTAGTTTATTTATTTCATACGAATAACCATGGCTAGCTCATTAATCAGTAGCTTGAATTTTGACTTGTTTTGTGTTGCGAGTGAAGTTAAACAACGGTATATTAAACGTTGCATAACAGATCGATCGATTGCGGGGCAGATGTATTTATTGAATCAGATTCTAAATGGTACAGTTGTGCCGGATGATGCGTTTGGTTGGGCGGTAATGAACCATCTTGATACCGATATAAATATATTCAGGATTTTAATTGACAAGAAAATTCAAGTGGATAAATTTGTGAAACACGTACATAACCAATGCTTACAACGAGAACTTCAAGATATTACCATTAACCAGTTGGACCCGGTATTTTTGTCTGTTAATCCTTGGATGGACTTCTCATATAAGCATTGCATGTATAAATTGTTGACGGGGATGCAAGATGTTTCCTCCTGGGATGAAATAAAATCGAAATTCAATGTGGAAAATATCCTAAAAAACTATAAAAACCTTATGTTTCTGGTTGATGTGGTGATGTGCAAAGCTGCCTACTACGCAAGCCCCAATATTTTGAGAAATATTATAATTATATTGGGTGAAAGGGGTTTGATATATCGGTTTGATCCTGCTCGAAATACTCAACATGACAGAATATTAAATTGGATAAAGAAGAACGTTGCGAAAGGTCAAGAAAATCCTGGCGAAGTACTGGGGTGGACATCGGGACCCTGTTGTGGAAAATGGCCATCTACGCAACTGGAAGACTATAAAAGTACTCTCGATGTATTACTTAGTTTAATCAAGTAAATGGTTTCTCTAACCCTTCTATCTGTATTGTAATAAATAAATAAAAGTATTTTGATAAGTAGTATTGTTTTATTGAGCTAAGAAACTGTAGCATAATACTAAGACAAATAAGTAGTAAATATCAGTACCTAACATTAAAACTAATTCTATGATAAATTCAAATTACAAAATTCTTACTGCACTTGTCAATGGATTATATCTAACTAATCTATCATGAAGTATTAGACAGTAGCAAGCTGTCTTGGCTGGTACAGCTTTACCAGTCTCAAATTCCAATCTTATTTCTACAGAGCCCGATTTTAATGCCTCATTTTGCCTTGAACAATCAATTACAATCAAGGGTGCATTTTCTTTAAAATCATATGGAGTTAATAATGGGTGATTTTCTTTTTCGTAATACATCTTTTGAAAATTTGCATACATTTCATACAAAACAGCAAATTGATTAGTATTAAAATTTAAATGCATATTGTCATAGGGATATACTTCAGAATTAAGATAGAGTTTCATGTTGGTTAAATTGCAATGATCAAATTTGCTGTAATCCTGGTGTAAAATATTTTTACGGTCCGTTTGAAATCCCACTATTATAAATCTAGGTTTTTCCAACTGCGTTGCGGTCTTGATGTTCCATGTATGCCGTTGCGTTTGCTGCAAGAGCGGATATTCATGAAGTTCCCAGCTCCTAAACGGAAGTTCTAATTCCTGATTTCTAGCGACGTAATCAACTAATTTAATCTTTTCTGCATCTGCTACAGATATGTGGGGTACTTTCCAGTGAACTTTATTTAAAACAACTTTCACAATCTCCTGCTCCTCACCTTCCTTGGTTTCAACAACTGCGTTAAGGTCTGTGCTGCTTCGCACCAATACTAATTCTTGGCGAACATTTAAGATGACTTTTTTAAAGTCTTCACAAAAGCCCAAAACCGTTGAAAGATTAATTAGTACGTTAAAATTTCCATTTTCATCAGCCGTTGAGTTTTCATCACCAACTGGAAACCAACCAGCGTTTTGTAGACGTATACTATCCATTTCGCTAAAGGATGCATATGCTTTCATTATAGCTGTTAGACCTGGATTTCGCACACTGTCAATAATATAGCCCCCTATTTCATAACGTATTTGATCAAAAAGGGACAATATGCCAAAATTGATAAATTCTACATTTTTTGGTGCAGTTCCGTCATTTTTCACAAGTTTACCTTCTATATATAAAGAACTCTCGCTTGGTAACGTATAAACATCTTGTTGTTGAATCGGAATACGAATCTCATCATTATTATTTAGTGAGGTCGATGCATAGGGTTGGTGGGTGTGTTTCTCGGCATACACAATCGAATTATCGAAGAATGCTTTATCACCAACGTTTAAAATTTCCATTCTCTCTCACTATCTTGCTCTCTTCTTTAACAAAACAAGATGTGGGTGCCTCGAACAATGACTTGAGAATGAAAGACTTAATGTAGCTTTACAGACATTTATTGATTTTCTCATTATACAGATTACATATTACATATGACTAATCATAACTTCCCCCCCACTACATTTTCTTGTATATCCTAATATGGTGTCATAGAATCTGAACTGTTGAGGACACATTACTTATTGGATGTTTGATTTGGAAGTAACTTTGAAGCCGAGGGCCTGAAGAAACCTTACATTCTCTGTTGTTAACTTCTTCAATTGCTTTATAGACGTGTTGCTTTTGGAAACGTTCTCCATACCAGGATAGCTCCTTGGGAAGTGTTGATTGTATCTAATTACCATTTCCAGAACTAGCTCCGAATCTCTTTAAATGCAGTCTTACTGTTACTGTCTCACCCCTGAAATTAACTAAATTTCCGTCTTGGTCAGTGACTTTTATAACAATCTCGCTTATCAACTGCGTGTTGATTGGTAGATACATAACATTTGTAGGAATCTCAATGATCTTATATCCTGCTGGTACCTTCGGGAAAAACTGGTGAAGTATATGAACTGATTTGTCGTTTATATAGGATCCCTTTACTATACTACATTCGATGCAAATAGCATTAACTTTGAATATATCCACGGCATCGTCTGATTCATGCACAATCCCCCTTTTGAGCATTCGAGGTTTAAATCCCAACCATGAGCCTATAGAATCTTTGGGCGTGAAATCTATATCTTCATCACATTTTATCGTACATTTTAAAGTATTATTATTTACTTTTATAGAGATATAAAGCGGCCGGTTATACTTGTATGGTCTTACATGATTGACATGTCCCCCACCAGTTGATATATTTTTATTGCTTTCAAGGACACTTTCAGCATTTTCACGCGATTGAAAAAAATTTCGGTTCTGTTGATCAAATACATCTTGGATGTATTTGTTGACCGCTGCAACTTCGTATGTACCTTCAGGAATCTCTATATAGCTACCATCTGATCCATAATAAAACTTATTGTTTACATTTTCCTCTATATTAGGGATGGAGTTGTATGTATCGAAAGCTATCAGACCAATTCCGTAATCACTAGTTGCATTTCGAGAGATATCACTACTGTCTTCCAAGTCAATGGGTGGGTAAAATCTGCTGGTTAGAACGGAGTCGCCACCAGAAAACGTAAAAGTGAAAGACATGTCTTTACTGATCAAAGGACTGAATTGCTATAAACCAGGGAATTATAATTTATGTAAATTATACAAAAAATTTAGGCACAGATGACCACAGACAGTCGTGTCAAACGACTGCAATCGTTCATGGTTGTAAAAAATCTTGCAACCAGAATTTCCGTTCAAATACTTAACAACTTCTTTGGGTGGCCTAAGGTTACCGAAACTGTCAAAATAGATGGCTCTATTTCCAGACTTTTTATATGCTGTCCAGTGAGAGCCCGGACCTGTCTCACTATCTAAATTTATAATCCCACTCTCTTCATTTCGCACCTTTTTAGGGAGACTGTCTCGCATAAACACACCACGAAAATTTAAAATATGCAAACGTTTAACGAACTTTAATAAATCAATATTTGTGAGGGGTCGTTGAGGGAGCTTTATCGGGAGCGCTTTCGAGACTTTTTTAGGGTAAAAAACAGGCCACATCCCTGTTTATAGGGTCTCATAAATAATCCCTTTCCCATCGCAACTTCTTCCATAGCCCTATTATGACGATGGTCTTCTTCTAGTTTTTGCTTGGCTGATTTAGCATCCATTACAGCTTTCGCTACACCTGCTGCTCCTCCAGTCAAAGCTCCAAGAGCACTTAGGCCGGCAAAGATTGGAATCAGTGGTAGAATTCCACCTGTTTTTGGAATTGGTATTACTCGAGCAGGTTTAACAGCTGTCTTTCCCTTCAACTTTTTCACTGCATTTATAGCCACCCTTATCGCACCAGTTACATTTGTTGCTTTGGAATGTCTAAGAGCTTGTCTCGCATGTCTTGTAATACCTCCAAAGTTTAACGCTCCCCCTTTTTTTACTTTTCCATTCTTGTTTTTCTTTTTACCTTTCCCCTTGACCTTCTTGTTGGTCTTACGCATTTTGCACCCCATACCAAGTTTTAACTTTGTTTTCATCGCTGCCGTTACACCGAGTGCAGCAGCCTTCTCTCCTATCGAGGCGTCAGGCGAACGTATACGTTCGGATGCCTTTCCAGCTAGCACCTGATCAGCTAGATGACGCTTGTTTATGTCCTTTTCCCTATCGTATGCTATATCGTGCTCCTTGCAGGCTTCGTCAAGCTTATTGATTCCTCTGTCACCTCTAGCTATTCTCTTTGCGAGTTTTGTACCAGGTCCACAAAAATTGTATCCTGGTAAATGAAGTTCAAATGGTAGACGATTAATAATAGTATTTAACACACCAGAACCAGTTTTTTTCAATCTCTTTCTCTCCACCTTCGGTTTAAGCATTTAAGTATAATGTGAAACACTAGCTTCCTGCATGAAAAGCAAACAGACAATGACACTGTTCGACTTCCCATGGGCTATTTATAGGTACCTATATAAGACCCATGGTTCGAAATTCATTTTAGTTTCGCTAAACATGCGAATATTAAAGCAAGAACTTTCCCTACCCATTGCCAACAACGATTATGCGAATAACGAATCATCAGCTTTCAAGAAGCATGGAGAATTACTTCCCCCATCTATTCGCTGTTTAGTCGTTGGACCCTCCAACTGTGGTAAAACTAATGTGATGATCTCATTACTAGAGCATCCAAATGGATTAAAATTTGAAAATGTTTACGTGTATTCAAAATCTCTATACCAACCTAAATATCAATATTTGGAAAATTTGCTGCAACCAATAAAAGGTGTCGGTTACTATACATTTAATGACGCTGATAATATTCTCCACCCAAGTGATGCAAAGAAAAATTCAGTTTTTATATTTGACGATGTGGCCTGTGAAAAACAAAGCCCAATACGTGAATACTTCTCCATGGGACGTCACAAAGGGATAGATTGTTTTTATTTGTGCCAAACGTATAGTCACATACCAAAACATTTGATTCGTGATAACGCCAATATGTTACTAATTTTCAAACAAGACGACTTAAATTTAAGACACATTTACAATGATCACATAAACACTGACATAGAGTATATTGATGTTAAAAAAATGTGTTCCTTGTGTTGGAAAGATCAATATGGTTTCCTGACTATAATTAAAGATTTTGATATAGAAAATGGACGCTACAGACAAGGACTTGACAAGTTTATATGTAATTTCAACTAAAACAGGTTGAGCCATAACAGATCTGTTCTCCTGGCTGTTTACACCTGATTTATAGCTGATTAACCTGTTATTTAGCTGTTCAGAACTGTTTTTGAGCTGTATATGAGCTGTTTATTAGCTGTTGCTGTTCAGTCTGTCTCTGTCTTTTTAGGAGTGTATAACTTGCAAAATTATGGATAAAGAACAGATTGAGTTGAAGAAAAAGTTAATAGTTAAGAGGAAACTGGTAAAAGAGAAACTGAATGCCCTCAAAAGGGGGGAGATATTTAAAGAAGAGTCGTTTGCTCCCATAACAAAACGATTACAGACTATTGCGACCAAATTAGAGGATCCAAAAGCGATTAAAACTGAACCTATTGGGAATTCATCAGCAAATATTTTAACGTCATCACCAATAAAAAAAATTAAAGAACACAACTCAGCAAAGGCGAAGGATGAGCAGGCCGGTCCTTCATTTCTGAATACGCCCCTAATTGCCGAATACGATCCAAACCTAAGCGTTGCAAATCAAAATGACGACAATGAATTTAATGGTAGCGATGCAGAAATTGAAAATATGGTACAAGACGCGAAAGAGTATATCCACTCCTTTGCCGATTCAGATGAAATGGCTCATTTTTTAAATGCCCTGGATCCATTACCAAGACAGTATATTCATGCTATGTTTCGTGATACCGAAAATGATTTTGATTTTCGATATGGTGTTCGATTTGACACGGAAACCAATCGATTGAAGATAGGAGATTCTGCCGTTGAACTCGATGGCAAAAATTTTGTCATTAAGGGACTGGTTTATGAAGGTACACCAGGGCTCTACGAATTAATGTTTAAGGTAGAACCTAGCGGTTATACAAAAGCGGACAAAAAAAACTATCAAGATGTTGTACAACGTACAAATGCTAACCGACGTGGGTATCAGAGCACAAATCAAGTAGCTGGTAATCCATCCAAAAAGTATAGGGAGATATTACAGGAACTAACTGTAAACCGAAGCGGTATGTATAGCACGGCCGTAGGCGAGTTGGGCCAAAGAATTCTATTTACAGAAATATTGACAAATTTAGGGATTAAGAAGGTAAGGTGAATTGGGCCACGAGCCATTAACGGGCTGGCGGGTGGTCAGGAAGCTTAGATTAGGGGGGAATACCCAGACCATTGTATGCGATGGGGAGAATTAAACCAGAAACTATCTATGTAGGTATATAAAAAGTAACACACAAGTAAACAAAGAAATTCAAAATATTTGAAAATGTATTAACTTATACGTACATGTACATGCATATTTAATTATTAGTCAACAACATTGGTAGGTACATCGCGAAAATTTACAATACAAATAGGAAATATAAATATCTTTACATATATTAAGTACAAATAATAACTTACATACATAAGTAAATAAAATGATGTAAAATAAATTTATTGTTGCACAGGTAGACTTTTGTAGCACGCAAGTTTAACAAAATTGTATCGTGAAATTGAGTTACTCTGCATATCCAGAAGTAATTTGTTAATATACTCTTGTTTCTGATTAATTTCTTTTCTGAGCTTCTTGGTGTGAAAATTAGCAGTCCTAATTTTAATATAAACTTCCGTTTGATGTTCTAATAACACATTAATAAAGTCGTGTATGTTGGGATGGGCCTTATAAAAGGACGCGTTAAATCTGGAATGGAAGGATTCACACGCATTTGTTGTTCTGTACAAAAAGTTTGAATTACTTGCCCAAATGCTTGCAGAAAATTTTGCATTTGTCCCAATATAATTTTTTGCAAGATATGCACGAAACTGGTGGATTCTGTCGTCATTGGGCAACAAATAATAGAGTTCATTGTTAAAAAAATCTTCTACGTTGGCTGGATTTAGGTATTGCATCCCGAAATGAATTTTTAAATAATTTCCCATAACAGAATTTGGATTTCTGAATTCATTTATTAAATTCAGCTCTTGGATTTTGCGAAACCAAGCTTGCCCCAAATGAAATCTGCAACCTGTAAGCTTTATATCGGGCCACATAGAACAGACAGCATTTTGAATCCCTACTTCAAAGTCCACTACAACTTCTTGAGGAAGGAAAACTAAGCCAAATTCCACACATTTTTGAGATATGATTACAAACAGATCACTATAAGTTTGACTTGTTTTGTTTGGCAATAAAGCATACACTAGAGGCACGTAAAATCCATTCTTGAACCCATGTATAGTAAAAAGTTGACAGAAAAACTTAGTGCAAAATTCAAAGGTACCGTCCATGTACACTGTACTCACCGAGCACAAGAAATGTAAATTACTAAAGCAAGAAAACACAATGATTTTCTTAACTTGGTCGACACTTAGAACAAAATCTTCATCCTTATTCGTTTTCGGATTATAGGAGTCCACAAAACTAAACACCTCGTCTTGGTTTTTCGGTAGCTTGGGTACAGTTTTTCTTCTCGCTACGTACATATTTTTCCTTATGTACTCGATATCCTCGGCAAATATTTCTTCGCTGTACTTGTTCGATGCCAACTCAGAACGAATCAGCTTAGAAGGTTTCTGCGTGATTTCGTCCACGGCTTTTCTTTTGATGGAATTGCTAAGAATTTGCCTAGCAATGCTGGAATCAACTTCATGGTTGTGGTTTAGGTGATTTTCTAAAACCTTGTCTTCATCACTGATGTGGGTGTACACTCGGGAGGGACACTTTCGATTCACACATTTCCAACGTATTTTCCCACATTTTGAAGTGTTTGCCCGCGAAAACTTGAAACCGTTCACTAATAGTAGTTTACGACCTTTCTCGCTGAACATATTTTCAGCAGCACTATTTTGCATGATGGATGACTTTCTCGAACAAATAAAACACTGTCTCTTCGAAGTCACAATCAAACTGAAGAGGTTTTGTGTTAGACTGCTAAATATAGGTAAAGGATAATAGGTAATTTGACGATCCTGTTGATATTAGGGGTAAAATTGCTAAATAGCATTTTAATGATAAACGCGTACTTATCTCCTCTAAGCCCTCTGCGGGAGGTGCAGTGGCCCAACTCACCCACCCTGCCGAGGGGCTACCTGGCTCGTGGCCGAACTCGCTTACTCCGTATAGCACACCTCGAAAACCTCCCCGTATAAGGTCCCGAAAAGCGATGTTGGGAACTGGAATGTTAATGGAAGTATCGAATAACATGATTGACTATGTACATTGGGATGATCCAAATGAACTTGTAGATCGTCTCAAACTTTTAGTTGCATCTCAGTCAGCGGGGCATACGGGTCACACAAACGAGATAAATTCTATAATTGAAGAGTTGCGTGAAGCTCAAGTAATAAAGTAATTATGACGATGGACAAATTTGGAAGGCACATTAACCAACAAGGGATACCCGATGATACTATTGCCCACTTAAGGGAACAGATATTGGCTGCTGTTAAATATAGAATCAGTAAATTATCTTATACCACGATATTAACATTCTATTCCAACAAATTATTGGGAGATGATAAGAAATATCTGCTACATAACATAAAAGAATGTCACACGGTTCTACACAGATCTGCCATAATAAGGAACGTGTTGGCATTTCCTGAGAATGTAATCACAAATATCAACGGAAAGGATTATCATGTAGACGAGTTACTTAATCTAGAGTTAACCCTTGGAGATAAACTTTCATTTCGAAGTAATCAAGAGTTAATCCTTGGAGACAAACTTACGTTTCAAACTATTAACCCTGAAGCAACATCCGGTGAAATGTACATTGAAATATTGCTGGAAATTCCTTTTTATTGACTAAACGATTGTGAATCTTTCATTACATAAATAAATATGAGAAGCAAAGTATCGAGGAGTAGTGTCGGCAAAAAAAATATATCTAGCATAAGGGAAGATCTTGTGAATGAATTACACAAACCTGCCAGAGTAAATTTCCCTAGACGACATGTCGTCATTAGAGGTTTAGATGATCTGTTGCAAATTGACTTGGCAGAAATGATACCATATGCTAAAGAAAACAAAGGGTACAAATACATACTTGTTGTAATCAACTGCTTCTCTAAGTATGTATGGGCATCAGCGTTGAAAGACAAATCAGGGAAAAGTGTTACTAATGCACTTGCGAGAATTTTGGGCGGCGTCAAGCAAACACCGAAAAACATACAATCCGACATGGGTAAGGAGTTTCACAACAAGGAATTTAAGGCATTAATGGACGAACACAACATCAATCATTATAGTACTTTCAGCACGAAGAAGGCATCTATCGTTGAAAGAGTTATCAGAACATTAAAAAATCTGATGTGGCGCCAATTTAGTCTTCAGGGTTCATACAAATGGCTTCAGTTGTTACCGGATATCGTCGAAAAATATAACAATACAACCCATCAAACTACAAGACTTAAACCAATTAGTGTCAATAAAAAGAACGAAAAAGCTCTACTCAACACCGTTTACAGTCATATTAAAATGGCTGAAATATTGCCTAAATTTAAAGTAGGGGACAAAGTAAGAATAAGCAAATTTAGAGAAGCATTTCAAAAGGGTTACACTCCCAATTGGTCCAACGAAATTTTTACTGTGTACGAAGTAAAGCTAACAAATCCTACAACGTACAAGTTGAAAGATGGCAATAATGAGGAAATCAAAGGTGGCTTCTATGAGCTGGAACTTCAAAAAGTCAAATATCCTGATGTGTTTTTGGTAGAAAAAATATTAAAGAAAAGTGGAAATAAAATGTTTGTGAAGTGGTTAGGTTTAAGTGATAAAAATAATAGCTGGATAAACAAGAAAGACCTTACATAATTAACATAGAATTTGTATTGTATTGTTTAGTAGTAAATTAGTTAGAATATCTATTACTTATTATGAAGAATTAGCTATATGTAAGTAAATGAAATAAATTCTTTAAAAACTGAATACGTCTTATTTCCCTTGCTCAACGAAAAATACAATGTTACTGACTCATGCTAAGATATTAAAAAAACACCAAGGTCACTGTCGCTGTAACTTGAGAACCTACGTGTAATTCTATACAAACCCAAGCAGCTGGGGTGAAGTGATCTAGGATCGGCATAGCCTCTTCAAGGTCAAGGCTACATGAGCATTGTAATATGAGAACTACTGAAATCCGCCATCTTTGATACAGGATCGGCACAGCTTATCTACTGATGTGATCAAGATCGGCGTTCGCGAGATTGGTCCTGCATTGCAGTTCCAAACTGTCCGCGAACGCTTCAGCTTTTTCATCATCGGCGAATACGAGCCCGCGCTCGCCGTGAATCGGTGGGAGTGGTTTCTTCTCGCTGCGGAGCGCCCGTTGCATCTTCCACAAAGAATTATCCTCAGCATTGAGGGACTCAAGTTTAGCCTGAAATTTTTCATTTCTGAAATCTTTCAAAGCATACCTGAGATCGTTGGTGGCACGATTAAATGCCGTCCGATCCTCGGGCCTGTTCGTCCGGTGTGCACGTCGCCTCGCGATTTTTCGCTCGTAGACCAAGTCGAGTATGAATTGCGGGAGAATTTCCCGGTGTCGCGGTTCAGTGAAAGTGCGCGACGATGCATTAATTGCGTTCGTAATTTTGTTCTCGAACTCTTCGACGGCTCTTTCGAGGCCGTCAGCCGAGTCGATTCGGGATATTGGGCCGAAATTTTCACTGAGATTTTCGCCGAAGCAGGGCCAATTTATGATTTTACGTGTTTGCGTGTCCGGATTATTTACCTCGTCCCCGACATGGATCAAAACGGGGTTGTGGTCCGAGCTGAGATCGTCCACGACGGTGAGATCGATCTGCAAGGCCACGTTCTTGATGATTGCAATGTCGAGCGTTTCAGGTCGCCCTGTAACGTAGTGATAGTGTGTCAAGTGTGCTCAAGTGGGGCCATGATTTGAAAATCATGGTCCGTCGCGATCTGTTGCAAGGCCCGGCCGTTCGCGTTCGGGACTCGACTGTACCAATCAGGGTGTTTGGCGTTAAAATCACCCGCGGCGATGACAGAAACACCAGAATTTAGAAGGTCTACGAGCTCATTCTCGCAAAGTTCATTCGTGCGGTTGTAGCAAGAAAACAGCGTCAGGGGCCCTCTAGTCGTTTCGATCACGACTCCGATTGCCTCTAATCTGTTTAATTCGGGAAGAGCTGAAACATAATGCTTCACGGATTTTTTAACGTAAATGGCGACTCCCCCTTTAGGTCCGTTAGGACGATCTCTTCTATGAATTACATAGTTACGCATATTTGGGTCCCTGTCGCCGTCCCTCAAGTGAGTTTCGCCCACGAGAAGAACGTCGAGCTCGTGAGTCTCCGCAAAGATCTCGAGCTCATTACGACAGCTACGCAAATTGTTGGCGTTGAAAAATGCACTTCGTAGCGAGTTCGTTGGAACATTTTGTACTAACATTACTAATTAGTTTTTGGCAGACAAAATGGCGGGCAGGAAAGTGAGAACTTTGGAGATGGCATGTTGACCGTTCTTGGCGCTATTTATCGCCAAGAGCAAGTCAGCGATGATCGTCCCCATCTCGTTGGAATTTACCGGATCAACGGCTTTCGCATAACTACCCGCGTTTTGCGCGGGCCGCTTTGCTGTTTTCGCCGATTGTCCGTTGGGATTCGGCGAGGTTTTCGGGGCGGATCTCTTACCTTTCGGCTTCGGGAACCGCGGACACCCCAAATAATTGGCGGTGTGTGCGCCTCCACAATTTGCGCATTTTGCCGGGCTTTCGCGCGACTTTTTGCACGTCGACGTCTCGTGATTATCACCACACTTAACGCAGCGGTGATCTGCGTGGCAGTTCCTCTGCGAATGGTGAAATGTCTGACACCGGTGGCATTGGGCCACTCGACACGACTAGATCGCACAGCCTGTTGAGGGCGAATATTGCCCTTTTGTCGGCGGGCAATTCCACCTTCAAAAGAGGCAAATTTACCCTCTTTTTGTTGTTCACTCTCGTCATCCGAGAGACTTTGATCGGTTCAAAGTTCAGCTCTTTTAACTCGAGGAACGCAGTCTGTGGGTCTACATCCGCCGGGATGCCCCTGATTACCGCGCTCAGCGGCTTGTCTTGCTCCAACGGATAAGAGTGGTATTTCACACCATTAGCCGGGAGCACGAGCAGGGCCGTGAGCGTGCGGTAATCCGCAACGTTTTGCACATTTAATCGGAGGTTGGATCCGGCGAGTTGTGACTCGGCCTTGATTTTATGCCGAATCATCAATTCGCGGACCAACGGCCATTTGCCGGGTTCATGCAGAATGATCGGGGGAATTTTTTCCCGACGCACGGGTGGTGGATTGGCGGAGGCAGCGGTGGCCCCCTTAATTACAGGGGCAGTCGGCCGTGCTTCGCCAGTATCCATCTTATTGTCCGCATCAACGGCCCCCTTATTTACAGGGGCAATCGGTCGTGCGGATTTACTTTTTGTAGTAGCTCCTTCAGGGGCCCCTTTATTTACAGGGGCAGCCGACTGAGGAGTTACTCGTCGCGGTTCTTCGTCGTCGGAAATCTGCAGTTCGCTGATTGCATCGAAACTATTTCTAGTTTCGATGGCAAACTGCGACTGCAACGGGGATTGGAGCTTACGCTTCTTAATTTTAGGCTTACCTTTATTTGGTGGCCTCCTCTCGTCGGGCTCAAGAGTGCTGTCCGAACTGAAATCGTCCGCATCCAGCATCTTGTTGACTAAGACGTTCACTTCCAGGTTGGAATCGGCGGGGCCGGCTGGAATGACGGACTGAGTGAACGAGATCGTCTCGATCGCAGCAATCCGATTGTCGTGAACCATCATCCGGGCGTTGAATTCCGCGTGCAATTGCGCCATGGAGGCTTGCAGCTGCGAAAACATCGATTGGATGGTTTCCATCTGGGTAGGTGGAATGAGGGCGTCCTCCACGCCGCTCGACTTCATTGCGCTCATCTTGGTTGTCCCCAGGCACGGCACAGTTAATGTGAAACGCGACGGGAAACGCAACCAAGTTTCAATGTGGGGAAAATGTTCTGAAAAGAACAGTTGGTTATAGTAGCTCCGCTGGTCAACCTTCACGCACGGCTGCTGGGCTGGAACTGTGCAAATATTTGCAGTTATGTCAAAAAGAGTAGCATATTTTTCATATGAATTGAAAAAACAATTCGAAAGCACCATTTTTTTAAACTGTCTTCGAAATGTGTACCATTAAAATGTTTGATGATTTTGAAATTTGTTATTAGGTATCCGCTATTTAAAAGTAAAATGGAGTTCCATAGCGTTACGCTTTTTAGCGTGGGACCCCCTTAAAGGCCGCATTTCACTAGGGCTGGTCCAGCTCGGCTGGTCCCGCTCAGAGGGAAAGCTGCAACCAGCTTGATTATAAACTCATTAGGCTGGAAAATTTAGGCGGTTTTTGTTAGGTATATTCTCTGGCAAAAATCTCACGCCGCCGCCCCTTGCCATTCAGTCTTCATTTGCCATGTCGACAAGCAGCAGCGACGACGATGCAATGGCTGCGTATTTGTTTTTAAAAATAAAGAAAAAGAAAACGCGCATGCGCAAAAGGTACTGGGTGCATGATACTCTAAAAAAGAGAAAAGAACAAGATTTTTGGAATTTAGTAAAGGAATTAGAGGATGATGCAGAAAGGTATTGGTACTATTTTCACATGAACAAGGAAGACTTCCAAGAAATTTTAAACTTGGTGCATGATGACATAGAAAAAGAGAAAACTCCATTTCGAATACCTGTGTCGCCAGCAGAACGACTTGCTGTGTGTATGAGGTAAGTAAAATAACTTGTGCATTTAAACCTATCCCCACAACCAATATAAAAATGAGAGGTTATTGAAATTACTACAAAATGGAAATTGAAACCCCAGGTCTTTAAAGGTCTTCAAATTTTGTTTCCAAAAACTTTTTATTTCTATAACTACAAAGGAACAAATGCCAATATACCAAAATGTTATACTCATACATTATTTTCACATGTTGACGAAATTTGGTCGAGTTGTCTGGAGAATAGGCATCAGCAGCGGGAAATTGTTGTGAATTTGAATCGGATGAAGTATAATTTGGTGTATGAGACTGCTGATACATGTTTCGAGGCACGAAATGATGGATTTGTGGAGGAATGGTAGACATCCGTTGCTGATGTTGGTGATATTGGGCTTCGAGGAATCTTTGTTCTTCACCAAAAACTAAAGTAGAGACATGCATCTTAATTTTGTTTTGCGACAATAGCGGCAGTTTCTGAACGGTCTGTGCTATACTGTGGAAAAACATATCGATAGAGTCTTCCTTTTTTTCTTGTGTACCGGCAGCTATTTTTTTGGCAAAATATTCAGTTAAAACGCTTTCTGTATTTTTGCCCTGATCAGCCTTCTTTTTCTGGGAACTCCCGACGTTGTTCTTTGGAACAAACCTAGACTGAGTGACATTCGAACGTTGCATCTGAACCTCTGTGTCACCACGGGTATCATTTCTGTCTTCGGATTTGCCATCCGCTTCTGTCTCGCACGCACCGTCAAAATCCTCGTCGTCTGATACTGATGGTATATTAGTTTCTGTGCTGTAAAATAATATTTTACTTAAGTTGTCTTTTATTTACTACATAGTTACCTCGGATGAATAAGCGTCGGTTTCAAAAACTCCAATTGCTCCATGTAGCTCCATTTCTTCAATTTCTTTGCCCTTTGTCCAGTAACTGTTTTTAGCTTCCGTAGGCAGTCCCGGTAGTAGTCCCTCAGTCGCTTCCATTTTTGTTTCGCTGCTGCCTCTGAAATAAACGGGGAAAATAAATTAGTTTGTTAATTTTCTTCGTCTCTTTCAGGTTTTTAGTAACTGGAGATTCGTACCGCTCCATTGCATTTTGTTTTCGTTTGGGCGAAACCACGGTATCAAACATAGTTAAAGAAGTATGCGAGGCTATCTGGAAAAGACTTCAATAGCTATGCCAGAACCAAATACAGCTACTTTATCACGTTCTGCAGAAGAATTTGAAGAAAGGTGGCAATTTCCCAATTGTGTGGCAGCTATTGATGGCAAGCATGTTTTAATAGAATGTCCGAGAAACACTGGATCTATGTACTTTAATTACAAGAAAACATTTTCTGTAGTTTTGTTAGCTTTAGTAGATGCTAATTACCGATTCGTTGCCATTGACGTTGGCTCATATGGAAGAAATTCAGATTCAAGTATTCTATCACATTCTAAAATCGGTCAAAAGCTAGAAAATGGTACTTTTGGAATGCCTCCTAACAAAGTACTTTCGGGCACAGACGTCTCTTTGCCCTGCGTCATTTTAGGGGACTATAACCCCAAACTCGGGGTTAATAAACAATAAGCTCGGTCTAGCTTTTATTCAGCGGAGACGGCGTGGTTCGTTAAGTGTGCTGCAGTGATCTGGGACGAGGAGAGGTTTCAACGACAAAGGGCGCCACCAAGTTGAATTAGAAAAATGTATAATTAGTGAATAGTGGAAATACAGTAAAAACAGGTAATATAAAAATACAAAACCTAGATGGATAGTTAATTCTTAAACGTCAACTTGGAACCGTTCAGAGTGTTGTTTAACGTCAGCGGGGGTTGGAGAAGCCAACCCCGAAACCGCAATGCCTGACTCCCAAGTCTACGAGACCAATGCTATGGACCGCTGTCCACTTTTGGTGAACTACCGGGCACTATTGTGGGCGTCCTACCTACCGAGCAAGCTTGCACGATTTATAGTTACGCAAACCCGAAGGATATTAATTCAAGCTGGTCGCAAACCCGAAAGAAAGTCGGTTTCCAATTAATGACAACTGACGAACGATACCAAATGATTCTACGATAACTCCACGATAATGGTTTGACAGTTCGGTGAAGCCAAACTGCCGACAAGTTATTAAACAACAGGATAAAAACACAATTACAAGTCACTGAAGCGACAGTGACAGACACACGAAGTTAAATATCTACAAATCTACAACAATAGTACAAGTCGGTCACAAATTTGGGCTAAGATTTATCACTTATCGTGAGGGCATCTATGTCAGGAATTCCTGGTTCTCGATGAACTTCCGGCTACTCGACTGTCAATCCAAGGTGAATCTTCGCTCGATGACAATTAATCCTGGCCTGATGTTTATAAGGCTGCTCCGATGAGAGACATCCGACTCGACAAGTTTGACCCAATCCTGGAAGCTATTTCGCCGGAAACTACGGCCCAATACGACGAGATGACTCCGTAGATAATGATGCTCAAAGTCCACCGATGGAAATATTGCCCGAAGGAAATCTTCTCACATGGAAAGATTACCCAATGGAAAAATCACCCAATGGAAAAATCCTACAATAAAAATGCGTTCGGTCTAGCGAGTACACTTCCCCAACATACCTCCAGGAAGAAGTCGTCTGGAGGACTTTTCCGTTACAACGATGTGGCCCGCGTCCAAAATGGCGGGCTCCCAATTCTCTTCCCCTACGACCACGTTTACAGGTGATATTACGACCTGGCAATTACTCACCTCCGAATTTCCCTCAGGTATGCACGCCCCAAACGACAACTGTCCGAGGGACCCTATATGGCGTGGAAATACCGGGGTTCTATGAGGAATATCACAGATTTTCAGGAGGCCTACAACCAACACTTCGCCATTTTTGCACCGGTCGAAGCAAAAGAACGAAAACCAAGCGGGACTACAACTGCGCAAGCGCAACTAGTCAGTCCACCCACCACTCTCCATGAAAAATCCCCCAAGAAAGACGCTAGTAACGTTCCAGGTCACCGGAAAAATACCTGACGAATGTCAGTACTATATCTTGACCAAACGAATGACGTAAGACTCCTCCTATCAACGGGAAAGCAATCTGCAATTTTTAAAGTGATTCGGAAGCGACCGAGTCAGGGATATTTGCGTGACCACCCTGGATGGTGGCCAGCCCGATTGACCACAACATCTGTTCTACGTCACCTGTCAATGTCATGACATACATAACCCCTATAATTTGCGTCTGAAAATATCATTTTCATGATATTCCAACGAAATTACTTCAGTCACAGCCGTGAATAACAATCCAAAGGTGAGTATAACTGTATCTTTGCCAAATATACGACCAAACGATTTACAGATACACCATTACCAGTCGACCAAACCCAAATGTGTCTCCGCTCACTCGAATCACCAAGAAACAGCCCCTTTACGATGATGTTGATAGACCACGGTGGTAGTGTGGCCCCCTCTTATCAGTGGAATGTGTCAGGAGTCCCTGTCGATGACCTTGATAGAAAATGGACCGTAACAGGACGAAGCCTTTACACTTTCATCGTATATGATGCGACCATATCCAAGGGCTCATACACAAGAAGAACATAAATTAATATATAACTACAGACATTGTCGGGCAAGAAAAGTTTCTGAAAATGCATTTGGTATAATGGCACAAAAATATAGAGTCTACAGAAGACCTCTTCAAATGCATGTAGATACCGTGGTAAAAGTGGTAAAAGCTACCTGTTGTTTACACAATTTTATGCGTGCTAAAAGTACCGGCGTGGGTAGTGTCCTAGAAGACGACGAAGGTCTGTTACAAGAAACAGGGGCCTGGGAAGAGGTAGAACCTACTAACAGAAGGGGTCAGACAGTTGGTTATGACATTCGCAATAAGTTTGCCACACATTTTAACTCTCCAAATGGTTGTGTTCCATGGCAGTGGCAACGTATTACCCGATTAGAATAAAAATACCTAAAGTACTATAATATACCTACTTAAAGATACTATCAAAAACACTCGGTGTCTTCTTTTTTGTGGAAAAAAAACTGCTGCACCCTCAGATCCGCATCAAAAAAATACAATCGATCTGTCCGAAAATTTGTTCGAAATGCTATTGAATTTATTCTTTACTTTTGAAATTTTCACAACACCTCACACAAAAAAACCGAGCACAAAACAAATTCCCAAGATTCTCCCATTATTAGCCATTGCTCTGACATTTCCAATTTCCTACGCGTTGGAACAAGAATTTCTCCTCTTGGAGAGAACAGCCAAAATATGAAAACGCTCAAAAGACTCAAACGCCTCAAACATCTTTTCCATTTCTACTAATAAACACAAAATACCTACGAGAAGGTCAATGGCACTTACCGTCTTTTATTCCAGAAGTTTTCACCACTTCTAACCGTGGTGTGAATACAGGATGGTGTGCTTACGCGCATGCACTGGTCTAGCTGTGACGTCAGCAACGAGAAAGTTATCACGGCGTACCATAGGGGATTGCTAAAATTTGTCGTATAATTCCATATTGTAATCTAAAAATTCGAAATTCAAAGGGTTGATACACATTATATTCAAAACAGAAAGATGTAATCGAAAGAACCATAACATAACATTATAAATTTTAAATGATTTTATTATGTCGGAAACAATTAAGATTAAACAAATTTTAAACGTAAAATACAAAATAAAGTCGATAGAATCCATAAAGTGAACGTCTGACGTTTCGGAATTTTTATTCAAGTACCAAGTACATATAGAATTACGGCCATATTTTTACGAAACATTATTTGAATGGATTTCTCAGGTCTAACTGGTAAATTTGTACATTTTTTTTTGTAATTTTCGCCGACAGTTCTCAAAACTTATTTTTTTGTTTAAGTGTCTCAATCTGATGTATGTCCTAGTTCTAACTAGGCTCAATAAAATTTCTTCAGGAAATTTATTAGCAATATCAACAAAGGCTGCCCTAACTGTTTCTGCTAATTTATTAAAAATTTTTGGTTCTTTGCAGAAAAAGTTTTTATGTAATTTTTGGAATTCTACTTCAACAATACGGGCTAATTCTATCATTCCCTCACTTGGGTATATTAGGTTTCCTCTGGATAAAAATTCAATCCAATCTGGGGCTCTATTTGTTTGAACATATTTCGTATGAGTTCCCAAATCAAGATTTGGATATTTATCTTTAAACCTATATGCTACATATCCAGCAATAAATTTTAGCCCCTCATTGGGGCCATTTTATTGTCATCCAATAATTTTAAAAGTTGCTCGTGATCTTCAGTAAGAAAACTGGGATCATGGATCGCTATCGAGTTGTGCGAGTCACGCAAATCATATTCCGGACACTGGAAGGTACCGTGAAGTGGGTATATATGGAACGATTTTTTCAGATTTTCCTCGATAGTTTCAACCAGGTCTTAAATTTTATTTTTTTTTCTAGGGTATCAGAAACAGTTCATCCATAGTTTTGTGTAGCACATGACATTTGGACATAGTGTCAATAGGGCCCTTTATTTTTTAATTTTTCTATCGTTCCATATAACCCTAGGCTTGGGTATATATGGAACGATATCATTTTAGCATGGAAAACCGATAATAATGCAGTCAAAGTCCATATTAGGGGTTTGTAAATCCTTTATGGAACGGCAATTTTTATAAAAAAAAATTCAAACTACCTACCTGCAAAGTTGTAGTAGATGATACAAAGACAGGCTAAAAAAATGATTGTTCCAACATTTCCACATAATTTAAAACTATAAGAAGAATATAAAAATAAAAGACCTTAATTCATATAAAACTTTATTGAACTTTTTAAACATTTAGAACTTTGGTTAACAAGTTATATCACATCTCTTTGGAACGTATGAATTCCCCTGCAAACATGAGGATTTGCCAGGCGAAATTTGATCTGCTCTAGATTAATTTTATTTGAATCTTCAACTACCGGGAAGGTAAACTTATTTTTGTATTCTTTGAAATTGCGTAAGCAGGTCACAACAATTTCATTGTCGCTTCTTATTTCGATAATTTTTCCTACAAATTGTTTGTGAGTTTCTTTCTTGGTATGAGTATTGTAAATGAAATCACATATTACAAAATTGTTAATATTAATATCACATCCTTGTTGCACAGGTATTTTGAAAGGTTCTTCCATATCACAATTATTGCCATTATTGTCAGTCTCTTCGATGTGGTTGGCAGAAGATGAAGTGTCAGAGTTGATATCGTCGTTGTCTTCATCTTCTAAGGACGCTTCATCAGGAAAGTCTGGTCGATTTGACGGTCCAGGTCTAGGTTCAGATTCAGGTTGGTTCTGATCCTCAAAAGCAGCTGAGGAGACTCCTCGTCCTGCTGGAATATCGATTTTTTTGCTTCGTTTTCTGGCTGGCATTTCAGGAATTGCAGTATTTCTTTGCATTATTTCATCAAATGAATCTACCATTGCTGCCTCATTCACCCTACGACGTCCTGCAGGAATTAGATGCTTCAAAATTTTTTTCTCTGTCGATTGGAATTATTCCACTGCCTCTAAAACCACCCATAATGTTGCTTGAAAGCCTGAAGCTCAACTTTTCCAGCATCGCTTTGAGAAGTCTAGGGAAAGCCGTTTTTGGCACAACTCCACGGTTTCTTCTCTCCCATTGAGTCAAGACCTCACGCCAAGCAATCTTCACAGGGCGAAAAACCGCCACATCTAGTGGCTGGCACAAATGTGTGCTATTTGGGGGCAGGAAAATGAAGGCAATGTTGTTCTGCTCGCATTCTCTTATAACAGTTACAGACAAGTGGCTAGCTAGATTGTCTCCAATTACAATTTTTTTCCCCTCTTTTCTTTTAAGATAAGGCAAAGCAACTTTGAAAAATCAGTCTTCGAAAATTTGACCATCAAACCACCCACTGGTGGACCTATTATAACAAGTGCCATCAGGTCCCCCTTGGATCCACTCGGGATACAAATTAACTGCTTTGTAAACAACATATAATGGTAAAAGATTTCCATCGCCAGCAGCTGCGAACATTACCGATATTGATGATTTGGAGTTGTCCATAATTCTGCGAGCATGTTTATTTCCCCTCTTAACAAACACCTTCTGTTTGCCAGGGTCATCGGTGATGTTAGTTTCATCGTAATTGACGACATTTTCGTCTGGAACCCCGTCCATAGCAGCTTCTAATTCGTCAAAATAATTATTGATAATTTCTGGGCTGATTTCAGCTCTTGATCGTTTTATGTTCTCAGAATTCCTCTGAGAAAGGTCTGGGTTTCGATTCATGAAGGATCGGATCCACTCGTCACCAGGAATATTATTAACAAAGGTTTGGATAATGACACCCTTACGGTTGAGATAAAGTTGTATGAACTCCTTGATATCATTTTTTACAAACGGATATCCATAATTAGCTGCTGTCATCATGGCCCTTACAACACATCTTTCTTCTGAAATGTTCAACACCGGAGGCTTTCCTAACCTATCGGAGTGCCTGCCCATGTATTTACTGAATAAAGTTGTTTTGGGAACTCCATTTGCTTCCGCCGCTTGTCCAAATGACATGCCTCCATCCACAACAGCTCGCAAAGCTAGTTCCATGGACTCATCTGCGTAGTTCTTACGATGCTTCGTTCCTGGGACGTGTTTATGTTTACGCGGCATCGTTCCATAAAACCCTGAAAAAGCACATTTTTTGCTGAAACCTGTATTTCGGAAAGTGGGGTTAAAAAATTTGAATGGGGCAAAGTTGACAGAATTGCCATTTGAAAATTAATCCCATTGAAGTACCCCTCTATTTTGGTTGTGTACCAAGGACCAGAGGAGACTATTTCACAATACGAAATTTAGAGAATTTGACTCCCAATTAATAATTTATTTGGAGAACTTACTTTTTATTCCAACCGACCACACACTCGCTATTTGGTAATTGACAGCACTTGTCACCAACACTATGCTTCGAAAATCACCAAAATATTTGAGTCACCAAGTTTTTGAGGGAAATTTAAAAAAAGTACCTTCCGTGCCATATAACCCCTGAAGTTCCATATATACCCACTTAACGGTATTTTATAAAACCAATCTTCGAACAAAAATCCATCGAACCAACCGCTCGTAGAACGATTGTAACAAGCTCCATCAGGTCCTCCCTCATTCCATTCAGAATATAATTTTACTGCCTTGTAGACGATGTAAGGGGGTAGAAATGTACCATCACCAGCCGCTGCAAACATTATAGATGTGTGCGTCTTTGATGAATCCATAATCCTATATGCATGCTTAACCCCTTTCTTTACAATTACAGATTCTCTTTCAGGATCATCTGCCATCCCAGATTCATCGTAATTTACAATGTTTCCTGGAGGTATCCCACTAATTGAGGTTTGTAGTTCATCGAAATAGCTGTTAATAATCTCTGGTGATAGCTCTGCCCGACTTCTTTTAATGTTTTCGGAGTTTCTGGCTGACAATTCGCTGTGTCTTTTCATAAACTGACGAGCCCATTCTTTTCCGGGGAGATTGTCCTTGAAGATTTTTATGTTGACACCCTTCCTGTTTAAGAACTGCTGCACAAAGTATCTCAAAGAACTTGTAGGAAACGGATATCCAAAATTAGCTGCTACCAATAATGCATTCGCAATTCTTCTCTCATCAATATGGCACAAAACAATTGGTTTCCCCAGCTGGTCGGAGTTTTGCCCCCTGTAGCGGCTTGAGAGAACGACATCTGTCCATCCACGACATCCCTGAGAGCATCTTCTAACCTCTGGAGGTCATAGTCCCTTCTTAGTTTCTGGCCGGGGCGTCTTTTGTATTTCCTCGGCATATCGTAATCGTTCCATATAACCCTGCCGATGTCACAGTTTAAAATTTTCGCATTGTATATAATACACATAAATTTTTCAAATATGAAGATGGCATTTGCTTTTTGAGGTTATGTACTAGCATCAATCTCAAAGAAGTATTATTCTATTGCAAGTAGTTTTTAAGGTATACAGGAGACAAATCGTACTTCCAAAAAAAGGTAATGTTTCAGATACCATTATGTATTTTTTTTTAAACTTACCAGCGTTAAAACAACCCAAAAAGGCGCCTTCAACTTGACATTTAATTTTTGCTACAAGCTGCCTATTTTACCGACGTAGTGATTGACAACCTAACTGCGATACCGACATTTTAAAATTTTGGCGCCAAATTGTTCCATATAACCCTCCCGTTCCATAAAGCCCCACTCTACGGTACCTGTTACATACCATTATCAATTTCTGGCGAAAATAATAAAAATATGCTTGATATTAATTCCAAAATAAAAGCAAAGAAACAGGCTGTCTCCCAGATGCGCCAATCAGGTTATGCCGGGTATGCTCAAAAGTCAAAAAACTATTCTCAATCAGATTCGTATTGTTTTCAATTTCAATCCAATTGGAAGATCCAATGGTATACAGAATAAGGGCGGGTTGTATAAAAAATAATCCTGGGGATAATCCCGTTTTATGCAACGGTTTCTATGTCTGAGCGTGGTCTAGGCCAATCAGAAGACTCGTTGCCTAGCGACTAACCCCGGTATTAAATCTAATACTGGGATTATTTTTTATACAATCTTCCCTTAGTCTTCTGATTGGCCTAGACCACGCTCAGACATAGAAACCGTTGCATAAAATGCGATTATCCCCAGGATTATTTTTTATACAACCCGCCCTTAGACTGAATGAACGAACGTCTGCTTTTATTTGCCTTTTGATCACTTTTGATTGTCAATGTTGACATTACTTTGACACTTGACAGTAGGTATTTGACAATTGACCCAAAATCCTTTAACTACCGTAGACTGGGGTTAATCAGAACAGTTTTCAATTTCAAAACGATGTAACTTTTTTGAGAACTGTGATAATGAACTGTAGTTTCACCAAAATACAGTTCTGTATTTGTATTTTCATCACACCTGTTTACAGGTGCGTGGGATCTTTCGAAGAAGCCAGACACTAAATTTTGAGTTCTGTTATTTTCAGCATTAGTTTGTTTAATAACAGAGGGAACTTTGATTTTGGTACACAGCTTTCTTTTCTTCCTTCACCTTTCTTAAATTCCAATAGTATCTGCTTCCACGCCTCTTTTAATGGACGGAAGAAACTTACAACGAGATGTTGCAGTAAATGTGTAGCATTGGGCGGTAGAAAGACAAACGAAATATTATGTTGCTCACATTTTTTCACCAGATCCATTGACAGATGTGAAGACACATTATCCCCAATTATCCCTCGTTTTCCTGGTGGTAAGTTTCTACAGTGTGGGATGACTATTGTTTCTATCCAGTCCTGGAAACACACAAAAGCGAACCATCCAGACTGTTCTATTATATCGATAGCCCTTTGGTCCCTGTTCAGTCCATGTATTATATAAATGAGTGGATTTATATACAACATATGGGGCCAACAATTGACCATCTGCAGTTCCTGCAAACATAACCGGTGTGGCAGGTTTTGAAGAGTTCATAACACGTTCTGGATATTTGCACCCCCTTTTAACCAATATTTTGGTAATATACCTTGAAGACTTTCTTCTAAATTATCAAAGAAATCGTTGATGATTTCAGGGGACACAGCAGCTCTTTGTCTTTTAATGTTTTGGCACACCCGCATGGAAATTGTATTTTTGTGGCGTTCCAAAAATCCATAGGAAAAGTCCCTGCCCGGCAGATTGTCTTTAAATGTTTTGATCTTAACGCCCCAAGTGGTCTAGATGAGATTTAACCAATGTACGTACGTTATAAATATCAAATAGAAAGCCCCACTATGCACATGTATTTATGTGTTTAATTAAGGCTTGCTCTTCTTTTTCTGTTAAAATTGTTGGTCGACCCTTCCTTTTCGTTTCGGGTTTTAACCTCCCCAACCCCATCACAATTTTAAAAAAATGGGAGGTTACTGCAATCACTAAAATTTTCGAATTTGAGATAGCACCAGATCTCCACGTTTTGAGGTCTCAGGAACCCAGAAAAGTGGTTTATAAAATGTGTCTGTGTGTATGTTCGTACGTACGTACGTTCGTACGTTCGTACGTACGTTTGTAAACACGCCACAGCCAAAACTACTGGGCCGATTTGGCTGCAATTTGGTACGTAGGCATCTCATAACCCAACTTAGATCTGAAAAGCTTTTGGAGCCAATCGTGCAACCGGAAATGCCATTTTGGCACATCAACTTTTAAATTTTAAATGCAAACCCCCATTTTTCACGTCACCATAAGAAAGACCTTCAAATTCTGCTTCTAAAAATGTATTCATTCTTAGTGCCCTTTTGACCAAAAATTTAAAAAAAAATTGATTTTTATCAAACTTTAAAATCGCGGTACAGCCCAAGCCCCTGAATCGATTTGGCTGAAATTTTGCACATAGGGATTGTATTCACCTCGAAAAGCTGAACAAATTTTGAATTCCATCGACTCACGGAAAGTGTCCTTTTGGCACACCAATTTCCAAATTTAAAATTATTCAATCATTAAACCATTAAAAACAAGTTTTTGAAAGATTTATTGTCACCATTAGAAGGGTCTTCAAATCTTGGTTTTAAATAGGACAAAATTAATTCGCATTTAGCGCTGTTTGGTTCAAAAAATCGAAATTTTATAATAACAGTAAAAACACATTATAGCCCAAATTACTGAATCGATTTGGCTGAAATTTGGTACATGGAGATTAGGTGACCCGTTGAAGACCTGAAAGGCTTTTGGGAGCAATTGGCCCACGCGAACTGCCATTTAAGCATATCAACTTAAAATTTTAAATACAAGGCCTCTTTTTTATGTCGCCATTAGAAAGACGATCAAATTCTGGTTCTAAAAATGTATTCACAGTTTCTGCCATTTCAGTGGAAAATATTGAAAAAATTTTTTCTCATTAAAAGGGAGCAGGCTGACAGTGGATGACATAAAGTGGCAGTTATTGTCAAAAAGTTGGCAAAAGATTAACCTTAAAAGGAACATATTGTCAAATGTGATGGGTGATGTACGAGGTGATGTCGGTATTTGTCAGAAAATTGCGAAATTAGTCACAGACGTCAGACGATAAGGATAAAAAAAATCTGTTGAATTGACTACTATCTACACAGAATACAAAGATCCACGCGATGGGGAGGTTCCAGCCGCTTCTCTGCTGCATTTTTTTTTTAGATGTATGTGCTCGCAGAATCAGCAGAAACCTGTTTCTGCTCATATTCTCGGCAAAACAGGGAATATTGAATAAGTTTCTTTCTTCCAATAATCTTGTAGCCTGTTCAAGAAAATTGTGGCAGTATGTAGCAGAAGTCCAAAGAAAATTCCAAGCGCGTTTTCATTTTGCTTGGACCCTACACTAATTCCACCAACAACATGCGAGCTCTGCATCAACGTCACACTCAGTAATAGCAATGCAAGCTACACACAAGCAAAGCGCGTAAACGCGGGGGTGGCAGCGAACGTGTTAAGCTCCGCACTTAGTAAATGAACCCTTGCGTAAGATTTTTTTGGTTCTTCAATTTCAAAATGAAAGACCAAAATGTCGAACATTGAGCAGGAAAGTTTAAATTAAAAACAACGAAATGTTTTAAAGCAGATATCAACCTCGCGTAGAAAATTTGTGATGTGATATTTTATGTCGCCGAAATAAATGTAGGTTTCATTTGTTGCGATGATTTCTGTTCCAATCACGATGATGAAAGGTTGGATACTTTGTTTGAGTGTCTTCATGTGTTTGATATGGTCCTCCGCCTGTTGAACGTTATCACCCAAGTAGACGAAAGATTCTTGAGAATCTTTTATGGTGAATTTCACAGTGCTTTTCTTCCCAGACGTATCCGTCTTTACTAGTACGTTTGTTGGTAGGAGGTAAGCATGCACGCTCCAAAAAAGAGCCGCATCTCGACTTTCTGAAATAACTGAAGTAAGCAAAGAACACTACACTACATCACACCTTACTTTCAGTGATGTTTCCGTCTTTAATTATTTGTAGAATGCGATTAAAATTTTTGTCTTTCACATTTTGTGAAGATGTTAAGAAGTCAAGTATATATTGTGGCGAATCAAAGTCATTTCTTAAAAATGGCGGAGGATAAAAGGCGTGATCGTTTTTTCTCTAGTTAGAAACCCACGTTGATTTTTGATTGGTCCGAGGTTCTTTTGAGTAAGGTACACATCCCAGTACCCAGACAAAAGCACAACAACTTATGTAAAACTCAATATAATAATATATAATAATATAAAAGTAATTCAAATAAACAATATATTTACAAGCATGTACAAGTTTAGTGTATTCGTTGGATAATCGTATAATCCTAAATAAATAATCCAGCACAGCGAGATATTCCGGGAGTATGACTTTGGAAAAGTTGGGGTCGTCCGTAGTCAGCTCGGCGTATGTTTTGCGGGAAATCTCAACTAGGGCAGGGGCGCTAGGAGTGAATGTAAGCCTGGGGTTGACTTCACTCACAGAAACTCCGCGAGAAAAGAAAGATGCATCTGCTGGGTTCCCTGTTGTAACGGAAACGTGCGCAGTGTCATGCAATCTGCGTGGTGGCGGGAGGGTTGGTGGGACGCGCTGGGCCTGCGGGGGGTCCCTCTTGGGCTGACCGCTTTGCCGGGTTGGGACAAAAGCGTTTTTCGCCCTAGGATCCCGTTGCTTATCGGGATGCCCACGATAAACTCTGGGAGGAGGGGGGAGCTGTTGTAGCTCTGGAGCCTCGAAAGGCTGTGGTTCTCTATTGGCTTGCATTATAAATAATGGAATAGAGAAGGGGGTTTGTGGTTGGTTGTGGTTGCGAACTTCGCTCCAGCACAGCGAGCGCACACGTGCGTCACTAGATCACCACTTCCCCTGAAATTAAAATAAAATGCCTCGAAGCCACACTTCGAGAAGGCGCTCGTCCGCACACTCCTAATGATGGACAGTCTCCACTATTAAAAGCGCAAACGCGTGGTGTACTAGTACGTAAGGCCCTACGTTGCGTTCGCCACGGCGCAAACTGGAAAATAAAGGTGACTGCGCAGAGCAAGGGACCGCTCGATCCGCTCAGGCCGCCAAAATCACCTTGAAACTACTTAAAAGGGGAAAAAGAATTAATTGGGCACTCTAGGTAACTGCAAATCTGCCCTCAAATTACCATTACAAAATTACAAACAGTGGCCCACCTCTCGAATAAATGTCCACAATAAATGACAGTGCCAGCCCCCTCGGACAGGGTGTACTCTATTACGAAATTACAATAGGACTTTATGGGTGGCCACGAATACTTACAACAGTAATTCGACAGTTAAATAATTATACTAGCAATCAAACAAAAGGTTGGAATATTAATCGTAGAACAAAATTGAACGGACTCGAAATCACTCGAGAGTGTTTGGCAGTGAAGCTGCTAATATTTAGAGCAAGATCTCTGACCTGCAGCCTCCTCAACCTGCCTAGATGCCTGGTGTGTTCCCGCTTTGGGATCAAGGATGATGATTCCGGAAGAACAGCCCGAAGCCCCTCTCGATCAGCTGATCCCCTCCGGGTTGCTAAATCCGGTTAATACTTCCTCAGGAAATATTTCCACATCCAAGTAGGGTTTACAAGGGGGGCTTCAGGAAACACTGAACCTTCGGCAGGGGTTGTTTTCCCCAGAGACTCGGCCTGCAGCCCTTCTCAATGTCCTAGATGACTTCTCGATCTCGAAGTGGTGGAAATGGTCCGAAACCGGAGTAGAACCATGGAAAATTATGGTAAACGACCTCGACGTCGAAGTGAATACGAAGACGGCTGTAGAACCAAGCTTACGAGGGCTTCCACGTAGTGATAAACGCCCTCCACTGTTGTGACCAAATTACGTCAGCCCAAATATGCGAACCCCTACTCAAACTCACCCTGTAGCCGTTGTCGAAAAACAGTTAAATAATTATACTAGCAATCAAACAAAAGGTTAGAATATTAATCGTAGAACAAAATCGAACGAACTCTAACTCACTCGAGGGTGGCTGGCAGTGAAGCTGCTAATGTTTAGAGCACTTCTCGAACTCGAAGTGGTGGAAATGGACCGAAACAGGAGTAGAACCCTGGAAAACTATGGTAAACGAACTCGACGACGAAGACGGAACAGGTATGTTTAGAACGCAATCATCAAAGCCCCTCGGCGGACCAAAGAGGGAACACGTACTGCTCCCCTCCCCCTTGAGCAACGCCTACATGAGATACTCTCGATCGTCCGACAAAATATACAGCGACTTTACCACTTTTAGAAACGACCTTATAACCATTATTCACTATCTCTGAATCAAGCTTCATGCGGAGTTTCATGCTTTGAATGCGGAGCGTGCTAGCGTTTGGCGTAATGTACTGCTGGCCCATGTATGTATGTATGTATGTGTCGTTTAATTCATCAGCGTCCGGATCAGAGTTATTTTCATCCCCGTCTTTGATTTCCTCAATCTTCACTAAATTATCTTCGGCGTTTATAATTGGTTCTAAGCTATGTTCTCCTGGCGCGTCAAAGTTAATTCGCACCCAATCAAAGTTTTGAACTGCCCCCGTGCCAGCGTCCTTGATAAAAATGTCAGAACTTCGTGCCGTAGGTCTGAAATTTCTGTACGTTCCCGCGTTGGGAATTTTTTCGTCACGTTTTCCGGATGGCCCTTGGGAGTTTTTTTCCTTATTTTCTGACATTAATTCCTTAATTCTCCATAAAACTAAATTTTCGCAAAAATTTTACCTAATTCGTACCTACCTAATATATCCCCGTTAAAATAATTAAAACAAAAAAACCTACAGCTGAAAATTATTGCAATTAAAAACAGCGTTTATGCTAATGACCGACCGCGCAAACTTGCTGACCGCTTACATTCTTTCCGCGGTCGTCTCCTCTTGACCTATATTTAATTTACGTTTAATAACTTACTACTTAATTAATTCCGTTCCCGATTTTACCCCGATAATTAGAAAAAAAAAAAAAAACCAGTTTAAATAACACCTACCTTTAAATCCCTTCGCCGGTACTATCTGGAAGATGTGAAGATCTTCCACGGTTCCGACCAAGGCGCCTCCACCATGTAAGATTTGCAGATGTAGATTTCCAAATCGGCGTTTACACCATGTATGATTTGGGGGTTGGGGTTGGTGAATTCACGCACGAGTTCCTCTTAGCTTACTCTTTATTCACTACGTTACACTACTTACACTTAATTACTCTTGTTATACTGTCCGGTGGCAACCGCCTCTCCTGTCTTGGGGGCCTTTTCCACTCACTCCTCTTACACTCACATTCGTCCTACCCGTTTGGCATCTACTTTCTTACTCCCGAATTGGTCCTGTGAACCGGGCCGACCCCATGGATTTGCTGATCGGGTCTTTCTTCACCGGTTCAAAGTCCAATTCTCGCAATCATCGCGGACGGACACCCTAGTTCTTTGACCGTACATTATTTGCATATACAGGGTGTCCGCCTATCTTACACTTTTAAGAGTTTGGCCACGGTAATGCATGTATCTGATTCGGACATAGCGCTATCAGAAATATGTTCTTCATTAATATTGTCTTCACTGATCTTCACTTCTCCAATCCGTCTCTGTCTTTGCATCTATCTGCGATTCATCATCTTCACTTTCATCACTTAATACCATAGATGCAGGCGATTGTGTCACATCATATGTGATAATAAGGATGAACCATATCGGGATCCATATTTAGCAGCGGACACGGTTGATAACGAAATTTTTACAGAAATGATAATGAAAGGTTTCATCTGTATGAATATAATTCCAAAAAATTTTTCGTGGATAAACTCGAAACATTCTCCTCATCACAGTGAAACATGCTAAACAACTGAGGATTTCCCTTGATTCCCCTCAGGAAATAGAAAAAGGTACTGGCTGCAAGTAAGGTCAAACACGTAATGCCGGCAGCCAGTAGATATGATTTCAAAGACGGCGTCATTCTTCGGTTCCCGATGGGAGGCGGGAAAATACATGGAGACTCCTCTCGATGTTGTATGTATGAATTCATTATTAACAATGAAAGGCTTCAAAATCCATTGACTAATGTCGTTCAAGGTAAATGCCGTATATTCACAAATGGTGTCGACCCCAGTACTCACATTTTGAAGAATTCACAGCTCTTCGTCGTAATAAGTTGTTATATAGTCGTTATCGTCAATGTTCTGCGGATTATTGAAAATAATCGTTTCACGAATATTGTGTTCGTCAATGAAATTATTATCTTCTACTTGCTGCTCACTTGGATTACTGATGTGGGACATTTTCGTAGATTTCTTCCTCACTGATTACATAAATCTCTGGGAAACCAAAGAAAAACTTTGGTTTTATGCCACCACAACCACCACAACAAGTGGTGGGTTTCATGTTTCATGCACACGTGGTTGGCCTTTCCCCGCTGATTATCTGGAGCGGGACGTAAGAAGTACTCGCGTGCTGAAACAATACTCGATGTCGCGTAAATGGTTGGACCAGGTTTTGTGATTTGCATGACTGTGTATGCGTAAGAAGCTCCCCAATGTTTTCATGTACCTTTCAGCCGGGTTTGAGCTGGCGTGACTTATCCACGAGTATGTCGGTCGTATTCCGGCTTCCGTTAGCTTTTCCTTCCAGATTTTGGATGTGAATTGCGAACTGTGATCGCTCAAAATAGATCGAATATTTAGTAAAATGCATTTCACGGCGGTACGTGCGTTGGCTTTCTTTGACGCATACAGCCTTACGTACTTGGAGAAGACATATACCACTAATAAAAATGTACGCCACGACCTTGGGTCCGGTAGGTAATGGGCCGTAGTAGTCGACCGCCACTAATTCGCCAACATCGCCAACCTGCATTTCCTCTTCACTTGAAATGTGCTGTTCAGTGCCTGGTGCAGTTTCATCTTCACTACCTGGCGCAATTTCATCTTTATTACCTGGTTCATCATCCTCTTCACTAGTACTAAAACAATATTTTGAAGTAGGTGACTTTGTGCAATAATTTGGGTCGGCTATGGAATCGTTAGAATAATGTTCAGAATCACTAGGATTTACATAAGCTTGATTTGCGAGTTTTTGGACTTTTCTTTTTGGCTGCGAACTTCTAGGGTTGTCTCATCAGCTCAGCTGGTAAACCATCCGAAGTTGAGGGGGCTTCATCTTGTTAAAGGGGTAGAGTCTGAGACGAAAAGAATAAGATTACAGCTATAGCGTAGGTACAAGTTACTGTATTGTCCTTATTTATTGGGGTAATGCAGGGCGGAATCAAACACGTCTTACTTAAAGCAGGTCGTATATTGAACTCTCGATTTTGCGTGTGTGACAATTTGCTGAATCGAACTATTGCGATATCATGAATAATAGCACTACAGGTCATTGTCTTTAATAAATGTATTAAAAACTATTGCTTCTATCTCTACATTACCTTGAAACGTTAGGTCATCTTCGGCGTCTGAATCTCCCCCCAAATCTGTGTTTTCAGCTTGGTCATCGGTAATTTCTATGACTATTGCCTCAAGTTCAGCATTGTAAGCGCTCGTTGTCCCGTGTCTAAGGGCAATGTAAAAATGTACAAATATAAATCGTATGGGAATAGGTACTGAAAAAACTACGGAATTGTGGAAAAAATGTCCAACAACATCTTACTCAATAACACTATAGGGAAAATTTAGGAATAAATTACTTTCGGTGGGTTCAGAGAGCATTTGTGGTGGTTTTGAAACAAAACGGGTTGAACAGTATCGAGATGTAATAGGTGTAACTACAGCCCCTCGCAGTGTTCTCTGCGATAGGTCGCCGGAATTGTTTTGAAATGAGAGGCGAATAAAAGTGGAGATATTCAGAAAGTTTGTTTAAATAATATACAAATTACGTATAACTGCGGATGACACCGATGGTGAAACGGCCAACGAATCGGGCAGACAAATGACGAGCGGAAAGGCGACGAGTTTCTGAATAATGAAACAAATAAATTGGTTTATTCGCGGAAAACAAAGGAAACGGAAATTTACGTGTGTGACTGAGGTTAATCGGAGACGGTGGTGCCAAAGGGCTGCCGGATCTTCCTTTGGCCTGGATCGGAGTTATGTGTCGAGGGGAAATATGTCGGCTAATAACCTAATTTAGTACGACTGAACTTATTATTGTTATTGAAGAGAATAGGAGCAACAATATTGCATTTTTATAACTAATACTATGTCTACGAATGATAATCTATGATATTCAACACTTATAACAATGTATCATGTAGTATTTTGTCTTTTAAGTTGTTCATCTTCAAGCCAAGCTTCATGAAATTTATATTGGCTTCTCCGCCGTTTGTTTCTTGGTTTTTCTCAGGTGTTCTGTTGTGATTTAACACCTTAATCTGACTGCTGATATCTGCGAAACGTACGCTTAACTAACAACACCAACAGCGCAGCAACACGCATTATTATTAGGCGATTTTTTGCAAGCATACAGTTGAATTGTGGATCTTGAGCATTTTAATATAATCAGCAAAATATTTTCCGAAATAACGGAATCCGCACCTGATATCAAGGGAAAGTGAAAACAGGATTCGCCATACGGTTGAAGAGAATACGATTGACACTTTGACGTCAGAGGTGGTGACAGACGGCATAAGTGGAGAGTTGAAGTCGATCTGCTGAAACGGGGTTGGTGTCACCAGGTAGATACGTAACATCTACATTAATATACGGTCGTGTATGGATATTTCTTGTCTTTGACGAATTTGCTATCCTTTCATTATGAATTTACAAATTGATTAGTATTCTCTGGTTATAATAGCGCCCAAGATATAAGAACGTGACTTTAAATGGGGTTGTTTACTTCTCAGCATGACGCTCATAGTTTTATGGCGGATAAGGTAAAATGAGTATTTACGAAACCTTGGGTGTTGCACCTGGCAGAAATGAACGCAGGGCCGTACTCAAAATAAGCCAGCTCAAAATCGGACTTATCTCTTCTACCTACCTACATAACATAAATGAAACACCAATGCAGCAGTTGTACAATTTATGCATTATTAATTAATTGATATAATAAGAGGGACTTTTGAACAATTATTTACAGATCAGAGATTTACAATATTATTGCCCATTATCACTGGAATCAGATTCGTCTTCATCCACTTGAATAATTAATTCCTGGACATGGTTTTCTTTATAAGAATTTTCAATTTTTATCACATGATCGACGCATTTTTTCCAATTGTCTGGAGTAATATTGTGCACTTCTTGCAAAATTATTTCGATCATCTGCTCACTAAACTTCGGGAATCTGTTCTTTCTCTTGATATGACCCTTCAACTGTGCCCAAATTAGTTCAATAGGATTGAACACGCAATGATAGGGTGGTAACCGCAGTACTGTGTGCCCTCTTTCTTTTGCTATTTCGTCCAGTTTGTATTGTTTCTTGAACTCTCTTGTTTTCAAGACTTCCAAAAGCTCCTTCTTTGAATATGTATCTTCAAAGTACATATCTTCTTTACGTAGAAAGTTCATCAGTGTGGACTTTGTGCTGTTACTATTTGGAATTTTGTTTTCAATTTGAGAATGGTAGCTAGCGTTGTCCATTACTATGACACTTTTTGGAGGCAATTTTTCGAGGAGCTTGTTGATAAACCAATCTTCAAAAAGTTCTGCTGTCATATTCTGATGATAATCGACCAAAGAACTTTTTATATCCCGCGCAGAAAGTAAAAGCGAATCCCGATGAAGCCAACCATTTTCGGATCCAACATTAAGTATAATTACCCGCTTGCCTTTGGAGGGAGGAACATCCGCAGCACATTTCCGAGATGAGTCAGCCCACGCTTTTTTTGCAACTTCGTGAGTGTCGTACCACGTCTCGTCGAGGTAATATATATTTTTATTTTTATTATATTTAGGTACTTACTGCATATTTCGTCAAGATTTAGTTTTCGGAGTATTAGTCTAAAAATGTATTCACACACGAGCCGCCGCCCCGACACACTTTAATAAAGTTTACGTATGGACTGCGGGATGAAAATCTTCCACTTGCACCGATGTTTCGCCCTTGTCCTTGTCGATCTAGATTTTGTTGGACAACATAATGAAAAGTGTTCAGGTACGAGAAGCGTAGTATGGCGGCCCATGTTTGGAAAATATTCCTAAACATCTTATTTGTATTTGTCTATTCCACTTGGTATTAGGGTCTTCATTTCTAAGCTTCTTATTTGTATTTGTCTATTCCACTTGGTATTGCGGTCTTCATTGTTTTTGCTACGGTAACTGTAACTATATTCGCTGAATTACCGACAACAGTCAAAACTTTTGGTAGTCCAGTTCGACAGATTGTCGTGCGTATAACAAAATAATACGTTATCTGGTGGCCAAGCTTTTTTTATTAAATCTCATTTGTTAATAGGATTAAATTATTAAGAAGTGGTCGTTGTTATACTAATTGTGTCGTGGTCCTTTGAAACACAATGATTTTGCTTTTATATTAAACCATATTGGACCATATACCTTCAAAATATAAGTAACTAAATGTTCTTCGGATGCCACATAAAGGCATAAAGGCATAAAGGTTTGCAGTTGTCAGTCACCTAGAATGCACTACCGGCCCCGGTAAACAAATATTGCTGATCCGTACTCCAAATATCCCTATCTACATCGGGAGGTTAATATTCCATCTTTGATTTTGACCGCAGATCCAAACGAAACAGCCAGATGCCCTAGGTAAACGCAATTGGGTTCCTCTATCAAAGAAATATTGTAACCCAGGTTTGTAGATTTGTTATCTTAACGAAGACCCCCCTCTCTAAGTTCGTGATCGTCCAGTTATCTATCATTTAGGACCCATATTGTTTAAGGCTACGTTGTGTTTCTAATTAATTAACCTTTAAACTAATCCCCCCTTTTATTTACTAGGTATCCCAGATTAGTGGAGAAGTAACGCCAAAAGAGAAATAAACACTACATTCTTTCGATCTTTGACTTTTTGGGGCCGTTAGGGCGCAAATAATATTTAGCACCGACTCGTATGTACAATTTATTTACACGGGAATAATAATTAAATAACGATACAAAGGACATCTGAGATTTGTGTGAGTTGATCAGCGACTGTCTCGGTCTGTCGACGACGAGCGACTGGGGCGAGTTGATGGTCATTTGCTCCGAACTCGGTCTGTGAAACATAATAAAAATAATAACAAAAGAACACTTCAGATTTTCAGATTATTTTACAATCTTCTGTTTAATTTGGATAAAGTAATTCTTAGACATTTAGTTAGTTTTTCATAAAATGTTCACCTTTTTTCACCCACATTTTCTTTCTTGTTCTCGTTGTTATTTTCGTTCCTTCCCCCGAAAACCGCACACTTCTTTTCTCATCAGGAATTCCTAGATTTTTCTCATCAATGCTAATCTTAAATTACCTTCCGAAAAAGCAGGATTATTACTTTACTCTCTTTAAGAAAACTACCCAAAAAGAATGGCGGAAAACGTATCGTTACAATATGCTCCTCTTTGACAGTACTGGCGTAATACTTATTACCCTTTTTAGTTTGTATTCTGGTCTTGTCTTTCCTCCCATCAAAATATAAGCCTTGCACTGCCGTAGATATCGTTGCTTCTTGTAATTCTTTTCTGTGTTTTTCACTTTCTCGACCAACTTTATTTCGATCAATAACTTTTCTTGCATCCGTTTCCCTAACAAGACCAAGGTCCTGCAGGAGAGCAGAAGAAAGAGATTGCAGCAGTTCTGTCAGAGACTCCACGACGATCGCATTCTCTGGCAAAAGAGGGAAGTTTGTGTCTCATTTGACCATTTAAATTTGCCTCAGAAGCAGAAGAACAAGAAGGGTGTGGATCGAAATAATGAGAACTGCAGGAGGGAAAAAGGGAATTTGACCCTTGTCTTTCTTTTTCTTCCCCTTTAATTCTCCCTCTTTCTCTTCTTCTTCCGACGAAGAACTATTTCTCAACTGTTCCACCTCACTTATTCCTTTGGAGCCAACTGGCTGCGACTCTGTTCCGATTTTGTTTCTTGGTGGATTTGGGTTTTTATTCTCTCGGTTCATCTTTCTTGTCTTTTTCCAAGCTGCATTGTAGTTTTCTTGTTTTCTTGTACTTCGCTGATCAGTTAAAAATACTGTTTCGTTAACTGGGACCTTTCTTTCTTTGGTACAGCAACATGAATTGAAATTTTCGCATTTACAGCAGGCAATGTCAAAGAGAGTTTGCTCCCAGTTTCGCTTTAGATCGTCCAGTTTCTTTTTGTAACCCTCACCTTCAACAAGAAGAGCGTTTATATAAAATGAACCACTACTGCCCACGCAAAGTGTCCAACCTTTTTCCAGCTGCTGTGGCCCTTTTGAGCTGGTTATTTTGCCCAAAACGTGCAAGAACGTTTTAACACACGCCGACCACTTTGCAAAGAACTCAACGACAAGCCGGATGTTCGCCATCATACATCATAAATTAGGTGGGGTGGAAGAGTGCGGAATAGGGGTGAATTGTTGGCTGCCTACATGAACACTCAAGATTTAAACAGAAAGATGTCGGTACTTCCGGCGCGAGAAGTTTAAAAATTCTCAAACAACGTAGTAAAGTCGTCGATCGAATTTAGACCGTTACAGCCTTCTCTGGTACTGTTGACTTCTGTTTTTTTTCCGAGGGTGGTAAACTAGTCTTCTGTTCCGCCAGCGTCGTCTTTACCTCTTTGGCGGCTTTTAACAGTTCGTCAAAGGTTGGAACAAGTTTATGCGGAACGCGATCTACCGATCTGAGCTAACATTGCTCGTTTTTGGGCGATGAAAAGGCTGGTCGACGTCGACGGATCTTGCCGAGATCCAAAAACCTCCTGATAAATCTGGTATGCTGGTGCATTTGGGTGCATACTCGTTTTTTATGAGATTTTTGGCTTCATCCCAGGTTGTGACTGAGCCTTTTACGCCATTCCACCACGTGTGGGCCGGTCCTTCTAGCAACAAAGGCAACCCCAGGAGGGCGTTATTGTCGGTTGGCGCAGCGCTTGGGAACTAGTGATCCTTACAGAACTTTATTCTCGTTCTCCCGATCAATTCTTGAGGAATTTAATTTGTATTATCTTTAAGAATCTATTTTTGCAACTGCGTAACTAATAACTAAAAAATGTTCTTGGTTTGACACTTACCGACGATAAGTGCCGTAACGTGCAGGTCTGCGAAACAATACTTCGCGTTCCTCCCTGTGCTGTTGTATAAGGCAGCTACACTATCTGACAATATTCGCGTCAAGAACCTTCTAACAAATTCCCGCCGACAGTGGACAACTGAACGGCCTGTAATAAAAAAGTTAACGAAATGTTATGAAATTATAATCAGGGTTATTTACCGCAGAAGAGATGTTTACCTTTGAAGACAGATACTCATTGAATTTTCAGTTCTAGTACACTCTGCAGGTAACTCGAACATCTCGTAGATCGAAATTGATGTTGAAGAGGCCGATGATACTGGGCTGGACCGTGTATCGTTTTCCAATTTGCCATTTAATTTACCTAAATCGTCTCTGATTTTTAGCAGTTCCGAACTGGAAGTCTTCATAATTGCTTGATTGTGCAATATTTTCTTCAAATACCTACACTAGAATAGAAACAATTAATGGGAAGTTCTTTAAGTGTGTTGACTGTAGACAAACATACCCTCTATATTGCCCATCTCAGTCTTATATGACGGACAGCAGGTGCATTTTTCAAAATCTGCATCAAATTGATCAAAAGCTCGAAGAGTCTCATCCGCCCGGGCGTCACCTATCGAGAACACATCCTCGCCCTCCTCATCGTCCTGATATTTATCGAAAGCAGCTGAAATCCAGACAGAAAAATGTAGGAGAGGGTAGTACTAAGTGAGACAAAATTTACATTTTTCCTTTTTTAAAATCCATAATAAATAAAAATGTTTTCTTTTCAGATATACATTAAAGCTACATGTTTTCCCAACAGAATGCATGTATCAAAATCATAAAAAGTCCAACATATTTTTCATAGTGATTTTTTTCTTAAATTGCAAATGTCTGACACTGACTGGTGCAAGATGAGACATGTTGTAAAGTAAGAAGTAAACGGTATTTTTTGGTAACATTTATTAAGTATAAATGTTTATTGTCAAAAAAAAGAGGCTATTACATACCTAACGAACATTTAAAGAATTAAATTTTATTTCGAATTTGACAATATGTGATTGTCCTTGGGTCTTGCTGGGCTGCGGATCAGGACTACGGTCGGAATTTCCGCTCCCGGTAAATGGCAGAAGAATAAATTAATTAAGTTTTTTATTTTTACAAAATTTAATTGCTTTGCATTCACAAAGAAAATCACTATATGAGCGTTCTCGGTGAAGTTGAGAATTTATAAAAGCAGAATACTACGGGGAGTAAGTACATTTGAAGAACAAAATTTACATAAAGTCACTGAAAACCGCAAACTATATTTGCGTGTAGGGAATGCAATAAAAATAAAACAATTTAATAATTAGTTATTATAATCAAATTTTATTGATATTAGT
The DNA here is from genome assembly GCA_963924575.1 of Pycnomerus fuliginosus. Classification (NCBI taxonomy): domain Eukaryota; kingdom Metazoa; phylum Arthropoda; class Insecta; order Coleoptera; family Zopheridae; genus Pycnomerus; species Pycnomerus fuliginosus. Next base: position 32,648,344 of record OZ004620.1, read on the forward strand.
TTTTTGAATCTTGCTTTGTTGTTTCTGAGCCTCCTGAATAAAAATTGGGTCATTACATTTAAGATGCTTGGACCTCCTATTTAAAATTATGTCGGGGGCCAAGAAATCTTTTTAGTTTATCGGTCATCAGACTCGGAAATAAACTGCTAAATGATTTCACTATATTTTTCTTTTGTCAAAGATTTGGTTATTTATTATTGAATCGTTGTAATAGTTTGCCAAAAGGTTTCAATTTAGTTTTAATTATTTTCAACTTTTAGTTAACTATGGTAAAATTTAAAATATACAAATAGGATTAAATAAATTTTATTATAAAAAAATTGTGCAAAAAATATAAAAATATTAAGTAGGTATAAAAAGAATTAGAAATAAAAAATCACTAACTAACATAGGCAATTAAAATAAACTTGAACTCTAAATAAAAACACTGAAAATTTGGACAAATCCTCAAACGAAAGCAATCAGTAGATAATAATTACTTCAATTATTGATGATCATCTACCTTCACAATTTTTAAATCAATTTTTTTCAACTTCTTAACAGTCTTTCATAAGGAATTAGATATAAAAATCACCAACTAACAATTAAAATAAACTTGAACTCTAAATAAAAACATTGATAATTGGGGCAAATCGTCAAACGAAAGCGATCACTTCAATTGATGAACTGCTTTCACAATTTTTAAATCAATTTTTTTCAACTTCTTAACAATCTTTAGTTTTTTCTCAAGCAAGTTATCAATTTTCTTCTGAATTTTTTCTTTTTTGCCAACCACCTCTTTTTCTTCTTCTTCGTAACGGCTTTTAAATGGAAGCACTTCACACCTAGCCTTTTCTATGATTAAATCAAGTTCGTCCCGATCCTCAAAGTCACCCTCGTACATTCGTACACATTCGTACGGGTGACTTTATAGATTCAACCTGTTGCGATAACTGCCCAACCAGCGCTAAATCTCAATGGGGGAAGTTTCTGAGATGCTACGACGTGAACCGGTGAGGAGGTTGGTTGAATAATCTCATCTTCAATCCCCCCCGATGATTCCTTCAGCTGCTCTCCGCGTTTCTCCTACGCAATAGAAATTTTATTGAAATATGAATACAAATGATAACTTAGATGGGAGGTTGATGAGGTTATCGGACTGGGTTAATTAAAATTTACAATTAATGCTTACTAGTTTCGACGTATATTTTCGTCTTCATCAGAGCAAATTGTTAATGTTTGCGAGCTTGTGTGGATGGACCCGCATACGTGGAGACAAATGATAACCATTGAGACTCACCTGTTTAATAAAATATTTTGTAGCACTTTTATGCCTTTCGAATTAAACTTATTCCCACCCATGTTGCTCTTGCATGCCATTAAAACTTTCATGTTTTTTCCCTTGGACGCTGACGCTCGCTGTAACCCTGTTGCACTAGCGGTGATGGATCTCCAGGAGGTAAGTTCTTGAGAGGTTGAGGCGTGAACCGGCGTGGAACTCCGCAATGGTTGAAACATCTCATCATCAGAGGAGATAGAGATTATCTCCAAATTTTATTAAAATGTGACCGCAACTGTGAACCAGTGAGATAAATTTTATTAAAATATGACCAGTGAGACTTACCTCTCTGTTCAAAATATCTTCTGTCACTTGGATGGCGATGGTTTTTACACTATTAAGATTGGTTCTAGACATGGTTAGTACCTAGTTTGATGGCTGTGTTTAGCTAATTGAAAAACTGAACTGAATGATCGCGGGGATTAATTTACTTAATGCAGAGGGCAAAAGTAGCGTATAAGCAGATCTTTATAAAAATTTGAAGTTACTGAACTTGTGAATTTGAGAGAGAGAGGTAACTTAGTACCTCATTGGATATGTTACTCACTCGACAAATTGCAGATACATACTTGATGGTATTGAACTCGCGAAATCCGCATGGGGACATAAAAATCGTAAGTTCTTGAAATTCGATTTTTATAAGATAAGGAAAGCTGCGAAAGCATACACGTTGGAAATAAGGAAGTGTGGGTTGGGATTCTTTCACGAAAGTTCACCACCACCATATGTCATTGACTCTATAAGTTAGTAAAAACTTGATATTGGTGATAGGATTGGGTCATTCACCAAATGGGGAGGTTCCTGGACATCAGCAATAAAGAAGGCCATGTAACATACGTACGTAAACTACTAGCGGATTTTTCTGAAATTTAGTATTCAGGGGTTAGTTTTGACTCGCAGCGACAACCCCACAAAATGATCTCATTAGGTACTGATTGCAGCAAAAAAATAACAAGAATGAAATATTGACGACTAGACCGCTAGAAAGGTGAAAGAGGAAGTACAGCAGATAGAATTATTTAATAACTTCAATATAGCTATCAGAGGATTTTATTAAAATATAATGTTACAAGAATCATGATAGTAGGTATTTTAATTGTCGTCACCGCGGCCGTTATTGTCATTGTCGTGTGCTGGAGGGGCCGGTGGTGGTGCTGGAGGGGCAGCCGGGGGCGGTACGGGAGCGGCCACCTGGGGTGGTACGGGAGTGGCTGCCGGGGGCCAGACCATTTCCTCGTCAGATTCTAATTTCATATCACGTCTTTATCATAACATAAAAAGCGTAAAATAAAAAAGTATCCTGTATACAGGGTGTCTTACGAATATGGAGCAGTATCGATATCTCTGGGCTTAAGGAAGGTACAGTTGTAAGATTTGGCATTTACAGAAACTGACACATTTGGAATCGATTGAAATTATTGGCGACCATGGGGCACTTCCGGTTATACCGGAAGTAGGGTCCTGCTTTTAAATTTTAAATAGCAACCCCCATTTTTCATTGCAGATTCGGATAGGGGAAGAAAAATTAAGCTTAAAACACCTACATGTAACTTGTTTGCGCCAGCCGCCTAGGTTTTATTAACGTTTTTAGAGAAAAGTTCCGAAAAACAGTGCTATGTAAAAATGGTTATAACTTGTAAACCGCGGGCGATAAAAATCAAAATGACACACCGTTGTAAAGCGGCAGGACTGTTTTACATTATGATTGCCAAAAATCCTAAGAAAACTGATTGAAAGTAAATGGCAGCATACAAGTTTTTCTGCATGGATGGGTGCAGAATTTTATTCTCTTTTCAACGGTACCCATAAAGTGCCAAAAAAGGAAACGATTAAAATCGCTGTTTTTTCCATAAGAAGAAAATGTTATTCGGCTTTTAAATTTCCAACATTGCAATTTCTTTAAATCGACTTTGAATCAGCTTTCATATGACTTTTTGGCAAGCATAATGTAAAACAGTCTTTATACCTTACAATGGTGTATCATTTTTAGTTTTATCGCCCGCGGTTTACAAGTTATGACCATTTTTACATAGCACTGTTTTGCGGAAGTTTTCTCTAAAAACGTTAATAAAACCTAGGCGGCTGGTGCAAACAAGTTACATGTTAGGTGTTTTAGGTTTAGGTTTTCCTCCTCTGTCCGAATCTGTAATGAAACATGGGGGTTGCCATTTAAAATTTTAAAGTTGGACCCTACTTCCTATATAACCGGAAGTACCCCATCGTCGCCAATAATTTCAATAGACTTCGAATATGTCAATTTCTGTAAATGCCAAATCTCACAACTGTACCTTGCTTATGTCCAGAGATATCGATACTGCCCCATATTCGTAAGACACCCTGTATATAAAGAAAGTTTTTCTGTAGGTACAATACATTTAACAATTAGGTTCATGTCCTCGTAAACTATATGATATGAAAATAATAAGTCATCAAAAACTGTAGTTCTAGTAGCCCTTGACCTAAGAGACGTAGGGCGCAGATTGTGGAAATTATGTGATAACGTCACTGTCAGATTTAGTTTTGAGTGACAATTTCAGTAGTTTATTTCGTACGTCTCGTTCGGTATAAGAGTTACTAGATCGGAAGAGTTTTTGCTCAATCGTTATATCTTGTACCTACTATCTACAAATAAGATTGAAGGGTTTGGAGCTCGGTTTTGAGTAATAGTTCCTTACTCTGTAACAGTGCTCTCGTTTGTGTGTGGGGGGTGTATCAGCTAGATGTTAGCAATGAGACTCTTAAATGAAAAACGCGCCGCCTGGTCTGAGACTACGCAGACGACACCAAAAACCAGGAAAGTTTAGCAAGGCTACCGGTCTAATATTATCTTGGGTAGGTCAGAATTATTTTTCGCATCCAGATCAAACACAAATCTACTAAAGTTATCTATCGTGTCGGTAAAGCTAAATTTACTTGATTGTGGTGACAGGATTGGATCATTCACCAAGTGCGGACGTTCCAGCCGCTTTCGTAACTGCCCTTTTTTTATGTGGGAATTTAATCATCTCGAAGTCTTACCACCAAATAAACTTTATTAAACGTAGTTACATGTTTCGGCTTATCGCCATCTTCAGCTTACATAAACTAAAAACTGTTTAAAGGAAAATTTCGGTCATAAATTGTGATTTGTTGATAAAATGTGATTCGCAAATGTGGAGTTAAGGCTGATTTATGAAAGGCGCTGTTCCTCACGCCATGACTGCTTATGCAACCAAAGAAGTTTTCTAAGGCGTCCTGATTCAAATTTCTGGTCGAAAGAAATCCAACTCCAACGTTCTTCAATTTTTGCCAAAGGTTTATGAAGCCAGTTATGGTTACAATTCTTTATTATTTCTCACGAATTTAATTGTCTTCAAGACGGTTAGTGCCTCTAACCAAAAACTGTGAAGTAGTGATTTTGCGACAGCACATGTAACAATTTTATTTGTGACCCATTCACACTGTCGAAAAGCCGGTCAACAGGTGGGAGTGAGCCATCACCTGTAACAAAAAAAAATTTAATAAAAATACTTCGATAATCGTATCATAAAATACCATGACTGGCTTTGCGGATAACAGCCGAAAACCTCTGCCAAAAGTTTGTGCCGCGTGTTTAACCTTCATTTTCTTTATTTTGTTGGGATAAATGTGATAATCCGTCAGTTTATTTAGCATTCTGCAATCAGTGGTATTTGGGTTATCCTGTGGAACGCTGTCTCCCATGTCGCCGTCTACCTCATACATTTTTATGCAGTTTCTTCTCCACAACATCTACTGTGAGCATATTATTTCTTATGCCTTTCAACAGATGGGGTGGGTCAAACAATGGGATAATTTTCTCCTTATTGACAAAGAAGCTGTAATTTTCGGCGTCTGTTCTTTTCTTAAAAATTCGCCTTTCAATTCCGCCACCAAAATATTCATCATGGCCTTGTTGTATTGATCACAAACGGTGCCTACCACCTTGAGTCCAATATCCTGTAACCCACGTATAGCCTTTTTTACATCATGCTTTACCAATTTATTCATGGCATTTTCGGTAAAAAAAAGCAAGCAATCGGTTGCTTCCACTTTTTTGCCACACCTTTTACCATGAATACCATTGCATGGTAGGAGCTTCTCATCATTTATTTTCTCCGTCGTCCTGTAACCCATCTACGCAATCCTCCGATTGATTATAAGCTAATGATGGCTGCACAGAGATCTCGTCCAATAATAAAACGCAATACTTATCTAAGTCTGGCAAGTTGGCGATGCTCTTTTCCAAGCTTTTTAGAATTGGCTTGTTAATGCCGCATCCAAATGTGAATCTCTTTAACAAGGCCACCCAGTAAACAATTTTAGCGCCCAAGGCGCTCTCAAACTTATCACAGTAGGACCTTGTGATTTTCAACGAGATTCCCTGTGAAGGTAAAGCTACGGTTTCCTAGGACAGTCCGCCGTCCGCTGCGCACATGCGCCGAAATCTATACTGTGATAAATGCTGAGAGCGGTTTCTTAAGATTCAGCGCAGCTGGTCGCACGAACGTTGACCGTCGACGCTGTGCGTCCAAACCTGTTTGGATTTGATTTGGACGCACTCGCCGACCAGAAAGGACAACGAACAGTAGTGTTTTGGCGCCTCTGTGGATACATTAATTTGTTTTACATTATTAATTTGTAATATTTAGGCGTTTAAAATGAGTCAAAAATTTTCACCTGAAGAAGTTGAAAAACTAGTGGATCTGGTAAAATATATGTCCCCTCTGTCGTACCTGAGAAAAACAGAGGGTCTACTTTTTTTCTCATAGTTTTTTCATTCAGGGACAGCAGCATAAGCTCTTCTTCCTCCTTCTCCTCAATCAATAAAACCGCTGTTACCATCTTCAGATACTGCGAATTCATTTTGATCTTCGCTGAATCGTCGACAGAACAACAATAAATAAGCTTTTTAGGAAACCGCTTCGACGCAAGCCGGTACAGTCAGTCGACCGCGATACTCGACGTTTCCGCTGTACGCGTAAGTCGTGCGCCGCGGACTGTCCTAGGAAACCGAAGCTTAAGGAGCAGTCGACGCAAGCTCTTAATGTCCGCTTCAACGGCATTGTCAAGGCGGTCGCATGGAAGGCACCTCGTGATCACTTTGTTGAGCAACATCTTGTAATTTTGTGACCTCTTGGATACGCATTAAAGGCGGTCGCACAGAAGGCATATCGTGCCCCCCCATATCCAATTTGCTTGGCGTGCCTGGGGCGGTTATCTCGAGACCGTTCTGCGAGGTATCTAAATTCTCTGTTTGCGAGTGTGAGATCGGGATTCATTTAGGATGGCATCTTGAGGGTGCATTTGCAAAACACACCCCTAAAACGTACTAATGGCACTATTAGGTTCTTAAATCTCAACATAACATAAGAGAGCGTATAACAAATACGTCTTAAATGTGTGGTTGCATTACGACCGTCAACTGCAAGTTTTGATGTTTAGGTCAGTGAAGAAGATAAATTCGTAAGATGTATGAACACAAAATATTTATTCAAAGAGTTATAAATTTATAACAGTTAGAGGGTGGCCCTTTTCAGTCGCTGACTCGCATGGCGCAGCCATTCCATTACATGTTTCCTGAACTCAAAATCAGTTAAACCCATATGCACCTCCTGAACCGCGGCTAGAATGACGACAATAAAATAATGTATGTACATTCATAATTGTCGGTGAAATTAGATTATAGTGGTAAAGAATGAAACAGATTCGAGATCTCGTAAAAAATCGAAAAGAACAAATAATCATACTCTATATTAAATGAAGTCGGTCTTCGTATTCCAGCAACTTTCTTAAATTAAAATTGGGCAACACCAAAAAATTAAAAATATCTGTGACAAAAACAGTCATTAATTTTTCAGAAAAAAAAATCGGGACGCCTTAAGTATAAAAATGGATAATGATTCAAGTAATAATGAATTTAACTTAAAACTAAGTTGACGTCTCTGAATTTTTTAATTGATTTCGAATTTATTTCGTTAATTAATTAATTAATAAGTAGGTACCTCAACTTAACGAATATTTTCCATTCTGCATGTTCAATTTCTTAGAAGCTACTCTTCCGGAAAACAGGCTACAATTGATTAAAGATAATTTTTAAAGGGAGAACTAATTTAATGGGCTTTTTTTAAATAGGTTTCTAGCCCGAAGAACTGTCGGAAGCGTAACTTAAAAAAATTAAACTGTGGTTAAAAGGAGGCAGAAAGCATATAATGATTGAAATCACATTGTTTTACATTGCCACAAGGATATGTTGCGAATTACATGTCTCTGACACTGTACATACAGCGATTCTTAAATAGTGGCATAAAATTGAAGGGGTTGATTCCTCACGCCATTTTAATTTAAGACGAAACATTCCTATGTACATGTGCTCCAAAATGCTTCATAGAGGCACAAAAAATTTGCGATGCACTCACAGGAATGCACAAAAATGTAAAAAAAAATTCCAGATTAAAAACGGTTTTTAATATTAAACTAGCCGCTACGCGGGTGTGCTTTAGCACACTTGGGAAACCTTGGCGTTAGGCTGATTAATCATTTTGTCTGTGTGGGCGCTAGGCGCCAGATTTTTTTTTAACCTTGGCGTTTTAGGCTGATTAACCATTTTGTCTGTGTGGGCGCTACGCGCCATATTTTTTTAACCTTGGCGTTAGGCTGATTAACCATTTTGTCTATGTGGGCGCTACGCGCCATATTTTTTTAACCTTGGCGTTAGGCTGATTAACCATTTTGTGTGTGTGGGCGCTACGCGCCAGATTTTTTTTTAACCTTGGCGTGAGGCTGATTAACCATTTTGTCTGTGTGGGCGCTACGCGCCATAATTTTTTAACCTTGGCGTTAGGCTGATTAACCATTTTGTCTGTGTGGGCGCTACGCGCCAGATTTTTTTTTAACCTTGGCGTTAGGCTGATTAACCATTTTGTCTGTGTGGGCGCTACGCGCCAGATTTTTTTTAACCTTGGCGCTTGGCTTTTCAACCATTTTGTCTGTGTGGGCGCTACGCGCCATATTTTTTTAACCTTGGCGCTTGGTTTTTCAACCATTTTGTCTGTGTGGGCGCTACGCGCCATATTTTTTTAACCTTGGCGCTTGGCTTTTCAACCATTTTGTCTGTGTGGGCGCTACGCGCCATATTTTTTTAACCTTGGCGCTTGGCTTTTCAACCATTTTGTCTGTGTGGGCGCTACGCGCCATATTTTTTTAACCTTGGCCCTTGGCTTTTCACCCATTTTGTCTGTGTGGGCGCTACGCGCCATATTGTTTTAACCTTGGCGCTTGGCTTTTCAACCATTTTGTCTGTGTGGGCGCTACGCGCCATATTTTTTTAACCTTGGCGTTTGGCTTTTCAACCATTTTGTCTGTGTGGGCGCTACGCGCCATATTTTTTTAACCTTGGCGCTTGGCTTTTCAACCATTTTGTCTGTGTGGGCGCTACGCGCCATATTTTTTTAACCTTGGCGCTTGGCTTTTCAACCATTTTGTCTGTGTGGGCGCTACGCGCCATATTTTTTTAACCTTGGCGCTTGGCTTTTCAACCATTTTGTCTGTGTGGGCGCTACGCGCCAGATTTTTTTTAACCTTGGCCCTTGGCTTTTCACCCATTTTGTCTGTGTGGGCGCTACGCGCCATATTTTTTTAACCTTGGCGCTTGGCTTTTCAACCATTTTGTCTGTGTGGGCGCTACGCGCCATATTTTTTTAACCTTGGCGCTTGGCTTTTCAACCATTTTGTCTGTGTGGGCGCTACGCGCCATATTTTTTTAACCTTGGCGCTTAGCTTTTTACCCATTTTGCCTGTGGGCGCTACGCGCTAGATTTTTTGAACCTTCGCGCTTGGCTTTTTACCTATTTCGTCTGGGTGGGTCGGGCGCTATATCGCAACCGATTTTTAAAAGTTTGGCGCTGGACACGTTAAACATTGTGGTAATGTGAATTTTTTAGGAAACCTTGGCGCTAAGTAGTCTATTTAAATTTTTTGTCTGTACGGCCCTCCGGAAATTTTTTTGGCAAAAATGTACGAATATTGAGCAAAAGCAATGAACGAAAAGATCATATTTACTATTTCTAAAAAAACTTTAACATTTCATTCACTAAAAAATACAAATTATCTTAATTCTTTTCATCACTTCGTTGTTAGAACTTCGATGTAATTATTAACAATCACCGTTTTCAGTTTTATTACTCGACAAATTAAATTACAAAGTTAATTTAAAAAGAAGATTACCTGCTGGTGGGTCTCCCGACCAGAAATTCTTGGGATTTTTCAATAATTGGGCTCCAGATTTTCGCACGTGGCGGTTCTCCTCGAAAGGTTATAAGCACGGCAAATTATTATTGTTTGTTGCAACGGGAGACATGGGGAGGAACGGAAGGGGCATTTTCCACATAAATCCAGTCTGATTTCGTCGAATTTCCCCGTTTTTCGTTAGATTTTTCACTTTTACTGACACTGACCCATCAGTTGGGCAACGAAAAACCTCCTTCCTTTTCATGGCAATGAGATAATAGCCTGAAAAAACCTAAATTTCAACAAACTTAGAATGAGCCCTTGTCCACCCTCTCACCTTTTTTGGCATTCCATCCATCAAATTTCTATTTCTTTGCATTAATTGCTTGCATCGCACATTCTCCATTTTAGAAAAAATTGAATCCATTGAAGTCTGTTTTGTTTCATCACTCGTCGAACGGATTTCCATTAGAAATACACTAAAAATTGCCTTACAAACATAAATATTCATCGATAATATTTAAAAGGTATTACCTTGTGGTCTTCCGACCGGGAATTTCCGGGATTTTTCAATAATTGGAGCCCCTAATTTTCGCACCTGACAGCACTCCTCCAAAGGTTATAAGCACGGCACGATTATTAATGTTTTTTGTAACTGGGAGTTCGGGAAACGACGTAAAAGGCATCTCCCATGTAAATCCACTCAAATTTCGTGATATTTCCCCGTTTTTCGCAAGAATTTTCACTTTCACCGACACTGACGTTCCGCATTTTCTGACGTTTCGACGCCCCGCGAAATTGTCATTTTTGCAAGAGCGCCTACGATTTTTCGTCGATTTCCGATGACCTGTCTTTGGGGCCCCGGTGCGCCCCCACGAAGCGGAAGATCGCATCGCCATATAGATAACGCTACAAATACATATTTTTTCTAAATGCGCTTCGCGAAATAACGGCGAAAATTCCTCGATGCTCGGAGGAGTTCTGTCCCAAAGTTCCCCGCGTTTCAGGGTGTTTAGAGTGAAAAAGATAGCTTGATTTTTCAGTCGGAATTTAATAGTATAAGACTAGACCCGGACTTTACCTGACAAAGACCTGAACTGCGTTGGATGCGGAAAGTAGTCGATGCGCGTGGAATTTGTTGACTGCTCGCTTTCGGCTTTTAGCCGAAATCTCGCGCGTGAAAAGAGTTGCGAGCTAAAGCTCGCAACTCTTTTCGTTTACCTCGGCTGTACCTGAATGGGTTTCGGCTTCGCCGAAACGGTCTCGGCTGCGCCTCGACTGCTAGCGCTTGAGATAATTCAAAAACAAAATTTAAATTTAAACTTGATTGTATTCACCGGCAAAAAGTTCAAATTGGCAACACCGCATTTCTTAGCTACGAATAAAGCACAATCTGACAACGCCACCTTTCTTTGCTACGTAGTTGAGTGTAATTCTGTGAAAAAATCTACACGATTCGTTATATTATTTGACATACATAAAACGTGATTTTTTATCCATTTCGAATGGATATGGTCAAAAAGTGTTTAAAAGACAGTTAAGGTTGAGTAATTTACTGAAATAGTAATTAATAAATAAGGAATAAACAATTCAGGATATAGGTATTTTAAAAAAAGAGAGAGGTACTCGAAATGCCTTGCTTTAGTTTGTTACTGAGTTAAATAAATTTCCATTTTTTCACATTTGATTTGATACGATAATAATAATCCAATAAAAAGGGCCTGGGCGTCGAGTTTGCATCATCCTGTACGTGTCGGAAACGGACGTATGTCGTAGACATCCCCTTTTCGGCCTTCGGCCGAAAACTCGCGTCAAAATGTTGCTTCGCAACTTTTTCCTGTTCCTTCGGCTGCGCCTCGACGTATTCGGAAGATCGCGTTTGTTGGAAAAGGAAGTAATTCGAATTTACCGGAAAAAGTCCAATTAATTTTAAAACAAAAGATAATTTATTATGCTATCAATTAATTGTTTTCATTGTGGCTCTCTGGACATTAATCGCTTCGATAATAAATTTCGAAATAAATTTCCATTTTTTTCACATTCAAACCATTCCTTCAGACATTTGACATAGAGCCTTCCCTGACTGAACGAAATTTTCCGAAATAACACTGCAAAAGCACCTTCAAAGTATGAAGCATTGGATTGTACTTGCGTTTTACACCCCATCGATGCATTTCCTAATGATTCTCGGCGAATCCGTGGCATTTTTCCACCTCCGACGTGCAGGTTATGTCCAAACTAAAAAAACGATTTTTCCAATAAAATTCGATTGGAAGCGGGTCGGGGTCACGGTCCTCTTCTCAACTCAACGTTCTAAACTCACTCGTAACGATTTGCACCTTCACAAACGATTATTGAAAATCCCCAAGTACGGCGTTTTGCGAAAATAAATATTTCCTCAAAAAATCGATCGATCGCGACTCGAATTCACTCGTGGCACTCACGGAACCTCTCCAAGCGATCGATTGCATGGATTTAACGGGAAAAGGGCCGGAAAGTTGCGAAAAACCCACAAAAATTCAAGCGACGCGGCACCGATAAACGTCACTCGGTGACAGTTGTGGCGCGAATTTTCGCCGAAAATCAAAACTCGGACTCCAAATCCAGAGCGGCTTTTGTTTTTGGAAATTCGATTTGAGATGTCACTTTTCAAACGAAAATCCTGAAGTTATCCCACCAGCGGCCGACGCCCAACTACAAAACGCCATAAAGTCATCTTTCGCCTTTGGAAAACGACCGCTTCAAAGGTGCGGCGTCTCCGATCAAAATAGGAGTTTACCGGGCACGCACATCATGCATTTTTCCACAAATGTGTCAAAAACGGCTTCACTACTTAATATAGTTTGATTAGTGACGTTATTTTTAGTACGAATATTATGTCGCTATATAGATGCTCAGTTACCCTCGGGTAAGCTGGGTACATATTCAATTCTGCACTGTCGCAACAAGTTATTTTAACTAATTGCGTTTTGAAAAGTTGAATTTTCCGCAATTAGGTAAAATGTTAATGTTATTACAGTATGAACAGTTAGGTAACACAAATAATCTATAAAGAAAATATTGGTCCCTACCAAACCTTATGAACACTTACACATTTAAACCGATTTAAATACCTGAATCTTTCGAGCCACCATTCAAAAACTTCGGACCGGTTTCGGGTTACTTGACCCTCATCAGCGAAGTGCATTTGAATGGTGGCTCGAGAGATTCAGCTCCAAAGACTTTATTACAAGTCGGCGATGTTTTGAGAAGTGATAGAGAGTTTTAACGCCCTCTACCGGAAGAATGGTCAAATGAGCACAAGAGAAGCGAGGGCACTTTGCAGCGACCGACTCACTTTCAAGCCCGGGACCTTCAAATTGCCAGCTACGGCAAAGGAATTGTATTTAAACCGATTTAAATACCTGAATCTTTCGAGCCACCATTCAAAAACTTCGGACCGGTTTCGGGTTACTTGACCCTCATCAGCGAAGTGCATTTGAATGGTGGCTCGAGAGATTCAGCTCCAAAGACTTTATTACAAGTCGGCGATGTTTTGAGAACTGATAGAGAGTTTTAACGCCCTCTACCGGAAGAATGGTCAAATGAGCACAAGAGAAGCGAGGGCACTTTGCAGCGACCGACTCACTTTCAAGCCCGGGACCTTCAAATTGCCAGCTACGGCAAAGGAATTGTATTTAAATGGTGGCTCGAAAGATTCAGGTATTTAAATCGGTTTAAATACAATTCCTTTGCCGTAGCTGGCAATTTGAAGGTCCCGGGCTTGAAAGTGAGTCGGTCGCTGCAAAGTGCCCTCGCTTCTCTTGTGCTCATTTGACCATTCTTCCGGTAGAGGGCGTTAAAACTCTCTATCACTTCTCAAAACATCGCCGACTTGTAATAAAGTCTTTGGAGCTGAATCTCTCGAGCCACCATTCAAATGCACTTCGCTGATGAGGGTCAAGTAACCCGAAACCGGTCCGAAGTTTTTGAATGGTGGCTCGAAAGATTCAGGTATTTAAATCGGTTTAAATACAATTCCTTTGCCGTAGCTGGCAATATGAAGGTCCCGGGCTTGAAAGTGAGTCGGTCGCTGCAAAGTGCCCTCGCTTCTCTTGTGCTCATTTGACCATTCTTCCGGTAGAGGGCGTTAAAACTCTCTATCACTTCTCACTTACACATTTGTTGAAAAGAAGCTAACTACTCTTCAGCTAGGAATTGAACCAACGAGTGGAACTCTTTAACAAATAATGGCCTCATAGTATGTTATCATTTCATACGTGAACAATATTAATAAGTTGAAAATACTACTCACCACATACTATTTTCAAGAAAGTGAAATTCTGAAGTGCAAAGTTATTTTGCTGTCCCGTCCACGAGCAGAGTACCGCCGTCTCGTTCGTCAAGATTTTCTTCAACGACGCATGCACATGAGATTTTGGACAATTTCCTCCCACTTTCTTTATTATTTGCTTCTGGAATTGGAAAATAAAGTTCAGTTGTTTTATAATGTATTTCAGAGGAAAGTTGAGAGTTTACAACGGTTTGTATGCTCGTATTTGTCTCCTGAACATGCATCTGACGCTTTAACCAGCATTAGCAATGAAAAACAAACATTTTAATTTTCTTTTTCAAAGCAATTTTGTATTTCCCAGTCAACAAATGCCTCGATTACCTTGGTTTCAGCAAGAGAAATAGAATTTAAAAAAAATTGCCTTGAAAAGAGAAGGTTTCTTACCAAACTATTTTTTTTGGAGTTACTTTCAGAAATGAAATCTTCAAAATCAGTGATGGCCTCTAAGCTGTTAAGAGGAAATTTAGCCTCAACCTCTACATATGTTCTATCCTTTTGTCCTCCTCTTGCATTAACACTCACAGAAGCAGAAATGTGCTCAAGGTGCTCATTCATTGTTGCCAGGAGTGGCTTTATGACGCCTAAGTCACTCTCTAAATTGTCCAAGCGCATATTTAACAACTCGCACCTTCTATTTACGTTACACATTTTGCAGTTGCACACACAATCTACAATTATAAAAAATATATTAGAAAATGCAGACTCGTAACAGACAACTCACATGAATCTTCATCATTAGGATTTATTTCCATTTCATCATAGCCTTCAAAATCTTCAACATCGTCTCTAGTTGTTACGGTTCTCGGTGATGTAACCTCCGTTAATGGTGGTGTAGCCTCCGTTAATGGTGGTGTAGCCTCCGTTGACGATGATGTGTCTTCCGTTGCTAGTGGTGTGCCTTTCGTCGATCGCGGTTCCGCTGATAGTGGTACAATGGTGACGTCTGAAATTTTAAATTATAGAAGAACTTTTTTAAGGGTAATTTTTGTGGCCGAGGTTTCCAAAGCATTCGAGATCGCAAGAAAAACTACATTCAGCGGTGCATACAGTATTTTTTGCCTAGGCAGGAAGAGACAGTACTACACACACGTTGCACAAACACTTACAGCCCATGGGCCGGAAGTAAATGTTGCAAGGCTTGTGCGTAAGCATAGCTGATGCAAATGCATTGTAAACCTCATTCAGTGAATTTTGACATAATGGACGACATAATGGAGAACTTCCATTGCAGGTACAGTCGGGGACAATGAAAAAGCCCACCCCACGGCGACGATTCATTTGGTCGACTGCATCGTTGCGGTTTGATTGACGTTTGCCTGACAGGTTAGCACACATTAGCCGCGTGGCAGCACCAGTCGACCAAGTGACTCGTCGTCGTGGGGTGGGCATTTTCAAAGTCCCCGACTGTACCTATTGCAAAAATGGTAATTATACAAGTAGTAGACTAGTGCAGACATACCTTAAGCCATTGAGTACATAAGAATCATAATGATAAAAGCAGCTTTACACCTGATTTCATTAAGGGGGTTTCTACATTTTATAGTCGAGGCAACGAATCAATTAACGCAGTTATCCAAGGAACCGTGACGTAATGCTAACCTTTCGGTAGTTATAACATAATTTTGATACTTTGATGAATTCTCTATTCGGCTTGTATTAAAATTTTGCAAAAAATTATTATGTAAAAAAAAGATTAATAAAGCATTAATAATTTGCAATAATTCTGCAAGCAGCTAAATCTATTGGACAATTCAAATTGATTTAAGTTCTTGCTGGGACTTTTGACGTAATTTTTAAGTCGCTGCCGTCACCCGTGACCAATGTCAGACATTACGTCATGTATGAAGGTAATTTTTTTATGTGGCTGAAAAGGGAATTCAACCATGCATAAAGATCAGCCGAGAAATGTATAGGTTTGTCTTCTAAAAAAACGACAATAATGTAATGTTTGAAATGGGTGACGTCAGAGACTTAAAACAAATGACGTCAAAAGTTTCCCAAAAATTTAAATCAATTTGACCTGTCCAACAGATTTTCTCAAAAATTGCCGGTTGCATACTTATTGCGAGTATTCCATGCTTTTTCACCACCCTGCGGTTAGGTAATGTATTTAATAATAAAGCATAATATAATAGAAACGCGATAGGTACATATGTACCAGTCTGTCGTAAAAACATATTCGCAAATGGATATTCTGCTGTTTCAAGAGATGGCATATCTGAAATTTGTGTAAAAAACAATAAATAAGAAGGCAGTTGCTGCTTACCATTAGTCCTTGATTCTCGCCTTGATTTTTTTACAAAAATATCTTCATCGGGGGAATACGGTGAGGGAGGCTTCACATGCCGCTTTCCTCTACCCAATTTAGATAATTTTTTAGCTTCGTCAGCAACATTTTGTTTTTTTACAAACAATTCGCAAGCTCCATTGGCTTCTTTATACGTTTCTGGAGACCAAAGAAAGATTATTTCATGACATTAAATGCTAGTACGCACTGAAACGTCCCTCTATGGTAACTTCGTAGGAAGTCCAATTCTTATTCGCAGGTTGTGCTTTAGAGCTTAATATGCTTATATAAGTTCCATTATCAGGCCACTTGCATGACTTCTGGTCTGCAGACAGCCATTTATCTGGGATGACGCTAAATGTTTGTTCTTTTACAAATCTGACAACGATAAATGCCATTTCGGGAATGCTACCCTGTAAAAAATACAAAATTTTCATTGCAGATCAGAGCATTCATCATTTTGACGACTATTACGATATGGACCTTACACACAGCGAAGACAAAAGTCAAAGTAAATAGCAAAAAAATATTTGGTTTGAAGAGAACGTTAGAAAAGAAAAAGCAGAATAGAAAACTAATAGGCACAAGGCTGAAGTTAAATATGCATGCAAACTTTTACCCAGATTGACATTCGTTCATATCAGAATTGGAAGGCAATATGATGGTCTCTACACATGAACGGACCTCTTTGACTCATGTCTTATGCAGGTACTTACGTGGTATGTGCCTCTGCATTATTAACAGTCATTTGCACCATCATGGCTAGCCAGGTTTAAAAGGACCCGTGACTTTAAGGAAAATGTTAAAATGGTGCAGTCGTGATTGGGTTTTTTCGAGGGTTTTTTTTTACACATTGAAAATTGCGAAAAAATCAGAACGTACCACCTAGCTATAGTTTAAAATGTGTTTTAAAAATAAGTGTCGATACAATTCTTATGATACAATGCAGACATCATAGATATAATATGTAAATAGAAAACTGCTTAATTATTTAGATTGAACGATTCATTATTATTGTGGAGTAATTTAATTATGACACATTCTTCAGCGTTTACAGGTAATTTTACACATTTTGTTACGATATTTTTAATTTGCATTTTCCTGCGCACAGTATTGTCACTCATTACTAAATATATCCCAAAAATTGACGATCTACATGGTGTAGTAAAAAAGTCTTTTTTCTCCGTGAAAGAGAGCCCTTTTACATATATCCCATCACAAGTTTCGGAAATGTTTTCGATCAGTAAAATATCACCAGATGTAGAAAAAATGCAATTATCCGGACTTCGATTCTTAATAATAAAATTATTAAAATAAATTGTTTCAGTTTTACTGCAAAAAAATGGGAATTTCATTGGTTCATGAATTGTTACAGGTAACGAATTTATTTCCGCAATTCTGTTGTGAAGTTGTTGCAATGGATTTTTTGATGCCCTGATATCTTTTTTATAAAATACATGAATTTCTCAAATTTAAAAGCACTGAAAACATGTACGCCCTAACAACTTTTTCATTTATAAAGATAAAAATCTAAAAAAATTCACAGTGAATATGCTCACCAAATATCATTTTTTGGCATTTATTACAACTTTTTAGCGTTTCCGGTTATACCGGAAACGGCTTTAATTTTGAATTTTTAAATGGAACACCCAGTATATTCTTATATTTTTAAAATCTAGGAGTCATCTTGAGTATTGTAGTGTCATTTTCGTAAGTTTTTTCTTGTTTTTTTCGACATTTTGTTGTGGATCTAGAGTGCTGCGAAACGCTTTTTTTCAGAACATTTAAGCCTTTTTCAGAGGGCTTCAAAATATGGAAAAACGTTTTTCGCGGATAACAAATTTTTTTCAAATGGAACCATGCCCTCTAGATCCGCAACCAAATTTCCCAAAACAAAAAAAAAGGCTTAATAAAATGACACTGCAATACTCAGAATGACTTCTAGATTCCAAAAATATAAAGATGTACCGAGTGTCCCATTTAAAAATTTTAAATTAAAGCCATTTCCGGTGCATCCGGAAGTGATAGAAAGTTATAATGTATGTCAAAAGATTACGTTTCGTGAATTGTATCACTGTGATTTTTTTCAGATTTTGATCGTAATAATTAAAAAGTTATTGGAGTGTACATGGTCTCGTTGTCACCCGATAGAAAAAAATGCTTATTTAAAGTTGGTAAATAAATAATAATATAAATAATAATAGTATATTGTTGTATTAGGAGTAGAAGCGTCACTTTTTGTGCTAAAGCTGCAAGTTTGCGATTGCGAGCCGAACCTAGTAAGGCTTGCAAATACCTACAGCTGAAGCACAAAAAGTAGCTTCTACTCCGAATACAACACGCTATTTTTTTTTACAAACATTTCAAAAACATCAGATTTAAGAAGAATAATATTTTTTCCTTTATTTTGACGCGCGAAATTTGAGAAAAAATAAGTATGTTCTGCGAGTGTTACCATAACTACAGCATGCTGAGCAGCATGAAAAAGCACGAGAGGTAGTATTTTTTTCATTTTGTGCCGCTGAGGTCGCCTAGAGAATAGCGTCTTAGAAATTCAACTTCTACTGTCTATACTGACGTTCACAATGTGATGTTTTTCTGACTTTTGGAGAAAAACGTTATTTTTCTCATTTTTTTTAGCCTGTTCTAAATTTTTACCTAACTATCCGGTCTCTAGTAATCAAAATTATAGGGTTCCATTTAAAATAACAAAGTTGGTATCATATTTCCGGCGAAATCGAAAGTGACAAAATCTTGCCAATAGGTATTTTAGGTGTCGATAATGACCGAATACCAAATTTAAAATTTCTATTTGACTGAGAAATTTAAAAACTTCCAACGAACGATCTACGTGAATCATCCTGTATATTTATCACAACACTAATACTTACATTTTGTTTTTTACAAGACGCACTTGAAGCAATTTCATCGTCGAATAAATTTCGCTTTACTCCAACGACGGCGTCAAATTCCATACACTGTTAACCATATAATAATTATCATATATTAACCCTTTAAGGCGCAAAATTATCTGAAAG
The DNA here is from genome assembly GCA_963924575.1 of Pycnomerus fuliginosus. NCBI lineage: Eukaryota > Metazoa > Arthropoda > Insecta > Coleoptera > Zopheridae > Pycnomerus > Pycnomerus fuliginosus. The sequence goes on from OZ004620.1 coordinate 32,667,546, forward strand.
TATTTTGTTTCAAATATTGGTAGTAGCAAGTAGAGGCCTGCACGGGCCGATTTTTGGGGGCCCGGCCCGGCCCGTTACACAGAGTACACAGCCCGATATGACCCGATCTGAATGACGTACTATTGTGTCAGGCCCGGCCCGGCCCGGCCCGACTGATATGTGGGCCCGGCCCGACCCGGCAGCCCGGTTGGAAAAATACTTTTAAATAATGCTATTAATAATACTTTTAAATACGTTTTATTAATTTATTGTACATAAATGAAAAACTAAAAAATCAATTTTTAATATTATTATTGTGAAGGAAAAGAAGACTATCCACGTTTTCTGGCCTGAGGTTTGTTCTTCTTTCCTCGAAGACTCTGCCAGCCGAACTAAAATTTCGCTCGCTGGGAGCACTGGTTGCAGGTCTACCTATGATCAAGAAAAATTGTCCTTTACATAATACCAATACTAATATGCAAGTGATAACATACCAAGAACGCGTCTCGCTATGCGAGCCAAAAAGGGGAACTCTTTCGCATGTTCCCTCCACCAATTTAAAACTGGCATATCCAAGTTGGCACTTTTTGCTTCAATATACGCCTCAACTTCATCTATGTTTCTGTTGGCCGTTACGTTTTCGTCCTCCCAATCCTCCCATACGGAGGAACTGGCTGCAGAAATGGGAGTTTCTAGTTCTTCATGAAGAGTTGTTTCCGCATTTTCTCCGAGTCCCTCAGCCTCAACCATTGCCTTCACCTTTCTTAAAAGAGCAGATTTTTCATCTGGCGAAAGCATTCGCAGCTGCCTAAATTTTGGATTTAAAAAAGTCGCTATCTTATGGTCGTCCTTCACTTCAAGTTTTGCCTTTAGAACCTCTTCTGCCTTTTTCTTTAACTCGCGTAGTTGATCTGTTTCGGTTGTTCCTCCAGAATCCACTTGCAAGGATTTTAGAAGCCTTTTAAAATGCAAAAAAATTAAGTGGAATGTAGGACACTTCTCTTGCTCCAGTTCCATACTGGCTTCTTTAAAGGGCTCTAAAAATGCAATAATGTCAACCAGTACATCCCTATCAATGTCTGATAATCTGTCGACTTCGCCTTTATTTAATAATATTTCATGTATGTTGTCAAACTGATCGAAAACCGACTTTAGCATAGCAAGTTTGGTGTTCCACCTTGTTTCCACTTCTTGATGGAGTGTTTTCGGTAACATGTTTAAACATCCACTCTGCTTCATAAACGTTACTAAAGCTTTGCAATTCTGAATGACCATGGTTACCTCTTCAAGTCCACTGTCCTTTAAAAATCCCTCATTGAATGTGTGTCTTAACACTGTATTTAATATATGTGCGCAGCATCCGAACCGCTTATATCTCTTAAGGGCTGCGACAATGTTAGCTCCTTGATCCGTTACAAAAGTTAACTTTCCAAATAAATCGTAGTCAAGGCCCCACTCCGTAAAACGTCGTACCAGTTCTGTCTTAATATTTTCTCCAGTTTTTTTCTGATCCTCAGGAAAAATACATGTAAAAAGCACTCGGTTTTGTAATATCCAATCGTCATCAATATAGTGTACTGTAAATGTGGTGAAAGAGTTTTTCTTAAAATCGTCCGTCCACATGTCGGTTGTAGCTGAACAAATTCCCATCTCCATGAATTTTTGTATTTCTGGCAAAATCTCCGAACGTTTTCTAGCCGCTTCTATTTTTAGGTGCCTGGATATTGTGGTTGGATCAGGTAATAATTCATTAGCGTCAAGAACTCCATGTTGGGCTCCAATTTTCAGCAAACATTGGCAGAAAGACTTAAAACCTTTACCAGCCACTATTTCAAATGGTCTTAAATCTTCAGCACACATGTCTACACATTTTTCTGTGACTTGACGCTTAATGTCCGTATTAACTTTTTTCACCACAAAACCTAAGAAACTCGATTGTTTATTAGAAGAACTGCTCCCCGATAATGCGGTACATGTATGTCTTTTCAAATGTGAATTGCCAGTTTTAGAAGCTAGATATTTAAATAAACTTCTACACTTTCTACACTGCACAAATTCTTGCGGTTTATCTTCGCTGTCAACTATTAAATCGAACGTTTTCCAAATGTCACTTTTCCTTTCCCCCTTTTTAAACGTTTTTCTTGATAAAGTTCCGTCCTTTAGGCCCTTAAGAATTTTTTTCTTAGGATCTTCCATTATTTCAGCAATAATAGCAGCATGTAGCGAGACGACACGAGCATAGCAAACGCAATGCAACTAACAGTGATTTTGAAGTGTCGGAACTTCTTGTAAGAAAAATTAGGCGTTCCTTAAAAGTGTTTACGATATTTGATACCCACCTTGATGATAACTTTACTTCCAGAATCCAGAACATATTTTTTTCATTACCATTTCAAAATCTGAAAGCTGAATCCTGAGTCATAACTGATTAAAGCGTAACGTAATATAATTTAGGATTTATTGTTGTTATCTAGGAACCTGAAACCTGCCGAGCCGACATCAGTAAATGCAACGCTGCGGAATCTCAGATCGACCTTTTTGATCAACAAAATGATCGTATATTTTAACAAAATATATTATTTCGAGAACGAGATTTGATTCGAATAATTTGCAATCGCAAACATTTTAGGCCCGGTCTGGCCCGCTTCGATTCGTATGCGGGCCCGGCCCGGCCCATGTCCACGATATTAATTGACAATATTAGACCCGGCCCGACCCGGCCCGGATCGGGCCCGGGCCGGGCCGGGCTTTTCCCGGGCCGGCCCGGCCCGTGCAGGCCTCTAGTAGCAAGTAGTCAGTATCGAAAACATCTCAGAAAAATTTTTTTTCAATTTTTTAGGTCCTTAGTTTTTTTTCAAAATGGCGGTAAACCGTTTTACCAGGGTTCATTTACCGATATTTATTCTGATAATATTCTCTGGTAAAAGGGTTTTACCACTCAATAAATTACTTGAGTTTTTTTAGCATTTCGACATTAAAACAGTTTTTAGGTCACTGAAAAACAAATTTATTTTGCCTTATATCTACTTACAAAAATTTTAATAGAAAACAAAGGAATAAACACAGCAAAACAACTAATTATTGTTGATATGAAAAGGAACAAAACACTCAATGCAAAGTGCTACCTGGCAATCAATGCACATGACGTTCACTCTTTTTTGTTTTCCAAATTTGGAACACTGTTGACAACGCCGTAAAGTTGTCCTCTGTGGCAAATGCGTGACATTTGCAAAGTCAACTCTTTCTAGTGGAGGTCCTGGCCTTTGCCTTGCGGTAAAAGGCCCTATGAGCTGATTAGCAAGTTTACTTCGAAAATTAAGGTGACTTAGCGGCTTTTTACGAGGATTTTGTCTTTTCATCATTTCCTGGTACATAATGAAGGAGTTTACTATTGCGGCGTCTACAAAATAGTACAATAGTTTCATCCACCAACGTCGGCTTTTCCAAGCTATGGTATAGGCTGCCATTCTTTGGTCAAAACGGTCGACTCCCCCCATATAATTGTTGTAATCTACAATGGATTTCGGACAAACTACATTATCCCTGTTACCCATTTTGTTAGTTCTCATCACCTGACCTCTTTCCTCAGCATTGTGAAAGTTGCAGCATACAGTTACCGCTTTTTTACCTCTGTCTTTCCATTTGCAAACTGAAACCTCATTACAGACGGCGTAGTCGATTTGGCTCATAGATAATTTCTTATCTTCTAATAGCTTGCTTTTTGGAAAGTGCTTCCTGCTTTGTCGGATTGTACCACATCCGAACAAACCTTTATCCCTCAGTTTTTGCATCAGAGGTATAGTTGTAAAAAAATTGTCGAAATATAGGCAAAATCCTCTATTTTGCAGAGAAGCCGACAATTTCAGTACTACTCTCTCTCCCAGCGTGTGCTCATCACCCTCAGCTTCTTTTCCCTGATATACGTCAAAAGCGTATAAATACCCCGTCCTCGAGCACGCCAAAGCCCATATCTTGAAGCCCCTCTTTATAGGCTTCATAGGCATATATTGCTTCAGAGAAGTCCTGCCTTTAAAAGCTACCATACTTTCGTCTATGGCGACATTCCGACTTGGAGTTTGTGCAGATTGAAACACTTCAACACTGGACGAATTTTGTATAATTTGTCATACTCATTGCTGCCACGGGGTGGCATTTGCTCGTTATCATTGACGTGTAAATATCTTAGTATTTTCAAAAATCTTTTTACTGGAAAGACTCCTGTTACTCTTTCATTATGAAAGTTTGGATCGCGTGACCAGTATTTTTTGATCTGGGGTAAACTGTTGAATCCCATAATTATCAAGACACCAATGAAAGCCTTTAACTCTTCGACTGACAACTCTAGGCGTTTGCTAGCTTGTATAGCATAGAGGTTCGACTGTTGTATAATATGTTCCAAAAAGTCTGGTGTGAAGAATATGTTGAAAAAATCTATGGGCTGTTCAGAATTCACCTGGAACACAAAAACATAGTGATCATTTATTTAGCAGAAAATTTAGCAAAGGCAGAATTACCTGAACATTTGGACCAACTTCATCAACAAAGTCGAAATTTATAAACTTTTTTGGAGCGACCGACTTTTTCTGCCAACTTGAAAATTCTGGGGAAATGTCCCCTACGTCTTCTTGAAATTCACCTTCGGAATCGGTTTCTTCTAGGAGTCTTGTTCCCAGAAGACGAGGTTCGTCTGGTTCATAATTTTTGTCTCGTACAGAATCGTCAGAATCCCAGTCGCCACGATCGCAATCCTGTGCTTCACAACTGATGTCAGTTGTTTTTCGTTTATTTGATGACGCCACAGTTGATGTCAGGGTAGACGTTGGAGTTTGGGAAGCTAATGTTTGACGCGTAAAGGGCCTTCTCATTTCCAAGGATTGCGGGGTGGATGTGCGGGATGTAGAAGGTGTCGTAAAATTCGATGTCCCTCTGGAGGATCGGCTACTGCTCCTTGGATTTTCGGCTTCATCAAGCACGTCTTCTGCTTCTGAGTCTCCCCCAATGTCAGAATTTTCCGCCTGCTCCTCCGTAATCTCCAACATGGCTTCCTCCAACTCCTTTTGGGTTAGTGGCCTTTTCCCTTTCCAAGAGTTGGAATCAGATGCCATATTTGGCTAAAAAAATCCATTACATCAGTGAAGAAATAAATCTCCAACTTTAAAATTATGTAATATATCCTGAATTATTATGGCAACGTATTATTTATCAACAAGAAGCTGAAATATAAAAAAATACTACAAAATTAGACCGCTGGTTGAAATTGTCCCAAAAAATGTCAAGAAAAGAGGTGACATGAATCACTTTGAAGTGAAAAATTTTCCGAGCGCAAAGTAATTGCCATACCGAACTAATAGAAACTCAATGTAAAGTGTTCAAATAACTAGTATATAGTTACTGTTTCGAAGTAAAATGTCGAATTTTGCATTAAAAAAATTTTTGAATTCTAACCTCAATTACGTCAAAACACTTGGGTTCCGAATTTTTATCATTTAGCGTCATACATTGGGGAACAATTAATCAAATATACATTATAATGTATGCCTAAGACATAAAGGAATAAGACTTACCTGTTTTTACACAAAAATATCAAGTAAACAATGCTCAGCACAACAAAACTTTGCTCTCACCTTGAAAACACTGCAATTTTATGTCGCCGAAGAATCACCGGTAAACCCCCTATACCAGGATGACACATTTCTAAGTATAATATCATTTCAAATCTGTAATACAGTTTCAAGAATCTTTTTAGTTGCTTATGGATGACTATTAAAATGTATGTGTGCCTCTGTTATTCTATTTTGAATATTAGTTTAGAAATTATGGAGGCGGTCAGACAGGTATACCAGGGATCGTTAAAGGGTTTTAAAATAATTTTTGTAATAAACTTACGGTTTTTTTTTTATTTTCAATTTCTTCATTCTAAAAGAAAAAAAAATAGAACATGTTTAACCAAAGTCGATTAATAAACTTAAGTACTACGGATATTTCAAAACTGGCGCACTTCGAGCCGGAGACGCTGTAGAATAGGTACTTAACCTAAGGGAAAAAATTAACTACTTGAAATTATTTTATTCCCATTACAAAGGTATAACTTCCCAAAAGGTTAAAATTTACATGTACATTTTGCTAAGAAGAATTATCCAATTAATTTGTTTATCAGCATTTATGATGCAGTGTATGATGAATGTGAAACATAATTGCTGACAAAATTCGAATATTTTTGCGAATGATTGGAGGTAATTATTATCCAATTTTCTGCAAATTGGATTCTCCATAACGTCTCAAGCCCAAAGTGCGCGAATTTTAAAACACCCTGTATAATAAAAACTTACAGCCATTTTTTTTTGTCTTTTTCCACTTCTGCGTATCTGAAAATTAAAAATATTATTCGTATTTACAGAAAATAGGTAATTTCCAAAACATAATAATATAATACAGTCAGAACCCGTTCTATAAAACCTCTCAAATTTGACAACCTATTAACTTCCACCTTTGTGATTCACATTTTAGACTTCAAATTTGACAAAGTCAAACAATGTGTCTGCCAAAGGTCTTGCTCTTGAAGTTTTTCAGAGAAATTGAGAGAAATTTGAATTCGTCTCATCAGAATAATGATGTAAGAAGGTTTTGCTGGTGATTTGATCAAAGTAAGATTGTAAAAAGAGCTTTTTCGACTTTACAAAAAAATTACGCGACAACCCTTTTGACAAACATTTGACGCCTTTCTAACCTAAATGAATGTCCCTATCACACAGCTGAGGGTTTGGAGGATTTATAGAACGGATTCTGACTGTAGGTACTTACCGGTAAAATGTTTTCTTCTATTTTTTTTTTCGGTGTTTACTCCTTAAAAAATATTTTTTAGTAGTATTATACCGGATGTCAACGAAGGCTCACTCCCTTTTTTTCCGCATTTATTAAAATATTTTTATGAAAGTTCAGAATGTACATACGGTTGAAGTTGCTTCCGGTCGGGATAGGAATCTACGTTCCACATAGTTCAGTTTTGATTCCTCATTGTCTTCAACACAAACCCATTTTTCTCTGGGGCGCGAGTTCTGCCACACCCTGTATATTACACGGTAAATTGCATTTTTTGACGTTTAAAAACATTTTAAATCACTTCCAGTTTTAGCGGAAATGGATCTATCATTGAATTTTTAAAAATGGAACATCTTGTATAGGTATCTTAATATTTTCGAACTCATTTTTTTTTCAAATGGATTAAAGGTAGCTCATATGGTTTTCTGAATACTAGATTTTCTTAAGAATAAAAAATGGTATAAGATTCGAATGACTAAAGTGAAACATGTAACCAATAGATGAAGAATGAAATTTTTTGTTTTTTTTTAATTAACCATTTAGGCGTAAATCACAGTAGGCCATTATAAAATAAGAAAAATTGTCATCTAATTCGATTGTTTCAATCCACAAATCTTTTATCTATTCATTCAAAATAAATGAGTACCGGGGAATTGGGCGACTTGACTACAGTTTTGCGCTTCGAGGGTGAATAACTTGAAAACAGTTACACTGATTTTAATTAAAAAAATGGTAAACTATGCCAAATGACTCAGGGAATGTAATGATATAACATGAAGTATTTATGTTAATTAGAAATTAGCTTAAAAAAATAATATATGGACGTTTCAAGTCACCCATATGTTTGGGAGACTTGAAACACGCATTAAAATAGCATGCATTTTCGCATTTCTCGATTTCAAAAGGTGACTTGAAACAAAAATATTGTTTTTAAAAAAAAAATTTTTTATTTTCAATAAAAAAAACAAGAAAATACACAAATAAAAGGCAGATTCTATAAAAACTCTTATAAATTCTCCAAACAAATGAACTTACATACTAATTAAACTCTTTAGGAACAAGATAGGTTGGTATTTAGGTAGGAACATTTTTAATTCACTGAATATTTCTCAGCAAGTAGAATTTCAAAAGTTAAGGCACCTCTTCTTAAGGCAACAGGCTCGGGAAGTAAAGCAACAATCTCTTTAAATTCAATATCACTTGTGTCAGGAATGTTTGGGTAAACAAAGGCATTATTTATCTTATTGTGTCTTTTCAGGAATGAACATTGCAACGGCTTAATTGACGTTATTTTCGCTAAATATCTTCGATTATTTCCCTTTTCAGATCTCAGTTCAATAACAACAAAACTCCCATTTTTTACGTCATCTGCTATGAATTCAGTCTCTTGAATAATCTCACTTACGTTGTCTTTGTCATCATCACTTGAGTTTTTTTGGTCAATTTCTTCACTAGAACTAGATGGGCTATTTTTGCTCTTTGGTAAGAGTTTCTTATCAATTGCTTTGTCTTTTTGACTTGATTCTTCTTGGTCAATCTCATCACTGGAAATGTCATATTTGTTTGAAATTATTGAGTCTTCTTCAGTATCACTTGACAAAATATCACAGTCGGTAACTTTAGTTTTCTTTGGATTCTTCTTCTTCATTGGACGTTTATTTGCAACTTTTTCCTTTGAAGTTGATGGACCTGAGGTAGATAACAATGACTCAGCTGAAATACTTTGGCCAGCTTTGATATTAATCTTCTTGCGTTTACTGGCAGTTGTTAATTTTGGTGATCTCTGTTCTGCAAACATGTCCTTCAAAGTGCTAGCAATCACACTTGCATTTGGCGCTAAATCTTGCTTGGGAAGTCTTTTTAGAACACTTCGGCGATCTAATGGGACCAGGCCTGCGTTTTCGAATCCACTCTTTATATTGTCACTATTTCTGCTTTCAAGTTTTACCATTGTTGATTGCAACAGGTTTGGAAACATGTCTTTTCGCAGAGGACCAGCATTTCTTTTTTTCCATTGCTTAAGAATTTTCCTCCATGCCTCCTTAATAGGTCTGAAACAACAGACATCTAACGGCTGTGTTAAGTGCGTGCTATTGGGGGGTAGCAGAATAAATTTAATATTATTCGCTTCGCATTCCTGGATAACTTTCAACGAAATGTGGCTTGCCAAATTGTCCCCTATTAACGCTTTTGACCCAGGCAGGTTTTTTAAATATGGAAGAACAAGGGTCATGAACCAATCTTCGAACAACACCTGGTCAAACCAACCCGATTTACTACGATTGTATCTTGCTCCTGGTGGTCCTCGTTCAGTCCAGGTGGCCCACAGATGCTCAGATTTATAAACTATATAAAGTGGTAACATAGTACCTGAGGCACTCACTGCAAACATCACGGATGTGGCTGATTTTGAGTGATCAATAACCCTCTCTGAATGTTTAGATGTTCGTCTTACAACAACTTTTGAGCGTCCCGGGTCGTCACTGAAACAGGTCTCGTCGTAGTTTATTATATTTTCAGGTGGAATTCCTGCTAATGATGTTTCAAGTTGATCAAAATATTGATTAATTATGTCAACTGACACTTCAGCTCGGCTTCTTTTAATATTTTCAGTCAGACGGACTTTTAAATTTGGGTTTCGAGAGATAAAACGATAGTACCAACTGTCTCCTGGTCTGTTGTCTTTTAGTTGTTTGATCCTTTTTCCCTGCCTCTGTAGAAAATTGAAGACTAGGTCCTTAATCTCCTCTTTTTCCAAGGGAAATCCCCAATCAGCAGCACCCAAAATTGTTTGTGCAATCATGTCCTCTTCATGGCGTGACAACACTGTCTGTCCTCCAAATTTGTTGGGGTGTTTCTTCTTCAGCTTCCTCCAAAGGGTCGCCTTGGATATAGAAAAATATTGAGAAGCCTCCGATAGGGTCATGTGACCCTGCCTCAATTCAGACAATGCCCTTTCCAATTCTTCTTTGCAGAAATCGTGGTATTTTCGCTTCCCTAGGGTGCGCTTATATTTATTGGGCATGATTTTCGTTGTTTCAAGTCACCCAAAAACTGTAACCAAAAAATAAACGGCCTCAGAAAAAAATTTTAGAAGGTTTTTCCTAATTTTTAGGTTGTGATACTGAGAGAGCACAGTCTGGGGATGAAATAAAAAAATACTATAAAGGGGTATCCTTGACACACTGTCATGCATAATAAGAAGTAAATAAGGTTTAAAAAATGCCGTTTTCTCACCTTATTTTGATAAATTTTTTTTGGAGCGAAAGCGGCACCATTGCACAATGCCCCACGTAACACACGGACGTACAATGTACGCCCGAGTCGGTCCATTGTTGGTCCGATTTACTGTCGAACCGTCCCGGACTAAAATTGGGTATCCATTGAACGCATTTTTCTGGGCACTTTTTGAACCGTCCTGATGCGGACGAAAAAAATGCGTCCATTGGAAGAACCGCTGTGGGTGATCTTCGGACAGTCCTGTCCTTTTCCAATTTTGACCTTAACAAATCCAGGCGGCGCTGAATGACTTGTATGAACTTTACTAACTTACGCGTGACAAGGAGTTGGCGGGATCTTTGAATTTCAATTTAAATCATATTAATCAAAAATTTTATCATTAGATTTGTTTTAACGGCGAATTGCCGATGAATTATTGCACAGCTCGATAGCCGTGTAATAATCAATCTGCAAATCACCGATAAAACAAATCTAATGATAAAAACAAACATGTAGGTAGGTGGTTTTAGAAAAAAATGGACGGAGAAATGCAAATGAAGTTCAATATAAATTTATAGTTATAAAAACATGGCACGTGAAAGAATTATAAGATTTTAAATAACAAATCAGTAAACAAATAAATCTAAGTAGTACCTAAAATCATGAAATTTAACACAACTAAATAAATATTAATTAAATCATAAATTTAAAAAAACATGATCTAGAAAAATTGGTCAAAACTATATATAAAGATTGCAGTCAGCAATTTAAAAATGAAAACGATTTTATATCTAAATCAGAAAGAAGGTCAATTATTCATCTCGAGCGTAATAAATTTTTAAAAAGACAAATAAATGGAAGTAAATCGTGAGTATTGAACATATGAAAACGATTTTAAATAACAAATCAGAAAGAAGAGCAATTCATTTTGAACGTAATACATTTTCAGTAAGAATATCCTGAATATCAGTAAACAAATCTAAGTAAATTGTGAATTAAATTCATGAATAATTAAAAAATACATGAATAAGAAAAATTTAATTTAATGGTGTCTCAATTTCTTCAGTTTTCTCTGAGTTGCTTGACTATCTGACTTGGACTTCATAGCTCGATTAACTTTCGTACAGTACCAAGGAATACCAATACGTATTACTGAAACAAGGATACTTTTCCTAAACAACACAGCATGAATTGGGCAGGAAATCCATGACAAGTCGACATTCTCTTCAATATAACTTATAGCCAGATTCGAAATTCCAGATGCTTGGTGCAGGGTTGGTAATTTATCTTCTAGTAAAGTGAATGCTTGTCCAACAACAAAAACCAACTGTTCTGAAGGATACGTTAAGTGTTTGTGTTGTTCAGAAAACTCTTTAAAAGAAATAAATTGGTTGCACGGTAACTCTGAATCTGAAGTGAAGGCTTTTCGACATTCATCGCAAGAAATATTTAGGAGAAGCCGCTTTGCGATGTACCCAGCAACATATGCAACGGAAAAAACTGCAGGACTATTCTCATCAATAGCATTAGCAACAATGTCTGCTGTAGTACTATTGATTTGGCTGCCACTTGCACTTATTCCAACATTACTAGTTACATCAGCACTTTCAAGATTTTCTTCCCTTTCAGGAGTTGACTCAAGAAAAGTTCGTAAATCACTTAAAGCCTCTCCTCCATCATCTTCACAATTGGTCCCTTGTAACCCTTGATTGGTCAGACCATTGATGATTTGAGTCTTTAAGCCACTTACAGACTGTGGCACCGTTGGATTTTCGTTGTTGCCGCACGAGCTACGAATTCCTCCAAACTGATTCTCAAGAGGATCCTGATTACAACTCCGCGGGCTAAAAAATTTAATTCCACGACTTTTCAGAGAAAACCACAACTTTTGAAAAGCACGTAAAGTGTGTATTAATCCAGTGTGGGATGGAGGTCTGGTTTCAGTGCTTGGACGAATGAATTTCCACCCTCTGACTGTTTCAACTGCCTTCTGCCAAAATGACAAATGTGGAGATCCATCTGCAAGTGAAGGTCTGCACTTCAGCTCCTTTCCTTCTGGGCCTGATGGAGCGGAACCACCATTCAAGCTGTCAAATATGTCGTCCACTTGCTGTACAAATGTTGCAGTTGCCAAGGCCTCCACTGCAAGCTGTTGTCCTGCAACAACACACTTTAATATAACATCATAATAACATATCAATAATATTTCATAATAAGTGATTATTAAATTAACTGGAAATAGTAATTAAATTAAGTTAAAGTAGAGAACTCACCCCTACTGTACAGTGAGTACAGAAAAGCGGCAACAGAACGGCTCAAAACTTGCACAGCAAGTTTTACCTTCATCAGCTGTTGGACTGAAGGTTTCAAGTGTGCATCTCTCAATTTTGGCATGCATCGCAGCTTCAAGGGAGCCTGTTTGTCTATGTCATATGCCTCTTGAATGTGAGACCACCTTGCTTCCATTATTACTTCCTGTCCCCCAACAGGAACTTTAAGAGAAATTCTGTATTTTTGAAACAGAGAGCGAATGCGTTTGATGATGTGAGGAAGATCAAAGATGTGGACGATGAGTTGTCCATTAAATTCAAACCAGGGATGAATGGCATTAGCTCCCAATAAATTTGCGCCCTTGACATTTGCCGTTCCCATATCAGAAATGGTTGCAACAACATCTAAAGAGTGTCTCTGCATTGCCTCCAGCACTTCACAAACTATGAGCTTCAACTGCTCCGCATTCACCCCACCATGTGAAAAATAAAAAGCAACTGGTTGTTTCCACTTGCTGCACACACCTTGAGCCATCAGAACAAGCGCATGATTTGCAGGAACACTCGAACCACCATGGCTACCCAAATCTTCAAAGCCAACAATACGGTCAAGTGCACGATCATATGAAATGTTCTCCCTAATTCCCATTTCATCAAAAGATAGGCTGCACACTCGATCCTCGGGACTTCGCTTCTTGAGGCATTGACCAAGATGTTGAAATAAATGTTCATTAATGCCTGTCGAAAAAGGGATCTTTTCCAGAAGGCTTGTAAGTGTGCGACGACTGGGAAGGGTGAGAAATTTCCGGAGAAGAGCATAGCATCTTGGGCTTCGTTTAAGGAGGGCCAAAGCAATAACCTTCTCATCCAAAGTCCACCTTCTACCTTTTGGCAAACGTTTGGAACAGCGTATCTGAGACAACATCAAATTTACAGTTTGAGAGCTCATTCCTTGTAAAATTTTCTGAATTACAGGGCTACTGTCAATGTCAGAATAATTTTTAATTTTATTACCTCTCTCCTTGCAAATTTTTGATATAATGAACAAATCCAAAGAAGCGGTGATCCAAGCGAAACCAAGAAAATTCAACTCGAAGGGTGTAAACTTTAACTTGTCCTAATCGGGCCCCTCCAGTGTGAGAACCCGAGACACTTGTATTCGACGAATTTAGCAAAACATCCATCAAGCAATAAAAATTACCTAATTATCTGTAAAGAAAAGGGCAAAAACCCGTAGTTTTGCATTATTTTTTACAAACGACCTCAAATGACATTTCCAACTGACCCCTGGTCGTTGTGGGTACAGTCTGCAGTATAAGCTAGACTGCCTTTCAGTTGTTCAAATCACGGCATGCGTGGCTTTCTTTAGGAAATAATAAAAAATCTTTATTATTTAAATAATTTGTCTCTCGGAGATTATTAACTTATTTCTGCAAAAAATTATGTTTCCATAAAGAAAAAATGATTCTCTAACTAAATAACCTTAAAAAATTCAACAATATTGAAAAAAAAAATTTTAATCCTTCGTTTTTATTTAATAATTTCGGTTTGAATAAAACTGGAGCTTTCTTTATGGGTCCCATGTGTAGGGGACCATATCAGCTACAACATATCCAAAAATTGAATTTCCAATTTCAATATCTTAAACGCTAGGCGACTGATTTGTCCAACTAGACTCACCCTGTATATTATTTTTTTGTAATAACTAATATGTAATAACTGTACATAAACATAATGCAAAATGTAAAGTGATGTGAACACGTGGGTATGCACGTGGATGTGGGGAAAAATAACAAAAATGGGCTATTTTAATTGAAAATTAGTTCTTACCTTGATGATCCACGCTACTAATAATTCTAGTTTAATCAAAAACGATGAACAATGCTCACAATAAAAAAGACTGCTTACAAACGCAAAACTTGAAAATCGGTCTTTACACCTCGAGAGCAACGACCAGAAAGAAAGATCAAGGACGCCAAGGCCAAGGCAAGGACGGTTAAAACAAAACAATCATGGCAACCGCCATTGGGTTGGTTAAGTCGAACCCTGTTTTTCATAAGGTCACTAGATACGAACCGCTTCGGTTCTAAGGTAGCGCCATGGTCCAGCAATGTAAGCGATCGACATATGGAAATAAAGAGATGAGTAGTGTTTGACGTAACCCACGGTGACGTGACGGAAAAACCTTTGGGATAGTGATTTATTGACAGTTGTCGATTTTGTCTGCGAAGTGTCAAGCAGTTACTTGTTTGGTTTGTTTAACTTACAATTTATTCATCAATATTCCGTTTTCTTTGACGATGAGTTTCGCATGTGCTGTAAAGTCCTGCACTGACCGACGAAAAGGCCAGAAAAAGAGGCTTAAATTTTTTCAAAGCCCCTCAGAGTAAGGTTACATACGTACTTTTTAAATAGCTCAAATGTATCCTGTTTTAGGTATTTCCAATAATAACAAGCAGGAGCGGTGAAATAAAATTCTGAAATTAACTGAGGGTGATCAAAGAAGAATTTATTTATGTGATGTAAACAATGTTAAAATGAGATTATGTTCATGCCACTTAAACATCTTCTCTGTAGCTGCATTTTTACCAGGGTGACTTCTTTGTTGGTTACAAACACAGCCTCAAGAAGGATCTGCACCTGGAAGTATCGGTATTACCACACCTCTAGATATATGGAGAAAATTATGAATGTTTTGTGGTATTTAAATGTACGAAACATAAGCAAATAAATATTTCTATTTATACTTACTCGACAAGTTGCAATTCAATAGTCTATGCCATATTCTCATTTCCAGGGGTCAGTCACTGTCTTATATTTTTCACAACCATAGCTTCATGGGTCTCCGGGTACGAGATTACATTAGCAGGAGTCGGCAAGAAAATTTAATTAACTCGTGCCAATGTTAACAAGCGGACGGACAGTCGGTGCGTCCCAGTAATAAGCTGCAGCACAAAACATAACTTCTTATTATTTGAGGAAATAAAGGGGATGGGAAAATCGCACCTGGACTTGGAGCATCAATCGAGGCAACCGATTGACCTTGCAGGGTGGAGGCTGTCCTCTACTTCAGTGACCGGTGACCAAAACACAAGAAAGGGACACCGTCACACAATTTCAGTGTTATTTATGCCTCCATTAAATTAAAAATTAAGCAAAAAAAATTTCAGGTGACAGGGTTATGTGATCCTGACAGTGTCAAACAGATTAGGTGTCAAATTGACAGACACCGGCAACCATAAGCGGTAGAAATCCCCAGATTTGTGGTCTTTGTCTAGACCTCTCTTACAGTTCTGGCACTATTTTTTTCGGAATGGGATGACGCTACCTTAGAAGCGAAGCGGTGCGTATCTAGTGACCTTAGTTTTTCAGCAGCGGCCGCGCCATCTCTTAGCGTGTGCGCAACTATTTCCATGGATTTTTTTACTCCATTGAAGTGCACTACCACAGCCGCCCGTGCGGTGATTGCATTAATGCAATCAGATCAGATCCAGTCAAAACAAAAGAAACAGACGGCAGGTACAGCACCGCAATGGAAATTGCAACAAAAATGGCTCCACGACGTGTTCAAAAGTCCCACCAAGGTCCCTCACGTCATGACAAATGTCATTTAATCAAATTAGGCTTGCTGCGTGCCCTCTCTGCGATGGACGCATTTGATGAGGCGGTCACAAAGCGGTAACATGTTCACTGTGCATTAGCGTTTTTCGGGATAGGAACGCAAAAATCTTTTGCAATAATCTATAGGTACCCTTTCCCACTTCGTTTTAGTAACAGTAAACCCAGCATCTTGTCTAAAGAAAATCTTCGGCATGCATTATTTGCTCTTTATTGCTGAAGTTACAGCTGGAAACGCAACACTTGAAAACCATGACCATAATAATTCAAACTTAACTACTCAACACTCAACCACGTGTGTGATCGCCATGTGATGTATGCGAGGGTGCGATGGATTAAAACACGGAAAAACCCATTAATACATATACCTATTCGAGGCTTTGTCTTACAGCGGTCGTAGCTCCCGAAGAACTACTTATTAATTGCGATATTTTCCTAATGCTAATCTTACTTACTAAGCTACTCCAAAATTCCGGGCGGCCGCATTTATGCCCATTTGTCCAGTGTCAATCGCTTCCAAAGTTGCTACTAATGCATCTTGAGTCCACTGCCCCCTTTGAGGGCATTTCCTTATATATTTAGTCGGCATACTGCAAGGGAAATGAAAATATTATATATATTTGTGCAGGGCATCTCAACCCGTACTCAAAGAGGCATCACTCCCAATGCCATGGGAGAGATGCCTCACCCCCTGACGCAAACGAACGCAACTCAACAATCGTAAATATAGGATAGGAAGCATGTACTAACGTTTCTCTACCAACTGTGATAGGAGATTTTACAAGAATATTAATAATTAACCGGAATTTCACGATGTTGTCTATAACAGCAATTAAGAGCTCATGCGTCCGAAAGAAACAAGTCAACAAAACTGAACTTACATTGTAGCTTTGTTAGCGGTTTCGCGCACACCCGTTTCAAATGGTATCCTTGACAGCTGGAACTAGCGCCACCGATTTCCCGTGGTTGCTTTTTAAATTAAGTGACTTGGCCATCTCACCCAGAGGGGCGTCTCTACCGGACTTACCCTATTGAACCATTGAAGAAGGCTGATGATGCAATCCAGCAAACATAGCATTTTGCGACACTTTGGTGACTTCCTGAGTCGGTTGCTATTTTAAGTCATCAGCCTTTATTACCTTACACTACACGTGAAACGAACGAAAGCGAACGACGATCACCTGACGATTTCCTGTTGGATTCGAACAATTGCGGTGATTACGGTTGACGATTGACACCAAAAATGCGACATCAGTGCTTGGTGGAGTTGGTGGAGTTAGTCAGAACTAAACGTGAATATACCCGTTTGTCGGTAAGGGCGCTAGTGCGCTGCCCCTGGCCGTTGGGACACCACAAACTCCTGTCCAAATTAAATTAAACAGGAAAAAATTACCCAAAAGTATTATCATTTCCATACCTGCCCCTGTGTTCTGCTAGCAGCATTATCATCTTGGCTTACGGATTCTCTAAAAAATATTTGGCAAATCAGCCAGGAATAGTTTACCTGAACTTGGTTCAATATCTTAGCAACTAAGTCTCTCATTGGCTGTCACCTAACCTAGTTCAAGTGAAACTCCACTGTCCTCCATTGTCTTTGACGGTTATCTTATTAAGTTCACGGTAATCTACACATAATCGCAAATCTCCGGTTTTCTTTTTTACTAGTACATATTTTGTTTATTTTATGTTCTCCTACTCCATTTTTCGCTATATTTAATGCCGCCGGCCCCATCGAGTGGTGGGAGATTTATGGGTTCGTTTTGTTATCGCTTCGCTAAATAAAACATAACATGAACATTTGTTACAAGATTTTTTTTCCTTCACTAATCTTTAATTCTTTAACTTGTAGGACCAAGATTACTTTGAGGGGGTTGCTTACCCACACAGCATTCCAAAATATTACAAAAATATTTATCCAAAATATTACAGAAATATTTAAACCAACATAATCATAATATTGGGTTTTGCACTGAAATAATATTAGGCCAATATTCTCAAATTTATTGACATTTAACTTACAAAAATATTATAAGTACTATTATTTGGGTTTCCTGAAGGGCTGCCGCGGCCAGCCATTCTCTCATCCTCTTCTGCAGCTCGTCTTCGGTAACCTCGGCCGTTTTCTTGTTCAGTCTGACAGTTACTGAAAAAAAAACCAATAAGATCATCTAAAATAGCCTTTTATGACTTACTTAGGATCAGTTTATATAAAAATAAATCTTTGAAGACCAGTTTTTTTAGTCCCTCGAAGCTATATTTCTAAGCAATGTCGTTTGCAATTAAATAATACATCAAGCGAGTCGTGACTTTCTTGTAATTGTCACCACCAATCCGGGAAATTTCTTTTGCCTAAATTAAAACTTATTATATTGAGTCAATGAATAATCTATATTTACTATTTTAAAAGTTTTTTAAATCCATTGGTTTCAAAGAATTGCCCTTGATGTTCTTCACCTCTCCGTAAATTGTCTTCTTTGGTTTCTTTAATTAAGGCATTTAAAACTTTTACATTTGTTGCGGCCTGACCACATATAGTTGCTATAGGTTTAAAACCTATGTCGAGAAGCAGTTTTAGAATCTCTTTTAACAAGGATTTAATTTGTGTGTACTTGGCGCCACCATTACTCGAAAACACATAACACAACGGTTGCTTAAATTTTTTCTTGATTCCTCGGACCATGAATCTGTGGCAGAAAGTCAAAACGGTTTATCTCAAAAATCTAAGTTTTACAGGAGAGCCCAAAAACGGATTTGATTCTGTTTTTATTGTTGCTGGTGATAAACAAATTGGTTTTTTTGTCGGAGCTGCACTAACTGGGTTTACGAAATTAGGAAATATTATAAAATTAAACAAACTTACCTTAAGTGAAGTTCAATTATAATTATATGAAGCGCCTCGTCGAGAAGATCACAATGGTAGTACCCCGATTTCTCTGTCAGACCTCACAAATTTTAAAGGAAGACTTCGTCTCCGTCGTGGCTCGCTAGATATGACTTTATTATTGAAAGCTGTTTTGTTGCAACTACAGGGTTGTTGAACAAAGATGTCTTGGACAAAGACATGGATTGAGGCGCGTCATATAATTCATATAACACTTAAGGATACCTCTTCATCATACTTCTTGCACCTCTCGTTCAACTTGTACTCAAATTTCACAGCTATCAAATCCACAATCTTCTCAATAAATGCATCAGAGCACAGAATTTTTTCTATATCTTGGACAACTTGTGAATTAGGGGTTGAACAATGGACACTTTGTCCTTACCCATTTTAAATCGGCAAGAATTGAAAATAACTTTAAACTGCGGAGCTACCAGGTATCGGTGCTTACTCGTTCTTGCCAAACATATCAATCCAATAGTTACCAGAAACCATTGAGCCTAAAAAAAAATTAGGATTCAACTGGAAGTTATAACTACATTAACACAAACATGCAGCAAATGATTTCTGAAGCTGAGACCAGTTTATTATGAAACATTGCAAATGCGTTAGAAGGCTCTGGCCACTCCGCAGTAGAATGGTTACAAAATTTAAATCGAAACCCTTCCTTTTAGCAGCAGACGTGGTGACGTGTCGAGTTGGTGGAAACAGTTACTATCTAAACCACTTTTGGCCAAGGTCCAATTAATCCACCGACTAATATTTATTTATTTTTTTAAATACGTAATGAGTGATATGACGGATCAATAGTGAAAAGGATTTCCCCACCAAACAAATAAACTTTGCAGAAAGGTTACATCAAAGTTTCAAGAATAAGTGCAAGCGTGTAAAAGTACTTACGAGAAAGTTGCTGCAAGCTATATGTCGACATCAAGGAAATGTCACTACCAAGATCAATATAAGCGTCTTCGTCGAAGTTATTTATCGAAATTTGTCTAAGAAATGGGTGGTTGTTGCCACTGTTAATAAAGAAATCCCGATTATTATTATTTTCGGAATTGTCGTTTGGGTACGGGTACCGTAAAGTGGGTATATATGGAACGATTTTTTCAGATTTTCCTCGATAGTTTCAACCAGATCTTAAATTTTTTTCTAGGGTACCAGAAACAGTTCATCCATAGTTTTGTGTAGCACATGACATTTGGACATAGTGTCAATAGGGCCCTTTATTTTTTAATTTTTCTATCGTTCCATATAACCCTAGGCTTGGGTATATATGGAACGATATCATGTTAGCATGGAAAACCGATAATAATGCAGTCAAAGTCCATATTAGGGGTTTGTAAATCCTTTATGGAACGGCAATTTTTATAAAAAAAAATTCAAACTACCTACCTGCAAAGTTGTAGTAGATGATACAAAGACAGGCTAAAAAAATGATTGTTCCAACATTTCCACATAATTTAAAACTATAAGAAGAATATAAAATTAAAAGACCTTAATTCATATAAAACTTTATTGAACTTTTTAAACATTTAGAACTTTGGTTAACAAGTTATATCACATCTCTTTGGAACGTATGAATTCCCCTGCAAACATGAGGATTTGCCAGGCGAAATTTGATCTGCTCTAGATTAATTTTATTTGAATCTTCAACTACCGGGAAGATAAACTTATTTTTGTATTCTTTGAAATTGCGTAAGCAGGTCACAACAATTTCATTGTCGCTTTTTATTTCGATAATTTTTCCTACAAATTGTTTGTGAGTTTCTTTCTTGGTATGAGTATTGTAAATGAAATCACATATTACAAAATTGTTAATATTAATATCACATCCTTGTTGCACAGGTATTTTGAAAGGTTCTTCCATATCACAATTATTGCCGTTATTGTCAGTCTCTTCGATGTGGTTGGCAGAAGATGAAGTGTCAGAGTTGATATCGTCGTTGTCTTCATCTTCTAAGGACGCTTCATCAGGAAAGTCTGGTCGATTTGACGGTCCAGGTCTAGGTTCAGATTCAGGTTGGTTCTGATCCTCAAAAGCAGCTGAGGAGACTCCTCGTCCTGCTGGAATATCGATTTTTTTGCTTCGTTTTCTGGCTGGCATTTCAGGAATTGCAGTATTTCTTTGCATTATTTCATCAAATGAATCTACCATTGCTGCCTCATTCACCCTACGACGTCCTGCAGGAATTAGATGCTTCAAAATTTTTTCTCTGTCGATTGGAATTATTCCACTGCCTCTAAAACCACCCATAATGTTGCTTGAAAGCCTGGGGCTCAACTTTTCCAGCATCGCTTTGAGAAGTCTAGGGAAAGCCGTTTTTGGCACAACTCCACGGTTTCTTCTCTTCCATTGAGTCAAGACCTCACGCCAAGCAATCTTCACAGGGCGAAAAACCGCCACATCTAGTGGCTGGCACAAATGTGTGCTATTTGGGGGCAGGAAAATGAAGGCAATGTTGTTCTGCTCGCATTCTCTTATAACAGTTACAGACAAGTGGCTAGCTAGATTGTCTCCAATTATAATTTTTTCCCCTCTTTTCTTTTAAGATAAGGCAAAGCAACTTTGAAAAACCAGTCTTCGAAAATTTGACCATCAAACCACCCACTGGTGGACCTATTATAACAAGTGCCATCAGGTCCCCCTTGGATCCACTCGGGATACAAATTAACTCCTTTGTAAGCAACATATAATGGTAAAAGATTTCCATCGCCAGCAGCTGCGAACATTACCGATGTTGATGATTTGGAGTTGTCCATAATTCTGCGAGCATGTTTATTTCCCCTCTTAACAAACACAAGAGAATTTGACTCCCAATTAATAATTTATTTGGAGAACTTACTTTTTATTCCAACCGACCACACACTCGCTATTTGGTAATTGACAGCACTTGTCACCAACACTATGCTTCGAAAATCACCAAAATATTTGACAGTCACCAAGTTTTTGAGGGAAATTTAAAAAAAGTACCTTCCGTGCCATATAACCCCTGAAGTTCCATATATACCCACTTAACGGTATTCAATAGCGAGTCTACTGTTTGATGAATTTGCAGGGATCCCTGATGAGTTCTTTTGCGAACAGGATTGTTTATTCCTATAAGAGAAAGGACAGTCGCAACGTTTATGATCCTTTTTCTTACAGTGATAACAAATCACAGCATTTCTATTGTTAGATTAGAAACCTTCTCGGCTAGTTTCCTGCTGGAAACGTCGTTAATATTAGTACCTGGATGGAACAATGGTTTTTAGTTTTCGTCGAAAATTTTTAAATAGACGGCTAACCGACCAGGTTCAGTGATATTTGCTGCTTGGACAGAAAATTTAATAGTGCCGTCGCTAATACCATCCATAATAAAATTTATTACGTCTGCATTATCGAAATTCAGCTTAAGCTTATTAATCATGGAAAGTTTTTTAAACGCATATTCATAGTACGATCATGCATCTGTTGCCTTAAAATTAATTAGCGTTTTAAGCATGGAATGAACATCTCTAATCGGCAAAAAGGTTTGGCACAATAAAATTTTCCTTCAGAACATTATTTATTAAACTTCTTGTTTTCTTTTAACTTCGCCTCTTCAAAGGTTCCGTCAAGAGGGCGAAACGGGACAGTTTTGGGACGTTTTGCTCTGTAACTTCTTTCAAAATGACTTAGAATGTCCTAGTTTGTTGTAAAGGGGGGGTTTTGACGTTTTTTTTATGCCTGTCCCGATTCACCCCGCATTTGGGGTCAATTGGGACACACCTTAATTTTGCATAAAAATCGCTAATAACCCCATCTAAGAGGTGAAAATAGTTTTTTCTCCTTAGATAATGAAATAAGTCACATTTTAATTATACGATCAAAAGAACTTACCTGAAGTTCGATCGTAATTATATGTAGGCATCCAGTCCGAAGATATCAATTATAATAACCACGTAGTCCGCCCCTGTCGTACTACTACGCACACGTTTTAAAGACTTTTACCCCCTCTTCCTCCGGCTACCCAGCTCTGCCAAGCGCTCATTTCGTTTAAAAGGTAATCGCAACCCGGGTAGGGGGGGTCGGGTCTTGATATCTTCGGACTGGATGCCTACATATAATTACGATCGAACTTCAGGTAAGTTCTTTTGATCGTATAATTATATTACAGCATCCAGTCCGAAGATATCAATTATAATAACCACGTAGATGTTTAAAGTGACGTTGCGATTTACAAAGACTTGTCTTGAACAAAACTCAAACTTAAATTTATTAGAACAAGAACATAATCAAAACATTGTCTTAACGTATTAACGATTTGGCGAAAGCGTCGTTATTGGCCAACGGTCTATTATAAAAGTTGGCAAACGTTGCCGAGCCCGCTGTCCAACCTGCCGCTTCACGAATAGCGTCCACCGAAAGGCCATTTCGGAGAGCCGCAGATGTTGACGCATGCCTCGTGGAGTGAGGCTTGAAATATAGGGTGTTGACTCCCGCTGAAGTCAAAGCTTCCTTCACCCAGCGACTAATTGTTTGTTTAGTGGCCTCCCCGTGGGGTTTTACGTACGATAAAAAAAGTAGGTTTGTGTTTTGTCTGAAGTCCTTCGTAGCTTGTAGATATTCCTTCAGTATGTTTGCGACACATAGCCCAGGTCTCTCGTAGAAAAAAGGTATCCACAAACATGGTTGTGGCCTATTGAGCCCCGAGGATTTGATGGGATCCGTGATAAAAATTCTTAATCCAGTAGGCTCTTCTTTTATGTTAGAGATTCTTATTAATGAGATGGTCTGCAGGCGCTGACCCGTAATTATTGCCAATAATGTCACCAGCTTCTGTGATAAGTGTTTCAGGGTCCTATCATTTGAATTTTCAAAATATTCCAAAACCGGTTGGGGGTCCCAGGTTACTTTATATTTTGCCTTAGGTGGTCTCAATTTAAGCACCCCCTTCATGAATCTCTTTAGTAGTGGGCTGCCGCCTAGGTTTCCGGGAAGTATTAACGATAACGCCGACCTATGAGAGTTAAATGTTCCATATAGTTTCTGCCCAGAATCTAGTAGCTCTTGGAGAAAGGTGATAACATTGCGCACCTCCGCCTTGTAGGGGTGAATTTCCGTCCGCTGACAGAATGCCCACCACACTTTGTAAGAAGATTCGTATTGCTTGATTGTAGCATTTGATAAGGAAGAAATAAATGTATTAACTGCTGCAGCAGGAATTTCCTTTAATATGAAAGCTTCCCTGATAACTTGAAGGCCACCAGGGTAAGCTCTTCCGCTAGCGGGTGGGGGCCAGTTCTGAAAGGAGAATAAAGCAAGTCCTTATTTGGTACTAGAATTGTAGGACTTCCAACCGTTAAGTTCTTAAGCAATGGATACCAGGGCTGGGAAGGCCAGTGGGGAACTACTAAAATGCCTTCGGCCCTATCTTGAATAATTTTCTGAATTGTCCTCAATATAAGGGCAAAGGGAGGGAAAGCATAAAATTTTAACTTTCCCCAGTGAATTGTAAATGCATCTACAGCCCAAGCAGAAGGATCCCTTTGCCAAGATACGTATGTTTTGCATTTATGGTTATCGCTTGAAGCGAATAAGTCTATTTCCGGTGATCCAAAATTTTTTAAAATTAGTTCGAAAGCGTAATGTGCTAAGCACCACTCTGTTTCGGAACGTAAAACTCGTGACTCCCTATCTGCTTCCCAGTTCTCAGTCGAGCTGATATAGGAAGCAAATAGCCATAAGCCTCTGGTTTCACACCATTGCCAGATTATTTTAGTCAATGAATTCAGAGTTGGGTGCTTTACACTGCCCATTCGGTTAATGTAAGCTAAGGCCGTTGTATTATCTGTCCTGACGAGTATATTGCAATTTTTCATATTGAATGCAAAATATTCCAAACCATGGCCGATTGCTTTCAGCTCAAGAAAATTGATATGATTTTCCAATTCAGCTTTGGACCACCAGCCATGGGTGCGCACCCCATTCGCACATGCGCCCCACCCGGTGAGGGAAGCGTCTGTGCAAATTTCCAAAACAAAGCAATCTTGTTTGATCGGATTATCCCCTCTGTCTATATTCCGCTGCCACCAGTTCAAATCAGGAAGAATTGATTGAGGTAATTGCATTTTTGCATTAAAGTTCATGCCGTTTTCCTTGAGAGCTAAGTATTTTGCTCGCTCAAGAGACTTCGAATAGAGCCACCCGTACTTAATAGCGGGGCACGCTGATATTAGGAGGCCAAAGAATTGAGCGAACGTTCGAATTTTGCAGATCTTCCGTTTCTGAAAGTATGTGACCCATTTCTTTATTTTTAGACGTTTTTCGACAGTTAGTTCCATTGTAAGCTTTTGCGAATCGAAGATAAAACCCAAGAACTTGCACCGCGTTTTTGGCAATAAGGCGCTTTTCTCCTCATTTATTACGAAGCCCAAAGATTTTAACAGCGAAACGGCGATATTCACATTTCTAGTGGTTGCTGATAAATTTTCGCCCATTATCAGGAAGTCGTCTAAATAATTGACGCATAAAATTCCCTGCAGCCTTAGATTTACAACTATAGGTTTCATCAGCTTTGTAAAGGTGCAGATGCAAGGCCAAATGGTAAGCACGTAAATTCATATAAGCAGTCGTTAACTAGAAACCGAAGGAATTTCCTACTTTGTTGATGTACTGGCAATAAAAAGTACGCATCTTTTAGGTCAATAGACGCTAAAAAGAAATTCTTTTGGATTAATCTAGCAACTGTTCGGAAGTCCTCCATCTTAAAATGGGGGGCCTCGATAAACTCGTTCAGCTTTTTCAAATTTAGGATAAATCGTTTCGTGCCATTTGATTTATCCGCGAGAAAAGTGTTAGACACAAACTGGTTTTTAACCGGCTTACAATGAACTATGGCACCCAACTGTAACAATTGAGCAATGGCCTTAGTCATATCTTCACTTTCCTTAAGTGAAATAATTCGGTTAATAGGAGGGCGAGATTGGTAAGGGTTATTTACAAGTGGTAGCTTATAGCCCTTTATCCATTGCAAAATTACTTTGTTGGAAGTTATCACTTTCCACTGCTCATAAAAATGTTGTAGCCGTCCGGCAAAATGAGAACACCTCTTGCTGAAAACTCTTCAAGCCAAAAGGATCGATAGGCCGTGCTTTCGCAGTCCCTATGCGTACTGAACATCGGGATCAAGCCAGCATTTGCCCTTTTGCTCTACGCGAGGTTTCTGTCCTCGCTGAGCTGGCCTTAGGACACCTGCGTTATTCTTTGACAGATGTACCGCCCCAGTCAAACTCCCCGCCTGGCAGTGTCCTCGAATCGGATCACGCGGGAGCGTATAACGGCGACCGGAACGCACACACCACCGTATTGGCCGAACTGCCCGCGCGAACGAACAGACGACACAACAGGGGCACGACGCCCGGAACGCCACTCTGCGCGCTTGGCTCGAGAACACCGTGACAGCTGCCGCTCGTGAGCGAACAGCGCACGCGTCCCGCCTCACCGAGTAAGTAAAGAAACGATGAAAGTAGTGGTATTTCACCGTCGATGTTGCCATCTCCCACTTATGCTACACCTCTCATGTCTCCTTACAATGCCAGACTAGAGTCAAGCTCAACAGGGTCTTCTTTCCCCGCTAATTTTTCCAAGCCCGTTCCCTTGGCAGTGGTTTCGCTAGATAGTGGGTAGGGACAGTGGGAATCTCGTTAATCCATTCATGCGCGTCACTAATTAGATGACGAGGCATTTGGCTATTAAAAGAACCTTTATTGTCATACTCAATTACAAGAAAAGTTTGAGGAGGTCTATTCCGGCCACAGTTGGTGGTGGGGCCGTTCCACACATACAAATACATATATAATTCATGGCGGGGTGGAAGGGGGATAGGAACACCCCGACCGTTACAATTTTGATATGATCCCCGCCTTTCTAAAATCCCACCACAGGTGGACGTCGCTTAAACCTAACACATTAAAAACAATATCGAGCTACAAATGGTGAATGAGTGGTGACACCAAGTCCTGATGGTAGCTCACAAATACAAACAAAATCAAATGCAAAAAACGAACAATACAAGCAAGGTAATAATGCGCGATCACAGTACGCACACGCATTTCGGATGATTGA
This sequence comes from Pycnomerus fuliginosus, assembly GCA_963924575.1. NCBI lineage: Eukaryota > Metazoa > Arthropoda > Insecta > Coleoptera > Zopheridae > Pycnomerus > Pycnomerus fuliginosus. Next base: position 32,694,421 of record OZ004620.1, read on the forward strand.
CTCGCGCACCCCGGATACGCGTACACTCAACGCGGCGGCACACCGAGCAAACCGCTCAGCACTCACACACATTCAGGGGCGGTGAGATGATGATGATGGCGGGGAGGCCTAGGGGCGCTCCCAGATCCTGCTGCTGAAGGCTCGATGGATGGTCCAACCCCCCTTCAGCAGGTCCACGATGATGGTGGATCGCTGTCTGGCTGAGAGCTGAAGGAGCTCCCCCAGGTGTGAGTTGAGGGAGCACCAGCCCCCCCGCGCTCCAAGGATGAACGGGAAGATGTCGATGGTGGTGCCCGGGTGCTTTCCTCTGATGCTATTGAAGATTGCCTCGTCTGTGTAGTAATCTATTTTCCGCTGGTATTGGATCTCAAGCGGATCGGGGCCTTCCCAGTTGACCCCGACATCTGACAGGACAGTCATCCCGTCGCGGTAAAACATGAGGTCGGGCTTCCTCAGGATCCCACGCACGTCTCGGAAGTGTGGCTCCACTTCGACCTCCCAGCCACGGGCCCGCCCGAACTCGGCGAGATGCCGAACCACCCTATCGTGCCTCTGTATTCGTTCAAAGTGGGTGGCCGGACATCGTTGGAGCACGTGACTCAATGACTCCGTCCTCGGGCAGCCACCCCGGCACGCCCTAAGGCCACTCGGATTATGAAGACCCCCGGCAGTTGGTAGGATGTTGCCCCTCAGCAACACGGCGTTGACAAAATCTCTTGCGAGGGCCCGACTTATAAACGGTTCCGCTGCCGGGTTCCGGAATAGGAACCGGATTCCCTTTCGCCCGACGGGTGTGTGCACATGTCTTTCTATACAAAGATTTGTACGACGACAAACATACACCACATCAACATCGGCTTTCGCCTAGGGCTTAGGATCGACTGACTCGTGTGCAACGGCTGTTCACACGAAACCCTTCTCCACGTCAGTCCTCCAGGGCCTCGCTGGAGTATTTGCTACTACCACCAAGATCTGCACCGACGGCGGCTCCAGACGGCCTCGCGGCCAGCCCTTCTGCGCACACCGCCGCGACCCTCCTACTCGTCAGGGCTTCATGACAGACTTGCGTCCACCACACATGCCACTGACGGCCGAGTATAAGCACGACGCTTCAGCGCCATCCATTTTCAGGGCTAGTAACTTCGGCAGGTGAGTTGTTACACACTCCTTGGCGGATTCCGACTTCCATGGCCACCGTCCTGATGTCTTAAGTTACCAACGCCTTTCATGGTGTCCCATAAGCGTCGATTTAGGCGCTTTAACTCGGCGTTTGGTTCATCCCACAACGTCAGTCCTCCAGGGCCTCGCTGGAGTATTTGCTACTACCACCAAGATCTGCACCGACGGCGGCTCCAGACGGCCTCGCGGCCAGCCCTTCTGCGCACACCGCCGCGACCCTCCTACTCGTCAGGGCTTCATGACAGACTTGCGTCCACCACACATGCCACTGACGGCCGAGTATAAGCACGACGCTTCAGCGCCATCCATTTTCAGGGCTAGTAACTTCGGCAGGTGAGTTGTTACACACTCCTTGGCGGATTCCGACTTCCATGGCCACCGTCCTGATGTCTTAAGTTACCAACGCCTTTCATGGTGTCCCATAAGCGTCGATTTAGGCGCTTTAACTCGGCGTTTGGTTCATCCCACAGCGCCAGTTCTGCTTACCAAAAATGGCCCACTTGGCACTCTGATTCGAGTCTCGCGGCTTCAAGTTCGAGCAAGCCGGAGATCTCACCCATTTAAAGTTTGAGAATAGGTTGAGGCCGTTTCGACCCCAATGCCTCTAATCATTCGCTTTACCGGATGAAACTCGTGCTCTATGAGCGCCAGCTATCCTGAGGGAAACTTCGGAGGGAACCAGCTACTAGATGGTTCGATTAGTCTTTCGCCCCTATACCCAGTTCCGACGATCGATTTGCACGTCAGAATCGCTACGGACCTCCATCAGGGTTTCCCCTGACTTCGTCCTGACCAGGCATAGTTCACCATCTTTCGGGTCCCAGCGTGTACGCTCTTGGTGCGCCTCTTCTCGCAATGAGAATGAGACGCCCCGGGAGTGCGGGGCAGCAACCGAAATGGCTACCCATCCTCCCAAGGTCCGCACAAGGCGGACCTTCACTTTCATTTCGCCTTTAGGTTTAGTGATGTCCTAATGACTCGCGCACATGCTAGACTCCTTGGTCCGTGTTTCAAGACGGGTCCTGAAAGTACCCAAAGCTATAGCGTCGCTGATCGGCGTTTCAACGTATTGTAAATGAAATCACATATTACAAAATTGTTAATATTAATATCACATCCTTGTTGCACAGGTATTTTGAAAGGTTCTTCCATATCACAATTATTGCCATTATTGTCAGTCTCTTCGATGTGGTTGGCAGAAGATGAAGTGTCAGAGTTGATATCGTCGTTGTCTTCATCTTCTAAGGACGCTTCATCAGGAAAGTCTGGTCGATTTGACGGTCCAGGTCTAGGTTCAGATTCAGGTTGGTTCTGATCCTCAAAAGCAGCTGAGGAGACTCCTCGTCCTGCTGGAATATCGATTTTTTTGCTTCGTTTTCTGGCTGGCATTTCAGGAATTGCAGTATTTCTTTGCATTATTTCATCAAATGAATCTACCATTGCTGCCTCATTCACCCTACGACGTCCTGCAGGAATTAGATGCTTCAAAATTTTTTCTCTGTCGATTGGAATTATTCCACTGCCTCTAAAACCACCCATAATGTTGCTTGAAAGCCTGGGGCTCAACTTTTCCAGCATCGCTTTGAGAAGTCTAGGGAAAGCCGTTTTTGGCACAACTCCACGGTTTCTTCTCTTCCATTGAGTCAAGACCTCACGCCAAGCAATCTTCACAGGGCGAAAAACCGCCACATCTAGTGGCTGGCACAAATGTGTGCTATTTGGGGGCAGGAAAATGAAGGCAATGTTGTTCTGCTCGCATTCTCTTATAACAGTTACAGACAAGTGGCTAGCTAGATTGTCTCCAATTATAATTTTTTCCCCTCTTTTCTTTTAAGATAAGGCAAAGCAACTTTGAAAAACCAGTCTTCGAAAATTTGACCATCAAACCACCCACTGGTGGACCTATTATAACAAGTGCCATCAGGTCCCCCTTGGATCCACTCGGGATACAAATTAACTCCTTTGTAAACAACATATAATGGTAAAAGATTTCCATCGCCAGCAGCTGCGAACATTACCGATGTTGATGATTTGGAGTTGTCCATAATTCTGCGAGCATGTTTATTTCCCCTCTTAACAAACACAAGAGAATTTGACTCCCAATTAATAATTTATTTGGAGAACTTACTTTTTATTCCAACCGACCACACACTCGCTATTTGGTAATTGACAGCACTTGTCACCAACACTATGCTTCGAAAATCACCAAAATATTTGACAGTCACCAAGTTTTTGAGGGAAATTTAAAAAAAGTACCTTCCGTGCCATATAACCCCTGAAGTTCCATATATACCCACTTAACGGTATTCAATAGCGAGTCTACTGTTTGATGAATTTGCAGGGATCCCTGATGAGTTCTTTTGCGAACAGGATTGTTTATTCCTATAAGAGAAAAGAAAATGGCAACGTTTATGATCCTTTTTCTTACAGTGATAACAAATCACAGCATTTCTATTGTTAGATTAGAAACCTTCTCGGCTAGTTTCCTGCTGGAAACGTCGTTAATATTAGTACCTGGATGGAACAATGGTTTTTAGTTTTCGTCGAAAATTTTTAAATAGACGGCTAACCGACCAGGTTCAGTGATATTTGCTGCTTGGACAGAAAATTTAATAGTGCCGTCGCTAATACCATCCATAATAAAATTTATTACGTCTGCATTATCGAAATTCAGCTTAAGCTTATTAATCATGGAAAGTTTTTTAAACGCATATTCATAGTACGATCATGCATCTGTTGCCTTAAAATTAATTAGCGTTTTAAGCATGGAATGAACATCTCTAATCGGCAAAAAGGTTTGGCACAATAAAATTTTCCTTCAGAACATTATTTATTAAACTTCTTGTTTTCTTTTAACTTCGCCTCTTCAAAGGTTCCGTCAAGAGGGCGAAACGGGACAGTTTTGGGACGTTTTGCTCTGTAACTTCTTTCAAAATGACTTAGAATGTCCTAGTTTGTTGTAAAGGGGGGGTTTTGACGTTTTTTTTATGCCTGTCCCGATTCACCCCGCATTTGGGGTCAATTGGGACACACCTTAATTTTGCATAAAAATCGCTAATAACCCCATCTAAGAGGTGAAAATAGTTTTTTCTCCTTAGATAATGAAATAAGTCACATTTTAATTATACGATCAAAAGAACTTACCTGAAGTTCGATCGTAATTATATGTAGGCATCCAGTCCGAAGATATCAATTATAATAACCACGTAGTCCGCCCCTGTCGTACTACTACGCACACGTTTTAAAGACTTTTACTCCCTCTTCCTCCGGCTACCCAGCTCTGCCAAGCGCTCATTTCGTTTAAAAGGTAATCGCAACCCGGGTAGGGGGGGTCGGGTCTTGATATCTTCGGACTGGATGCCTACATATAATTACGATCGAACTTCAGGTAAGTTCTTTTGATCGTATAATTATATTACAGCATCCAGTCCGAAGATATCAATTATAATAACCACATAGATGTTTAAAGTGACGTTGCGATTTACAAAGACTTGTCTTGAACAAAACTCAAACTTAAATTTATTAGAACAAGAACATAATCAAAACATTGTCTTAACGTATTAACGATTTGGCGAAAGCGTCGTTATTGGCCAACGGTCTATTATAAAAGTTGGCAAACGTTGCCGAGCCCGCTGTCCAACCTGCCGCTTCACGAATAGCGTCCACCGAAAGGCCATTTCGGAGAGCCGCAGATGTTGACGCATGCCTCGTGGAGTGAGGCTTGAAATATAGGGTGTTGACTCCCGCTGAAGTCAAAGCTTCCTTCACCCAGCGACTAATTGTTTGTTTAGTGGCCTCCCCGTGGGGTTTTACGTACGATAAAAAAAGTAGGTTTGTGTTTTGTCTGAAGTCCTTCGTAGCTTGTAGATATTCCTTCAGTATGTTTGCGACACATAGCCCAGGTCTCTCGTAGAAAAAAGGTATCCACAAACATGGTTGTGGCCTATTGAGCCCCGAGGATTTGATGGGATCCGTGATAAAAATTCTTAATCCAGAAGGCTCTTCTTTTATGTTAGAGATTCTTATTAATGAGATGGTCTGCAGGCGCTGACCCGTAATTAGTGCCAATAATGTCACCAGCTTCTGTGATAAGTGTTTCAGGGTCCTATCATTTGAATTTTCAAAATATTCCAAAACCGGTTGGGGGTCCCAGGTTACTTTATATTTTGCCTTAGGTGGTCTCAATTTAAGCACCCCCTTCATGAATCTCTTTAGTAGTGGGCTGCCGCCTAGGTTTCCGGGAAGTATTAACGATAACGCCGACCTATGAGAGTTAAATGTTCCATATAGTTTCTGCCCAGAATCTAGTAGCTCTTGGAGAAAGGTGATAACATTGCGCACCTCCGCCTTGTAGGGGTGAATTTCCGTCCGCTGACAGAATGCCCACCACACTTTGTAAGAAGATTCGTATTGCTTGATTGTAGCATTTGATAAGGAAGAAATAAATGTATTGACTGCTGCAGCAGGAATTTCCTTTAATATGAAAGCTTCCCTGATAACTTGAAGGCCACCAGGGTAAGCTCTTCCGCTAGCGGGTGGGGGCCAGTTCTGAAAGGAGAATAAAGCAAGTCCTTATTTGGTACTAGAATTGTAGGACTTCCAACCGTTAAGTTCTTAAGCAATGGATACCAGGGCTGGGAAGGCCAGTGGGGAACTACTAAAATGCCTTCGGCCCTATCTTGAATAATTTTCTGAATTGTTCTCAATATAAGGGCAAAGGGAGGGAAAGCATAAAATTTTAACTTTCCCCAGTGAATTGTAAATGCATCTACAGCCCAAGCAGAAGGATCCCTTTGCCATGATACGTATGTTTTGCATTTATGGTTATCGCTTGAAGCGAATAAGTCTATTTCCGGTGATCCAAAATTTTTTAAAATTAGTTCGAAAGCGTAATGTGCTAAGCACCACTCTGTTTCGGAACGTAAAACTCGTGACTCCCTATCTGCTTCCCAGTTCTCAGTCGAGCTGATATAGGAAGCAAATAGCCATAAGCCTCTGGTTTCACACCATTGCCAGATTATTTTAGTCAATGAATTCAGAGTTGGGTGCTTTACACTGCCCATTCGGTTAATGTAAGCTAAGGCCGTTGTATTATCTGTCCTGACGAGTATATTGCAATTTTTCATATTGAATGCAAAATATTCCAAACCATGGCCGATTGCTTTCAGCTCAAGAAAATTGATATGATTTTCCAATTCAGCTTTGGACCACCAGCCATGGGTGCGCACCCCATTCGCACATGCGCCCCACCCGGTGAGGGAAGCGTCTGTGCAAATTTCCAAAACAAAGCAATCTTGTTTGATCGGATTATCCCCTCTGTCTATATTCCGCTGCCACCAGTTCAAATCAGGAAGAATTGATTGAGGTAATTGCATTTTTGCATTAAAGTTCATGCCGTTTTCCTTGAGAGCTAAGTATTTTGCTCGCTCAAGAGACTTCGAATAGAGCCACCCGTACTTAATAGCGGGGCACGCTGATATTAGGAGGCCAATGAATTGAGCGAACGTTCGAATTTTGCAGATCTTCCGTTTCTGAAAGTATGTGACCCATTTCTTTATTTTTAGACGTTTTTCGACAGTTAGTTCCATTGTAAGCTTTTGCGAATCGAAGATAAAACCCAAGAACTTGCACCGCGTTTTTGGCAATAAGGCGCTTTTCTCCTCATTTATTACGAAGCCCAAAGATTTTAACAGCGAAACGGCGATATTCACATTTCTAGTGGTTGCTGATAAATTTTCGCCCATTATCAGGAAGTCGTCTAAATAATTGACGCATAAAATTCCCTGCAGCCTTAGATTTACAACTATAGGTTTCATCAGCTTTGTAAAGGTAAAAGGTGCAGATGCAAGGCCAAATGGTAAGCACGTAAATTCATATAAGCAGTCGTTAACTAGAAACCGAAGGAATTTCCTACTTTGTTGATGTACTGGCAATAAAAAGTACGCATCTTTTAGGTCAATAGACGCTAAAAAGAAATTCTTTTGGATTAATCTAGCAACTGTTCGGAAGTCCTCCATCTTAAAATGGGGGGCCTCGATAAACTCGTTCAGCTTTTTCAAATTTAGGATAAATCGTTTCGTGCCATTTGATTTATCCGCGAGAAAAGTGTTAGACACAAACTGGTTTTTAACCGGCTTACAATGAACTATGGCACCCAACTGTAACAATTGAGCAATGGCCTTAGTCATATCTTCACTTTCCTTAAGTGAAATAATTCGGTTAATAGGAGGGCGAGATTGGTAAGGGTTATTTACAAGTGGTAGCTTATAGCCCTTTATCCATTGCAAAATTACTTTGTTGGAAGTTATCACTTTCCACTGCTCATAAAAATGTTGTAGCCGTCCGGCAAAATGAGAACTTACTGTAGCTAGCGACGAAGCTTCGGCCTGTCCCTTCCGTCCTTCCTCCAGGGTTGCCCGCTTTGAGGTCTCGTTTCCCTGGGGCGACGGACCGGGCGTTGCCTGTTTAAAGCAGGCGTGGTCTGTGGTTGGCGTCCTCCCCCTCCTCCCTTGGAGAACCTATGAAGCACTTGTTTGGAGGTACTGAGTTGCGGAGTAGGTCTTAGATCTTTCCCAACGTTTTCTACCGCTTTTATGGTTTTTATCTTCTCTCCCAAATCGGGACCAAAAAGCCATTCTGAAGGAGTCGTGTTCTCAGTTAATGGTTTCATGCTCTTGTTAAGCAGGGGAGAGATTAGATTCCTGCGGGTGAGCGACATTTCGTGGAAAATGTGTGCGAAAAGGCGTGCAGAATCCGAGACCTGAGAGAGCAACTGGGTTTTAATTTCATGGGGAATTCCATTTTGGTCCGCCAGTAGGAGATTTGCAGCTTTGCCTAAAGCTATTAGTCCTGTACCCATCTGATTCTGGAAGGAAGCGTACGCCGAGTCCCTAGTTTTATTAGGGCCCGAGAGTATTGCTCCTATTTCAGGATTAATACTCGGTGCCTTTAAAGCTGAGCAACTAGTGGGTACTACGTGCGTCTGGCTTAAACTCTCCCTGTCAATCTGGGATAGACCGTTTTTTATTACATGCCCCCACCTGGCATAGAGCGCGGGATGAAGGGAAAATGCAATAGCCCCAGTCTGGTCGGGATCTGCTCCCAAAATTGCCATTATATCCTCAGGTAGCTCGACGTCATTATGAATAACGAGCGGCTCCTCTAACATCTCCTCCTCGACATTATAGTCCAGAACTGGTGGTGCCCCCCCCACTTGTGCAGCCACTGGTGGTGCCGCCGCCACTGGTGGGTCCACCACTCGTTCTGGTTCTACATCTGCTCCGTCATCGGCCCTGGCAGCTATCTCCAAGCCGCGAGGGCTGTGATAGACACTGCTTTGAGGGGAAACCGAAGGTCGATGTGTGGCCAAGCCGTGCAGGCTGTGATCTACATCAGAGCTGTGCGCGCGGGAATTAGATGGCTCACCCCTGTTACGATAAACAACTCTGCTAGCGCAGCTTCTGCTTAACGATGCCGACCCGCGGGGGGTACGATCATCGCCCCGGGGATAATGACGATTATCACCCTGGGAATAATGTCGATCACGTGAGCGGCTGGGATATTTAACACGTTGTCGCCTAGACCTTGACCTTGGGCTGTGTTTCCTTTCCCGTTTTCGCTCCCGTTGCAATGCACGCTCCAATTTGTGGATTTTCTTCCGCTGCGAGCTGTCGGAAGAATCACTGCTGCTACGGTGACGTTTTTTGTTTCTTCCCATTGCTGGAAAAGCTGTAAATGTTATTCCATTTACTTACTGTTTTTAATGTATCACCTAACACCTAACCGAAGTCTTAATTCGCAAACATCCAACGCGTAGAAGCACACAAAGACGAATGAGCGCTTGGCAGAGCTGGGTAGCCGGAGGAAGAGGGGGTAAAAGTCTTTAAAACGTGTGCGTAGTAGTACGACAGGGGCGGACTACGTGGTTATTATAATTGATATCTTCGGACTGGATGCTGTAATATAATTGGTAGAAAAATATATAATACGTTAAGGAACTCATAGGTGAGGTCAAACAAGGAACAATTAAACATTGAAACAAATTAGGAACAACTAAACATTGGAAACATTATTAAACATTAACATAAGATTTAAGGGTGGTGACAAATTTGAAACCACCTCTTCTTAACACAGTTGGTTCTGGCAGTTTTCTTATTATTTGACAGTCATCAACATTGGACCTATCTTCTACAGTTGGAAAGATAAATACATTTCTCACTTTTCTGTTGGGTCTAAGAAATTTCACATTGACTTTTTTGTTCTTTTCTTCAATTCTCCCAACAAAATATTTATCACCTTTATTGGTTTTGTATCGCACCTCAACAAAATGACTAACCCGTAGGTCCACGTCTGGGAGTAGGTTTTTGCCAAAAGAGGGATGAAGCTTACACTTGGGAGGTGTTAAGTTTACGACCCTTCATTTCAGGGCAATGAAACAACCGATTCCTGGATGATGGAGGAATCAACTGATTTTCGGTTCCGGTGATACATTCCAAGCTGCAGCTCATTATCACGTAATACTCTGGAATTTTTTGACGAACCATGCTCCCTGGCATTTAAAAACACCAACATATTGGTAGTGCTTAGGCAGTTACGCCTTGCAGTTATAGTGTTGCCACAATTTGAAAAAACTCTCGCTGGCGGTGGAGGTTCAAGGTATTGCCAAATATGATTGGGCTATTTTGGCCGAGTAAGGATACCTTCTGACGTTGTTCCACCATTGTAGTGGACACAAGTTTACGTTGATCTGTTGTTCGCTTTTGTGCACTTCTAATTCTTTCAAATCTTAGGTCTCCTCAACCTCCTCCAATGTCTGTTCCTCAGAGCTAATAGTACGGTCAAATTAGCTTGAAAAACACTCAAACATGGAACTAATTTGTAACAAGCATTTTTTTGTTGTAATGTGTTCGTCTTCCCATTCTCTTTAACAGAAAAAAAGTTCAATTACCTTCGATGAGCGGAAGACCAAAAAAAATGGCCGCCATTTTGAAAATTTCAGTTTTTTCTAATTTATAGAAAAACCGTAAGGAATATCAATGACAATGCTTTTACAAAAAACGTGCGCAATGAAAAGACCTATCCACCGATGTGTATAACATAATACTTCGATGAGCGGAAGACTAAAAAAATGGCCGTTATTTTGAAAATCTCAGTTTCTTCCAATTTATAGAAAAACCGTAAGAGATATCAACAACAGTGCTCTTACAAAGAATATGCAGAATGAAAAGACCTATCCATTGATGTGTATAACATAATAATTTGTTGATAAATAAAATGACCGTCATTTTGAAATTTCTATTTCTTCGAATTTACAAGCAAACCTTAACACTAACAGATATCAATAGTAGTGTTCTTACAAAAGAAGTACAGAATGAAAAGACCTGCAGTGATGATGCAGTTTTGCGTTTTTTTTTATTACAGTTGCTGATTGCCAAAAAATTTTCTCAAAAAAAATTAAAATTGAAAGTGCATTTTTACTGCCTCTTTTGCGGCAAAAAAATTATGTGTTCAATTTTGCCTTGTTAAACAAATAACCATTGTAACTACAAAATGTGAAAAATAATTAAGTTTAAATTATTGCAGGTATTTGACAAAATCAGTGTCTCACTCGACATCTTGATTATATTCTTGTTCTTGTTTGTAAGCATTTAGACACAATGTTCCATCACAATAGGTGCACATTACCGAACACTCCATGCCAAATCTTCTGCAGTAACAAGCTTTGGCACAATTAGAGTTTCTGCACTTACAAAAAATTAAATTTAAAATTTCTTCGGGGGCTAGCATTTTGCTTAAAAAGGTTCAGAACCGATTTCTTACCTTTTTTAAAACATGATGAGGTTGTGTCACAACCTAATAGTGCATGAATGAAAGGCAGTATGCTGGCTAAATCCGATAATTTGTACCTCAAATTTTTAATATCTGTGACTGTCCGGTTTTGCAGCTTTTCCAGGTCGTAAACATATTAGATATTTATTTTATTAGGAGTTTAAGTAAGACATTATGTGACGGAGTACGGAAGTTTATCCAGACGAGTCACATAATGTCGCTTAAACTCCGAATAAATACAATAATTTATTTTCAAACGAAAAAATCGAAATTTTTCTACTCACGTCTGTTGTGCGTCACTTTGACACTTTGCAAAATTGCAAATAATGATGGATTTAAACTCCTCCGGAGTTTAACACTCCGCTAATAATGGTGTCATAGAAATGACAACAGTCATTTAAATAATTGTTATGTGAGGTTTGTAAATAAAGATATTTTATACTATCACTAGAAACACCCCACTACACCGAAACACTTGATTTTCACTGCTGACGCGTTTCGAACACAATGTGCTCATTATCAAAGCCGAAGCTTTGGGTGTTTCTAGTGATAGTGCATTTTTCCACCGAAGTTGTCCAGTGTTTCCATAGTGAAAGATATTTTATTTTCATTGTTTCCCAAAAATTCAACCTGAGTGGACACTACAGTCATACTGTTTTGAAAGAAAATAACAGGAGCTTGTTTGGATCTTCGTTTTCGTTCTTCGCCTTTCGTACCTAGTGGATTGTCGTAACTATCTAAAATTGAGATTGAGCCCTTTCATGTCCAAATTGACTATCACGCCATGCCTATATGCATGGGTATATATAGATATGTGATAAATTTTAAGAGGCAAACTAATAATTATTATGTGTTATACATCAGTGGATTAGGTCTTTTCGTTCTGCATCTCTTTTGTAAGAAAAGAACACTATTATTGATATCTGTTAAGGTTTGCCTGTAAATTCGAAGAAACAGAAATTTTCAAAATTGAGGGCCATTTTTAACCTCCCCAACTCCATCACAATTTTAAAAAAATGGGAGGTTACTACAATCACTAAAATTTTCGAATTTGAGATAGCACCAGATCTTCACGTTTTGGGGTCTCAGGAACCCAAAAAAGCGGTTTTCAAAATGTGTCTGTGTGTGTGCCATTTTTTTTGGTCTTCCGCTCATCGAAGGTAATTGAACTTTTTTTCTGTCAAAGAGAATGGAAAGACGAGTACATTACAGCAAAAAAATGCTTGTTACGAATTACTTCCATGAAAATCTCTAAATTGACTGTACTATAAAGATCAAGTCCAAATCTGTTTTAAATTCATTAGCACTAGCACTAGCGCTGGATGTTTCAATATTTCCCGCCATTGTAATTCTCTCCTCCAAACACTGCATCACTTTTTTCTGTATTCTCGGGTACCTCTCGAAATTCTTATAGCTGTGATCCAAAAACGAAGCTATGTCATACACTCAAGCAGAAGCACATTTGTCATTACATTTGCAGTATGTATTTACTGATATTAAAATATATGCGAAATAAATAATGTTACAGTTTCCTATCCCAAGGCTCATCAATGCAGACTACTGCGTGGATGTACCAAATGGGACTTACCACAGTCCATCAGATTATTAAAGAAACGTGTGAAGCAAAATGGGATATTCTGTCTCCAATTTATTTAAAAGCCCCGGAGACCAATTAATTTTGCTGAAATTTTCCATAAGACCATTACGAACGATGAAGATTTCAATAATGTAGCTGATGATTTCGTGGTGCCCACCATAGGCGCCCCCGGGGCCGCCCTCGACATTTTCGGCCCAATGTCTTTGTTAACGTAATTAAATTTCCTATTTAATTACACACCATCCGATGCTCCATTGAATTTAGAAACTAAGCTACCTCTTGCACTTTTTCTGTAAAATGCACCATTTCCAAGTAAAATTAAGAAATGTGGAGCCATACACCATAAACTAAATGCATATCTGTATACTACGAATTTGCAAAATTGGCTGCAATTATAATCTTTACAAAAAAAAACTAACACAGTGCCACAGTGGTGCAAAACTGACAATAATTTAAAACTTTAACAAAGCCCTGACATTAATCGCGCTAAAGGGTCAATCCATTGAAATCCAACAAATCCGGATGGCCCTTAATTTTTAATTCTCACCATATTCACACAAAACCTTCCTTTTTACGTTAGTATTACGAATTCGCGCTTGATTTAGGAATTTCTTTCCTCGTTTGTTAATAAAAAATTTTAAATCGAGTGATTTGCGTTGATATAAGGGTTTAGCGTTTTAATTATTGTTCATACCTTTGGTGATGGAGGTACATTTAATTATATATCGTTCGAAAGCTGAAATAATAAGGACTATGATCGGTCTTTTACCACTGATCGAAATCTACCGGTACCTACCTTAAAGGAAATTTAAACTTCTGTTTTTTAAACTGAATTTTTCATGCCTTGACATTGACATTCAGCGAGTTTTCTTGCAGTCCTGACTAAGTGAGAGGTAACAGAGAAGTATTTTGCTATGCGAGCTATTGGCCAAGAAACAGGAAGTAAGCTGATAATATTTATCTTTTCTTGTTTATCATTCGACTTTTTACATTTTTCTCTTAACTTTGAAATTAAGTCATCGTAGTCCTTCAATTTAGTTGATTCAGAGGGACTCGTAGTTGATGCTGTATTGTTGGCTACAGACTTACCCAAAATATTTGCTATTTCATCAACTTTCTTTACAGCAAGGGAATGTCTTTGTTCCATAGAAAGTTTGGTATTCTTTAATTCAAACAGGGGAGAGTCCAACACTTCACATACGGAATTAATTCTTTCTATGCGGTTTTCAAATGTCTGGAAGTTGTCTTCGTGATCATCGATGCGGCGTTCTTCATTTTCAACGTCTTCGTGATCATCAGGATGTTCTTCATTTTTCATAAAAATCCTCTTAGCACAGGTAGGACAAATCGACTTTCCCGGTATTAGATCAAAACCAGGTGTACAGTTTCTTAGATGTGCTAAAGTTATTTGCCTTAAGCCCTTTGTAATTGTTTTTTTATGAATTTTTAGGGGGTCACAACATCTTTGACCATAAAGATGCCAATATTTGTCCAAGTACTTTAACTTATGGTAGGAACATACAGAAGTTATGTCATGGGAAACTCTCATCCTTAACAATTCTTGCTCTTCCTTCAGTAAGTTTCCGATGTCCATTATTTCACCATTAGAATTTTTTCTCACGTAGGTTTGCTTCGAACAAATCTCGTTGGTTTTAAGGCCAATAGAACACATTCTTGGGGTGTAAAGTAGCTATTTAACTATTAATTTGTACTTTTTCGAATAAAACACTTAAAATGTATGAGGACTACAACTACTTGTCAAAAATACTCAATTTAATAACAACTTGTTGCTGTGGAAACAACCATTTGTTTCGTGGCAAATTGATATTGAACACGGCGATTTAGGCGATTTTTAAGGCCGCAAAAAAATACTTGTAGATGAATCTCAAAGATGAGATTTCGGCATTTAACTAAATCGGTTGAAGGCTCTTTTGTGTCAAAATTTCAGATTATTATCTGGTCCCCCACCGAAGATATGAGAATTCAAATAGAGGTAAAATTGCGAAGTGAGCCAAGTTGGTGATTTTTTTTGCTGACGTGACTAAGCGACTCCACGTATAAAACTGTGGCAATGAAACAAGAGGCTTCTCTACTTTCACTAAAAAAAAAATGGCCCCAATATTTCGGGTTTTAGTGATTTAAAAAAAAAATTAAAATCATGAAAAATTCAGTTTAAAAAACAGAAGTTTAAATTTCCTTTAAGGTAGGTACCGGTAGATTTCGATCAGTGGTAAAAGACCGATCATAGTCCTTATTATTTCAGCTTTCGAACGATATATAATTAAATGTACCTCCATCACCAAAGGTATGAACAATAATTAAAACGCTAAACCCTTATATCAACGCAAATCACTCGATTTAAAATTTTTTATTAACAAACGAGGAAAGAAATTCCTAAATCAAGCCCGAATTCGTAATACTAACGTAAAAAGGAAGGTTTTGTGTGAATATGGTGAGAATTAAAAATTAAGGGCCATCCGGATTTGTTGGATTTCAATGGATTGACCCTATAGCTATCTTGAAAAGTCTGCCAATAAGCACGTGTATGGCACCACATTCCTTAATTTTACTCGGAAATGGTGTATTTTACAGAAAAAGTGCAAGATGTGGCGTAGTTTCTAAATGCAATCGACCATCGGATGGTGTGTAATTAATTACGAAATTTTATTACGTTAACAAAGATAATGGGCCGAAAATGTCGAGGGCGGCCCAGGGGGCGCCTGTTGTGGGCACCACGACATCATCAGCTATTTTGTTGAAATCTTCATCGTTCGTAATGGTCTTGCGGAAAATTTCAACAAAATCGGTTGAATGGTTAAGACGTGGGAATTAATTTTCGATTTTTGGGGCTCACTTTTGAGGAGCCCTAGTCACGAAATGGGGGCCCATCTAGCGGAACAAAAAAATACGGGTCTTTTATTTTCATGCAAGGAATCTGTGGCTGAAATTTTTGCACTCTGAGACGGGACACCCTGTATATGTATTTTTTTTTTGTTTTTAACACAGAAAATCCGTCAACCAGGTAGTGCTAGACTCCAACCGGCTAAAACCTCCACGCACCTCTTATCCAAGAGAGAGCAAAATCACTAATCTACTGTTGAAAACTTGTCCAAAACCTCCATTATGGCTAGTTTGGCCTTATTTTTGTGCCTTTTGGGCATTTCTTGCAAGGTCAAACCAACATAATTTCCAAAAGCAACATCAGAATCCTGTTTGTTGCGAGCTGACACAAAAGCAGAAATATGTGCAGCTGTGGATGCTATCTGCTCCTCCAGTTTCTGATTAGACTTCTTGGTGGGAGGTTTGCTGGGACCTGCTACGTTCAAAGCGACAGGCTCTTTCGCTGGTGTAACATCCCTTTCATGGACGAGGTGGAGAGACTCAACCTCAGTTTCACCCCTCTCCACGTCCCAACCTTGGCTCTGCTGCAACAGCGGACCTGCAATTATGGTCACAAATTAAAATTCATCTTTTCACTATTTTCAAGCAAGCAATTATTATTAGGATAAGATACTCACTGTCGAGGTTTCACGTGCTCCTCCAAGAAACTCAAAGCAGGAAAGAGAGACCATGCTTCTTCAACCGTCTGAGAGCTTCCAGAAGGGGTGGTTTTCTTCTTCTTTCTCTCACGGCCGAAGCGGTTTCTGATGTTCATCCACACACGTTAGCAATGTTCGACTACATGAAAACCATTTATTATCCGTCTAAGCAATGTTCTGCGGTCCTTTCACAGCCCTTCTGAATCCCGAAAATCTCATTTTCAGTTAGTGTAGGAAGAAAATAATTTTTTCTACGCCCTTTATTGAAAGTACGCTTTTCTATTTGTCAGTAGAGAATAGAAAGTTGGCGTTTGCGGCTGAGCGAGCGGAAAAATTATTGCCGCTTACCAAGCCGAAAGTTAGTTTTTCTGATAGGATAGAGATTAATAACTATTTTAAGGAAACTTTATTAAACAATTAGATTAGGTGCCTATTGAACAATAATAAATTAAACCAGATGTTCCAATGATAATTCAATGATTTCTACTTATACTACTGTTATAGTGATCTCTTGTCATTACGGATGGGGACATGGATTTATCGTTACTACTGTTATGAACAATTTTAAAATTTATAGTACAATTTTCACAATTCTGAACTTGTATACCAGTTCATGAAGTTTTGCAGATGTTACGTTGTTGTTGACTACCGCAGGCTCAGGGTTTTGTCCGAGAATCTTGTGAGACACTGCAATCTTGTTTTCTAGTGATTCCTCTATATAGCCCTCTGCCACAGAGGTGGACTTCCAACCTCCGTGGCGTTTTAAACTGGTAATATCCGCTCCAGCATCTGCCAGTAACGTTGCGGAAGTTCTTCGAAAACAGTGACCAGTGTAGGAAGCGCAACCAGGTAAATTCAAAAATTCCGCTATACGCTTCGGCATATTGCCAAATGTGTTCATCCCCACGACTCTGTTCGTGCACTTTCCATTCTCATACCTCAAAAATAATCTCTGCGTCGTTGCATGGGATGGACGGAGTGCCACATATTTACGGCAAAAGCCCAAATAATCCACTTCGTGTTCTCCTCCTTTAGACACAATAAAAGTACGCTGAACTCCAGTTTTGGTATTGGGAATTTTTACAACCATGATTGTCCCATTATCTTCTATGTCGTGAATCAGCATTTTGGTCAGCTCGTCGCGACGACAGGCCCCGAAAATACCGAATATTAAAGCAACCTACAATGTCATCATTATTAAAAAATAATTTAGCGCCATAATTTACCTTCAACATCAAATAACACTCATCCGGAGCATCTGATAGGAACCTGTTAATCTCTTCCCTTCTCAGCACCTTTGATTTCTTGGCCCTGTATCCCACTGACTGCTTCTTTAGAAATGCTATCAATCTGCTATATTTTGAGATATCTACGTTATGTTTGGAAGACAGAGTGCTCTTCAACATTGAATACACTGACCATATAGTAGATGATTTCTTCGTTCTCGAAATTTCCGACAAATAAGCCAGCAATATATCTTCAGAGTAGGATGATTTAACTTGATTGGTTTTGCACCATTGCACGAACAACGTGTATTCTCTCTCGTACCTGGTCTTCGATTTGTCAGGTAACATCAAATTCAAGATTACGTTTTTCGCGGCTTCCTTTATGTGTGGCGGGGTGGATTCCAGATCCACTACACTCTCGTCACTACTATCAATGTCTGCCATTCTGACCAAGAGAACAACGAAATCTCTAGTTTACAGTCGCTTTGAAAAATTTTTGACGTATTTTGAAAAATAACAAAAGCAGTGGCATAGGAACGTCCACAGATAACTACAAAAAATTCATGTACTGATTGACGACATGCTGTTTTTTAAAAATTGAGAAAAATATGCTTCTTCTTGCCTTATTTATAAGGGGCGTAGAAAAAATAGTATGTGTATTGAAAGCGTAAAGTGCCTTTTGTGCTCTCACAAGTTTGCTGCTCTCGCCTAAAGGCTCGAGCAGCAATTTACTTGTTCCGAGCACAAAAGTTGCACTTTCCGCTTTTAATACACAATGTACTATTTCATAATTTTCTCTATGCATGGCAACACCATAGAAATTGTGGGCTTTTCTTCAGAACTGGCCAATTAAGTTGTAATAAAGAAAATTTTTAGCGCGTCCCTTAGAGTTTCGAGCAAGCTCCATTCCCTGCCAGTGATTTCTGAAGCGTCATCAGTTTTTCTGTTCGTACAATTGTTGTTATTTAAAACGGAAGTGACGGCGAGGCGTTCTTCAATGAGTCTTTCCTACATTAGATAAGTAGAATTCCACCGAGTTTTCACAGACTGCATAAGTTTATGTGAAGGCAGCTCTAATTCGACTTGTGTATTGCGAAGAGCGTTAGTCGCCACCACCGAATGTTTAAAATGTCCCACTAAATCTGAGTATTTTCCAATTAAAGCTTTGATGCTTTCTATAGTTAAGCCCTTGTTAATACACAATTGTAAACTCTGAGCGAAACAAGATACACTATATTCAGCTTCAACAGAATTGGTAACAGCATTCGCAATATTTGCAGCACTGTTGCTATAGTTTTGTTTTGCAAACCCCGTTTGTGAATATCATCCTCCAAGACTTCCCTTAGATTTTCACTGGTGTGCCTCTCACTTAAGCATTTTTTAATTTCCAATCATCATTTATTGCATGCAATGTTACAGTCATATATGAGTCCATATTTCTGGACGTCCAGCAGTCTGTAGTTAAAGCAACATATTTATAGCGAAGAACTTCCTTCCTAAGGGCGCTTTTTTCAATATCAAACAAATCTGATATATTTGACTTTACGGTGTTCCTGCTTGGGACAGTATATCCGGGGAGCAAACTGCCCATAAATTTCCGAGAACCACTTCCGTCTACAAACGAAAGTGGTAACATATCTTCCCCAATCATGCTGGATATGCATCCTGTCACAATTTCCTGTTTCTTTGCAGCTGTTCGCTTGGTTGAAAGAACGTCTGAAATTTTTGGTTGACTCATCATGGTGTTTTGGGATAATGATAGCGGTTCGTCGCTTTCGTCATCAACCCCTTTGGAGGTCGCTGGTGGTTCTTGGTCAGATTCAGATCCTGGGACACTAAAAAAAGAAAATATAAAATGAAAATGACGTGACAAAATGTAAGTTCCAACGGCGTGACCCATTCTCGCAAGACAAACATCGCCTGTAATTGAGGGTAAAACCAACCCCATCAACAACTACCTACCTGAAAAGGGTGAATCATGTCCTCTTGAAAAATAGAACCAGGGGCTAGTTTAAGTTTGAGACAGGCAGTTCCACGGTAGTCTCGTAACGCGCCAGACCGCTCCGTAAAATTCTTTTTCAATATATCTTTATCTTTACATTCTCACCAAAACATAGTCCTAAAGTACCTTGGACCAACGTCTTGTACTTCGGGCCAAGGCCCAAGTACAAGCATTGTTGTAGCTCAAGGTACAGTCTTAGCACAATCATGTTATAAAATCAATGGAATCTAACCTACAAAGATATTTTTCAGAATTTTCTACTGTTCAGCACTTGCTAGCTAACATATCTATTGTTACCGAAGGCACAGAATTAAACCGGTCATATGTTTGATATTTTGAGATATCTTTGAGCGCAAAATCGAGTAAGCCTGCACCACCGCCTTTGTTCTCAGCCACAGACTAACGAAATTAGATGGGCACCTTTACCAACTGCCAAACATTATGTGATAGTGGCGCCATCCCCCTAAATAGTTGAATTTGAAAATTACGGCCCTGGCTCAAGGTACAAGGTGGCCCAAGGTAGAAGACCTTCCCCTACCATGTCGCACCATAAACCTCATTGTCGATTGCACCCGATGAGAGAACACCTGGGCAGCATGGCTGACTTTCATCTTCTTGATTTTGCTTGGCACAACGTGATGAAAAATTATCTTTCGTTTGGACGAGAGTCTTTCTCATAAAATGAAGATTAGGGGTAATACTCTTGTGGCATTGAAACCCTTCGATAAAATCTTTTGCCAAGTTGACATTTAAATTGGGTTGAAGGCTAATTTCATCGAATAGAAGGGTACAATGCCTGTCACGTTCCTTTAGATGTCTCACACTCTCCTCCAATGTTTGAAATATAGATTTGTTAATTCCCCAACTAAAAGAAACCTTATTATTGTTTTCCTTGAAGGAAGAGCAAAAACTTTTTGTAGTAATCTATAAGCCTTTCGGCTTTGTTTTAACAAGGCCAGGGATAGTAACTTATCCTCATAACTAAATCTTCTGCCCCTGGGGTGTTTTTTCTGTTGGGTTACTTGGGTGATTGCAGAAATCGCAACGTTACACTGTTGAGACGTCCTTCATATCGTTTCATAGATTGTGGAAAGTTAACGGCCGCCTTAATGCACTTCTTTTGATGACTTAATTTTTCGCCTACCTTCTTTAGATATAGCCTTTTCAACTTGTTTTGAAATATTCACAGCCTCATCAACTTTTGGAAAATTTATATAATGCATAGATAATTCATTATTTATAGCTTTGACAATTGATACAAACACTTCTGTACTGTAGGACTCTTATGTACACCAAAAAGGTTTCCCACAACTCTATACAGCTGGCTAATTTATATAAGCTAATAGCTATTTTTTGTTACACGTACAGGTTCTCTAATAGGGTTAGGATGAGGGCTTAAGACATTTATCAATGTATCGCAGAGTGTTTCAAAGCTATCCTTCCTCATTCTGAAGCTTTCTATGTAATCTTCATTTTTACATTGTTTTAAAACAATGTTTTCCCAAAAGTCAATACTTCTTTTTTTCTGCCACAGACTGCGATACCGAGGTTTTACTACTTCTACAGGATTTGCTTGCAAACATTTTAAATGTAGTTCCACTGACATCATTTATTAGTCGATGCATCATATTTAAGTTGGTTTTATTTTTTGTTCTCATAATCTTTTTTAGGCGATTTTGTGACTTTACACTGAAAAAAGGCGTCGGTAATAGATACAGGAAAATTTGTATGAAATAGTAAATGTAGCTTTGAAATAGGTGATAAATCCTACAAATTGTATGTAATACAAGTACAAACTTATATTGGGTAATTTCTATGTTATACCAAAAGCTTAGTACCTATGGTAAAACAAGACCCAGATTGGTATGCTATAGTTTGATGTATTCTTATAAAATACAACTACGTATAAATTGAAACAAAAACTGCCATTTGCATTATATACTTATTTGAATATATTTATATACCGTATATTAACCGTATTCAATATAGGTCTGATTTTTATTCCATACTATCCGGCGTTTTAACTTACACAACTGAAGATAAAAACAGTAAATTAAACTAATATTTATTACAGGAACTATTTAGGAACATTTACTTACATACAATTCATAGGTAATATTGTAGTGCAACGATAATTGAATGAAAAGTTATATTTTTGCACAAAAAAAAGATTTGCTTCTTAAAAAAATTAAAATTCGGACAGCTCAAAAAGAATTTTCGGTAAATTACCTATATTACAGAATTAAAGATTTGTTGTAGAAATTCGTACAGTTCAGCTTTACTTGCTGAAGTTCTTCATGTATAGGGTTTACGGAGCTTTCTTGTAGTTCCAATTCAAGAGCGGCCCCTAAATGGATTGTCTTGAATAGACCACCGGATATACCTTTTCCAGGTCTAAAAAATTTCTTGGATTTCTTGGATTTATGTCCTCAATGGGCATATTAAAAGTATCACTTTCCTATTATTTTATAGTACATTTTAATAGTGGGCAAAAGGGTGGAAATTTGTAATTTTTCACTCTGAAAATGTAAATTCATTTTGCAAACAATGTTTAAAATGTGTTGTATGAATTTAAAATATAACTTATTTACTATGTTACTATGTTTTCTCAAACGTCGGTGGCACCATGAATATGAATATGTTCATTGAGTGACTCGTTTTGAAAGAACAAGGTCAAAGCATTGCATTGATCCAAAATTCTATTTACCACTTGCCATTCTGCGAACAAGTGTTTCGGTATTTTTCGACCCACATTATGGCGCTGCCACTTTACCATTTCTATATCCCATGTGTCCTTAAATGCTTTAAACACTGCTAAATCTAGCGGTTGCAATAAGTGTGTGCTATGGGGAGGGAGCTTTAAAATGGTTATTTCATTATTCTTCGCGAATTCAATGACATCAGAATTTACGTGTGTTATGTCCGTCATAAATTTGAGTACTGGACGATCTTCACTATTGCTTGCAGAAATGTTGTTTTGAGAAAATTTGAAAATACGACGCTCTCCATCCAACCGTTAGAGGTGGCTGCGTATGTAATATTGGGAAAACCGTCCGGTCCTTCCTTTGCCATCCAAGAATCCCATAGATTCTTTCCCTTGAAAATTAGTAAAGGGGCTATCTTGTCGCCACGAGCATTTACTGTTGATAGTACTGAGATATTTTCTCTACCAGAAGTACTTGTAACTCTAGTACAAGGAAGTCCTTTCCCACCAACAACTTTCAAAGAGGTCTAATTCGGTGAGTGTCTCTTTCAATAATTGAAAATAACCATATATTAAAAATGGATCATAAACTTTCTTTCTAGCGTAATCCACTGCTTGGGATTTCTTTATTGAAAGCCCGTAGCGCCTTTTAAATGACTGGAACCAAAATTCTCCTGGCACACCATCTTTAAATGGCGTGGTTATTTCATTCCTTTTAATGTACTCGGAGACAGTGTGAATTACTTCCTTTTTGGACAGGCCAAAGCCCCATCTTTCCAAAGTTCTTAACCTTCCGCTAGTTTTCTTTCTTCGTCTACCTACTAGTAAAGCATGATCCCTTCCTTGCGTAATACTTTTCTTTCCCCTTTTTTCATTAAGATGAGTGTAGATGGTAGCTTTAGGAATATTGTATCTTCGAAATGCTCCATAAATTGAAGAATTTCCATTTCTTACATTTGAAATCGCATTGGCCAAATCTTCTTTGGAATATTGTGTTCCACGCTGCGTTTTTCGTAATAATTTCGAACCATTCTGCAAAAGTTAAAACAGGTTTACACTTGCCCCGATAAACTGCAAAGAAATGCATATTTGCTTTAATTTCTGTTAGATGGCAATACCGTAAGGACAACAGTGACATTTTTATTAAGCATGTTTTCAGTTGCCACCCGTTTACACTTCCCCGAGTCTACCTTACGTGGCTCTTTCGAGATCCGATTTCGACGGTATCTATATCATTAGTCAATTCAGAAAACCTAATGCGGTAAAAAATGTCATAGTTTTGAGCGAAAAAAGCAGATTACAAAGAAAGAATACAATTTACAGTTGAGTTATGGCAATTTAAGTTGTAAGACGGGTTGCGTAGTTGGATATTACAACGTGAGGTCGTTAAATAAAAACAAAAGTAATTTGGTAAACGATAACTGGTATCGAGGGTGCGATTTTCTTATACTATCAGAAACAAACACCAGATAGGACCTGGTGACCATCCCGACCCCGAGAGGTTGTTGACTGCGTATCTCTAGGTCAGACTCCGTTGAAACGCCGATCGGCGACGCTATAGATTTGGGTACTTTCAGGACACGTCTTGGAACATGGACCAAGGAGTCTAACATGTACGCGAGTCATTAGGACATCACTAAACCTGGGGGGCAAACCGCTGGGGATATCAGGTGTACAATTTAGGGGACAGTCCAGGGATTTCAGGGCGATGTCCGAGGATTTCAGTGGACGTCTGGTGTACAAAACACGCTTCGGGTCGCTCCGAAGAAAATTTGCGATTTTTCCCTGAAAATCGCTTTTTTCGCTGTTGTTTACTTGAATTTCTTCACGTTGACATTCAGAGCACTGGGCAGAAATCACATTGCGACTGGAAGAAGCGTCCTCCAGGTAGGCAACAACTGCTGGGGCCAGATGGAATGTCGGGTCCGAGAGAGGAAAATTGGAAACACTCCCCTCTCGAATCAATGTGGTAACTAGCGAACCGAAGGACTAAGCTGAGAAAGGGTAGCAACACTCTCAACCAGTACCGAGCCGGACAGGTGGTCAGAGGTCAGCGACGAGAAGCAAGGAAGAGCCGGGAGGAGGGACGGCGAAGGCAACGAGGCGAAGAGATCGAGCGGACGATGGGCGGGCTCAGGCTCCACCACACGGGGAGGAGACGCAAAATCGAACGAGAACGGAGAATCGCAGACGGTCGAGGACAACGGGGCATCAGACAAGACAGCCGAAAACGAAGGGGCGGAGAACGAACCCACAGACTGGAGCGATGAGGGGAAAACTGACCCTGAGGAAAACGAAAGCCCAGGAGACTGTAGTTCAGTGAGAGACGGAACAGGAAGAACCGGAGAAGCAGAGGTACCCGGGGAAGAGCACGCCGGCGCAGCCAGCCGAGACGTCGGAACGGCTGCGGCGGGAGAAGCCCTAAGGTCTTGTTAAGCTTCGCCTTAGCGGAAGCCAGGAAGGGCGCGTAGGCAGGCTTCCCCCGCCTGTAACGCGCCTGATCGTAATTTAAGCCTATAGAGGCGGCCATCTCTTTGGTAAAGAGCCCCGATACGGCCTCCATGGAGGCAATCTGTTGGAAGAGTTCTTCCTCAGCAGGCCCGGCCTTAGCCAAAACCTCCTGGGAGTACTGAATGGGGTGGCTTCTCCGCTCGTGGAGCCGGACACCGCTGAAGGAGGTTTAGCGATGATTGCTAATTTTATTGAGAAATTACGAATACTTTGACAAGACTCTCATAATAATCATTAACAATTAAAAACCTAGGTAACTATCTAATATTTCCTGGTCGCTACTGGTCGCAAGTACGCAACAGGTTATCTGGAAACACGTTACCAGCCAGGCTACGGAGATGGCGAAGAAACTGTGATGGACTACGATCACCTATTTCTTCATGCTCCAGTAGGCGTCTAGTTCGCTGTTCCTCAGAAGCTGATAAGCGCTTGATTAGTTCAAATTTAAGTTTATCGTACTTCACTGCGTTTGGAGGATTGCTTAGGATGTCCTCCACTTCAACAGCATGGCGAGGTTCCAACACGGAAGTAACGTAGTAGAATTTCGTTTGATCTTGTGTAATATTGTTCAATGCAAATTGACTTTCTAGCTGTACGAACCATAGAGCGGGTTTTTCAGCCCAAAATGGAGCGATTCGTATGCTGGCCTTCTCAATAAAAGGTCCAGCATGAGTTGTGATCGTTATGCTGTTTGGCATTTCTCGAATTCTTCTGGTCACTAACTACTCTGTGAACACGAAGATTTGAAGTTGCAGCGCGTGTCGACTAGCCTCGGGGTCACCAATTTAGCGATGATTGCTAATTTTATTGAGAAATTACGAATATTTTAACAAGACTCTCATAATAATCATTAACAATTAAAAACCTAGGTAACTATCTAATATTTCCTGGTCGCTACTGGTCGCTACAGAGGCAAAATGGAGCCCGCAGTAATTGCAGGAAAGACGCGGAGCGCATGCCTCGCTCCGACGGTGCCGGCCCAAGCCGGACGAAGAGAGGAACGTCTTAAAACATTTAGAACATCGAAAAGCACTGGTTAAGTCACCCGAGGTGACGGGAAGTGGAGGCCCAGGAGGACCGGGGTGCAGTTCGGCTTAGTTTCTGACATACATTGAAGGTTTGGCGTAATTCCAAGTTTTTACAAAGAAATCTCGACTTTTTCGGTTTACGTTGGTGCGGCGAGTGCGGTGAGTTTCTTCCATCTGAACCAATTTGCACTGTCCTGCTGCCTTCCATCTGGCGCAATTTAGCTCTCTGTATGCTATTCGCGTGAAACTATTTCGGATTCGCAGGTTTTAGGCCGATGTTTTCATATTTCGCTTTTGGCGAAATTCCATGCGGCGCATTTTACGGTGCCAAACCTGTTTTGTCGCCATGTACCTCGTGTTGAGCTGTACAGTTCTATGTTAGTTGTTTTAGGTCTGTGAAGTCATTCTATAGCGACATTCCATCAATGCGATTCTTGCCGAATTTTCACGCTATTCCAAGTTAAAATAAACTTTTTCTAAGTGCATGAGATAGTTCTCACTGATTTTAGGTTTACAGTTTTTGACGTGGCCGGACTGGTGGTCAGCGCCCCTTTAAGGGAGGGGTGCAACTTAGGACTCGGCGTGCTGCCAGTTCAAAGCCAAATTTTTATCTCTTATTTTATTTTATCTTTATGGTATAAGGTTTATTGTTCGATTAATGTGTATACATTTGCGAACAAGGATGAGTTTTCAAGTACCTACCTAATACAATAAATATCTAAACGGGAAAAGAAATGTTATCGAGTCATTCCTCCATTACGAAAGATCGAATTTTCATTGCGTTGCATAAGTAGTTGTATAAAATTTTTAGCGAGTCCGGCTCCAGATTCTGTATTATCTGCGTTGAATCCCCTGATCGGACCATGTTCAGGAGGGGCGCTCGCATGGGCTGGTACATCGGGCAGGATAAGCATACATGTTTAAGTTTCTCGGGTGCATGAAGGTTGCATACTGGGCACTGGTCCAGCACGTTGACGGTGTAGGTGCATTTATTTGAACTTCCCGTTCTAAGCTGAGCGAGAAAGCGTTTTAAGTAGAAGGGAACTGACAATTCTAAGTAGTTTATGGTATTAACCAAATGCTTATTACTGCAAAAATTGATCGAAAGGAGTATACTATTTTCATCTTCATTCTTCAGGTAGCACAATAGTTTGTTTAAAGCACTATTTATTTTTTGTTCGCTAAGAGTTTGTAATTCGGGTTCGGTTAGAATGTTTGTTTTACTCCCCGCTAGTAGTATAGCAAGCGGGGTTCTGGATAACCTTGAAGCTCGATGGCCATGTCCATCCACATCAGTCCATGACCTTGGTCAAGGTCATTCTTCGGATCTGAAGAAGAAGTAAATTTGCACCTGTCACCTAATTACCTGTCTTACCTGTGGGCCGTATTTACCTGTATGAGAGCCTCGCCTAGCCTTGCCTTGCCTAGCCCCGTCGTCAATATTTGTTAGCCTGTTTTTATTTTTTTTCCAATTTGTTGGGTGTGGCTGACCACGCCCATTACGTGAAAAAGTGTAATTTGCAGTGTGCGGGATTCGAGCCGTGGACCTCGTATTTGCGAGTCGCATGCCTTATCAAGTGAGCTAAATGCTAGCTGATAATATTGGATAACTTGGTTGGTTAGAAACATCCGAAGTTTGGGTGAATTTATATAAAAAGGAAAAAAGCAAACAGTTTGGAAATAATATAATATATTTTTTATACTTAAATATATACTTATTACTGCATGGCAAAAACAACAATTTATGAATTTTCTTATAAATATGTGTACAGATACTTATTACTACTCATAACAACAACAACAACAAAAAAACAATTAGCCATTTTCAGCAATGGTTTCATCAGAGTCATAGTCGCGTTCTTCTTCATGTTGGGGTACGCAACATGCCCATTTTATTGTGTCTTTGTATTTTTCGGGAATGTTTGACTTGTTAACTATTCTACACACATCATTGTTTGATAACTGTCTTTGGTCACTTATCACAGCCAGTAATATTTTTTGTTCTCGACGGAGTGCGGGCCTTTTTTCATAATATTTGTACATGTTACGGTAAAATTCTATTTTTTCTAGTTCTTCAAGATTGACTTTGACCATCGTGAATTGATTTTTGAAGCGGTTTGAGTCAAAGTTGTAATGTTAAACATTAAACACTATCGGGTATTTTTTCACCACACAACAGTCTATGTATCTTGGTGCATAAGTAGAGATGTCTGGCAGAAACAGAAATACTTGAAACAGTCGAGACAGAATGATGAACCATGCGGATAGTTGCTGTAGAGGATCTTTTTTGGAAATGTTGTTGGTTTTATTCTTCTTCTTATTCTTGAGGAATCGTTGCCTGAAATTTTAAATCGGTCTTTAACTTCGAATACTGGATTCCATCGTTTGTGCTGTAAATTATAAGTGATAAAAATTACCGCTTAAAAACAGTTTTTAAATTACCTCATTAAAGGATTTTTTATTTCTGTAAGTGGATTAAATAAAATAAAAGAATAGTATGATATCTTTAATCAAAGTAACCCCAGGGTAAAGTTTCTGTACAGTGAGGATTCACAATTCTTTTGTCATCGTTGGGATTTAACGCCAATTTTGTTTGTTGAACAGTATAAACCTCGTGGTGGTTTGACTGAATTAAGTTTTGTTCTACATTCTTTTTTTGATAATAAAATAAACAGTTAAACTAGTGTTGGGTCTTTACCGGTTAATTAAAAAAAAAATATTTACAGGTTAATTAACCGGTTAATTTACCCAACATTGCTACCGGTGGTAAATTATCGTTTTTTTTTTAAATTTGAGTTGGGAATCGCAACACCATTACATTGATACCAAATACATGCACGTTTGATGGTCATTTACCTCAAATCAGTTAAAATTGGCGATTTTAGTAGTTTTGAATATGTAAAAATTCAAATTTAAAATACCCTAGTGATATTTCTTCTGTTCATATTCAAGTCTCTTGGTAGTTGATAATATAATACTAACTCATAAGTGACGTAAATAGATATGCATCATGCTTGTGTTCAAGTGTATTTTATTTAAGAAAAACGAAAATATAACTTGCAACTTGCAGGTTTTAAACTTTGACAATAAAATTAAAAACAAAAAAAAACATTAAACAATATTATGAAGTTATTGAAAATAATAACAAAATAAACTATCGAGTACTTACAATTTGTTGGGAACAACAAAAGCATACATAGCAACAAAAAATCGTAAAAAACAGCTTACTTTAATTTAATTTTAATTTGTTAATTGGCTGCAACACAAGAACCTTTCCCGGATGTTTCAAAATTAATTTTCGTTGCTTGAGTTTCAGAGTCTTGGGTTCTTCTATGTTTTCAGTTTCTCTTTCAGTCTCAATATTGTTCTCAGTCTCCACAATTTCGGCGCAGATTGTCGTATCACTCGTATCAGTCTTCAAATAGTAATTTTCATCGAAGTCATCTGCATTAAGTAAGTCATCCTCGAGACGTTCAGCATTAATCTGGGTTAATCTAGCTTCGTCATCCTCACTGTGGCTTTCAAAATTTTGTAGTGTTATCCATCACCATCGGAGCTATTGCACTCAATTACCCCGTCGTTGTCATCACTTAATTCACCAGTATCAGCATCACTGTCACTGTGATTAGAGTCTTCGTAAAATGAACTATTGTCACCTTCATCTTCAGTTTCAGTTTCAGAGTCTTCAGAGGTTCTAGAATTTTGATTGTCCCTTCTTTCGTCGGCTTCAACTTCTCTGCTTTCTCTATTTATCATTTCATCATATCTTGCAACTAAATCTTCATGTTTGAATAGTCTTAAGTGGAATTTTATTGAAACCAACTTATGAGTGCGATCGATGGTCAGCTTGTTTCGTTTTTTAGTTTTCACACTTGCAAAAATGCTCCAATTTCTTTCACACGGTGCAGAGGTCGCTGAGATATTTAATATTTTTATAGCAACCTTGCTTAGCTCTCTTTCTGAACAAAAGGCTTTCCACCAGTTTGCAGCAGAACAAGATTCTATTGCCCGCCATATGGTAGGCCGCTCCCACAAACCTTGTTTGGCTTTATAATCGGCCAAATCACTTAAAACCTTGTCAACGTCAAAATTGTAACTTTCAGCAATTTTTATAATTACACTTAATGCTCTATTTTGACCATCTTCAGACAAGTGGTATACATCAATAAAATTAAAGTCTAAAAGCGTTGCAGCAAAGTGAATATCCGTCAAAATAAATTCTTTTCTTGATTTCAGAAATTTCTTTATTTTGTTTTGGTCTTGATGCCCCAGAAATCCCAAATTGTTATTTATGACATTTTCAATCTCCTCTAACCCAGCGAAGACACAAGATATACGAGGTCCGTCACCTTCCAGTTTCTTAATCAATTCACAAATGGGTTTTAAGATAGCTAAAATATGATTTATGGTCGGCCAAAACGAATCTTCATCGAAAATGAGCTTTCTTAAATTTTGTGGAATAATTTGATTTAATTTGCGATCAATTGTTGCTGATAATATTGCGTCCTTGCTATTCAGGATACTTCCCAGGGAATTTGTGATACTTAACCATCTTGTTTCGACCATTGTTAACAGACTAATCTCTTTTCCATAAATCTCCAACTGCTTTTTCTTGAGAATTTGCCGTGGTATATGTTCGTTTTTAAAGAATTTTATGAGTTCTTTAACGCGGGCAACTGCAGACGAAATGGAGTTGCAATTGGTCTTAATATCCTTTGCCAAAAGGTTTAGTCCATGTCCGGCACAACCAAAACACGAAATATGAGGAAATGTTTCTTTTAAATGTTCCCAGGCATCCTTCATGTTTTTTGCGTTGTCTGTGACAACAGCGATAACCCTTTGGCTTCCAATTTTCTGGATCGTTTTTGATAACAGATTTGAGATATATTCGGCGGTGTGAGAATTCTCCTCAGTATTGATGCTTTCATAAAACACTGGCTGGGGAGTAGCTAAGAGCACATTTATTATGGGAGTCCCATTAATGTCTGTCCACCCATCAGACATGAGGGTTATTGAATCTACATCTGTTGAGAGACTCGATTTTTTCTTTCACTAAACCTTGGATCATTTTATACTCTTTATCCAACAAACTCGTTGAAATTGATTTTCTTGTTGGTACAGTATAACAAAAGCATATGCTTTCACTTAATTAATCCATCTCCAAGTAATTGTCGCATATCATAATGACCACAATACATTTTTTCATTTCTCAAAGAAATGGGATAATAATTTAAATGGTTACCAATTACATAACCGATAATTTCATTATTTAAATTTCGTATTTCCGTTCCCAATTGAAATTCCTTTCTATCAAAATAAAAAGCAGGATATTCTTGAAGTAGAAGTTTCGTTTGGTATCTTTCGTATAAATAAAACGTCCCATCTTCTATAGGTACCGTGTAATTCTCCACCTTAACTATTGGACATTTTATAGTGGATACGCTGCTAGCTGAATTAATGACGACGTCCCTACTGATAAATACAATGCTAATAATAGTCACGATAATTATTGTAAAAAATTGCATTTTATCAGCTTTCTGATTACGAATTAAATAAGTTCTTAAATAGGTATAGGTACTCCGAACTCTTCAAGGGAACAACCTGAACTGATTGATTAATTATTTTCACTACCTACTACTACTACTACTACTACTACTACTACTACTACTACCCTTAAGTAGTACCTACTTTCACACTTTACGATCATGGTCAGCTCTGTGTTGTTGAAATATTTTATTTCTCTTATGGTGTCGCAAGATCTTATCTAAATTTTGAGGGCGGTTTTGACGACAAATATTACATGTATACGACACCAAATTATTGATTCCATTCATTTTAATGGCTTCTATATTGCCACATTTTGAACACCTCACTCTTCTAAAATTGTGCACCCCATTTCCACTACGAACTTCCATATTAACCTAAATAAAATAAAAACTGCTATACTGATATAATAATAATAATAATCTTTATTCATCGCTGCGATGACTTACCCAACTGAAACAAAAACGAGCTAGTATCTTGTCTTAAATTCATATTTTCTTCATCTTTTCTTAAACCACAATGGACCATCGTTAACATCTTGCGAATAATCACAATCCTCTTTTCAGCAACAACAATCTTCTTCTTTCACGCCCACATCACAAAAATAATAATTACCACAATCGCATCGCCCAGACACAGTTATTGTTCGAACGCAAAAAACCTTTTCAATAAATTTACGGATATAATTACCCATTTATTTTTTATTATTAATTATTAATTGATAACAACAACGCGATGATGATGACCTCTCGTGTCATTTGCGATATCAATACTCTACAAACTTTGGAGGATGTTTTGTTTTTAACCAACCAAGTTATCCAATATTATCAGCTAGCATTTAGCTCACTTGATAAGCCCTCCCGCGCACTAAGCGGCTGGCAGCGCGACCCAGGTCGCCCGGCGGCTAAAACCAACGTGAATTCCGCGCGCGGCCTGACGGCCAAGTGCGCGGCACCCCATTGAACCCCGTGGAACTCGACGGCCGCGGGCGGCCAGGGCCGCGCTGCCAGCCGCTTAGTGCGCGGGAGGCCTAAGGCATGCGACTCGCAAATACGAGGTCCACGGTTCGAATCCCGCACACTGCAAATTACACTTTTTCACGTAATGGGCGTGGTCAGCCACACCCAACAAATTGGAAAAAAAACAAAAACAGGCTAACAAATATTGACGACGGGGCTAGGCAAGGCAAGGCTAGGCGAGGCTCTCATACAGGTAAATACGGCCCACAGGTAAGGCAGGTAATTAGGTGACAGGTGCAAATTTACTTCTTCTTCAGATCCGAAGAATGACCTTGACCAAGGTCATGGACTGATGTGGATGGACATGGCCATCGAGCTTCAAGGTTATCCAGAACCCCGCTTGCTATACTACTCCCGCTAGATCTCTAATCTGGGTGCACCAGTTCAATTTTGAACATTAAACCTTTCCCCAAGATCTGCAATAAGAAGTGTAGCATATTTAGGTATTGAGAAGAATATAAAGTCTTTACCTGCAAATTTTTCAATAACTTTTTCTTGTAAGTTATTATTTCGGTGACTCAATTCCTGATTTTTTCTTGGAGTTCACGAATTTTCATCTTGTACTCCTCCTCTTATTTCCTCCACTTGTCCTGTTTTTTCCTCAGTGTTTTACATGATTCATAGTAGTTCGGTCCTGCTTCCTTACCATTTGTTTCTTTTTCTTGAAGGATTCTTTTTAAATTGCTGATTTCAGCTGCTGGTTTAATAGCTTTTCGAGATCTTTCTTTCAACCATTGACACAAAAGTTTCAAAATTTTGTAACATTCACACTCATTTACTTAGGGTGACCAGAATTTGGAAGTTGCTCAGGAGGACAAAAGGCTACCCCCCCCCCCCCCCAAACAAACTTTTACGTCAATATAAAATTTAATCTTTAAAATAAAACAGAAAATTCAGTCGAGTGCCACATCCATTATTTGTAGAGTTTGACACTGCGAATTTGTAACTAGAATCAGACCATATAGCCCAGTCAAATTAGACAAATCGAGTGAAAAAAATCCCGGAGTTTTGAAATTTGGCATGGTTGTTCGCTAGTATCTACAGAACATCATACTAAAAGTGTGGGGGATGAGCGCGAGGGGGGGGGAGCTGATTGAATGTGCGTTTTCTGCGTTTTTCGTATATATCTCCGTAACTACCAATCCTAGCGAAAATTATTCTATATACAAAATTAAAGCAGACGAAATTTGCTATCAAAACGGTCCTATTCATTTTTGTCGTAGGATTCATACTTTAAATGTTATAAGCTTGACAAGTTCTCATATTTACTTGGGATGGCTCCAGCCAAGGAGTTTAAGGTTTTGAACCGCACAAAAATAAAGTAGTGCTGAAAATTGGCACTTATGCTCTACTGGCAATCCTGAATGACGTGTCAAAAGTTCCGGAGCCTGCGGTGCCGGCGTCCTATTTTTTTGGTACCGGAAGGCCTTAAGTGATAGTCATACATTATTTTTCGCATAACATGATTATTTATGAACCGATTTGATCGGGATTGGTCTCAAAATAACCACAACGACCTAATCAATACTGATACTATGGATAGACTCCTGAAATTTTGAGATGAAACATACTTTTTTTTCTTGGAAAAATCGTGTTCCAGAATCGGCTTCGTGTTGCTTTTTTGCGATTATTTCTCCAACAGCTTATCGGACGAGAAAAATGTATAGGATCTTTTCGTTGCAAATTTTATCCTGAACATTTCAGTTCCTATACATTTTTGTCGTTAGATAAACCATTGAGGAGATAATAACAAAAAAGCAGCGCGAAGTCCTTTTTCGGAGAAATCGTACTTCAGTACCGACTTCGCGCTGTTTGCCCTATGTTGTGATTGCAGATGATGCATTTGCATTAAAGAAATATATGATTAAACCATTTGCTTTCAGAAATCAAAGTGTTTCCGAACGTATTTTTAACTATCGTTTATCCCGAGCTCGGAGAGTAGTCGAAAATGTATTTGGAATTGCCTCTGCCCGCTTTCGAGTGCTTAGAAAGATTATGGAACTATCTCCACCTAAAGTTCAAAAAATCGTTTGTGCTGTGTGTGCGTTACACAACTTTTTGATGTCTCGCACTCATTCAGCAGGAATCTACGCCCCAAGAGGTACTTTTGATGCAGAAAATGAAGATGGAACGATCACTTCTGGTACTTGGCGCAATGAATGTACTGCTTTGGAGTCATTGCAAAGAAATGCCTCTAGAAATGCAACCACGTCAGCAAAAAGTATTAGAGAAGAATTTAAAGAATATTTTTGTCGAGAAGGAGTGGTCCCTTCGCAACATAATTATATTTGAATAAATTATTAAAAATTGTTTTATAAAACTGATTACAAATGAAATTTTACTTACCAAAGAATCTGTTGTTGTTGTCTTCTCGGTGTGCCGAAACATAAACTGCATTACATTAAAATAATATTCCCATTTTGTTCTGTAGTTTTCCTCGGTTGCGCTCCCTGATTTTGTTGTCTTCATTTTTGCACGTTCTTTAGAATACTGTGCCCGTAAAGTGTGCAATTTTTTTTAAATTTCCTCAGCCGGAATTCCGAGCTCCAAAGACATTTCTTCAAGACAGGCACGACGTTTTGTTTGGTTATGATAGTCTTTGTGTTGGACGTTCCAAAGACAATCCTTCTCCTCAATCAGTTCAATCATCTTGAGAATATCCTCTCGCTTCCATTTTTGTGGCGGTGTGTGCGCGAAGGACCGTAGCGGAAGCGAAATGCGAAAATGCGAAAATGCGAATTAAATAAACATGTAATGGGTACGGATGTTCCAGACTCAGGTGTTGTCCCGGCTAGCTTATGTGATCTGAAATTAGCCCTTAAAAGATGGTAAGGGGCGCCACCTACTTAAGAACTTACACCCTGCAGTAGGTGCATTGAGTCTGGGACCTCTCAAAAAGGATTTGGATCAGCTGTGAGGGTTGCTAAATAAACACTCCGGATTAAAACCTTATTTACAATATTTATTGAGTATTGAAACTGCGTGCAAGCGCAACCCCAACCCTGAAAATCTCCTTCTAAGAGCACAACTGCTCGAGTGATCCCTAGTTAACCGCTTGATCAAGATAGCTATCTCATTCCTTCGTCGATTAACGCATTTACTCTTAACGAGACTTCACGAAGGGTATTGGTCCGACACTAGACAATAACATTCATAGTATAATAATGACGTCACTAAAATTAATCCGAAATAGTCTTACTTATAACACGTGGTATAACAAAGGGGTAGCTAACGTAGTTACCCACTCGCTGACTTGATCCCGAAGGATAAAATGAATTATCGTGCAAATCAGACTTGATCTTAAAATTATGAATAATAAATCTGGCCTGGCTAGATGGTTCCTCCTTATCCGATGGTCAACGTCAGGTCCTCCTAACCGAGTCCTTTGGGAGTCTTTTCAGGAACCCGAGAGCCCTGAAGATATCGAGGAACACTACCCTGGGGGTACTTCGTGGACTGGAGTTATGACGTGGTGATGATAGTGGAATCGAGGGGTTGAATCACGTTCTCTCAATTAGCTAGATAACGATCCTAGACAATGATCCTAGACAACGATCCTAGACAACGACCCTTGAAAATATAGCTGAAGCATGCTTTTCGATATAACCTCAAAATTTACCTTAATCATCGTAAGGGTAACGATTCCAACAATCCCTGACCATGCAGCCAACTTATTATCTTCGCCGATTACTTCGATGAACATGGATTACTTCGATGAATGTGGATTTAACAAATTTAGCCCCACATTTAATTAAATCGGACGCACGCCATTCAACGAACGAAAATGGAAGAGGCTGTCAACAGTGTCAACGCCCACCGCGCAGAAGCTAGCGGGGTGTAAATAATGTAATAATGTGTGTAATAATGTGTTGCCTACGTCGCTTCCCATGAAGAAGTGTTTAGCGTCAAAAGTGACCATTACAATACCCTCCCTGCTTAAAGAAAATTTCCCAATGAAATGAAAATTTTCTCCCGAATAAGCAGCTGTACAAAAAAAAGATAGGAATTCAAAATGTGTCAGGTTGCAAACACAATAAATCCCAGACCGAACCGGAAAGTACTCCCTCACCGAGAAGAAGACCAAAAAAGACATCGTCAGAAGAAAATCCAGGTAACTGTTACATACTCCTGAACAACGGCGTGTTTATCCCCTGACACAAAAAGAAACCTAGCGGGAGACATGGAGAAGAAAAAAAAGAAAAATGAAGTGCTGTAAAAGCACGACCTGCTGAAATGGTAAAATGGTAAAATGGTAAAATGGTAAACGGTTAAGGAGTCCAAAGGTGAAGGCGAAAAACAGTCAAGATGGCGCCTCCGAGAGGCAACAATAACTACTACGGAGAAGGTGAGAGTCCATGAGCGGTGTGCGTCGCGTAGGGATCTCAAAAACGCGCCGTTGCAGCACCGCGCATTGAGGACTCGCCTTCGCCGAAGTCAGTCACTGCGCACGGATAACCCTTCGGGCCCCTAGAACGGCGACACCCTTGGGGTTGAACCCTATCCCGGAGAAGCCCCCAGACAGCCGCCAACACCTCCGGATCTTCCTTACCCCGAAAACCCTGGAAGTGATGAAAAAAAAACGCTTGTGCCTGAGACACGGCCTGAGACCGGCCGGCTGACACCAAATGCTACCACGCCGGTCGAAACTGGGGTAGCTGCCCCTAGAGACAGCCACCGAACCGTAGCCCAGTTTCGACCTTGTACCAGACATACATCGCACAAACATTCGACCAAGCACACTTTCCTTGCGGCCATTCATTCCGGCCTCCACAAGCCCCCAACTCAGGCACACCACGACCACCCTCAATGCAAAAGGATGGGTTTGCGCGCTCTTGGTGCAGCCAAGTGCCACCGTCGTCGCTCAAACTCGGGAATAAAAAAACAATAAAAAAAAAAGGTCAAGCCGGGGTTGCGAGAATGTCGTTTCGGAATGTAGTGACAAAAACCTCATGCACAAAACCTTGGTAAAGCCGACCCACTGGGAAACAGACGCTTTGCCGAAGGCGAATAGGACAGAACCTGTCGGCCGCTCCACTGGAAACAGACGCCGAACAGGCCGAAGAGATAGGCCGCTCCTCTGGAAACAGACGCCTAGGTCTTCACCATGGAGTCGCTGGCAGTAGGATCCACTCCATTACCTAGCGATACCGAAGTATCGGCCAGACACGACAGATAAGGGGCTTAATGTTATTATCACAGTTAAAGTCAAAGTCGATAGGTTATAGTATTGATCAGAAAGGTCTTGTATACGTGGAAAAATCCCTAAAAACTTCTTTAAGGTTCACAAAACTTAGGCAAATCAACATGGTCGCTCCCAACCAGAGCAGTCAACACCAAAAAAAAACCGATAAATTCCAACTAACAGAATTTAAAACTCGCCCTAAGTTTGCGATTAACTGAACTTGTAAGACCTAAAAATCCAACCAATCCCAAGGTTGCAGAAAAAGAAAGCCAATAACTCAAAATTGAAAATAGACAAAACTGCGAATGGTCATAACAAGTTACCACGTAGGCCTATCTGATCAAGGACATAATAAGGAAGGTTAGTCGTCGGAGTCAGTGTCATTAACGTTAAAAGTCTCCCTGAGGTCTTTGGCATGCCAGGTGCCTTTAGCTCTGCCCTGACGATCTCTCAATTCGTAGGTCCAAGGTGAAGGCTTGGCATGGATAATAAATGGACCGACATATTGCGGAGCTAGTTTAGCCATGAAGTTGTCCGCCCTTTTCGACAAAACATAGTTCTTACGGAAGACCAAATCTCCTATTCGATACGACGGTATCCTGCGACGTAGATCGTAAATAGTTTTATTTTTATCAGCAGCCTGTGCTATGCGTTCTTTAACTTCACGGTATAGATTCTCAAAAGCTTGACTGCGGTCATACCCAATATTTGGCTCACCCTCCTCTGTAGGAATCGCAATCTCATCAGATTTTCCTAGGAGGTTGATTTCTCTTCCGAAATTTACAAAATATGGAGTAAAACCCGTCGAATCGTGTATCTGAGAACGCATCGCACATGCAATTTTAGGTAGATTTGTGTCCCAATTTTTATGATTGTCGGTCACATAACATCTTAACATTATGCCTAGGGTTTTATTAGCCCGTTCTGTAGGGTTTGCCTGCGGATGGTAGTGGGCAGTATATGAGGTCTTAACGCTATACGACTTTAAAAGATTAGTTAATTTCCTACCGGTTAACTGTTTACCGTTATCCATGATTAACTGATCGCAAACTCCGAACATTAAAAATAATTCTTCTTCGACCAACTGGCAAATCTTTTCCGCCTTAGCGTTCTTAAGAGGAAAAATGAGGCAGAATTTACTGAAACAATCCAGAATGACTAAAATGAACTTATGGCCCTTGGTGGACCTAGGGAAGGGACCCATAAGATCAAGTGATACGACTTGCCATGGCCTGGTAATGTTCTTACGAGGTACCATCAGTCCTGCCGGTTTTTTCTGATTCGGTTTACAGGTAGAACAAATGTGGCAACGCGCAACGTACCTACTAACGTCAAATTTCATCTTGGGCCAGTAATACTGGTTACTCACACGATGGAATGTTTTATGAACACCTGAGTGTCCGGCAAGTGGGTTATCATGACAACGCTTTAATATTTCGGCTCTATCTGGTTTAGGAACTACAATTTTCCAACGGTCTGCCTCTTCAGTCAAGCCTGGAAAACCATATTTCATATACTTAAAGAGTTTGCCGTTAGCCACGCGCCAAGATGGGTATTTTAATGGGTGTGATTTGACGGAGCGGTACATGCGATCGACCCAACGGTCGCCAGTAGCTTGATCTACCCTTAAAGCTAAAAGTTCGTCATCGTCAAAGTTGGTTCTCGATAACATGTCCGGTAAATTATGAATTTTCCCTGCTCGGTGTAAAATGGTGAAATCGTACTGCTGAAGGCGTACCGACCACCTAGCTAAACGTCCAGACGGGTCCTTTAAGTTATTGAGCCACATAAGAGCATAGTGATCTGTTATCACTGTGAAGTGTGAACCTTCTATGTACGGTCTAAGCCTCTCAATCGACCACAAAACAGCCAAACATTCTCTCTCAATAGTAGAGAATTTTCTCTCATTCCTACTCAAGGATCGGCTTAGATAGCACACAGGACGTTCACCTTCCGGAAACGATTGCGTTAAAACGGCTCCAATACCATAACTACTAGCATCCGTCTGTACCGAAAATGGTAGAGAAAAGTCTGGACATGCCAAAACCGGTGACGTTACAAGACATTCCTTGATTTTCTGAAACGCAGATTCCTGATCCTCATTCCATTCAAAACGACAACTTTTCCGCAGTAGTTTAGTTAACGGCGCAACTAAAGTACTGAAATTGGGGATAAATCTACGGTACCAAGAAGCAGAACCAAGGAGACTTCTAACGTCTTTACTTTTTCGCGGACGCGGAATGGCCATAATAGCTTCTACCTTACCACTATCAACTTGTAAACCGTTTTTATCTATAACGTATCCGAGATATCTAAGTTCCGGGCGACAGAATTGACATTTTTCTTTACTGAGAGTTAAGCCCGCTTTTTTCAAACGTTCAAAAACCTTCTCCAGAACGGCTACGTGATCTTCAAAAGTATTTGTTACGATAATAATGTCATCCAGGTATGCAAAAGCCTGGTTATCTAACTCTGGAGTTATTATTTGATCAATTAGCCGATTCCAGGTAGCTGGTGAATTTTTTAACCCGAAAGGCATCTTATTAAATTGGAATAATCCTCTATTAGGCACCGTGAAAGCTGTAAATTGGCGACATTCGGTTTCCATCGGAACCTGCCAAAACGCAGATTTCACGTCCAAGGTAGACAGAAAATTCGCGTTCCGTAATTTATCTAAGATTGAATCAACTCTAGGCATCGGGTAGGCATCAGTAACAGTTACATTATTTAGTTTACGGAAATCCACACAAAAGCGATAACTACCGTCCTTTTTCTTAGCTAGTACCACGGGACTGGCCCATGGGCTAGTAGTTGGTTCTACAATCCCCGAAGCTAACATTTCATCCAGTTGTTCATCTATATGCCTCTGCAAAGTAGGAGATACTGGATAAAATCTCTGCTTAATTGGAACTGTTCCGTCTTTAACTGTAATCTGATGGCGTATTAAGTCAGTACAACCTAGTGAATTCCCTAATGATTCGAAAAGTTCGTCGGTTTTACTACTAAGAACCGATCTTTGCTCAGCAGAAAGAGAACTCATGTCTTTTAAAGACTCAATAGCAAACAATTGCTCGGAGCAACTACTGTTTTCGGATAAAAATGACCAAGAGTTAGATAAAAGATTCGGAATTATGCCTATGCCTTTCCAAAAGTCAACGCCAAGTATAAGACAATGTGGAACTTCAGGTATCACAAGTACGTTAAAAAGTTTTTCCCTATCTTGTAATTTAATAGGTAGCAGCAAAGTACCAATGCATCCTACTTTATCACCGCTGGCTAAAGTAACGTTGCAGATCTGAGAAGTGTCTAATAGATTTTTATCCAAGCCCATGGATTGAATGAGTGCAAGACCACGTGAACCCAAAATAGTGCACGTAGCACCAGAGTCAAGTAAAGCCAAAAACGGTTTGCCATAAATAGAAACGTTCACATATGGTCGTTGGTCATTCTTGGCATGAGCTAGTATAAAACTCAAGACAGGATCTATGTTAGTGTTATTAATACGTTCTGGCCCTTTCGGCATAGAATCACGATGGCCAGTTAAGCGTGACTCTGCGGAGCGTTTTCCGAGTTATTTTTCAACAGGCAAGTTGGGCAAGAAGACGTAAAAACGCCTTTAGTATTACACTTGGTACACTTAATAGGCTTTGTACAAGTTCTCACTAGATGACCTGCGATACCGCAATTATAGCAAGTTCTATTTGTTACAGTTTTGTTTTGATTGGAGCGAGGACCACCCTTAAAACTTGTTTTGGGTTGTTCAATATTAGAAACAAATGCCAAATCTGGCTCTAATCTATCGCCGCTTCGGTTCGAACTTGTTGGCTTATAATCTTTCGCGAGGTCCATTCTATTATCAATAGCTTGACATGCCTTCGTTAAGTCGTCAACATTGTTAATAGGTTGAAAAGCTAAATGGGTCTGATAAAAAGGTAGGATGTTCGATTGTACAATATGCAACTTCTGTGCCTCAGGAATACCAACTTCCAATCTAGCGAACAAATTTTTCATGACTGCTATAAAGTCACCAAATTTTTCGTCAGACTGTTGCATTCTAGATCTGATCTCGTCCAGAAGTTTATAATTGTACCCAAAAGGAAGAAAATGCTTGCGTAACGCGGAAACTAAGTCTGCCCAAGTATGAAAATCATCTCTATTGGCCCTGAACCAGGTTAAAGCACGACTTGTAAATAAATCAACCGCTTGTTCGAACAAACTCGACTCAGAAGTACGCCGAGGAACTAGCAATTCTTCTACTCTAGTTAAAAATGCATTAAGAGATAACCCTTTACCATCTCCAGAAAACGAAACGCCCCAATCCTTGACAGGAATTGGTTTTTGAAATGGCTTCTGTGCCTGCCCATGCTGAAAACCCACGCTATTATCATCTATAACAGTACTTTGTCGTTGTATAGGGGGAATGGCACCATCAAAAGCAGAAGTTGTAGGGTTAGATACCAATTTGACCCCAAGACTATCGACTAATGTCAAAAGTTGAGTTTTAAAGGTAGCAACTTGTTTAGCTTCTTCAGGAGTAGAAGTGACTGTCCTAGAAATACGACCTAAACAATGAGCGACTTTACACCTGAAGCGTTTTTCACCGTGACTCGAAATAGGATCAGGAGAATCTAATTGCTTATCTATAAAAACTTTAAGCTCCGTAAGTTTTTCAGAAACAGCTGTAATATCTTCATGAAAAGTAAATGGGTGTGCACCAGAAGGACTCACAAAGGAACCATCAGCCTCTAAGTGCAAAGCTGCTCGTAAAGCTGATTGTAAATCTTTCAATTTGTCCTGTTCAGTAAAAGCACAACCTCTTACTTTTAATTCGTACTCCACTTCATCCTTGCTCAAGTTAGAACTCTGAATTTTATAAGTCGGCATTATGAAATAATAATCTCGTTAAACCACGTATTAAAAAAAAAAAACCTCCTCACAGCTGAATAAAATTGACACGTTGGGCGCCAATTGTAATGGGTACGGATGTTCCAGACTCAGGTGTTGTCCCGGCTAGCTTATGTGATCTGAAATTAGCCCTTAAAAGATGGTAAGGGGCGCCACCTACTTAAGAACTTACACCCTGCAGTAGGTGCATTGAGTCTGGGACCTCTCAAAAAGGATTTGGATCAGCTGTGAGGGTTGCTAAATAAACACTCCGGATTAAAACCTTATTTACAATATTTATTGAGTATTGAAACTGCGTGCAAGCGCAACCCCAACCCTGAAAATCTCCTTCTAAGAGCACAACTGCTCGAGTGATCCCTAGTTAACCGCTTGATCAAGATAGCTATCTCATTCCTTCGTCGATTAACGCATTTACTCTTAACGAGACTTCACGAAGGGTATTGGTCCGACACTAGACAATAACATTCATAGTATAATAATGACGTCACTAAAATTAATCCGAAATAGTCTTACTTATAACACGTGGTATAACAAAGGGGTAGCTAACGTAGTTACCCACTCGCTGACTTGATCCCGAAGGATAAAATGAATTATCGTGCAAATCAGACTTGATCTTAAAATTATGAATAATAAATCTGGCCTGGCTAGATGGTTCCTCCTTATCCGATGGTCAACGTCAGGTCCTCCTAACCGAGTCCTTTGGGAGTCTTTTCAGGAACCCGAGAGCCCTGAAGATATCGAGGAACACTACCCTGGGGGTACTTCGTGGACTGGAGTTATGACGTGGTGATGATAGTGGAATCGAGGGGTTGAATCACGTTCTCTCAATTAGCTAGATAACGATCCTAGACAATGATCCTAGACAACGATCCTAGACAACGACCCTTGAAAATATAGCTGAAGCATGCTTTTCGATATAACCTCAAAATTTACCTTAATCATCGTAAGGGTAACGATTCCAACAATCCCTGACCATGCAGCCAACTTATTATCTTCGCCGATTACTTCGATGAACATGGATTACTTCGATGAATGTGGATTTAACAAATTTAGCCCCACATTTAATTAAATCGGACGCACGCCATTCAACGAACGAAAATGGAAGAGGCTGTCAACAGTGTCAACGCCCACCGCGCAGAAGCTAGCGGGGTGTAAATAATGTAATAATGTGTGTAATAATGTGTTGCCTACGTCGCTTCCCATGAAGAAGTGTTTAGCGTCAAAAGTGACCATTACAAACAGCCAAAAAAAGCGAAATGAAAATAAACTTACCCAAGTTTCCTAGCCGCCTGCGATGGGCACAAACGGTCGGTTGAAGGGTAGGTAATGGGGTTAAAGGGAAATGAAGGAAAATCTCGAGGAAAATTGAGTAGATTGCTATTTTACAAAACAAACTTGCGACACGCGTTCTGCGACCGATTTTAACAATTCTTCTAGCGAACTTCCTGATCTCAACTTTTTTTTGAACCAAAAGAAAAATAATCAGAAACGAAGCCACCTGCGACATCTATCGCTCGATTAAAAATGAAACTAATAAATTTTATAGAAAACTGCGCAGACATCCTCCCCGCCTTGAAAGGAAGTCTTTCAACAACGCAGCAAGAAATGAAATAAAGTAAGTGAATAAGTACCGTTCGTTTCATTCCAAGCGCCGTATAGGGAAATAACACGGGAAAAGTGTTTTTATTTTTTGTTTGCTCCTGAAACTGGTTCCGGCCAAATCTGAGTAATACGGTCAATGGGCCTCAGTGTCCTCTACGCATGAAAAAAAAATGGCCCTGAAATGCCCCCTTGTTAAAACGGGAGGACCGGTTGAAAATTGGAATTTTAAATTTCGCGGGCGTCAATTCAGCGCTGTTTGACATCTCCGAAAACTAAACTTCCAGTGGCGGCTTTCACAATTTCTTGAGTTTTCGCTAACGTCATTTAGTTACTTTTTTGGAATTTCTACAAATTATTGAGTGAATTCTGAGACGAAATAAACCGGCGCATTTTTGCAATAGTCCCAGAGAGTCTTGGTGTCAGAAACTTTACTAAAGAAAAGACACTATGAATGTAACCTCACAAAAATTTTGTCTTTGTTCGCTACAACCAGGCCGCATTTATTAACA
This sequence comes from Pycnomerus fuliginosus, assembly GCA_963924575.1. Taxonomy (NCBI): domain Eukaryota; kingdom Metazoa; phylum Arthropoda; class Insecta; order Coleoptera; family Zopheridae; genus Pycnomerus; species Pycnomerus fuliginosus. The sequence continues at coordinate 32,738,796 of OZ004620.1, forward strand.
TTTTAATTCTCGAGGTAAGTCTCTGTTTATAGTTAAAACTGTCTTAATCGTTGTTTTGCTTCAGTTATGAATATTTTCACTGGAATATCACAGACTACGAGAAAGGGTTGGTTGAATGAGGAAATGGCCAATATTCAGTTACCATGAACCTGGTACCAAATTCTGTTAAAGAATAACAATATGGAGAGCCACTAAAGGCTAGGTAGCACAGAAGGTAAGGCGAAGGTCTTGCTTAAAAGTTGGTGTGTCGATAGACCTTACGAGTCACAGCGAAGACAAGGATGGTTCTGATATTTAGGGTGGATACGCCTTACCAAGCACTTGTAAGGCTGATGGAAAAGGCACCTGCAGTCTCCATTCCAAGGCCTGGAAGCTGGTGGTGATGGCCTTGCCTAGACTAGTGGCTTCGGCTGTGCCGAGGAATCTGTTGCAGGAGTTACCATGCCCTGCTTGTCCCCTGGGACAAGATGTGCCTTTGCCCCAACAGTTATTTAACCGCGGAGTGCGTGTTTGGAGTGTGGACGAAGATATGTAACTGGCTTGCCAAATTTTAATTGTTTTATTCTAAAAATGTTAATAATTAATAAAATAGCATACCTAGATCTTATGGGCCTTATTTTCTAGATATTTTAGTGGATAATTCACAATTTAATGTTGAAATTTTGAATAAATTCTTGAATAATCAAATTAGCGATTTTATGACCGCTATATGCTGTACCGACTGCTCATATAAATGAAACAATATAACTTAGATAATTATTGTCACTACAATATCTCTTGAAGATAAACACATCAAAAATATAAGCAGCAAAAATTTTATTATTTACTTACTATTTATTTTATTTGTTATTAGACTGGACTGTAAGGTGAGAAAGTAATAAAGTTCCTCGCGAGGATTCAATTTACAAAACAAATATAGCAAAACATAATTAAGGGGACGGTGGTAGGTTGCAAAATGTTCATGAATATTGGCCATTTCCTCATTCGACCTACCCTTCTCGTAGTCTGTGCTTCCAGTGAAAATATTCATAACTGAAGCAAAACAACGATTAAGACAGATTTAACTATAAACAGAGACTTGCCTCGAGAATTAAAATGTTAATAAATGCGGTCTGGTTCTAGCGAAGGAACCAAAGACAAAATTTTTGTGAGGTTACCCTCATAGTGTCTTTTCTTTAGTAAAGTTTCTGACACCAAGACTCTCTGGGACTATTGCAAAAATGCGCCGGTTTATTTCGTCTCACAATTCACTCAATAATTTGTAGAAATTCCAAAAAAGTAAGTAAATGACGTTAGCGAAAACTCAAGAAATTGTGAAAGCCGCCCCTGGAAGTTTAGTTTTCGGAGATGTCAAACAGCGCTGAATTGACGCCCGCGAAATTTAAAATTCCAATTTTCAACCGGTCCTCCCGTTTTAACAAGGGGGCATTTCAGGACCATTTTTTTTTCATGCGTAGAGGACATTGAGGCCCATTGACCGTATCACTCAGATTTGGCCGGAACCAGTTTCAGGAGCAAACAAAAAATAAAAACACTTTTCCCGTGTTATTTCCCTATACGGCGCCTGGAATGAAACGAACGGTACAAACGCTAAATGCATAGCAACGTCAGCAGAACAATCCGAAAACAAAATACTGTCTTGCTGATGCCGCCGAAAGTAACCCGAATGAGTAACAAATAAACATAAAACATGAATATGAAAGAAAAGAAACGCTAATTCTGCAGCTCCATACGAATGCACCATAGGTATAGGGCTAATTTACTGAGTTGGCAAAGGGCATAACCGCACTACTGGACGCTTGTAAATGCCCGTTTTCGTTTTCACGTTGGCTACGCGAATCGTACCATCTTTACCGGGAAAAACATCCACAACGACGCCAAGAGGCCAACTGAGCGGTGGAGCGTTATCATGTTGAATTATGACGAGAGTTCCTGGCCTAACAGGACAGGTTGGTGAACGCCACTTTTGACGCAACTGAAGCTCATGCAAGTACTCAACCCTCCATCTTTTCCAGTACGACTGGACAATTTGGTCCAACAATTCCTTGCGAGTTTTAATGGGAGTTGTTGATAAATCTAAAGCTGGCAAATGCTTCAGTGGCGTCAAAGTCAAAAAATGAGCGGGAGTCAAAGCTAAAGGTTCTGAAGGGTCACAGCTCAGCCAACAAAGAGGTCTGGAATTTAATAGAGCTTCAACTTGAGTCAATACTGTCATAAACTCTTCGTAAGACAAAACCTGATCCCCGATGACCTTGGCAAGAAGCGTTTTGACTGACTTAATGCCAGATTCCCAGATACCTCCAAAGTGAGGGGCGTTAGGGGGATTGAATTTCCAGCGAATGCGATTATCAGCGAGGTCTCGACCTAGAACCTGCACAAAATCATCTGAGCTTACGAACTCATAAATGCTCGTTCTTGGCACCTTGAAAATTCGTACCGCAGTCTGAATACATAACAGCACACGGCCCACGACGAGAAAGAAAACGTGAAAAAGCCGCCAGAAAGGCATTGGTGGACAAATCAGAGGCCAGCTCAAGATGCAAAGCACGGGTGGTTAGGCATACAAATAAGCATAGATACGCTTTCTGAGTCTTAACTCCTCTATGACGACTTAGGGTAATTCTAAAGGGACCACCGTAGTCCACTCCCGTATGGCAAAATGGTTTAGCTTCGGTTACCCGAGGAGCGGGAAGATCAGCCATTAAAGGTATCTGCGCGCGAGGTTTCACCCTAAAACAATGATTACAAGATCGACACCTTTGGCGGACCACTGACCTTGCAGACAAGATCCAATACTTTTGACGGAGAAGCGATAATAAGAGATGAGGTCCTGCATGCAAGTTTTCAGTGTGGAAGTGATCGATTAGAAGAACAACAAAAGGATGTGACTTAGGCAGCAAAATCGGATGCTGCTGATCATAATCCAAAGTGGAGTTTGACAGGCGACCTCCAACCCTTATGAGGCCGTTATGAATAAAGGGCCTTAAGGATGAAAGGGAGGGACAAATGCGATTGGCTTTTAGCAAGTCGAATTCTTTACTAAAACTAGCCGTTTGAATTACTTTCAACAAGGCAGTCTCTGCTGATTCAAAATCTAGGGCAAGGTATATTCCGGGAAAAGCGCGTTTGGGCAACAAACGGGAGAATCTCAATATCTGAACCACTACCACCAGCAGTTTTCTCCAATTGGAGATTCGGTTAATCAAATCGAGAATGGGATTGTCATCAAGACGGGCGATTTCACAAATAGATGGCGATGGCGCTTGTTCCTCGAGAGCTAAATCTGGATTTACCACGAAGGGAGTGATAGGCCAATAGTTTCTATCTTGCGACAGCCATTCTGGACCGGTCAGCCAAGGCGCGTGAGCGACGAGTTGCGAAGGGGTTAACCCTCGAGAAAGACAATCCGCGGGATTATCTTGCCCATTTACATGTGACCAGTGGCAGAAGAGCTTGAATTTTCTGAATGCGATTAGCGACAAAAGTTTTAAAGCGAGAAGGATAACCGTGGATCCAATGCAACGTAATCGTAGAATCGGAAAAGGCGGATATATCACTGATGACTATTCGAGTGCTGTATATCTCTCGTATAAACTGTATAAGTTTAGCGAGCAACATAGCAGCAGAAAGTTCTAGGCGAGGTATTGTGATGAGCTTAAGCGGCGACACTTTAGATTTTGCGCAAACGAGAGACGTTCGTATTAAATTATTCGGCAAAATAACTCGACAGAAAACTACAGCTCCGTACCCTTTAGCACTGGCATCGGCGAAACCTACAAGTTGAATAGTAGAGCTTTCCTGTACTGACAAATGTCTAGGAATTCGAAGATCTGATAGAGATTTGAGCTCGTGATAAAACTGCAACCACAAGGATTGTACATAGCCAGGAGGTTCGGAGTCCCAATCAAGTTTGAGCTTCCAAAATTCTCGAATAAGAAGTTTTGCGTAGAAAATCACAGGCGACAAAAATCCTAAAGGGTCGTACAACCGGGCTACAGTCGATAAGACATTCCGTTTGGTGCAAACACAATCAGGCATTGCAACTTTAAAACTAAAAACATCCTTCGAGGAGTGCCACTGAAGTCCCAAGACTTTTGATGCGCTCTCTTCGAACTCCAGTGTTCCTAGAAGGCAGTTTTCTGGCGGAATGGCTCTCAGCAATTGAGGGGAATTTGAGCACCATTTTACCAAATCAAAACCTCCGGCCTTGAACAATTCAATCAACTCATGATAAAGGTTCTCGGCTTGGGAAAAATCACTAACTGATGAAACAAAATCATCCATATAAGTGTCCCTTAAAATGGCATCAGCTGCCATAGGGAACGTACCAGACTCGTCCATTGCTAATTGTCTGACGGTGCGTAGAGCTAAATAAGGAGAGGATTTAAACCCAAATGCAACGCGATTTAGCTCATAAACAGAAATAGGAAGATCCTGAGAAAATCTCCAGAGCATTCTCTGAAATTTCCGGTCTTCAGGAGCGATCAATATTTGATGAAACATCTTTTTTAGATCTGCTGTCATAGCAACCTCGAATAAGCGAAAGTTCAGCAGAACTGTTACAATATCAGCTTGTAACTTAGGGCCTTTATGCAAAAGGTCATTAATAGAGACACCATTACTAGTCTTGGCACTCGCGTCCAAAACTATTCTAAGGGGAGTACTGATGCTTTCTGGCTTAAAAACACCACTATGCGGAACATAATAAGAAGGTTGCGGAGGATCGGCTTCTAAAACTGGGGACAAGAACTCATTATCCATTTGCTCTTGCATGACGTTACAATACGACTGGTGAAATTCAGGTGCGCGTGCGAAATGTCTTTCCAGAGAAGAAAATCTTTTACCGGCCATGGAGTAAGAATCCCCTAAAAGCTCTGGACTTTGTTTGAAAGGCAAACGAACAATATACCTCCCAGAGCTGTCGCGTCGAAAACTCGAAATAAAGAAATCCTCACAAGCCTGATCATCTTGGTCTAGGATACATGCAGAGGGGCCTACCTCCTCAAGTTCCCAAAATTTTTGAACAAGATTCACAATCGGCTCTTCATCCATTAAAGCGGAAAATGAATACGTGGCGATATCGGCAGAAGAAATGGGAGCTCTACCAGAAATAATATATCCCAAAGTGGTTTCAAAAGCGTGAATCAAGCCCAAGGAATCTGAGATCTTCCTAGATCGTAAGATTTTAGCGTAGAGCTCGACACCTAAAATGCCATCGACCTCACCAGGGGTAGCGAAACTGTCATCTGCCAGGGGCAAGTCGTTCAAAAACGTAAATTGAGAGACATCAGAACTCATTGTGGGCAATTTGTCGGCAATATTTTCCACAATGAAGGCTTCAAAAGGATATTCAGTGGAATTGAAGCGAGAGGCAATAATTAAATTAGTGCGCCCTGAAATCTTTTGCGGGGTTACTCCCATTCCAGAAACGGAATTGGCATACTGAAGAATGGGGAGTCGTAACCGTTTAGTACATGATTTAGTCAAGAAGTTGGACTGACTACCACTATCAATGAGAAGACGAACCTTGTAGCGATTACCATTAATTGTGGGAGGCGTTTCTGTTGGCGCAGAATCGTTAGGCGTTAAGAAATGTAGCAAAGAATGGTGTCGTTGAGAACAACAATATGAACCCTTTATGAATCGGGAAAATTAAGGCGGCATAACCAACCCTCAAATCAAAGGCGAAGAGACGTTGCATGCATTGCGTAGGCGGAAAATTGAAAATGAAAGCGAAAAAATGCGGAAAAATGCGGAAAATAAAGCGAAAAAATGCGCTGGCGAATCCGTGGCTCGAATGAGACCAAAATGTGTGCGCGAAGGACCGTAGCGGAAGCGAAATGCGAAAATGCGAAAATGCGAATGAAATAAACAGCGAAAAAAAGCGAAATGAAAATAAACTTACCCAAGTTTCCTAGCCGCCTGCGATGGGCACAAACGGTCGGTTGAAGGGTAGGTAATGGGGTTAAAGGAAAATGAAGGAAAATCTCCAGGAAAATTGAGTAGATTGCTATTTTACAAAACAAACTTGCGACACGCGTTCTGCGACCGATTTTAACAATTCTTCTAGCGAACTTCCTGATCTCAACTTTTTTTTGAACCAAAAGAAAAATAATCAGAAACGAAGCCACCTGCGACATCTATCGCTCGATTAAAAATGAAACTAATAAATTTTATAGAAAACTGCGCAGACAGGCGGCATGTTCTAATAATATAATAGTATAATAATATAATAGTTCTAACCTCTGACCACACCTCTCCTGACCTTTCTAAACAAAACTGCACTTGCAACTGCAGCAAAAGTTTCAACCAAATGAATATTTTTTGCAGCCGCGCAACTCCAGAAAAATGTCACTCACACTAGGCTACTTTTTATACTGCGGGCAGCATAGAAAAGTTGCATGCAGCATTGCTGCGTTCGCTACTTTGCAAGTTGCGGGTAGGTTCACACATCGTGCAGCATAAGTTGCGCAGTTTTTTAATTGGCATCGCAGCAAAAGTAGCTGTGTGTGACCTTACCTTTAAGGACCGTGAACGGTCGCGTGTTCTACGCGTCCACTTGTAGGGAACTGATGTTGCTTGAGCAGCCGCAACTTTATCAGGAGACGACGCTCGAGGCCGTGGCCATGTGCAGTCCATTTCTCCTGCGGGAATTATTTTCCTTGATATGCCTCACTGTAGTAACAGACGGTGGCGCTCCCCAGATTTTGCCGAACCTCCTTAATCAGTTTAAACCGCAGATGACGAAAGATTACGTCCGTCGTTACAAGGATAACCAACAGGAAGCCGATATGAAATTGATGTATCATATAAAGTCGTACGTACAGACGAGCAATCAGAATGTTACACTTCGCAGTTTGGGATTGGTAGTCAACGAAGACGCCGTAGATAAAAACAATTCTATTCTAATGAACGTTCCTGTGATGCACTCGCAAATCGAACAAGTATTGGCTCAAGGGGAAAAGGGGGACGACGACGTGCTGCTCTGATTGCAAACACATACTTTTAGTCTGACAGACGAAAACGCAGCAACAGCAACACCCCACCCCAACTTCATCACTACGGTGCCGCATTGTTGAATCGGCACCAACCAACGCCTCATTTACGACGAGATCATGGCAAGCATACATTCTCACTTGAATGGCCGCGGCAACAATAACAACACCCCGGGGCTCCGAAACGTATTTTGCATAGATGGACCCGGTGTCAGACTGTCCATAACGCCTTTAAGCTACCGTTGAGGTTAACGGAAACATCTACCGCAGGTTACCCCAGAGAATCCGACCAAGCTAAGAGAATTGCTAACGCCGCAGTTATCGTCTGGGATAGATCTCCCATGACGTCCAAAAAAGCGGTTCTGGCGGTCGACAAGTACTTGAGGGGGCTCAAAATGTGGACGAACCTATGGGGGGCAAAATAGTAGTATTCGGGGGCGATTTCAAGCAAATGCTGTACTTCATTCCGGGAGCTCACGATCGCGAAATTATAAACGAAATCATAAAGGCTTTGCCGTTTTGGAGGCACTTGAACAAAATGCGACTGCGATTAACATGCGAGCAGCTATGACGATGACTACGGGCCAACACGACGGCCACCCGGAATCTTTGATCAGGCTGGGTGAAGGCTGCACGTTAAAATATCCGAAACTAAATATTTTGGCTCTCTCTCTCTTTAACTAATGTTGCCTTATGCAATTATGCATTTTAAAAGAGTACCGACGAAAGTGACGTCACTATAATTGAAGGGTGCTTCCGGCTGGCTCAGTGAAGATGGAGCGGGTGGGTCTCATGAAGGACGTCGAATCTATAAGCTTTCTCTTTCTCTTTCTAATTCTACTAATTAGAACACCAACACCTAATTCTAGCTGAACACGTCTATTTGCAATAATTATAATTAATAATACAACTAGACAAGACGGGGAAACTAAGACGGCGACATTATGGTGACATGACTAAGGAGTTAAAGTTCTGGGGTTCTCCCAGAAGAAGGGAAGGATTTTAGCCCGCCATGGGGTTTTCTAAGGGGCTGCAAAGAAAGAATATTGATTAACGTTTTCCGCGTGACTCTAACAAAAGGACGTAGTTTGAATGTAGAATAAGGAAACCGGAAAGTATCCTCTCGGATATGTATTCAAAAGAAGCGTGTCCACGTTCACGGTAGCCTTTATGTGCTTACCAACTACAGCAAAGACAAATGCGAAGCGGCGCCGAATCAAGACTTCCACGTGCCGGACGACTTATTAAATTAAATAGAAACCGCATCCTTGCCGCCGCACGCCGCCGATTGAAGCGGGTCAGGGATCGTTGGGATAGGCAACTACGTGAGCAAATTTAATCCGGCGATAGATATATATTTCTGTCCTTTTCCAATTTTGACCTTAACAAATCCAGGCGGCGCTGAATGACTTGTATGAACTTTACTAACTTACGCGTGACAAGGAGTTGGCGGGATCTTTGAATTTCAATTAAAATCATATTAATCAAAAATTTTAATTAGATTTGTTTTAACGGCGAATTGCCGATGAATTATTGCACAGCTCGATAGCCGTGTAATAATCAATCTGCAAATCACCGATAAAACAAATCTAATGATAAAAACAAACGTGTAGGTAGGTGGTTTTAGAAAAAAATGGACGGAGAATGCAAATGAAGTTCAATATAAATTTATAGTTATAAAAACATGGCACGTGAAAGAATTATAAGATTTTAAATAACAAATCAGTAAACAAATAAATCTAAGTAGTACCTAAAATCATGAAATTTAACACAACTAAATAAATATTAATTAAATCATAAATTTAAAAAAACATGATCTAGAAAAATTGGTCAAAACTATATATAAAGATTGCAGTCAGCAATTTAAAAATGAAAACGATTTTATATCTAAATCAGAAAGAAGGTCAATTATTCATCTCGAGCGTAATAAATTTTTAAAAAGACAAATAAATGGAAGTAAATCGTGAGTATTGAACATATGAAAACGATTTTAAATAACAAATCAGAAAGAAGAGCAATTCATTTTGAACGTAATACATTTTCAGTAAGAATATCCTGAATATCAGTAAACAAATCTAAGTAAATCGTGAATTAAATTCATGAATAATTAAAAAATACATGAATAAGAAAAATTTTATTTAATGGTGTCTCAATTTCTTCAGTTTTCTCTGAGTTGCTTGACTATCTGACTTGGACTTCATAGCTCGATTAACTTTCGTACAGTACCAAGGAATACCAATACGTATTACTGAAACAAGGATACTTTTCCTAAACAACACAGCATGAATTGGGCAGGAAATCCATGACAAGTCGACATTCTCTTCAATATAACTTATAGCCAGATTCGAAATTCCAGATGCTTGGTGCAGGGTTGGTAATTTATATTCTAGTAAAGTGAATGCTTGTCCAACAACAAAAACCGACTGTTCTGAAGGATACGTTAAGTGTTTGTGTTGTTCAGAAAACTCTTTAAAAGAAATAAATTGGTTGCACGGTAACTCTGAATCTGAAGTGAAGGCTTTTCGACGTTCATCGCAAGAAATATTTAGGAGAAGCCGCTTTGCGATGTACTCAGCAACATATGCAACGGAAAAAACTGCAGGACTATTCTCATCAATAGCATTAGCAACAATGTCTGCTGTAATACTATTGATTTGGCTGCCACTTGCACTTATTCCAACATTACTAAACTGCTCAACAATTCAATTGGTCCACCCGGAAATTTGAGTCGAATTCAAAATGCCGTAACTCCTGAAGCAGTTGATCGATTTGAATGAACCTTCTATCCACGGATAGCCCATTTCATTGGCTACGACATGACATGTTCTGCTTTTTATGCAGGTCCTCCTTATTTGATATACAGGGTGTCAGAGCCGGGTACTGCAAAATGGCGAAAATTTAAACCACCCCCGATTCTGAAAGAAATTTTTCTAATTTATTTTGCCTGGTTGAGAAGACGTCTCAGGTCCATACCTCCAGACGCTTTTTTGAAACTTGCTCCATCTCCTCTAATTAGGATGCAGGGCCAAAAAAACTGTTTTTTCACCGATGGTTAATAGCGCCTTTACTTGTACACAAATTTTAATTTCCTGGGGGTCCTTGTATCGCAAGAACTTCACTCTAAATTGTCATAAATTCAAAATTATCCTGATATAAAATGTCACAGAAAAGGGGGCCCATTGAACTGAACCCCAAATTATTCTGCGTCTGAAAGGATCTTTGATTAAAGACGGACCAAAATTGAAACGATGCCGTCATGGAGCCATTCATCCTGAGCATTTTAAAATGTTCTTCCTCTGAATTGGATCACATTTGGCGGTGTTGACACCAGTACTTTGGCTGACGGGTTTCGGACAAAAAGCAGGCATTTCGCACATCTGTAATTTCGCGAAACCAAGGCGACAAAAATTTTGACAAAGCCTGAAGGATCGTTACCTTGTCAACGAGATATGGCTCTTTGTTTTAATTTTTGTCACGTTGGTTTCACGAATTTAGGGGGCTGCATTTGGTCTGAAAACATTCAGTTGAAAAGTTGGTTGGAGCACCGGTGATTGTGATCCAATTCAGACGAAGAGCATCTTAAAATGTTCAGGACAAATGACTCTATGAAAACATAGTTTCAAATGTAGTTCGTCTTTACTTAAAGATCACTTAGGAAGCAGAATAAAATTGGGTCTATTCCAACGGGCCCCCTTTTCTGGGACGCCTTGTTTTAGATTAATTTTGACCTCATGGTGTCCTAGAGTAAAGTTTTTGCGATACAATGACCTCAAGAAATTATAAATTGAGTAGAAGTCAAAGAAGCTATTAACTACCGGTGAAAAAACAGTTTTCTTGGACCTGCACTCTAATTAGAGGAGATGGAGCAAATTTCAAAAAAACGTCTGGAGGTATGGACCTAAGACGTCTTCTCAACCAGGCACAAAAAATTAGAAAAATTTCTTTCGTAATCGGGGGTGGTTTAAATTTTCGCCATTTTGTAGTACCCGGCTCTGACACCCTGTATATCAAATAAGAGGGACCTGCATAAAAAGCGGAACATGTCATGTCGTAGCCAATGAAATGGGCTATCCGCGGAAAAAAGATTCATTCTAATCGATCAACTGCTTGAGGAGTTACGGAATCTTGAATTCGACTAAAATTTCCGGGTGGACCAATTGAATTGTTGAGCAGTTTAGTTACATCAGCACTTTCAAGATTTTCTTCCCTTTCAGGAGTTGACTCAAGAAAAGTTCGTAAATCACTTAAAGCCTCTCCTCCATCATCTTCACAATTGGTCCCTTGTAACCCTTGATTGGTCAGACCATTGATGATTTGAGTCTTTAAGCCACTTACAAACTGTGGCACCGTTGGATTTTCGTTGTTGCCGCACGAGCTACGAATTCCTCCAAACTGATTCTCAAGAGGATCCTGATTACAACTCCGCGGGCTAAAAAATTTAATTCCACGACTTTTCAGAGAAAACCACAACTTTTGAAAAGCACGTAAAGTGTGTATTAATCCAGTGTGGGATGGAGGTCTGGTTTCAGTGCTTGGACGAATGAATTTCCACCCTCTGACTGTTTCAACTGCCTTCTGCCAAAATGACAAATGTGGAGATCCATCTGCAAGTGAAGCTCTGCACTTCAGCTCCTTTCCTTCTGGGCCTGATGGAGCGGAACCACCATTCAAGCTGTCAAATATGTCGTCCACTTGCTGTACAAATGTTGCAGTTGCCAAGGCCTCCACTGCAAGCTGTTGTCCTGCAACAACACACTATTTAATATAACATCATAATAACATATCAATAATATTTCATAATAAGTGATTATTAAATTAACTGGAAATAGTAATTAAATTAAGTTAAAGTAGAGAACTCACCCCTACTGTACAGTGAGTACAGAAAAGCGGCAACAGAACGGCTCAAAACTTGCACAGCAAGTTTTACCTTCATCAGCTGTTGGACTGAAGGTTTCAAGTGTGCATCTCTCAATTTTGGCATGCATCGCAGCTTCAAGGGAGCCTGTTTGTCTATGTCATATGCCTCTTGAATGTGAGACCACCTTGCTTCCATTATTACTTCCTGTCCCCCAACAGGAACGTTAAGAGAAATTCTGTATTTTTGAAACAGAGAGCGAATGCGTTTGATGATGTGAGGAAGATCAAAGATGTGGACGATGAGTTGTCCATTAAATTCAAACCAGGGATGAATGGCATTAGCTCCCAATAAATTTGCGCACTTGACATTTGCCGTTCCCATATCAGAAATGGTTGCAACAACATCTAAAGAGTGTCTCTGCATTGCCTCCAGCACTTCACAAACTATGAGCTTCAACTGCTCCGCATTCACCCCACCATGTGAAAAATAAAAAGCAACTGGTTGTTTCCACTTGCTGCACACACCTTGAGCCATCAGAACAAGCGCATGATTTGCAGGAACACTCGAACCACCATGGCTACCCAAATCTTCAAAGCCAACAATACGGTCAAGTGCACGATCATATGAAATGTTCTCCCTAATTCCCATTTCATCAAAAGATAGGCTGCACACTCGATCCTCGGGACTTCGCTTCTTGAGGCATTGACCAAGATGTTGAAATAAATGTTCATTAATGCCTGTCGAAAAAGGGATCTTTTCCAGAAGGCTTGTAAGTGTGCGACGACTGGGAAGGGTGAGAAATTTCCGGAGAAGAGCATAGCATCTTGGGCTTCGTTTAAGGAGGGCCAAAGCAATAACCTTCTCATCCAAAGTCCACCTTCTACCTTTTGGCAAACGTTTGGAACAGCGTATCTGAGACAACATCAAATTTACAGTTTGAGAGCTCATTCCTTGTAAAATTTTCTGAATTACAGGGCTACTGTCAATGTCAGAATAATTTTTAATGGTATTACCTCTCTCCTTGCAAATTTTTTTCAGTTGCCTCAGATGGTCATCCTTCTTTTTAGCAATATTGATAAGGGCTTTCTTTCTGGGCGTAAGATCTGCCTTAGAAAGACCAGGAATATTTCTAAAAAGAGAACGAGACTTCAACGTGTGTCCTCTCGTGCGTGATGATCTTTCTGGACTGGGAGGTAGGGCTTCTAAGTGCACTGGAGAAGTTGCAGGCACCACCGAGCAACTAGTTTGTGGTTCTGCAGCAGACGACAAAGGTTGTGGCTGTGGGTCTAGGTACTTCGAGCAACCTGGCTGGGGTTCTATGTCATCGACAGGGGTCTTCGACATCAACAAGGGAGGAGCTTGATCTTCTACAGCAGCGGGCTCTTCTTGCTGAACAGCTGGTAAAAGGGTTGGAATGGCAACCCTGGTGAGGTTCATTGTTACCAAATTTGCAAAACATTGTTCTGTAAAATGTTTATCGCAAATTCGACCGCTAACTGGAGCAAATTTCATCCCCATTGAAGTCTTCCATGTTGCCGCTCTAAAAGCATTCATAAATGTTAGCAGGTACGTCAAATAATGTTAAACCCCACATTTAATTTTGCAAATAATGAAGAAAAATTCAAAACTTACCGATTAGCATTGCGTGGAAACCAATATAACCTCCGAACTTCATCCTTATGAAGCCCACAAACCAGGGATCGTCCACAAACAATGCACAGCTTTGACCACGGCATTCTTTTCTCAAACTAAGCGACGATTGAAATGATTTAAAGACAGTTAATAATTGAAGTCGAGATCGAGAGGATTGAAGAATTCAAGTTGAGAAATAATTATAAACAACGTGGAATTTGAATAACGTGAAATAACGGACGCACGATGGCACATATGTCATTCTTGTCATTTTAAAGCGTCATTGGTTGACCAATGAGCAGGCGAGTTTGCTACGTACAGCGCCACCTAAGTTTATTAAGGCCTTAGTTTCCCCCCTTACCACACCTCACCCCCTAGCCCGGATTAATTTATTCATTAAAGTCACCAAGCCCTGAAGCGGGTCTTTGCAACGGCACCCGCTTGAGGTTCACTGGCATGAATTCTGACACGCTCGAGGTTGAGAGGTTAGAGGCCGACCGTAAGATGTTGATACCTAGGATGTAAACCGCGGCTTTGGAGGACACGAATTTACCGAGGCCGATGATAAGGTAACAGTTTCCCATTAAGGACAATTAAGAAGTGCCAAGCCAGACCTTCGAAAAAGTGGCAATATATTTAGAGCAGTCGTGTTTTGCTCTTGGACAACTTTATGTTGCCATGAGCCGAGTAGGTAATGCATCGAACGTAAAATGTTTTCGGGTATCTGGGTTGTTTAGTAATCGCTCATCCCTTAAGCTGGGATCGAAGGCGGAAGCGACGGCTCCCGCTGCTGGAACGAGGAGCCGTTCTCGACAAAGCGTCTCTTTCTCGGCACTGTTCGCCATTGGGAGGGCATTGGTGCGGTTTCCGTTCCGTGGGTTTTAAATTATTTTTGCCCGGCTGAGGAAATCACTTAAAACATACGACAATGCTCATTTAGAACTATTCTTGGAGGAACGGGGCTAAAGTTGTAATTACAACGGCAATTGGGGTAGATTTACGTTTTCTTAACACAGTTTGTACTGTGAGGATAACAACGTATTTTCTGTTTCAGTTTGCCGACCAGGGCCGTCAATCACCATGACTGGAACTAAATATGTGCTGCCACTTTGTGCATTTGAACTTCACTGAGACTTTCGTAGCGATTATTGACGATTTTGTGTGTGCACAAGTTGAATTTTGTGGCGGTCGCATTTAAGATTGCTTATATCAATGTTATAATATGTCTATAGCTGTAATAAAATATTTGTTACCATTGTGTATGATATTTCAAGACTAATAAAGCAATTTATGTTGCAGATTAACAGTGCCAAGTAACTGCTCAAAAGGGAAGCATGCCTTCAAGCCAGTCTTCCCAATATCTATGAGCACGCAAATATCGAATTCGCCGATTACCGCTTAGTGGACGAATAACATCACCACGTAGTCTTCGGCCGGTTCACAGCGACGACGACGTAACCGCCAGCTCAGAGTCTTAATCGAAAGATATGCCGATGTACAAAACCGAATTACTTCATACAGATCCCGCTATCGACGACGGTCTCCTGAAACAGCAATTTATGCCGCCACCTGTTCCAATAGCCGAACAACCGAAAATACCTGCTGCACCACCCAGAAGGCGTCACGCCGTGGTTCCGCATAAGCGGACGTACCGAATGGCTCTAGGGACACAAAATTCGAAAGCGTGGTCAAATATAATTTGGGCCGCCATAATCTGTTGTGTCGTCATTGCGACGCAAAGTACTTTCCTCCGGAAAAGACAGAACGCCGAGGACGATTTCAATGCTGTCATTTCGGCAAGGTCTGCTTACCAGAAATGCTCCTACGGCGGCTACTTACGGCCGATGACCCATTAAGTGTACAATACAGAGCAAACATTAGGTCGACCAACAGAATATTTGCGATGGCTTCCTTCAAGGCGAAAATACCTTAGGAAGCCAATCAAGGTCAGGGACACTGGTGCTTCAATGTCTGCGGCCAGATATATCACTACGCAGAACCCCTTCCGTCGCAAGACAACACCGAACCTAAATTAAACAATTACTATTTTGTCGACGCTGCTGACGCTGTAGAAAGACGAGCCTTTTGTCGGCGAGAGAGTCAATCGAGACAATTACGGCGATCGAAAATATGTTGCGCACTGTAAATCCTTGGGTGCGCTCATACATGACCATGAAGGAGTCAATCGAAGACATGTGTCGCATCAGGCAAACAGGAGACGACATCCATCCAGTGTCCAATATAATTTTGGCTTTCAAAGACAGAATCAGTACAGGCAGTACAATTTGCCCAGTAGCTGTAACGAGGTAGCCGCCGTATTTGAGGGTGAGGAATCGCCATTCCAAGTGGACTTAAAATTATATCCCAAGGAGCAGGGTACGAGGCATGAACTGAAAAACTTGAACAAATTGATAGATCCCATGGTATATCCACTGCTGTTTCCGCACGGCGAGGTCGGATATGACACGATATTAAAACACTTGCACTGCGACTATAATATTGTTGTCCACGATGGCGACGGTGAAGTCGGGGGGTTGTGATCCCGACGACGTCGACGATGGCAACGGACGGACGGCGGTGAGCATCAGGGAATTTTATCGCTACAGGTTGCAAATCCGGGACCAATTTTCAATACTACATAACAGTGGCAAATTATTTCAGCAGTACATTGTCGATGCCTGGGTCAGGGCCGAAGCCAATTACCTGTGGTGGGTAAAACAAAATCAAACCAAACTTAGTGTCTCCAATTACACGGCGCTGAGGCGCTACGTCGAGGCAAGGGCGAGGCACGAAAACAGCTCTAATATGGGACGAGCCACCTGTGACACCACGCAAGGTCGCCAGGGTAGTAGGCAGATATATATCTAAGAGACATAATGCAAGGGAGAAATAATGAACGAAAGCCTAACAGCATTGCCATTTTGGGGTCAAGGAAAACAAATGCGATTGTTGCTAAACATGAGAGCCGCTTCAGCTTTTAATGCCGCTAATTCCGATGAAACCAGATCATTTACGGATTTTCTCTTGGGTGTGGGTGACGGTCGCCAGCAAGTCATAAAAATGCCAGCATCTTGCAGGAATGCACTAAGTGATCTGGTGGAGGTGCCCAGGCAATTTTTAGCAACAAATAGCTCCGAATGGAATGATCCGCAGATATTTGGGAAAGAAATACTTTACCCGACAACAGCTCCGTTCAAGAAATCAATAGCTTCCTATTGAATAAGCTGCCGGGGGCGGCGAGAAGTTACTACACTAGTGATAGGTACGAAGCGGGACCCGACGACGATTTGCACGTTCCCATGGAGTTTTTAAACAGCATTGAAACTACATCGTTACCGCCTCATAAACTCATTTTGAAAGGGATGCCAGTCGTCATGCTTTTAAGGAATGTAGACATCGAATTGGGCCTTTGCAATGGAACGATTGAGGGTAGTCGCTTTGCATGAACACGTTTTAGAAGAAGAAATATTTAGCAAATAAGATAATTTAATACCAAGAAGACTGGTCCTTCCCAAAGTTAAAACCAGAGCACAGGAGGGCACCAACTTGCGGAGAAGCATGAGCAGAAACCAGTTTTCCGTCAAGCTCGCCTTTTCCGTGACCATAAATAAGTCACAGGACCAAACGTTCGATAAAATTGGGATCTATTTACAAAAAAACTGCTTCGCGCATGGACAATTATATGTGGGCATGAGTAGAACTGGCAACCCTGAAAGTCTTAAAATTTTCATCAAGGACTCCTTCAAGCACTTCAAATTTCATTACAGAGGACAATTTACGAGAAATGTGGTTTACAAACATGTCATCGAACAACAAACAAATCATGCCTCGCCCAACGACGAATCCACCGTTACATCCTTACAATATACCCACCCAGGCAATATTGCCCCAATCACAATTGAGCGATGGAACGCTTAACGCAATTGCTGAGCTTTTTGAAACTGCAGAAGAAGAACAAACTACTTCTCCCCCGATACCCGACATTGGGTGTTCCTCAGCATATCGATCACCCCCTATGCAACCGCAGCATCAACAACAATATAGACAAACAACACAAGAAATTTGAATGCAGATGTAGATTACGACCAACAACCGCAGCCGTTCATTAGACCTGCTGAATTACCAGCATTCGACGCACAACAATTACTACATCGAATCAGTACACACGAAGCAGCAGGTACCTCGGGTATTGGCATTACACCGGCGGGCAATGCACAAAGTGAGTTGACAATAAGTAAAATTAAACATTGATATTTGTACGTCTGCTTTAGGATACCAAGGCCGCTATAATAGGCAATACATGGACACCGACAGTGACAGCGATTCTGATTATGGAAAACCGGATGTCTGCGATGTAGAACATCACTTTCACTCAGACACAAGCCGTCCCTGCCGCCTCCAATCTGGAAGTCAGCGTTATTGTCAACAAGATGCTGGATGCGGACGACTTCAGTTCGGACAGCACTCTTGAGCCCGCCGAAAAGAGGTCGCCAAAAGGTAAGCCGAAAAATAAGAAGTGGAAACGCCAACCCCCGACGCAGTTGCTGCCCGCCGTCGAAACTAGTAATAGTTTCGATGCAATCAGCGAACTGCCGCTTTCCGACGACGACGATTCTCGACTACTACTTCCTCAGTCGGCTGCCCCTGCAAATAAAGGGGCCCCTGAAGGAAGTACTAACAGTCACTCTGCTCAACCGACTGCCCCTGTAGAAAAGGGGGCCGTTGATGCGGATGACGAAATGGAGACTAGCGAGGCTCTGCCGGTTGCCCCTGTAATTAAGGGGACTCCAGTAGCCTCCGCTAATCCAGCATCCGTGCGTCGGGAAAAAATTCCCCCGATTATCCTGCATGAACCAGGAAAATGGCCGCTGGTCCGCGAACTGATGATTCGGAATAAAATCAAGGCCGGATCAAATCTGCGTCTAAATGTTCAAAACGTTGCGGATTACCGCACGCTCACGGCCCTGCTCGTTTTCCCGGCTAATGGTGTGAAATATCACTCTTATCCGTTGGAGCAGGACAAGCCGCTGAGTGCGGTAATCAGAGGCATCCCAGCGGATGTGGACCCACAGACTGCGTTCCTCGAGTTAGAGGAGCTGAACTTTGCACCAGTCAAAGTCTCTCGGATGACGAAAGGTAATGGCAAAAAGAGAACGAATTTGCCACTTTTGAAGGTGGAATTGCCCGCCGACAAGAAGGCAATATTCGACCTCAACAGACTGTGCGGCCTCGTCGTGTCTGTGGAGCACCCGCGACGCTCCAATCGACTGGCTCAATGCCAGAGATGCCAGACTCCACCACTCGCAGAGGAAATGCCACGCAGATCACCGCTGCGTTAAGTGTGGTGAAAAACACGAAACGTCGACCTGCACAAAGCCGCGCACCAGCCCGGCAAAATACGCAAACTGCGGAGCGCACACACCGCCAATTATTTGGGGTATCCGCGCTTCTCAAAACTTAAAGGTAAGCAATCCGCCCCAAAAACCTCGCCTAATTCCAATGGACAATGGGCGAAAACAGCAAAACGGCCTGCGCAAAACGCGGAGTTATGCGAAAGCCGTTGCTTCGGCAAACAATCAAATGGGGACGGTCATCGCTGACCTGCTCTTGGAGATAAATAGCGCCAAGATCGGCCAGGATGCCATCGCCAAAGTCCTCACTTTCCTGCCCGCCATTTTATGTGCCAAAAACTAATTGGTTAATGGTAGTACAAAATGTTCCAATGAATCGTTATTGAGACGACTAGAGGCCCCTTGATGCTGTTTTCTTGCTAGAACCGCACGAATGAAGTTCGCAAGGACGAGCTCGTAGACCTTCTAAATTCCGTTGTTTCTGTCATCGCCGCGGGTGACTTTAACGCCAAACACCCTGATTGGTACAGTCGAGTCCCGAACGCCAACGGCCGAGCCTTGCAACAGATCGCGACGGACCATGATTTCCAAATCATGGCCCCACTTGAGCCGGCATACTATCACTACGTTACAGGGCAACCTGAAATGCTCGACATTGCAATCGTTAAGAACGTGGCCTTGCAGATCGATCTTACCGTCGTGCACGATCTCAGCTCGGACCACAACCCCGTTTTGATGCATATCGGAGACGAGGTAAATAACCCGGACACACAAACACTTAAAATCATAAATTGGCCCCGTTTCGCCGAAAATCTCAGTGATAATTTCGGCCCAGTCTCCAGAATCGACTCGACTAACGATCTCGAAAGAGCGCGATCCCGGGCAATTCTCCCACAATTCATAATCGACTTGGTCTACGAGCGAAAAATCGCGAGGAGACGTGCACACCGAACGAACAGGCCCGAGGATCGGAGGGTATTTAACCGTGCCACCAACGATCTCAGGTATGCTCTGAAAAATTTCAGGCTAAACTGGAGTCTCTCAATGCTGAGGATAATTCTTTGTGGAAGATGCAACGGGCGCTCCGCAGCGAGGAAAAACCACTCCCACCGATTCACGGTGAGCGAGGGCTCGTATTCGCCGGTGATGAAAAAGCTGAAGCGTTCGCGGACAGTTTGGAACTGCAGTGCAGGACCAACCTCGCGAATGCCGATCTTGATCACATCGAGGATACTGTGCACTTCGCAATCCCGACGATACCGTCGTCACTCCCGCATCACCGCAGGAAGTCCACGATGTCATCAATAGGGTTGGGCAAGTATGTCGTAAAGATGAAGCATATATACACTTAAATATTCCGTTAAAATCCTTAAATATATTCTCTAAACCATGCTGCAATCTTCAAGTATATGCCCTAATATATGCCGTAAAAATAAATATCTAGTAATTTTTTTTCTTGGGAGTTTCTTCTTAAATATAATTAATATGTTAATGAAACAACATTGATTTTCAATACATTTTACTACTAAATTATGTACATATACAATCATACATACAAAGAAAAATATAAATAGGTGTCTACAAAATACTTAATAAATTGGAAGCTCAGAAAAATACAGGAAAAAATACATATAACACATCTCGGCTTAATTTAAAATTAGTTGCAATAAATAATCATATATTGTTCAATATTTTAACAGCTACCAAAAAACTAGAAGATCTGTCAAAGTACCGACAATAAAATTGGCAATATAACTTCCTTTGGCATCGGTGGTTTCGTCTACACTTAGTGTAGGCGAAACCAAATATGATTGTTTTCAACGAGATTTTTTGAAGATTATCCTGGTTCAATTTCGGAATGCACGTTCTGGAAACTGTTCTCCGGGATAAACTTGTTCCTTTAGTGTATTTTTCACATGAAGTTTCTAAATTCTTGAGCGTCCAAGTTATTCAATGGAATATTGCGTGAAACCATCATTTTGCATAAATCCTCGTTAATGTTATTGGATTTTCCACTTTCATTCAAACAATTGTTGTTTTGGCGCAATAGCTTCATTGGTTTTTCTTTTTTTGGTGTGGGCCAGTGGCTACGTGTTGATCAAGTTGAGACTTTTTAGTAACGTTGACCTGTGGCAAAAAGATATATTTTTAAAATACAGTAAGAAGCTTAGATAATTAATAACTATTTTATAAAAATATTATTTACAAAAAAACTAAATATGATTAATTTATGAAAAAATAATACATACCCTTTTTTCACAGATGGTACAGAACACAACATGTGCCCATATATTCCGTAACGTATGCTGTATGCCGTAAAACCTTGATATATGCTATATATGTAAAATAAACTTAAGTTTTTATGAAATAAAAAATGAAAACATTACATGCTACATAACTGTGGACTTAATATGAGCCTTTAGGAGAAACATGCAAATATGCGTTTGCACAACCCTAGTCATCAAGAAGCTCAAAGCCAGGAAGGCACCTGGAGCCGACGGAATTCCGAACAGGGCACTGAAGAACTTGCCGTTCAAACCTATAGTGGCTTTGACCGTCATAGTGAACGCCGTTGGAAATGCACCAAAGTCATATTCATCCCGAAGCCAGGTAAAGACCGGAAGTTCCTTCAGATGCAGAAGTAAGTTAGTGGAGAGATTAATCCATTCTAGATTAGCAAAAATCATCTAAAGACCTTGGCATAATCCCGGAGGAGCAGTTCGGTTTCCAACCCGGACACTCCACCACCCACAAGGTGCTTCGTGTTGTGGAGTACGCTTCACAATCGATCAACTGGAAGCAGGTGACCGGAGCCGTTTTCCTGGACGTATCCAAAGCGTATGACACGGTTTGGCACGAAGGGCCTATTTTTAAACTCTCCGATGCAGGCGTCCCGATTGCGATGGTAAAACTAATGAAATCCTTCCTTTCAGACAGCTCCTTCAGGGTAAAAATCCCAGGCGCAATTTCCACGGTGCAGCAGCTCGAGGCCGATGTCCCACAGGCATCCGTTTTATCACCTCTTTTGTTTACAGTGTACACCGCCGACATCCAGAAATCCCCCAATGCGACGCTTGCCATTTATGCGGATGACACTGCAATTCTCGCCCGATCGAAATCTGCCGAACTTGCCACTGTATACTTACAGCGGACAATTTTGGAGCTCGAAGAATGGTTCTGACTTTGATTGACATCAATCCGGACAAAAGTGTGGCCATTCTGATCAGACAAAGGAATGTGGGGTCGCGCGGACACGTGTGGCTGTTCGACTGTCATTCTATGGCGCAACGTCATCAAGTATTTGGGAGTGAAGATAGACCAGCGACTGAATTTTCACCGACAGTGCCGTACGGCCCGGTTAAACTCGCTGACGTGCGGTAGGAGCCTGGGGCCATGTTGCGATGTCACAATTAAATAAGTTGCAGGTCATTCAAAACCGATTCCTCAGGAGGGCTTTCGGCGCACCCTGATTTGTGCGGAACAAGCAGCTTCATGACGAGGCGAAGCTGACATTCATCAAAGAATTTCTGCACGACTCCTCCGTGAAGGCCATCGCCAACGCGGAGGTACATTCCAATCTGCTGGTCCGCCAAGCCGTGGATTAGGACGGACGGGGGCGGACGTTCCCGCTGCAAGTGTTCCCGAATGGCACTCCTCTGAATGCCGATTACACCTACCTGACTTTCCCATCCTTGGCCTCTCTTCCGTACCTTTCCTTGCTTCCCCGTGTTTTCCACCTCTCTCGTGTCACCCATCCAGACCCTTCACACTATTTTTTCGTTTAACTTTTCAGATACCACTGCGCACTTTCCACGTCGTAGGGTAAGTGCGAATTTCATTCCTATCGTTGCATGTAAACATTGTGCATACAATTTTTTCTTGAACATTTCATGTTCTGCGAGATTTGGCGGCCGCTGCCAACTTTTTTCAATGCATGTCTATCCATAGGTGTTTGCTAGCACAGGTACCGTCACATGAATCTCGCTTAACCACAATTCTCACACAGAACTACCTTACGTATAACTGGTCTAAAACGAGCTTGTATTGATATTTGACGCAACCTCTGAGGACCCTAGGCCAAGTATATTGCTGGCCTCCTCAAGTTGTACCTGTCTTCTCCAAAGGTACGCCATCGAACGTTTCGAACGCATTATCATCTTCGCCATGAGTCAAAGCGGACATTATGGAAAGTTGGCCGCTAAACGAAGAAAGACGCACGCTAGAAGGACGTCTCACCGATCGTCGAAAACTTCTTCACCACTCGCATCATCATCATCACTTCCTGACCACCAAGACCCCGTCGTACTATTACATAGGACCGATGAAATTGACCAATTGGCTTTGGTGTCCACTCGATCGGAACAATTTCACGAAATCGAATCCGCCCTAACTACCGACGACGACGAACCCTCTACCTCGACAGAGACGCCCATGTCCCCCCCATCACCCGATCGGGACTTGCTCATGAACGTCGTCGACGTTCCGACAACGCCTCAGTTGGTGGCCGCGGGCGGAATGATTGACGTGCACGTTCCGATG
The DNA here is from genome assembly GCA_963924575.1 of Pycnomerus fuliginosus. NCBI lineage: Eukaryota > Metazoa > Arthropoda > Insecta > Coleoptera > Zopheridae > Pycnomerus > Pycnomerus fuliginosus. The sequence goes on from OZ004620.1 coordinate 32,762,171, forward strand.
GTTCCACGCAGAAGACATGCGGAAGTGCCGCATAGGGTGACGTACCGGTTGGCCTTACGCACCCAGAACGTCAAAGCGGTGGACCAGCATGCTTTGGGTCAATCGACGGACATCTGCGCGAATTGCGCTGCCAAATTTTTCACACGAGAGCGCGGAGAGTGCATGAAAGGGGTGGATTTCTGCGTTGTAATTTTGGAAAAGTCCAATTGCCTGATCTCCGTGCGTGTCCGACGGAACTGCGAAGACTGCTAACGGAGCCAAACGGTAAACTACCGGGAGATCGTCAGATCTGTGATCAGTCGCTTTGGGATGGCATCGTTTAAAGCACAGATTCCCGAGGACAGAAATCGAGGGCAGGGTTTCAACGTGTGCTGTCAGATATATCATTACGTGGAACCGCTGCCCTCACAAACCAATCATGAACCGATCAACAACAACTATTATTTCCTTGATGCCGAGGATGCGATCGTACGACGTTCCGCTTTCGTGGGGGACCGATTGAATCCCACTACAATCGTCACGTTGGAGAATCTCAGACGTTTAAATCCGTGCATAATATCGTACATGACGATGAGGGAAGTGGTGCACGACATGAGACGCATCAGGGGAGATTCGGACGACGATCCCGTAAGGAATTTCGTCGTCGGTTTCAAGGAAAATATCAATAGGGAGAACTGCGAACCCACAATCTACCGACCAGCAGGAGCGACATCGCGGCGGTGTTCGAGGGAAACGAGCCGCCGTTCCAAGTCGATCTTAAACTGTATTCGAGAGATGTGGGTCAACACCACGGGTTGAAGAATCTGAACATGCTCACGGATCCCATAGTCTATCCGCTTCTGTTTCCGTACGGGGAAATCGGCTACGATTATACCATAAAGCACCCACACTTACGAAGCCGCCAGAAGAAGAAACGTCCCGGTAGGGGAAAAACATCCCGGTGCGGCGGCACCGGTGCAGCATCATGGTGACGGCGAAGATGGTCCTGCCGAAGGGGAAGGGAGAACGCCTGCGACGACGCATGCAGATCGGTCGCGATCTTCGAGTTTTACCGATACTGACTCCAGATCGGGGATTTCTTCTCCACCACAGCGGGAAACTGTTTCAGCAGTACATCGTGGACGCCTGGGTAAGGAGCGAGGCGAATAACTTATGGTGGATCAAGCAACATCAGAAGGAGTTGAGGTGTCCGATTACACGTCCCTCAACAGATACTTGCGGGAGCGTGCGGAAACCGAGAACTTGAGGATCGGAAAGATTTTGGTTTTGCCGTCTGCGTTCGTCGGGGGACCCAGAGATCGGAGACGAAAGGTCCTGGATGCGATGTCCATCGTCGCCAGACACGGATCTCTTCATCACAATGACGTGTAATCCGAAACGGAAGGAGATCGCCGACAACTTGGAGAACAAGCAAAAGTCGAGTACAGACCCAATCTCGGGTGTAGAGTTTTTCATTCGAAACTTCTCGATCTTATCGACGAAATTGCGAACCGACAAGTATTCGGTGTCATCCTCAACTATATGGTCGTGGTGGAATTTCAGACCGGTCGTGGTGGAATTTCAGAACGCTTGCGCACTTATTGGTGATCCTGCGTCCCGAGGTCAAGCTGCATTTCGAGGAGGCCGTGGATTGCACCGTCAGTGCCGTAATACCCGACGAGGAGACGGAGCCGAGGATGTTCGATCCACAGACCATGCGGACCGATTTCGCATCCCGAGGCCGTCTGCATGGTCGACGCACTGTGCGGCAAACGGTATCCGAAGCCTCAGAAAGAACGCACCGTCTTGCTGGGAAACAATCCGGTAAGACAACCCGATTACAGGAGACCCAACGACGGCAGGACCATTATATGTACGAGGGCACGGCCATTGACAACACCAGGATTGTGCCCCACAACAAATACCTGTCCGCTCGTTTTGACTGCCACATGAACGTGGAATGTTGCGGCTCGATCCAGACGATCAAGTACCTACACAAATATGTGGAGAAAGGAACCGATTACATCACCGTTCAGGCTCAACAAGATCAGCAGCGCGACGCCGGGGGTGGGACGTTGGACTGGGACGAGGTGCGTCAGTACCAGAATTACCATTACGTCAGTTCGACGGAGGCCATCTGGAGACTGTTCGAATTTCAGATGAACGACAGGTCGCACGCCGTCGTGGTTTTGCCCGTCCATTTAACTGATCAGCAGGAAGTTATGTTCGACGAGAACCAAAACGACGACGCGATATTGCTCCAAGCCGGCAAGTCCTCCAAGTTGATAGCGTGGTTCGACTTGAACGGACGTGATCGGAATGCGCGAATCTACAAGTACGCCGGAATTCCCGAACACTACACCTAGCAGAATGCCGATTCTACGTGGCAGCCGAGAAGACAAATCAGCAAGACGATCGGTATCTTGGCCGACGTGCCGATGAGAGAAGGCGAGAGGTACTGTCTCAGGCTTTGCTCAAGGTGACGAGAGGTGCCGCCTCTTTCGAACAATTGAGAGACGTCAACGGAGATTTACATTACACGTTCGAGGCGGCCTGTCGCTCCCTCCATTTGTTGGCGGATCCGAACACGTACGAATCGGCGTTGGAAGAAGAGGTGGGGACGAAGACGCCCTTCCAGATAGGAGCTGTTCGCGCTGACTTGTGTCAGCATGATCACCGAAGACGGGGACATCCGTAACGTGAGGAGGATCTACGATCGATTAAAGGAAAACATGGTGCAGGATTTTCAAAGGAGACATCGCGGCGAGGCGCTCGATGTATCCGAACAGAAGGCCCCCTACCACATCCTAACTTATTTGAACCGGTCAAACTTGCAACCTCCGCCGGATTGGCCAGGCTCGGTTAACAGATCCCGCTTTCTTGGATCAAGTTCCCGTCACGTTCGGTCAGCTGATCGACACCATTTCCGCAGACAGAAACAACGGACCGCCTACTGCTGCTGCTGCTGCTTCGGTACCACGAAATCATCGCGTCGTCGACTTAAATACTGACCAAAGGACCGCCTACGATACCATCATGAACGCCCTCAACGTCTACAGCCGGCGACGATAAGCCGCTCACACTCATCATTCCACCATGGCGGTTGAGTATTGGTTCTTCTGTTCTGCCCTTGTGAAGGGGATGCTCTTTGAGGTTCTATGAATAGGGTGTTACAGATTTCAGTTTGAACTAGCTGCGCACTGGGAAGAGCGACTCGAGCAAGAGCTCTCTCAAGGCGAGTGTTGAATGAGTCCCAGTCGGTGTGGGTAGTTCTGTAACGCACACGGGAGATGTCTGTCTACGTTGTGGATGTTCGAGGTACCATGCAGTCCAAAACGATGGGGAAATGGTCCGAACTTGTAGGGAGCGGTATCACTGAAAACTATGTGGATTGCGCGAGTATGTCAGTGCAGAGAGCCAGATCTGGTGCCGATTTGTGTTGCCCTGGTGGGTCGCGTCTCCGTTGTTTAGAATGTAGAGGTCGGTTTGGTTGATTGCAGCGAGGATTGTTCTGCCGTTAAAGCATTAAAGTCTCCCACGACTAAAACGGGTGGTCTGGTGTTTCGTAACAGTTCCTCTAGAAGCCGCTCTGGGAATCTGGTGCTAGGGGCGCAATACAGATTAACAACCTTCATGTGTCCTTTGTCGACAGCGAGAATTTGCAGGTTGGGTGGTAAGTTGAGAGCAATTCTTGTCCCGCCGAAGGACCTGATAGAAATTCCCCGACAATTTTTATCCGACGATCTCAACGGTCTGATAGACCAAATCTTCGATGAGGAATACCCTACGCGGACGATCAAATGTGTTGGCGACGAGAGCAGTACTTTGTCCCAAGAACGTTTCCGTAAACGAGGTCAACAACATAATGTTGAATCGAACTGCGGAACCGGCCAAAAGGTACTTCGCTCAAGATACCTATCTGGCCGATCCGGAAGACGATTTGCACGTACCCGACGATCTGCTGCCTACCTGCCACCGTAAGAGCTGACGCTGAAACACAGCGCCGTCGTAATGCTGTTGTGGAGTCGGGCTTATGTAACGGAACCAGGTGGCAAGTTACCGAGTTTCTGAAAAACGTGGTGATCACTGTGAAAATCGTGTCAGGCCGAGAAAAAGGAAGAACCATCTGCATTCCGAAAATTAAAACGACGGCTGCTGAAGGAATGGGCCTTCCGAAACCGGTGGTGAGGAAACAGTTCCCCGTCAAGCCGGCGTACGCCATGGCGATCAACAAGGCTCAAGGATAAACGTTTTCCAAAGTTGGTATATACCTCGACGGTCCGTGCTTCAGCCATTGTCAGCTTTACGTTGCAATGAGCAGAGTGGGAGCATTGCAAAATCTCAAAATTTTCGTCAAGGACGGTCCGCAGCAGGGAAAGTTTCGATACAGAGGAGGCAGAAAATTTACGAGGAACGTCGTTTACCGCAACGTACTCGAAGATTCCTCCTCTGCTGTCACGATACCGACGCCGCCGCTTCCGCAACCTACCGTCGATGTGCCGCCCGATCCAACGGAAGAACAGTTACTGACTGCCGATGATGATGACGGTGACTGGATAGACATTTTATTTCGCGGAGGAGAAGAATGTCGGGCCACTCCCGTACCCATATTGTTGTCTTTTCCCAACCGAGAACAAGAAATACCGTTCCATACGAAAGGTCAGTTGCAAATGTTTTGGAAACGGCATATTCTTTCAAATCTATTTTCTTCGTTTTTCAGCTTTTTTTTCCAGCTTTACATCCACGACATGGATGTACAAACGTTCTGCCATTCATTTAATTTACTTTTTCTTTCTTTTTCCAGGAGGTCCGACAGGAGTAGTGGCGCCATACAATTTCCAGGAGGATCGACAGGACTGACGCCATACGTTTTACAGGAGGATCGACAGGACTTTGTATATATTTTGTAAATATGTTCTAAATACTTTATAAATATTGTGTAAATACTCATATTGTCTCGAATTCATTTGTACATAGTCAATACATTCATACATTCATTCATTCATACATACTTTACAATAAATGTACGTTTCATTTCAAACTTCGTATTAAATTCTACGTACGCATATTTCTTACTTTACAATAAATTCATGTTTCATTGAAAACGTCTTATCACTTTCCATCGATATCACTTACAAAAAATTATAACCCACGCGCTTGTATACAGGGTGTTCGGTAGAAAACGCCCCACGCCATAGCTCCCTTATTTATGAACCGATTTTAAAAAAATTAAAAGGATTTCAAATGGCTGCTAAAATACTACAATCTGGGCGTATATACGCATTTTTCCAATGTCAACAAAAATGACTAACGACTACCAACTTTTGTTTTTCAAATTGCGACCTGCATATTTTTTGCTCCCATTTGATAGAGGACTTTTTTCTGAATTCATCCATACCATACAAGTCTTTTTTTCTACAGCAATTTATGAGAGAAAAAATTATCAAGTGCTGAAATAAATAAATTAAGATCATTTGAAAAATTGCAAGTGTGCCATGAAACAATGAAAATGACGGTTTTCAAACTAATGTCATTTAAGCGTCAGCGAGACAATTACTGACATTTTGGGCATTGTTAATCAAAAATATGGTAACATCACAGGGGGATAGTTGTACATAAATAGCTTTACTGATTAAAAACGCGTAGTAATTTCTAAAATTTATCTGCAGGAAAAACAAACAATACAAAAAACCAAATTTCAAAGTTTTTTATAAAACGCTGCATGAGTTATTTTACAAATAAAATTGCTCAAAGATATCTCCTTCATGTTCGATGCACAGCTCACATTCTTACTTCGCAAGCGGCGTTAAGTATCATGTTTTGAGGTAGGTATAGCTTAAATGACATTAGTTTGAAAACCGTCATTTTCATTGTTTCATGGCACACTTGCAATTTTTCAAATGATCTTAATTTATTTATTTCAGTACTTGATAATTTTTTCTCTCATAAATTGCTGTAGAAAAAAAGACTTGTATGGTATGGATGAATTCAGAAAAAAGTCCTCTATCAAATGGGAGCAAAAAATATGCAGGTCGCAATTTGAAAAACAAAAGTTGGTAGTCGTTAGTCATTTTTGTTGACATTGGAAAAATTCGGATATACGCCCAGATTGTAGTATTTTAGCAGCCATTTGAAATGCTTTTTATTTTTTTAAAATCGGTTCATAAATAAGGGAGCTATGGCGTGGGGCGTTTTCTACCGAACACCCTGTATACAACAAAAAAAAAATGCAGCAGAGAAGCGGCTGGAACCTCCCCATCGCGTGGATCTTTGTATTCTGTGTAGACAGTAGTCAATTCAACAAAAAAATCTTTATGCTTATCGTCTGTGACTAATTTCGCAATTTTCTGACAAATACTGACATCACCCATCACATTTGACAATATGTTCCTTTTAAGGTTAACAGTTTGCCACCCTTTTGACAATAACTGATACTTTATGTCATCCACTGTCAGCATGCTCCCTTTTAATGAAAAATATTTTTTTCTCTTTTCCACTGAAATGGCAGAAACTGTGAATACATTTTTAGAACGAGAATTTGATCGTCTTTCTAATGGCGACATAAAAAGGGAGACCTTTGTATTTAAAATTTAAAGTTGATATGCTTAAATGGCACTTCCCGTGGACCAATTGCTTCCAAAAGCCTTTCAGGTCTTCAACGGGTCACCCAATCTCCATGTACCAAATTTCAGCCAAATCGATTCGCTAATTTGGGCTATAATGTATTTTTAGTGTTATTATGAAATTTCGATTTTTTGACCCAAAGAGCACTAAATGCGAACTAATTTTGTCTTACTTAAAACCAGAATTTGAAGACCTTTTCTGATGGTGAGAATAAATCTTTCAAAAACTTGTTTTGGATGGTTAAATGAGTGAATAATTTTAAAGTTACAAATTGGTGTGCCAAAACGGCAGTTTTCGTGGGCCGGTTGAATCCAAAATTTGTTCAGCTCTTCGACGTGTAATACAATCCCCGTGTGCAAAATTTGAGCCAAATCGGTTCAGGGACTTGGGCTGTACCGCGATTTTATAGTCGAATAAAAATCTTTTTTTTTTAAATTTTTGATCAAAAGGGCACTAAGAATGAATACATTTTTAGAAGCAGAATTTGAAAGCCTTTTCTATCGTGAGGTGAAAAATGGGGGTTTGCATTTGAAATTTAAAAGTTGATGTGCCAAAATGGCATTTCTAGTTGAACGATTGGCTCCAAAAGCTTTTCAGATCTAAGTTGGGTTATCACATGCACACGTACCAAATTTCAGCCAAATCGGTCTAGTAGTTTTGGCTGTGGCGTACGTACGCACATACACACAGACACATTTTAAAAACCACTTTTTTGGGCTCCTGAGACCCCAAAACGTATAGATCCGGTCTTATCTCGAATTCGAAAATTTTAGTGATTGCAGTAACCTCCCTTTTTTTTTAAATGGTGAAGTGGAGTGGGGAGGTTAAAAAGGCAGCAGAGAAGCGGCTGGAAACTCCCCAACGCGTGGGTCTCTGATTTCCGTGACTTGTGTTTAAGATTTTAAAGTTGATATGCCTAAATGAGACTTCCCGTGGACTAATTGCTCCCAAAAGCTCTCCAACAGGTCACCTCACCTCCATGTACCAAATTTCGTACAAATCGATCCAGTACTTTCGTCGTGGTTTCAGTGATATTACAAAATTTCGATTTTTCTACCCAAAGGGTACTAAATGAGAATGCATTTTGTCTTATTTAAGACCAGACCTTTCTGATGGTGACAATAAATCTTTCAAAAATTTGTTTTGGATGGGTTAATTAGAGAATAACTTTAAATTTGGAAATTGGTATGCCAAAACGGCACTTTCCGTGGATCGATTGAATCCAAAATTTGTTCAGCTCTTCGACGTGTAATACAATCCCCATGTGCAAAATTTCAGCCAAATCGGTTCAGGGGCTTGGGCGATTTTGAAGTCCGATAAAAATCTCGATTTTTTTAGTTTTTGGTCAAGGGCACCGACAGTGAATACATCTTTGGAAGCAGAATCTGAAAGCCTTTCTTATTGTGACGTGAAAAATGGGGGTTTACATTTAAAATTTAAAAATTGATGTGCCAAAATGGCATTTCTGGTTGCACGATTGGCTCCAAAAGTTTTTCAGATCTAAGTTGGGTTATCATATGCACACGTACATACCAAATTTCAGCCAAATCGGTCTAGTAGTTTGGACTGTGGCGTGTTTACGAACGAACGTACGTACAGACACATTTTAAAAACCACTTTTTTGGGTTGCTGAGACCTCAAAGCGTATAGATCTGGTCTTATCGCGAATTATTAAGTAGAATTATAGAAAGTAACACGAAAGTAAGCCAATTATGAAAATTTAGCTTTTGGGGGGTTGAAATATTGCGAAGGGGTTTGAAAAAGTGAAAAAGACATACATAATCCAAATGAGTTGAACTTATTACCGATGGATAATTAAATTACGCGAATTTTGTAAAATAAACACTTGGGGGTTGAAAAATTGTAAAGGGATGAAAAGTTAAAGGGGATGAGAATTAATCGTAATTAAGTAGAATTACAGAAAATGACACGAAAATAAGCCAATTATGCTAATTTGCCTTTTGGGGGTTGAGATATTGCGAAAGGTGTCGAAAAAGTGAAAAAGGCAAGAACAATAATCCATATGAGTAAAATTTATTTTCGAAAAAAGGCAAAATTGGGTGAATGGATGAAAAGTCAAGAGGGGTGAATATTAACTGTATAGTTAAGTATAACTAGCGATAATTATATACACGAAAAAGAAGCGGTCCTCATAAATTTAGCTTTTTGAGGGTTCACATATTATGAAAGGAGTTGAAAAATTTGGGATGGGTTAAAATTAATGAAAACGGCTTCGAGTTATCGAAAGAATCACAAAAAAAGGCCGAGAAAATAAATAAAATGTATTTATCCGGTTGCATAGCTTTAGGGGTTGATTCTTGGTTGAAAACTCAAGGCTTTTTTCAATGGTTGGCCGAAACACCGTAATTTTATGTTCTGCTATAGAAATGAATGGACTTTACTGATGAACCTGTTTATCGAGTTAGATTTCCGCCGCTTCCGCAGTTTTTATTTTTTATAATCGGATTAGGTTGCTACTGTTTTTGTCAGAGAATGTCAATGAGCTTTGCTAGGTTAGTTGCTAATCTTGAGGAAATGTTGGATGTGGCGCCCTCTGTGAAATAGTAGTCACACTCACTAGGTTGTCCCAGCTAACGTGTTCTTTATAACGAGGAAACGACATATAAGTAGTTTGTTTGTGGTACCTCCGAAAAAATTGTGTGAATCAACTGCACCAGCGCCATCGCGTGACTAGTAGGTAAAATAGTTGGGAAGAAGTCCGTTCGAGTCGATATTATAGGCCTTTACTTTTTGACGTTTGAGTAGCACGGTTATAGTGCCACAATCTGTTGGTAGCTGTCGCCGCTGAACGCATCCCGTTTCCACACCTTAGTCCCGGCGTTTGTCTTAGCTGGTATGACCGTCATGTTTTCGTAAAATTCTCATTCCATTACACTCCCCCACCCTCCGGTACTTTAGTATGACGTTCTTATAGAGTTTCATTAACTTTTCAACTCCAACCCAACCCTCTATTTCATCACCCGCACATGCTCCAAAGAAAGCCGTGTTTTAAATTTTACCACCCTAATCTAATTCATTGAAAAAGTGCGGTGATTTGTAGATTCATGTTTTCAACCCCTCATGATTTCACCCCTTTATGATTTACAGGGGTGAGTTTATTTTTATCCGGTGTTACATAACTCCTTGTGTATTTACTGACTTCAGTTGTTCATAAATAAATCAATAGGGTTTCAGAAAGAAATTAATAACATATATTTTTCCGTGAATTGTTCATTTATGGGTTTCGTTAATGTATACAAAATCGTGCGTTAATGGACCTTATTAATGCACGATTTTCTATTAATCAACGATTTTAGTATAGGCAATCAACTATACATGTCCTGACATTAAACAAGAATTTAAGTACCATCTGTCAAATTTTCAAAATCTGCAAATTAAATAAAAGTGTCCCATCAATGGATACTCAGGATCTTAATTTAACACCACCTGAAGTGCTAGAAAGTGCAAATCTTGCAAGCTTAAGTTTTTGCTTCCAGAAAAAAGTCGTAAGATTTATAAAAAATCTTATGCCGATTTCATTTCATGGTGCGAGAAGAAAAATGCACTGCGACACTCAGAGTGCTTTTGGCCTACTTCGGCAAGGCAATTGACATTTAATTTCTCATGTTTTGTTTATCGAGCTTCGGCACTTTTTAAATTGGATGCATATTTGGTTGCATAACCGTTTATCAAACGCAATTTTGAAAAACTAATTTCGGCAATTTAATGATAATACAATCCACGGAAAAATATTGTAACTGACTTGAGTGTTAATAGGCGATGCCCTTCCTCCTGAGGCTAAAGAGGACGTTATTCAGGAGTCTCTAGAGCGTCTAAAACGCGCAAGTAATATTATGGTCGTTGGGGTACCTGAGAACAACTCTGTCAGCGATTACGATCAGGTGGCGAATGTTATCAAGACCATCATCCCCGAATCTACTACCGATTTTGAAAAATTTAAGCCTGTATTTATAAAGCGAGTGGGGACAAACCTCGCTCGATTAAAGTGTGCTTCTCGCATCCGAGCGTTGCTACTCTCATGTTAAAGGGTAAATCTAATTTGCAAAAGAGTACCTACAGGCATCTACGTATTTACGATGATAAGACACCTAGCCAACTAGTTTATTTGAACAAACTCCGTGACCTTAAACATCAGCAATCACAACCCAATCGTGCTGGCTCGCTTACAGAGCTGGGCTACTCAGTATCGAAATGTACTTGAAGTACAGTACTGATTACTTTTGGTACTTAAAGTACCGGCACTTAAGTACTTTGAAAATTCGGTACTGGTACTGGGTATTTCAAGTACTTCTTAAAAGTACTTGATACTGGTACTTGAATAATTTTTTCGAGCGAAGTATTTGTACTTGGTATTTTAAACCATGCGGCATCAAGTACTTAAGTATCGAGTACTTAAGTATCGAGGACTTAAGTATCGAGTACTTAAGAATCGAGGACTTAAGTATCGAGTACTTAAGTATCGAGTTCGGTACTGAATCTTTTACTGAAAAATGGGTTGTTTTTAGAATATTTATTAGGTTGGGGCACATCCAAGAACGACTTCACTTTGTTCATTTCTTAGAAGCCTGAAATTCGCAAAACAATACTATAAATCTTATTGAAATGGAGCACTTTTTGCGTGGTGTCGTTATCAGAACTCGAAATTATTACGGGCACGGGGTGCAGACTGCAATCCTGTCACTTTTTCATGTAAGTAAATAAGATGGCACATGACATGTTTACAATCACCCTCACCGAAAACGCAGTGGTCTGGACGTCAGTCAAATGTTTTTTTGTAACCATGTGCCATCTTATTTACATGAAAAATTGACAGGCAGACGGGAGCAAATGATATTCAGGGCCCCAATTTTTTTTACAAATTTGATATACCTAACGAAATTGTCGCTAGCCCGCTGTCTATAAGAGTATATTCAATAACAAGTAGATACTTGAGTACTGTGTCAAGAACTTAAGTCCTGAAAGTGCTTAAGTACCTTATTAAATACTCAGTCTCTTATTTTACGTAAGTACTATGTCAAGTACTTAAGTATTTTATGAAGTACTTAAGTACTTCATTAAATACTCAGTCCCTTATTTTACTCAGTACTTTTAAGTATTGGTACTGGTACTGGGTACTTAACGTGTGCGCACTAGTAAAGTACTGGACTGCAATTTTCAAGTACTTCTATCCAGTACTTACTGGTACTTGATACTTGAAGTACATTCAAAATATCAAGTACTTAGTACTTGATACTTAAGTACTTTTTTTCGGTACTTGGCCCAGCTCTGCAGTCGCTTACTATCAAGTACGTCAATGGAGTACCAACAATTGTAGATTCTGCTCCAAAAAAGTAGATACCTCCGCTGCTTCACGTTGTAAAAACTATGCTGCTTTCTGCCACCTGAATATTCGTTCTATTTCCAATAAGTAAATTTATTAATTTTGAGAATTTTGTCGATGAGAACTCCTTCACTGCCATTGCTTTGTCTGAAACCTGGTTGACTCCGGATTTATCTGATGATTTAATTTGGATACCTGGTTACAATCTATTCCGGCGTGACCGTCCTAGCAGAGGTGGAGGAGTTGCCTTCTATGTTGTCTCGCAATTATTGTGATGTGTGATTTTGAATTCTTGCTCCTAAAACTCGTATTGAATAGAGTAAATGTTGCTGTGGTTGTTTTTTTATAAACCTCCTTCGGTGAATTATTCCTGTTTTTCTGTATTTTATGATTTCATTAACTTTCTTGCTATTAATAATATTCCTAATTGTATATTTCTTGGTGACCTCAATGCCGATTTTTTACAACCCTTACCCTCTACGCATTATTTATCTCAAATTATGGAAACATTTAGTTTATGCCAAATCATTGATCATCCTACTAGACTTAGTGTTAATAGCCAATCATTGTTAGACTTAATATTCGTAAGTTCTGACATACCCGTCTTACGTTCTGATGTAGTTGACAGCGGTCTTTCGGACCACAATGCGGTGGCATGTGAACTTGATATTTGCTTTGATAGAACGGATGAGCCTATGACAAAATCTGTAAGGGCTTTTAGAGACTTTGACTTTCAAAAATTTTGTGATGACGCTTCTCAAATAGACTGGAACTTTCTGTATGCAGTGCAGGACATTAATACTAAAGTTGATTGCTTTAATAGTTGTTTAAATGCTCTTTTCGATGTACATGCTCCTTACAGGAAGATTGTCTTCAAACGTGATAGAAAGCCATGGTTCACGGATACTTTACGGATTTTGAGAAACCTTAAAGGAGGATGCAACTCAAGAAATCGATGTTGAGGTTATGGCTGATTCTAGTATCAGGGGAGCGTGTGAGTCGAATGGTGTTATCAGAATTTAACAATTCTTTACCGTTTTGAAGATATTCGTTAAAAAAAAAGAGAAAGATTACGTCATCTTTCCCAAAATCATCGGTAACTTCGATTCTGTTTGTGGAAGCATTAAATTGTATTGTTGGTGGCAGTGGTTTTCTGTGTCTAATACGACGTCTCAACTTTGTAGACATCAGGGCGGTTATGTCAATTGTCAAAGCGACTCTTTGACATTTGGTGTGTAAGCAATAATTAAGAATTTTCTATTTTCACTCTTCAGTGAAAGTTAAAGTTTGTAAAGTTCCTATTCCTAATATTCTACCTCAAGCGCAATCATGGCTTTAAGCCAGCGATGAAGATAATGACGAGGGAGTTCAAGTCTTCAACCCGATGCCATCTCCAGAGGCTACCACCCAGATAAGTAGTAGTTCATTATGATTATGTAATTTAAACTGGTGTAGATGTGGGTTTTATAAGATAATGTTGCTAAAGGAAGAATGTTTTTGTTGCAGGGAATCGACTTTAATTTCAGAACTGGTAGAAAAAGGCAACGAATGTGTTGTGCAACATTCTTCTTTTTACAGTGTTGTATTGGATGTGAATGTCTTAAGAGTTGCCAAGCAGCAGGCCTTATACTCATGGCAAAAGACAATCCAGAGAAAATGGCTGTTTTGAAGTCTTCATCGAATCGGGTTTGGTGTTTTATTGCTTATAAACAGTTTATTTTTTGAGTTGATGCTTTTCAATCTTTAGGCAAGTTCCAAAGAAAGAGTTGTTCCAGCATGTGTTGTGTGTTATAAATAAGAGAACAATTTCCCGAAAAAGATGGAGTTTATAGTGGATTTAAAGCAGCTGCAAGGATTTGATTTGAAGTATTTCGATTAATTATTGTAGTAAGTAACCGTTTTTCAAAACATTATGATTGTGGACTAACTTATTGTACTTAGTTTGTGGAATAAAATGAAATTACTAAAATACCTACTGGATTGTTTCATTTGTTGCCAGTTGCCATATAATAATTGACATAATTTCTCTCAAATCTCCGGAACTCCATGTCACAATAAAACGCGCGAAATTTTTGTGTTTAATCAAATTGCGCATGCGATGCAGTCTGAGCATGTGCACCTAAGTTTCGGTTTGATTATCTTATTAATTAGGTATTACGCATAAATTTATACCTATACCTACCTATACTATTGTAATCGGCTGCTACATATATGATTATGAATTATTTCATCGTCATTTTATACCTGGTAAAATCTACGTGTGCTGTTTATGAACATAGCCCGTGGACCGTGGATTGAATCTTTCCTGACCTTGAACGTCGGGGTAAATTTTGAGGCTCGTAATCTGGGCTTCTCCAGCTGTATTTTTGTTAAAATATATTAATGAAATGGGGTACCTAAGTATATACAGGGTGGTCCAACGACAAGTTTCCACCCCGAATATCTCGTGAACGGAGCGAAATATAAAAATTTGCTCGAACAGGTGGATTTTTACTTTGAGGGGGACACCCAAATTCGCCTTTGGTGAAATTTTTCCTCACACCCCCTGACCCCTACTAACCCCCTCTTCAAAAATTCAAATGGCAACCCCCCACTTGTGATGCATTATTTCAAAGCTAATTTCATTGTCAATCCAATGCTGTAAGAATTTTTGAGCTTTATTTAACTCCAGCGCCCTCTATGGTCAAATTTTAAATTACATTAGGGCCATTCGTAATACATCAATTGAAAGGGTTTGACATTCTTTCTAAACCGATGCAACAATTTTTGAAATCCATCCACTCGTTCAAAAGTTACAGGCGTAAACTTCAAGTATTTCTAGGCCCAAAACCAGCTCATGTTCTTCAATGTAACTTTTGAACGAGTGAATGGATTTCAAAAATTCTTGCATCGTTTTACAGAGAATTTCAAACACTTTCAAATAATGTATCACGGAGGGCCCTAATGTAATTTAAAATTTGACCGTAGAGGGCGCTGGAGTTGATCAAATCCCAGAAATTTTTGCATCGTTGGGTTGGCAATTAAATTTGCTTTAAAATGATGCATCACAAGTGGGGGGTTACCATTTGAGATTTTGAAGTTGGGGTTACTGGGGGTTAGGGGTTGCGTTGTGGAATTTCACCAACAGCGGATTAAAGTGCCCCCCTCGAAACAAAAATCGACCTGTCCGAGCAAATTTTTATATTTCGTTCCGTTCACGAGATATTAGGGGTGGAAACTTTTCGTTGGACCACCCTGTATGTATTGTGGAAGTGGTGGTGTGCTGTCGAGTTTTATAGTAGAAACATTTTTGATATCTGAATAAACAAAGGTGGTGAAAGATGTTTGAAACGCTTCTTGTCTCAAAATGTCCCTGTGTGATTTTTTTAAATATTAATTTATGCATCAATACTATTTGCCGTCAAACATAACCTTAAAAAATGGCTTGGCATAATTTTGAGAGATGTACCATGGCCGTCTCTAGTTCCAGGCATAGTTCCAGGATAGTTCCAGGCCATGTCCTAACCATTTGGCAACGTGGCGAGAGGAGATTTACCGTCAATTTGACAAATTGTCTCTGATTGTCATTAAAGTGAAACTTTTGCGAAAAAAGACCAAAAATAGTGGAATCTTTACCAATTTCAAATGATTAACGTACTGAAAATGAATATTTTGAAGAAAGTATGTAAGATATGTGGTATTTAGTAAATTTATAGTGATAAATTTTGATTACAGAATACAGACCCATTTAAAATAATATGCGGCGGATAAGAGGGTTTTGCAAAAAAAGATTTCGCCGTGTTTGAATTAAACACTCACTGGAATTGAGCTTTTATCATTAGGAAGTTTAAAAAACCTGAAAACCACTTTGACTGGATGGATAAACCACATTTAAGATTTAAGACAATAAGACTTATTTCATCGTTGCAGCGATGGTAAAACGCAGGAATTGGACCATTTTCATCTGTAGAATTTTGTGTAAAGTTGACACAATATCGTACTCTGCCGCAATCAAACTGCTAAAAGACGATTATGAATTGAAATTGATACCTAATCATTATTATTTTGTGCAATTGTAAAATCTATTCCTCAGTCCAACTTTATGTTGCTCACTAATAGAACCGTAAGACTTTGCTAAACTCTAATAAGGCGCCCAAGCGTTCAAAAATAAAAATTTAACATTAGGGCCGTATTCAGCGACCTTTGCTAACTTTAGTAACGCGTTATTAAAATTTTAATCAAGCCTAACTAAGGTGTACCTATTCAGCGCCCTTGATTAGCACTAATCAAGCTCTATTACGGACGCGCGAACTGTCAGTTTAATAACGATTTTTAAACACGGTACCGAGCATGTTTAAGACCTTTATTAGTGAAAAATTTTGGAAGAATTTTGTGAATTTTGAACTTTTTCGAAATGTTCGACCTCCGTAAGCCCCTTTGCAGTCTTAAGGCGTGATATAGATGGAAATCCTAACATCCTCCCGAAATCGACGGAGACGACAATGAAAAAGGAAGATACCTACCTGAAAGCTAAAAGTTTTGAATATTTCTGTTTCACTTGCTTTGAAGTGCTTCGCCAAAGACTCCGGCCAAATTGAACAGGTACCTAAGTGATTTTTAATTAATAAATTTGAGGTTATGTTGTCTAATTTTTTAATATTTGTGACCGAGTCCATAATAGCATTCATTATAAACTTATAAACAGTACAAATTTAATTGTAGATGAAGGTGATTTGCAAGGTATCGGCCAAGCCAAAGCCACGAATCCCAGCGCTGGCGCTGGAAGATTACATTTCGTTCAGTGGAGCAGCAACCAAAATACTTGTCTCGGACACAATTCAGCAATAATTTGAAGTTCATGGATTGACCGAACTACCGAACACTAAATTCTTGAATGTCAGGCCTTCTTGAGTATGCTCGAGATATAAAAAGTCCAGATGGTGCATGGTTCTTAATTTACTGCAATCGGAAAGGCCTAAAGTTGAATCACGAATATGATAACATGGTGGAGAGGAAGTGCTTAGGTTCTCCCGTGACGTTTCCATCAACAAACAGTACTAGCTGTACTAGGAACAGTAGTTTTCGTTATTCGGTGAAATTTTCGTCTTGGGCACTTTTTCCCTCATGGAGGGCATCTACTCGTAAACACACGTTTCACAGCTAAACCACAATAATTGATAGTGCATTGCCTAATAAATAACTGATTGAAATGCTTGTATTTCATTTTTCCTGATTCGTAAACATTAATTTTAACCTCACTCTTGTCAAATGTCCTAAAAATTGCGATGTTGTCAGCTCTCATTTCTTAAACAAGCTTTACTAGTTAATCACGGTCTTAAAAGAGGCGCTGAATAGGACCATCACTTAAGGTCACTAGATACGCACCGCTTCGCTTCTAAGGTAGCGTCATCCCATTCCGAAAAAAATAGTGCCAGATCTGTAAGAGAGGTCTAGACAAAGACCACAAATCTGGGGATTTCTACCGCTTATGGTTGCCGGTGTCTGTCAATTTGACACCTAATCTGTTTGCACTGTCAGGATCACATAACCCTGTCACCTGAAATTTTTTTTGCTTAATTTTTAATTTAATAGAGGCATAAATAACACTGAAATTGTGTGACGGTGCCCCTTTCTTGTGTTTTGGTCACCGGTCACTTAAGTAGAGGACAGCCTCCACCCTGCAAGGTCAATCGGTTGCCTCGATTGATGCTCCAAGTCCAGGTGCGATTTTCGCACCCCCTTTATTTCCTCAAATAATAAGAAGTTATGTTTTGTGCTGCAGCTTATTACTGGGACGCACCGACTGTCCGTCCGCTTGTTAACATTGGCACGAGTCGATTAAATTTTCTTGCCGACTCCTGCTAATGTAATCTCGTACCCGGAGACCCATGAAGCTATGGTTGTGAAAAATATAAGACAGTGACTGACCCCTGGAAATGAGAATATGGCATAGACTATTGAATTGCAACTTGTCGAGTAAGTATAAATAGAAATATTTATTTGCTTATGTTTCGTACATTTAAATACCACAAAACATTCATAATTTTCTCCATATATCTAGAGGTGTGGTAATACCGATACTTCCAGGTGCAGATCCTTGTTGAGGCTGTGTTTGTAACCAACAAAGAAGTCACCCTGGCAAAAATGCAGCTACAGAGAAGATGTTTAAGTGGCATGAACATAATCTCATTTTAACATTGTTTACATCACATAAATAAATTCTTCTTTGATCACCCTCAGTTAATTTCAGAATTTTATTTCACCGCTCCTGCTTGTTATTATTGGAAATACCTAAAACAGGATACATTTGAGCCATATAAAAAGTACGTATGTAACCTTACTCTGAGGGGCTTCGAAAAAACGTACGCCTCTTTTTCTGGCCTTTTCGTCGGTCAGTGCAGGACTTTACAGCACATGCGAAACTCATCGTCAAAGAAAACGGAATATTGATGAATAAATTGTACCAAACAAGTAACTGCTTGACTGTGCTGCTTGACACTTCGCAAACAAAATCGACAACTGTCAATAAATCACTATCCCAAAGGTTTTTCCGTCACGTCACCGTGGGTTACGTCAAACACTACTCATCTCTTTATTTCCATATGTCCATCGCTTACATTGCTGGACCATGGCGCTACCTTAGAACCGAAGCGGTTCGTATCTAGTGACCTTACCATCACTAAAATCGTTGCTAAGTCTTAATAACGTTATTAGCTAATCAAGGCTTAATCACGGTTTTAATAAAGGGCGCTGAATACGGCTTTATTTCTATACAAACTACGTATAATCTCAATAAACATATGATTCTGCGTAAATGTCAAAGTTTCAATCATCTCTAAATTATAAAACGTGGAGGACTAGCAGAGTTGCTTCAAAGGTAATTGTTTAAGGCCCATCAAATGCTTAGAAATCATGCAAGCTGCAATCTCGATTGAATTAGCTTTGTGTCGAAAAGGATTTTGTAAAAAATTTCTTTTTCTGGGTCAAAAACTAAAGTGTCTCCACATTATACGTCGGCACTAAAACATGGAGGACTCGCAGTTGCTTCCAAGGGAGTTGTTTGAGACCCAGATGCTTAGAAATAACCCAAGCTGTAATCTCGATAAAATTTGAAAAGGGTTTTGCAAGAAATGTCTTTCTCTGGACCTAGAAGCAGAATTTGTCATTTTAAACTTACTTACAGGGCACAACTTACAGGCTTTCTCAAAGTATTGAATTTCAATTCCTTAATCATTCGAAATTGATAAAAATACAATTATTTTTGGTAATTTTTGCAAATGTTTCACTTCAATGACAATCTATGACAATTTGTCAAACTGACGCAAAATCTCCTCCGGCCGCGTTGCCAAATGGTTAAGGACATGGTCTGGAACTAGAGACGGCCATGGATAAACTCTGTCCGTTCGAGTCGATATTACAGGCGTTTACTTTTTCACGTTTGAGTAGCACGGTTATAGTGCCGCAATCTGTTGGTAGATGTCGCCACTAAACGCATTGCACAGAGTTAATAAACTGGATGCCAATTTTAGTGCCGGAGCAAAATGTGAGGCACTCTTGTTTTAGTTTATTCGTTCGCTCGCTCGCTCCTCAGTCTGTCCGTCGGATAACTTGAGAACGGGTTGAGATATCGAGCTGAAACTTGGTAGGCAGCTTCGCCTCCCGAAAAGTAAGGCGGGATTGCTTTTGAGCCATATCGGACCAAGGGGGTGGGAGTTAGGGGTGAAAAACCGAAAAAGTATTAATTGTAATAACTCGAGAACTAGTGAAGGTATCTTGCTGAAACTTGGTATGCACGTTCCACCTTCAAGTGTGTTGAAGGTGAGGGGGTGCTAATTTCGAGGGGTAAAATTTAGGGGATGAAAACCACAAAAAATATGACAACTCCGTAAAGGTTGCTCGTAGCTGCTGGAAACTCAACGTACTCGCATATATCGGTGAAATCTTACTGGGGATGCGTTTTTCGTAAAATCGAACAAATGGGGTGGAAATTAGGGGTTGCAACTCGAAATTCCGCTTAATTAGTATTGGTCGAAATTGAGGTCATTCGATATAGCTTTCCATTAATGATTCAAAAAAGGTGTCATATTCATATTTTGAGAGAAACCACCCTTAAAGGCGCTACAACCCCTAACATGCAGAAACACAAAA
Source organism: Pycnomerus fuliginosus (assembly GCA_963924575.1). Lineage (NCBI taxonomy): Eukaryota > Metazoa > Arthropoda > Insecta > Coleoptera > Zopheridae > Pycnomerus > Pycnomerus fuliginosus. Next base: position 32,782,242 of record OZ004620.1, read on the forward strand.
ATCCGAGAACTCAAAAACTACTCAACGTATCAAGGCAGAATTTGGTGTGTTAATTTTCAGTGACATTGTAGGTGGATATACAAATTTTCACTAAAATCTAACAAGAGGGATGAAATTTAAGGGTTGAAACTTGAGAGGACCCTATCTGATATGCCCGGTTTTTGGGCCTCTTTTAGCTAGCAGCCTTAACTTTTTTCATAAACGAGTGTTTGAAACACTAGTAAGTACATATGAAATAGCCTCATAAATTAATGTAACCATAGTGTTAGGTGAGAATCGCAAAATAGTGAATTTGCAGATAATTCACATCATGCTATTTCATATATGACACATAACAACCTGATTTAAGCAACAATATAGGCCCATCCTGGATTCCTATTCATATTACATAATTTTGACATCGCCATCTTGAAATGCAGGTTCAATTTAAAGTGTGACTGCTTGGGCCAATTTTTTTGCATTTAGTCTTAATCGATTCAGGAGATTATAATTCATGCCCATAAAAAAAATTAATAAAGAGTAATTTTTCGTTTTCAAGATATACAGGTTTTTTTTTTAAATCTTTGCTTCTTGAATATCTTCGGACGTAAAAAAGATATTGAAATGAAATAAACGCTGATCAGCTCCGCATGTACAGGGAGATACCTTCGCGCTTGTATTTTTGTAAAAACGATAGCTTCAAAATGAAGGGTCATGAATACGTTGCACATCGGTGTTGGGGCACCCTGTATTGTTACTCTCGACTTATAATATTACTTTAGCAAACATCTGGTCCCACTTACACTAAAAAAAAATTATTTGGTAATTTTCGACTGGGCCGAGAATTCGCCCTTAACGTATAGGGTCCTTTATTAATTAAAAATCACTTAGGTACCTGTTCAATTTGGCCGGAGTCTTTGGCGAAGCACTTCAAAGCAAGTGAAACTCAGAAATATTCAAAATTTTTAGCTTTCAGGTAGGTATCTTCCTTTTTCATTGTCGTCTCCGTCGATTTCGGGAGGATGTTAGGATTTCCACTATATCACGCCTGAAGACTGCAAAGCGGCTTACGGAGGTCGAACATTTCGAAAAAGTTCAAAATTCACAAAATTCTTCCAAAATTTTTCACTAATAAAGGTCTTAAACATGCTCGGTACCGTGTTTAAAACTCGTTATTAAACTGACAGTTCGCGCGTCGGTAATAGAGCTTGATTAGTGCTAATCAAGGGCGCAGAATAGGTACACCTTAGTTAGGCTTGATTAAAATTTTAATAACGCGTTACTAAAGTTAGCAAAGGTCGCTGAATACGGCCCCGATGTTTTAAGTTTTGGCATAATTTAAGAAAAATTGTTTTGTAATAAATTGATACGTTACAGGCTTAACCCTTTCGCTCATCCGGTGTTCAAATGAATACATCGCATTTAGAATTTTTTTGCGGCAACATACAGCGATCTTTACCCGTTTGCTCAGGTTATATCGACTTGTAGATCTCTTTAGAATCAAAATGGTGCAAGTGGTGCTTCCTAACAAATAAATTGTAAAGTTGACGAAAATTTCAATAGCAACCTGCCTTATCCACTTGACAGAGTGTTAGTCAGCTGATTTAGTTTTTTTTTTCAAATCAGGCCTTGGCGTTTTGTGAACTACAGGGTGTCTCAGAACGCTCGCACCAAACTCTAATGGAATATTCAGGATTAAATTCAAAGTTGATTCGTGTTTTTGAACATTTCTAGGGTCCAATAGTTCTCGAGTTACAAGAGATTTAAGAGGACCAATCAGATTTCGGCTCTGAATTGCTTCATAAGGTAATTTACCTACTGTTAGATGCACTGTTTCCTAGGTAACAAGATACAACAGTATAAATTTTCATTGATAGTATCTTGTTACCTAGGAAATGGTGCCTCTAGCATTAAATTACCTTATGAAGCAACTCAAAGCTGAAATCTGATTGGTAATCTTAAATCTCTTATAACTTGAGAACTATTGGACCCTGGAAATTCTCAAAAACGCCTATCGACTCAGAATTTAATCCTGAATACTCCATTAGAATTTGGTGCGAGCGTTCTGAGACACCCTGTATAAAAATTGTCTTGTGTAGAGAAGACCTGGAATTCACAAAGACATCAAGTGCGATTTTAGTTCCTTTGGCCACTTTTTGTGAAGAAAGCCCGAAAAGTTATGTACCTATCTAACTGAATACAGTTTGAGCAAACGGCACAAACAGTGAGGCCCAATTTTAATGTTATTCTTCACAATATCCATTTTTTGCAACTCAGGCATCAAAATTCAGGAAGAGAAAGTCATTAAAGGATATAGAGCTGCTTGAACTGATGAAATCAGGGCTTTCAGACCTTGAGATTTGAGCCGATGGAAATTCTGACCTCGAAGTTGGGGGTGGCGACCTAGGGAGGATAGTGACGATGAACACCAGGATTTACTGTAAGGGGAAGGCATTGAGCCTCAGGAAGAGCTGGAAGCGGAAATCAACGACGGTGTAAAAGTATAGGTGGAAATATGGACCGATCTGGAGGTAGGTCGTACCTCTCGAAAAGATGGACTCGATAGAGGCTACAAGTGACTAGTGTGTGAATAAATCAGCTCCAACAGCACGTCGCAATGTGCCCTTATGCTTAAGTAAAAACAAAAATAGTTTCCTGGATTACTATGTAATATAAAATAAAACTAACAAAAAAGCCTGGCCATCTATTTTTTCTTTCATTCACAATGCATTCATGTGAATACAAGCCATAACTCAAAATTGGGGCATTACAAAAAATTTTGGACACTGTCAAAAAATCACTAAAAAATCATACTTTTATGCTGCCAAATTTCAGAATTTTCGGCTAAAAAAAACTAAAAAAAGTCGTTAGCGAAAGGGTTAAAGAACAATAGTAGCTGGCGTGAGGGGTTGAAAACATGAATCTACAAATCACCGCAAGTTTTCAAAGAATTGGATTAGGATGGTGAAATTGAAAATACAACTTCCTTGAGGGCATGTGGGGTTGGTAAAATGGGGTTAAAACCTCCATAAAGCCCTGTAATTTGACACAGAGAAGCAATATCTCCTGCGAAACTGTGATATCTTACACATTGTATCTTCGAGAAAAAAAGAGTGAATTTTAGGAGAAATTTATCGAAGGGGATGAAAGTTAGGGGTGGGAACTCGAATTTTCACTGAATAATGTATTGTTGAAATTAATAACGTTCGATAGCTTTCTATCGATGGTACAAAAAAGGCCTTATTCATCATTCGCGAAAAACGACCCTTAAAGGCGGTACAACCCCCTAACATGCCGAAACACAAAAATGCGAGAATTCAAAAACTGCTCAACGTATCAAGGCTGGTTTTGGTGTGGTCATATAATTTTCATTATGATCTAACAAGGGGGATGAAATTGGAATTTTAACCTCCCCACTCCACTTCACCATTTAAAAAAAAAGGGAGGTTACTGCAATCACTAAAATTTTCGAATTCGAGATAAGACCGGATCTATACGTTTTGAGGTCTCACGAACCCAAAAAAGTGGTTTTTAAAATGTGTCTGTATGTATGTACGTACGTACGTTCGTTCGTACGTACGTACGTTCGTACGTACGTACGTTCGTTCGTAAACACGCCACAGCCCAAAGTACTCGACCGATTTGGCTGAAATTTGGTACGTGTGCATGTGATAACCCAACTTAGATCTGAAAAGCTTTTGGAGCCAATCGTGCAACTAGAAATGCCATTCTGGCACATCAACTTTTAAACTTTAAATGCAAACCCCCATTTTTCACGTCACGATAGGAAAGGCCTTCAAATTCTGCTTCTAAAAATGCATTAATTCTTAGTGCCCTTTTGACCAAAAATAAAAAAAAAATTGATTCTTATCGGACTTTAAAATCGCGCTACAGCCCAAACCCCTGAACCGATTTGGCTGAAATTTTGCACATGGGGATTGTATTACACATCGAAGAGCTGAACAAATTTTGGATTCAATCGACCTACGGAAAGTGCCGTTTTGGCACACCAATTTCCAACTTTAAAATTACTCTCATTTAACCATCCAAAACAAGTTTTTGAAAGATTTATTGTCACCATCACAAGGTCTTCAAATTCTTGTTTTAAATAAGACAAAGTTCGTTCGCATTTAGTGCTCTTTGGGTCAAGAAATCGAAATTTTTTAATAACACTAAAAATACATTATAGCCCAATTAGTGAATCGATTTGGCTGAAATTTTGCACATGGGGATTGTATTACACGTCGAAGAGGTGAACAAATTTTGGATTTAATCGGCCCACGGAAAGTGCCATTTAGGCATATCAACTTTAAAATCTTAAACACAAGTCACGGAAATCAAAGACCTACGCGTTGGGGAGGTTCCAGCCGCTTCTCTGCTGACATTTTTTTTCATGTAAGTGGTGGAATAAAATTAGGGGGTTCGATAAATTTCAGTTAACCATTTTAAAAAAGTCTTACGAGTCTTCACTTAAAACCAACCCCTACGCTACTAACAACTCCTAAGCCCTAGCAAGCGGAGTAAATACATTTTATTTATTTTTTGGGCTTTCTTCAAAGTCATTTTCATTAATTTTTAACCTATCCACAATTTTACAACCCCTTTCATGATGTGAACCTTCAAAAAGCAAAATTTACCCAGACCGTAGACCGTTTCTTTTTCGTGTGGTTTTCGCTAGTCCTACTTAACTACCTACAGTTCATTTTCACATCTCTTGAATTTTCATCCCCCTTAACAATTTTTCAACCCACCGAGCGTTAATCTTGTAAAATTCGCGCTTTTCCCTGCAAAGCCACAATCTGTGTTAGACTATTTTGAAGATACGTGGATTGGTAGTCCTGTTAGGAATAATCGCAGAAGACTTCCAGTTTTCCCACACAAAATGCGTTTTAAAAAAACTTATATCTTCCAAACGATTGCGGATTAAGAAGGAACTAAACTTGGAGGGTTGAAACTAGAAGGTTTGAGCTTTCTTTTGATGTCTCACATGATCATGTTGAATTAACAATATGGCGGAAAATATATTTTTTTAATATCAAAGAGAAATTTATTTGTGCGATTTAAAAAAAAAATTCCCAGCAGGCTTCGGATCAACAATTAGTAACAGTTCGTTCTACACCTTCGAAAATTTGTCTTAAGCATATTTTGAAAAATTAAATTCGTTGAATAGTGTGAAGAAGTGAAGAAAAACGAATTTTTGAGGAAAAATATAGTTGTCCACAATTTCACAAACTAATTTCCGCCATATTGTTACGTCAACAAGAACAGCTGAGCAATCAAAAGAAAGCTCAAACCTTCTAGTTTCAACTCTCTCAGTTTTGTTCCTTAATCTTCAACCGTTCGGAGGATATAAATTCTGCTATTGCGGATTGCAAATCAATTTCTTGATACATATTTTGACATATGTCAAAAACGGTGACAGGTAGGTAGGCAAAACGTGGGTGCGATAAACTCACAATTAAGAGACAAATCCGAATCTAAAGTCAAAACGAGGGCTTTCCATTAAAAATAACAAAGATGGTGGCCACTTCCGGTAAAACCGGATGTGTTGGGGGCTTGGGAATAGTTTATTTTTGGTGTGCGTGGGCGATTATGGTATAGTACCTTTCAAAATTTTAGTACATGTGGTTCCCCAAAAGCTTCTAATAAACGGTCTTCGTGAATCACCCTGTATGTTCCTTTTTAACGGTGTTGTGCATTACAGCCATACCAAAATCTGCCCCGATATGTTTTATAGTTTTTGAATTTTTCTAATTTGATGTTTCTGCATATTGATTGTTGTCGCGCTCTTAAGGGTACTTTTTCGTAAATGATGATTAAGGCCATTTTTAAGCCCTTGATTGATATCTATCGAATGGAGGGAGGAAAAGCCAATATTTTATTAAGCCGAATTTCCAGTTGCAGTCCTTGCTGTCAGATAACTTCAGAACTGATTGAGATATGGATCTGAAACTGAAGTTGAGGGGGGGTGTCAATTTCGGGAATGAAATTTAAGGGATGATAACTACAAAAATGTCCGCAAGGGTTGCACGCAGTGATTCGAAAATGCTTTAAAGAAAGTGATAGGTAATACAACTGGTTTAGCGCTAGGTACTAGTAAACGACTCTCAATCATTTTAACAGTTTTATTTCTTATGTACAAAATAAATAATTAAAAAACTTAGCTCTAATAATTTACATCAAAAATGGTTCTTATACTTTTTCGTTTTTTAGCCTTCGATTTATTAAAAAACAAGTTGTATTCTATATTTTCGTCGTCCTCATCGTAGTTTTCTCTAGCTCTAAAATATAATCCCAGGGAGTTTGCAACGGCTTTTCTATTGGGCGTGCCCTATTAAAGGTAAAATTGCATCTGCATTGTACTTTCTGTCAAGGTGCTCTTCTTGTCTGTCAGTTTTTTCTACGTTAACTATATACAACTCCATAGTTAGGCCTCACTTTGAGTATTGTGCGTCGGTTTTGTATTTGTTTGATAAAACTGCGGTGGGTGAGCTGCAGAAGCTCCAGAATAGAGGGATGCGGATTGTTCTCAGGTGTAGCAGATATACCCCTATAAATAGTATGTTGTCGGTTCTTGAATGGTTGTCTGTTGAGCAGCGTCTTTTTGTGTTGGCTATGAAGTTCATCTATAGGATTGTCAATAATCAAATGCCCAGCTATTTTGATGAATTTTTAGTTAGAGTTAGTGAGCTTCATGACTACAACATAAGAAATAGAGGCAACTTTGTTGTTAAAAGAGCGAATACGATTAATACCATGAATAGTTTATTTTTTAAGGGGCTGAGGAGCTTTTACTTGTTGCCGGAAGGCATAAGGCTGAGCCAGTCAGAGGCCATATTTAAGTTAAGAATTGTTGAATATGTAAAAAATATTTAAGTTATGATGGAGCTTATTAAGTATAATATTGTCTATTTGCTGTTGTTTCAACTATCATCTTGTTAATTTAATTTTATACATTAGGAATTCCTGTTTAAATAAACCTTATTATTGTTATTAAAACTACCCCTGCTTCCAAGAATGTCTTCGTACAAATTCCTAATAGCAAACTTTTCGCAAATATTAGGCAGATTTAAGCTACCTCCCTTCTTAGTCTCCTTCTTGCTTCTAGTTTGAGAATCGAAAGAATGTTTTCTCTTCACGTCTGTCTCTTTTTTCGTGTTTTCAATATTTCCTTCTAACTTCGTAAAGAATTTTATTCCACGCTTGAATTGTGATTTGTCAGTAACCGTCGGGAATTTCACAGACTTCCTTTCATTTGTCCCCCCTTTTTCTGGAGTTTTTATTTTATTAACAGAAATTACTTCCGGTTTTGTTTCGATTTTAATATCGAATTTCTTAATTTTCTCACAAATCGACGAAGAGATGTTTTTTTTCTTTACCGTCCTATTCGGAATTTGATTTGAGCAATTGTCTTCTTTGAAGCTATTTCGGAATTCTGTTTGAAGTTTCTTTGGTGGTTTTTTTGCTTTTCCTTCAAAACTTTTCACCAGCAATTTCTTCCTCTCCTTAATTGACATAAAGGAGTTATCTAAGGCACTTTCAAGAGATGTGTACCTTGAATTTGAATAGACGTCAGTCTCTGATTGTAAAGATAAAATATCATTGGTTGATCGAGCTAAAGTTTTTTCTCTGCTGATATATTTTTTAAGGGGTTGATCCTGTTCGGAGTTAGTTAAACTGACAATACTAGAACTTCTTGACGATAGTCGCTCCCAGAAATCTCTTTTTTGCCTAAAATGGCTCTCAAAATTCATCGACACATTTGGGAGGCTAGCTGTAGAAGATAGTGAAAGAGGCCCTACGTCCAATTCCCTAAAGTCCTCTTTCGAAGGGCATTCGTATCTGCTTTCGCTTGAAACCGTCGAGCTCATGAAACTGTTTTGTTGTCCAAATAGTTTTCTTTTTTCTGAAAGAGGCAATTTTTGGAAATTACTTTTTTCTACTTCTGGGACAATATAGCTGGGGCATATTGGGGAAGTACTATCCTGGGAATCAAAAGTTGAATTCTTGTTGCGGGCAATCTCGAAGCATATTTTGCTGGTAATCTTCTGGTTGGCTTCTGGCTTTAAACCTTTTTGTTTGTTGGAGTTGACGAAATTTTTAATAAACTTCGTTGTTTCAACCACGCCAAAGTCGAATTTCGAAACCGCTGGGATTTGAATTTCGTTCGAATAGTGAGTTTCTTCTTCAACATCGTGCTGTTGAAGAAAATTCACAATTTCTTCTTTAACCTCACAGAGGTTGTTCAAAATTTTGTGTTGGGGTGTTACTATCAAATTTTCTTCAGGAATAACTTCGGGTTCAGTGGCTAGTTTTTCAGTTATCTTGGACAGCTGTAACACATCCTGAATTTTTTCTGTTTTACTGCTGAAATCTTCCAAGGAACAGTTTATTTCAGTTTTTACAATTTCGTCGTCTTTCTGCGTAATTGCTGTAATTGTAACATCATTCTCGCTGTCTTCATTTGATTATTTTATTCATTAAGTATTGAACCAATCCAAAGGAGCATTTAGCATACCAGTAATCCTGATTACCTCAGTGATAAGACTACAACGTCAACTTGACACTACTTACTCAATACTTTAATTTATAAAATAATCTGCAAAATACGATTCGTAGTCTCTTGGTTGCCTTGTTGAGTCCTCATGGATGAACTACTTGTCAAATGGTAGATTTTTTTCGGCCAAAGAGGACTCGAGCGTGCTCTCGTCCTCTTTTTAGCCTAAAAAAATCTACCATTTTGACTCGTAGTTGACAGCCATTCGGACGTCAAAACCCGCGGCAATCAAGAGACTACCTACTCCCCAGCGGGCACACGGACGTTGAAAAAACGTTTAAGAAAAACCAGATTGGTACGTTAAAATGACGTTGAAGTGTCCGCGAAATCAACGTGATTTTCAACGTCTTCTCGTTAATTGTACGTCAGAAAATCAACGGCCCTTTAACGTAAACTTTTACATTATTTTTTAACGTCAACAGATAAACGTTAAAAAACTACAAAATACACGTCATTTTTCTAACAGTGTGTTTAAAAATCGTTTAAAATTTGACGTGTTTTTAACGTGTTTTTCGGTACCGGAAATAGGTGGCCAGACAATGTTAACCTCTTTTCAACGTTGATTTCCAGGATAGGTACTTCATCGTCATTTTGACGTTGACGATTCGACTAAAATTCAACGTGTGCGCTCGAAGATAATTGACAATTACTCCCCTCGACCAAACAATCAGAAAATTATCCACATCTCATCTCAACGTCGACGCTGAGAGAGAAGAGCTGTGAGTAAGTGACTACCATCAATACCAGTTTATCCTGTGGATAATATTTTGGAATGATTTTACAAATGTTGTCTAGAGCTCTTATACACGGTTTGCTAAGTAATAGCGGCTCGTTTCAACTATCAGCGCCACCTACACTCCCTCAATGCAACTACACAGGAAAGTCAACTTTAAGTCGGAATTTCAACGTCATTTCAGAAACGACAAAAAAACTTTAATATTACAACGTTTTTATAACGTCCAAAATTATTCATATATTTAACGTTGAACGTCATCAGTGGTTACACCCTTTCGATACGTCTTTAAGTCGTCTAAATAAAAACTGAAATATGACGTTACAAATAAAACGTGTGTTCAACGTGCAAAAGTGTCCGCTATAATTATAAATATCCCAATTTCGTCATTTCAGACACGATACTAAAACATTCATATTCTAACGTGTATATAAACTCCAAAACTACACACTTGTTAAACGTTGAACGCCATGGGTATATTTGGACACGTTTTTAAGTCATATGTATAGAAACTCAAATATAACGTTACAAATTCAATGTTTGTTCGACGTGTCCGTTGGTTATAGAAATATTCCACTTTAAGTCGTGATTTGAACGTTACATTAAACACAACTAAAGAACGTTAATATTGTAACGTACTTATAACGTTCAAAATTACACACATATTTAATGTTGAAGTGCAGCACCATTTTGACACGACCTAAAGTCGTCCATAAAAAGACTAAAGTTTAACGTTGCAGATGAAACGTTTATTCAACTTGCAAAAGTATCCTTTGGTTAGAAATATTCCACTTTAAGTCGTGGTTTGAACGTAACTTTAAACACGACTAAAGAACGCCTAGATTGTAACGTACTTACAACGTTCAAAATTATACACATATTTAATGGTGACCTGCAGCACCATTTTCACACGTTTTCAAGTCGTGATTAAGAAGACTGAAGTTTAACGTTGCAGATGAAACGCTTATTCAACGTGCAAAAGTGTCCGTTGGTCAGAAATATTCCTCTTTAAGTCGTGATTTGAACGTTACTTCAAACACGACTAAAGAACGCTAATATTGTAACGTAGTTATAATGTTCAAAATGACACATACACATATAGTTTGACGCATTATGCACGTGTTTTATATGTGATCAAATAGACGTCATTTTAACGAACGAATATCTACCTTTAAAAGAAGTCATAATCACAAAATGTCCAATACCATAACGTGATTTTGAAGTCAAAAAAATGACGTGTCTGATTTCACCAAAATTTCAACGTCACCTTTCCAACCAATAACGTGAAATCAACCACCTCAACGTGATTTTAACGTTGAAAAAGCGTATCCCTAGTAGCACACCAGCTAGAATTGAGCTAAAATCTAGCTATGTCCTAGCTATCAATCTAGGCTTAGCTAGGGAAGCCATATTTGAGCTAGAATCTAGCTTGGATTCCAGGTCAACGATGGCCTTGGAAAACCGAGCTAAAATCAAGCTAAATTATAGCTCATATTCCTAACTAACAATTATCTTGGGAATTCCAGCTATTCGCGAAAATCAGCAAAGTGTCTGACATCTGGTGGCAATACTTTAATTACACTGAGAGACAGGATACGGAAATACTTTTAAACGCCCGTCATCATAATTTCGGCTTACGTCAGTCAGTTGTCAGTTGCGAGGTTAGGTAGTAGTTTTGTTCGGAGGCATCCTCTCGCTGACTCGAAATTTTGGGAATAATTCTGTGGAATTTTACATCTTGTGTACTTAAGTGGAACATTGTAAATCCAGGAAAACTTGGCTTTTAAAAAATCCTCGTATCAATGTCACTGGATGTCACCAACTGACACTGTCAGGCACGTCACGCTGGAGTTCTCACATCCGGTTCCCCAGTTTGTTGAGACCGCCATTTTGTGGTTTAGCAATGCCATCTATTAGCAGCTGATTTTCGCGAATAATAAAGATAAATCCTAGCTTCTATTCCCAGCTGACATTAATCTCGGAAATCCTAGCTAGAATGAAGCAAAGTCCTAGCTTCTATTTTAAGCTAATATTTACCTTGGAATTCCTAGCTTGAATGAAGCTAAGTCTTAGCTTTTATTTCTGGCAAATATCAACATAGGAAATCCCAAGTAGAATAAAGCTAAAATTTGACTTATATTTGTAGCTAGTATTAATCTTGGAAGTCCTAGCTAGAATCAAGCAACGCACAAAGGATCATATCGATTTCCGATACATTTTGGGCCTGGATTTTGAAATTTTTACAAAATATCTCTGGACTTTGAAAACAAATCTACCAAATGGCTTAATTAAGACATAGCTAATATAATATCATTAGCAATTAGCAACAATGCAACTTTTTGCTATGGTGGCCACATGGTAGTTCTTAAGCACTTTTGGGGAAAAGCAATGGGCCTAGAACCTGTTGAGTATGAATTTTTTATCCGCGGGATAAACGAATTTTAGGATTCAATAAATGCTGAAATGTATTACAGAAAATGGTTTAAACACCGGTTAACACCTATATACAGGGTGTCCCAGGGGTGCGTGGACGTAAGATTGTTCGACTTCTAGCAAAGATCAAATTGAAGTGGGATTTTCGTTGTTATGGTAGAGGTTATAAATCTGCATAATCTAAAAATAGTGGCGTGTATACAGGGTGTCCCACTTAGTAACCATAAACCTAACTTACCGTTTTTTAAAAGGAACACCCGGTATATTTTGCAGTGTTTGGTTAGATCTGTTCATTATGAACAAGTTTTGTATAGCATACTAAAGGTCTAAATCTAACCGTTTGGCGGTAATTTTGAATTTTGTAACGCGAACGTTCCCGATTTGAAGGGCTTGCGCGGGCTAATCACTTGAGATTACGAAATGAAATTCGTGTCATAAATAATCTAAAATCTTCTTCTTTAACAGCGCATCATCATTTTTTTTTCGATAAATAATATACAGGGTCAAAGCGTTTTGCGAAGTTTTACTTTTCTGAAGATTTTCAAATGGAACATCCTGAATATTTTGGTGGCGTTAAATAATAAATATTACATGCTTTTCAGCAGGTTAGACTTTTATAGGTCTAGAGCTTGTCATTTTGGCTGTAGAATATTTTTTAAATATAACTTCTTGTATAGAATGACAAAGAGATTTAACAAGAACGCAACAAAAGAAGTAAAAAAGACGCCAAAAATAGCCTAAATAAAATAGAATGGAAAATTAAATAAGAAAATGCTAGTTTCCGAGATCTCTTTGGCATTTTATTCAAAAAGTTATGTTGAAAAAATTCTACAGTCAAAATGGCAAGCTCTAGACCCAAAAAATTTAACCTGCTGAAATGCACGTAATATTTGTTATTTAACGCCATCGAAATACAGAGCGTTCCATTTGAAAATCTCGAGAAGAATAAAACTTGGCAAAACGTTTTCAGCCTGTATATTATTTATTAAAAATGTAAAAATTGATGATCCGCTGTTAAAGAAGACGATTTTAGATCATTTATGGCGCGCATTTTATTTTGAAATCTCAAGTACCAGCCCTTCAAAATGGCAACGTCCGCGTTACAAAATTCACACCCAGCATACACGCCACTATTTTTAGATTAGGCAGATTTATAACCTCTGCCATATAGCGAAAATCCCGCTTGAATATCTTTGTTAGTAGTGGAGCAATATTCCGTTCACGCTTCCCCTGGGACAGCCTGTATACAGGGTGGGAACTATTTCAATGCTCACTATTGAAATCTCCTAAACTGTATAAGATACAGGGTCGGTTAAATTAGAGAAAAGTTGCGCTATTTCTTGTTGATTAATTACATCAAGATAATCCTCCGATATCTTTATTAGTTCCTGAGTTATCTCGAAAAATCTGAAAATTGCAATTTTAAAGAAAAATTAATATCTTCCTAACGATTGATGTTATTTAAATGAAACTTGGAACTTCAATATTTTTGATACCTGTCAATTGAATGGCATTGAAGGAAACTTTCCAGGCCTTCTAGATTTTGAGCAACGGCAGTCAACTTTTCTTTTTCTTATGGCCGCCATATTGAATTTTGACACCATCAAATACCCAAAAAAATTGGCTTTTCAAAAATGTAACCAACATGGACGTTTTTGAAAAAATATGTAAAAGCCAGAGTCCACACGACCCTAAGACGCATTTTATTACTCTTGAATTCAATTGTTTTCTAATGTGATAAGTGATAAGAGATTAAAGAAGTTTACATCGACTTTACAAATCACTCATACTAATTTTCAAATTCTAAAATCTGACGAGAAAGTTCATGTTGGCTACATTTTTGAAAGGCCAATTTTTTTGAGTATTTGGTGGTCTCAATATTGAATAAGAAAAAGAAAAGTTGACTGCCGTTGCTCAAAATCTAGAAGGCCTAGAAAATTTCTGTCAATGCCATTTAATTGACAGCTGTCAAAAATATAAAAGTTCCAAGTTTCATTTAGATAACATCAATCGTAAGGGAGATATTAATTTTAATTTAAAATAGCAATTTTCAGATTTTTCGAGATAACTCAGGAACGAATCAAAATATCGGGGAATTCTCTTCAGAATCTTAATCGACAAGAAATAGCGCAACTTTTGTCTAATTTAACCGATCTCGTATCTTTTACAGTTTAGGAGATCCCAATAGTGAGCATTGAAATAGTTCCCACCCTGTATATTATACATACAGGGTGTCCCATCGTGAATTTTGAGTGGTAATATTTTCTAATTTACTGAACCGATTCTGTTGAAAAAAACTAAAAAATACGTCAATTACGAATTGAAGAGTGGCAGCGACTGCCATGTAGCTGAAGGTACGTGGCGACACCAACGGACCCCAGGGCCACATCATACGACTCATTGTAGACAACATATCGCATGTCGCATATGATACACCGTCTGAAATCTGAAAGCCATTTCTATGGAGAATATTTTGTTATAAAAATTATGGAATTTGAATCACACATACTGGTACCAATAACAAAACTTGAACTGGACGTCAAGGGGTGATAACGTTTGAACCAAGGAGCCGATTTGTTGAAGAAAATAAGAGGTCAATCTGAGGGCAGACAGCGCCACTGTCGAAACCAAATCGCTTCCAACAGACAAATCTATGTATGTTTTATACTAAAAAAATTTCTTCCTAAAAACGACTTTTTGTCGATGTGTCAGTTGCGGTATGCATGTTCTCTGTGATAATTCCCCTTCAATTGCTAATCGATATTTTTTTTCAAAAGCTATTACCACTCGAAAATCTCGATGCGTCAGCCTGTATAACACATACAGTGCTTTTCGTAAGTATTAGGTAGATACATGAAATGTGTTTAATAATGGTTTTTTCTTAGGGATTCTGTTATATGCAGTATGCACTTCATAACCGTAACGTTAACGTTAATTATATTACTTTTCTTTGGACAATATACAACGGATATATTTGTTATACAGGGTGGTGTTTTTTCGTTTCCTATAGAGGCTATTGTGACTTTGGTTTCATAAGAGTCAAAAATGGCTTACCTAAATTAGAAAAATTTGCGCTTTTTCGAGGTGAAAAAATCTGTTAGGATTTTTCCGAAAGGTATCTTGATTCATTTCAGATCTACCTCAAAAAAATTATAAATTGCGTTTAAAAAAAATCATGTTTTTCGATTGATGCCATTAATTGACATTTGGTGCTGTTCTGTAAGAAATCAGTAACATAACGATGTCGTTATTGCTAGATGTTGACCAAAAAGGAAGACCCCACCATTGCTACATCAATATGCTAACGAATTTTCTAGACCTCCTAGATTTTGAGGAGTGTTTTTTGAAAAATTAAAAACACGTTAACTTTGTTTACTTCCTAATAAGAATTCAATTGGCCAATTACATTTTCTTAAATTCTTTTTTAACTCTGACTCGGATTGTGACACTGAAGAGATTTGAAACAATACTTGAAAATGTTATAGCACAGTTGAATTTGTGTAAAAAAAACAAAGTTGACGTGTTTTTGCATTTTTCAAAAAATTTTTCACCGATTTCTTCGATATTTTAAAAAATCTTGGGTGACCGTGAGTTAATTTTCGGTCTAGTGTGACACGTTTCATGTTTCTGTCTAAAAAAAATTTGATTTTGAATTCCTTTAAAAATATGTGAATTTCCATTTGAAAAACCAAAATTTTTGTTGAAAAAAAAACGGTAAAAAATGTCAGACAACACCATCGGATGCGCATCGTAAAAATAAAACCGCTGTCCAAGGATTTTTCGCAATAACGTCAATTAACAGGGTTAATGCGAATATTCCATACTTGATCATATTAAATATAAAAGTTTCATCATTTATCTTGGTTACTTGTTATTTGTTCTTATTACTTAAGATTCTATTCCTCGTACTATTCCTAGATAATCAAGCAGGTACTATTTCGATTAGAATTTCAAACACGTCTGTGATTATGGATTGTTGTTTCCAAAAAAATTGAAATTATACATTACCTCGTAACGTTTTAAAACTGTCCACAACGACCGCTGCAGAAATAAATCTATTTTAAATAAACGAGAAGAAAACGTCGGTCACAAGTCGTGGCAATTATGCACTACTGGGATAGGTACCTTACACAGCTATGGAGAGAGGTTAAAGTGAACTTTATACAATGGAAACACTGGACAACTTCGGTGGAACTATCACTATGCTCTGATAATAAGCACATTGTGTGCGAAACGCGTCAGCAGTGAAAATCAAGTGTTTCGGTGTAGTGGGGTGTTTCTAGTGATAGTGAACTTTACACATAAAATGGCGAGACTGCCAGGAGGAGCTTAAGCTAAGTCGTTTCAACCCATTAGCCTATCCTCCTTTCTTCTCAAAACGATGGAGAAAATCGTGGATAACCACATCAGAAGTGAACTTAATCAAAAAGCGCCACTTCATCAAAAACAATTTGCTTACCAATTAGGCAAATCCACAATAGATGTGGTTCATTACCTGGTGAAAGAAGTAGAGAAATCTAGGTGGCAGAAGAGGTACCTACCTGTTGGCTTATTTATACACTCTATATCTACTTTTGATTACACCTCATACAAAATCTATAAGGAAAACAGCCGAAAAAAGAGGCATTGACCCGTCCACAATTCGTTGGATAGAATCAATGCTTGAAAGCCCAAGAGTAGCGGCTTCGCTGGTAGGGGCGCAAAAAATATCGATGACCACAGCAAAAGGCCGCTCTCAAGGAGGGGTACTATCGCCTCTACTGTGCTCCATCGTTATATCTACTAGTGGAAATGACGCACGGCTAAAGCTCACCACGTAATAGGTTGCGCAGATGACTTGGCCATTCTAATCAGAGGTAGGTAAGCATAAGATGTGATTTCAAGTCTAATGCAAAGTGCCCTGAATAAAATAAACAGGTGGTGTGTAGGTAGAGGAACGGAGCGTTAACCCAGCAAATATTACCGAAATACCATTTACAATGCGAAGAAAGCTGTGTTTAAAGCTCTGCAGTTCCATGGATTATCTATACCATTTTCCAATAAGGTGAAGTTCCTTGATGTGGCATTAGACGCCAGGGTCGATCCAATTATTGGAAAACGCATGTTGAAACAACTTTAGCCAAGGCGACAGCATACCCGAAGCAGACAAAACTTGGGGATTACAACCGAAAATAACTTATTGGTCATACGACATCCTCATAAAGCCCGTCGTATCATATTCATCATTTGTGTGGTGGACAAAAACAAAAGAAATCATAACGCAAATCAAGCTACAGAAGCTGCAGCGTTTAGCGTGCTTGGGAATAACTGGGGACTGGGAATACAACCCCGACTGCAGCGATACAAGTACTGCTGGACCTAACGCCTCTGCACTTGCATGTGTAAAAGGGGGCCCTGCAGTCTTCCAAGAGCCTCCACCAGGCTAGGAGAACTAAATCAGGTAACCGTAAAGAAAAATCCTTCGAATGCGATGCGTCTACTTGACTATTTGAAAGGTGTTCGAGGTTTACATTGGAGACCAGCACACTGCTGAAGACACATAAGATGGCAGAGATCCGAAACTGGGAAACGGAAAACAAAATGTCTTACTGACACAATTCCTCAGGACAAATAAAGGCGAAGAAATATTTTATAGAGTTCTCTGGGAATTAAATCAGGCTTATTCCAGACCTATTCACGGAACACTGCCCAGTGAGGTATCACCTCAAAAACATGGGATTAACAATCAGTGAAATGTGCAGACTGTCCGAAGTGGAAGTAGAAACCGCGGAACACTTGATCTGCAATTGTGACGCACTTGCTTATCTCGCGCCTGTCTAGTCCAGAATTTCCCCGTTCAAATGGCCTCGCAGAAATATACCTATGTACAAGAAGCCAAGGTTATCTTAACTAAATGTATTGAAGACTAATGATATTTATTTGGCACTTCTTTACCACAGAAACACCCCATGAGAAGATTTGGTTTCTCTAGTCCAAAGATTGATGAGCGGGCGAACGAAAACATTACCCACAAACGCCAAACTTCTACAACCACAGGTAGTTACAGGTGTAAAGGACACGCTGGAAAACTTAAGAATTAAAGAAAAGGCGTAAGTATACGCGGATCGGTGGAAGAAACAGTTGCCGCTATATCATCCAGGAGACAACGTATTATTGAGAGTTAGAAACAAGAAATGGGCCTCGGCAACAGTAATCGAACGTACTCCAGAACCAAGGTCATACATCGTTCAAACCCCAGATGAAAAAAAGTTCCGAAGAAATGCTTGGTTCCTTAGGAAACGTAAAACGTTGACTACAAAAGCAGAAGTTGCTCGTCAGACTCTCCCAGCAAATGAAATTCCACAAAAGGAAGCCGCCTCAGAAGTTGCTTCACCAGACATTCGCCTACCTGAAACAACAACAAGAACAGAAGATTCAGTTCAGGGCGTCAAAAACAATGAAGGTACTAAGACGTCAAGGTATGGGCGTCAAATAATTCCTCCAAAAAGACTCGATTTCTAACCTTGTAAGAAAAAGGGAGATGTCAGGAGTTAAGGTTTGTATATCGTGGTTGGTACCACTGGTCAGCAGGAGTTGACAGCAACACGAATGGTCAACGGCCACTTTTTGAAGATCATCTTTATCTTATTGTATCGTTATGTAAACACTATTGTTAACAGTTGTTCATTAAACAGTAGTATAATTAACAATACTCTGTAAATAATCTTAAACTCCGAAGGAGTTTAAATGTTGCCCCGACAACGTTTTAAACTCCTCCCGAGTTTAAGTTTATTTATAACCCGCTCAAACTTGGTGCCGTAGAAATGACTGAGTTATTCCATGTCAACACATGTGTGCAGGTAATTTTTACCACTTCCGGTTTAACCGGAAATTATCTTAACTTTGTTTTTTCCAATGGACACAATTTTTCTCAACTGATTCGGGGCTTGGAATTTTTCCTGGGTTATAAACTTGTATCCTTCAATGGACGTGCCATCACCCTTGTTTTTATGAAACTGGTGAAGAATGAAAATGTTTCGAAATCAAAAGAATACACATGAACTACTTATATTTTTTGTTTATGCCGTCTATTTAATAATTCAATTCCTATGGCACCGCAAGGTGTACGGTGTACCTACACCCATCACATGTTCCATTTAACAACATGAAAAATATCTGACTACATCTTCAAATCCACTTCAAAACAATAAACGCGTGATTTTGAAAATATAATTTTTCCATCGGTTTCTTAGATGTTCTACAGTAACAAGGGTGA
This sequence comes from Pycnomerus fuliginosus, assembly GCA_963924575.1. Classification (NCBI taxonomy): domain Eukaryota; kingdom Metazoa; phylum Arthropoda; class Insecta; order Coleoptera; family Zopheridae; genus Pycnomerus; species Pycnomerus fuliginosus. The sequence continues at coordinate 32,801,199 of OZ004620.1, forward strand.
CTGCACTTCCGGTCAAATATGGTACAAGTTTCTAACTCAGAAGAAATCGTAGATACAGAATCCGCAGAAAAATATAGAGAATTTCACTTGAAAAGTAATATTAGGGATTAGGGGTCATTTCCGGTTAAACCGGAAGTTGGAAAAACATTTTATTATACCATAAGAGCCACACAAAAAAATAAAAGTTATACAACTTCCAGGATTTTTCTAAATTCCCAGCCTTGTAAGTTATATGTAACCTACTTTTACTTTGAAAATTACCGTTCAAGTTTAAGAAAATTCATAATTTTTTTCTCGTAGATTAAGTATGACACATTTTTGAAATTTACATATGTTGTAACTTATAGTCCTGCCATGTTCTGAAAAAAAAATTACGAATGTGTCATGCTTATAACCAGAGTTTTAAAAGTTAGCCCAAAAACATGCGAAAGTCCGATAACAATCTTTGAACATACAAACCCTACCTAGAATAAAGCTAAATTCTAGCTACCTATTTAAAAGTAAATCGATGATTCTCAGAAATCCTGAAGTTCTTTGAAGCATAGACCAGTAAAATTTCTATTTTTATTGCCGCCCGGGTTTTCAGGTAGGTAGTGCCTATGGATGGCATGGGCGATTTGTTGGTAAAGGAGATTTGTTATTTGTCGTCTAGTAGACTAAAGTATAAAGTTGATCGCCAACGATTCGAGGTGTAGGTTAAGAGTGTTTACAGTTTACTACTATTAACAGTAGTCAGCAGCATTTTAAAGTAAGTATTATATATATATATATATAATATATTTAATTAAATTCAATTGAAGCGTTCTTTATGATTACAACCACGGTCCAAAATTTACAAGAAGGAGAAATTAAGGGTGCGATTTAATAATTTTGGTCCATGGTCGCTTTTTAAGGACCGCCTCAATTGAACATTCCTTATAATGTTATTATTTATTTATTAAATTCGGGTCTTATATTGTTGCAGATGCCAAGAAGACGGATTCAAGGGCGACGGCGATAGGGAAATTATGAGTTCCGTCGTGATATCACAATTTCTATTCACTTCTAAGGATATAAGAAACAGAAGCAATCTATACATATTATAAGCATCACCTATTATTATAAATTTATATTCTTTTAACAATTCAATTATTGTTTTTGACTTTGCATAACTTGTTTGTCATCATTCTATATTAAATGCCTAAATATTTTAGCTTCAACATTTTTTTTTGCCTGTTATGTAAAATTATTTTTAACTTAATATACTCACGTATATTTCCTACTATGTATATTTTTTTGTAATACCCTGACTGGATTTAAAAAATTATAACAAATTGAAATTTAACTTGGAAAAACCGCTAGTTCCTGGCTAGATTTTAGGAATTATCCTAGCTACACCCTAGCGTGTTCCCCTAGCTAGATCCTAGCTTGTGTATCCTAGCTAAAATATCGATAGCCTTTCCAGTTAAAATCTAGCTACTTTTTCTAGCTAGAAACGAGCTAAACCTCGTTAAGCCAATTTTGTTCGAATCTAGCTTGGATTCCTAGCTAGGATGAGGCTATGATATCTCTACAAAGTTAGCTAGGAGTCCTAGTTAGATTCGAACAAAATCCGCGTAACACATTTAGCTTGGTTCTAGTCAACAAACCTAGCTAGTTTCTAGCTGTCTGTGCTACTAGGGATGTGTGCCCGCTGGGTCGTCGTATTACTATTGATAATTTCGATATTCGCTCGTCATCAATATAAATCTTTTCGGTGATGCAGTCGATAACCTTTGACCTCGATAACCTTTCTTCTCGTAAAAGTTATTTTGTCAATAACATCGTTGGTTTCTGTTTTAAATATTCTTTTTCTCCCAAAGCATTCTCATTCACTCTGACGAGAAACGGTGATCCTGTAATGATTTCCCCGTCAGAAATCAGGTTAATTTCGTAAATTCCCAAATCGTTTGGAATGTAAGTGGCTTTGGCGCGATCAATTTTGCATTTCAACGTGTATTGGGATATCATTGTCATCCGCATCACACGCGTTGCTGATAAGAGAAGTAAAATCGAGAGATATTGTCTTCAGGAAAGATTTCTGTTCGCTGTTTTTAAAGGGCAGGATTTCACAAAATGTCTTCGAAACATGTGAGTCCTGTCTGTCAGATAACTTCAGAACTGATTGAGATATGGATCTGAAACTCTGCAGACCAAGTTTCAGGTCCCGAAACACGACCTTGGATGTTGATCAAGAGAGTGAGTGAGAGTTAGGAGTGACTATTAATGGCAATATCTCGAGATTGAAGTTGAGGGTGTGTCAATTTCGGGGATGAAAACTACGAAAATACTTGCAAGGGTAGCACGCAGTGATTCGAAAGGACTTTAAAGAACTTTAAAGAACTGGTTTACCACTAGGTACTAGTAAACGACTCTCAATCATTTTAACAGTTTTATTTCTTATGTACAAAATAAATAATTAAAAAACTTAGCTCTAATAATTTACATCAAAAATGGTTCTTACACTTCTTCGTTTTTTAGCCTTCGATTTATTAAAAAACAAGTTGTATTTTATATTTTCGTCATCCTCATCGTAGTTTTCTCTAGCTCTGAAATATGATCCCAGGGAGTTTGCAACGCCTTTTCTATTGGGCGTGCCCTTAAAACTACCCCTGCTTCCAAGAATGTCTTCGTACAAATTCCTAATAGCAAACTTTTCGCAAATATTAGGCAGATTTAAGCTACCTCCCTTGTTAGTCTCCTTCTTGCTTCTAGTTTGAGAATCGAAAGAATGTTTTCTCTTCACGTCTGTCTCTTTTTTCGTGTTTTCAATATTTCCTTCTAACTTCGTAAAGGATTTTATTCCACGCTTGAATTGTGATTTGTCAGTATCCGTCGGGAATTTCACAGACTTCCTTTCATTTGTCCCCCCTTTTTCTGGAGTTTTTATTTTATTAACAGAAATTACCTCCGGTTTTGTTTCGATTTTAATATCGAATTTCTTAATTTTCTCACAAATCGACGAAGAGATGTTTTTTTTCTTTACCGTCCTATTCGGAATTTGATTTGAGCAATTGTCTTCTTTGAAGCTATTTCGGAATTCTGTTTGAAGTTTCTTTGGTGTTTTTTTTTGCTTTTCCTTCAAAACTTTTCAGCAGCAACTTCTTCCTCTCCTTAATTGACATTGGAGTTATCTAAGGCACTTTCAAGAGATGTGTACCTGGAATTTGAATAGGCGTCACTCTCTGATTGTAAAGATAAAATATCATTGGTTGATCGAGCTAAAGTTTTTTCTCTGCTGATATATTTTTTAAGGGGTTGATCCTGTTCCGAGTTAGTTAAACTGACAATACTAGAACTTCTTGACGATAGTCGCTCCCAGAAATCTCTTTTTTGCCTAAAATGGCTCTCAAAATTCATCGACACATTTGGGAGGCTAGCTGTAGAAGATAGTGAAAGAGGCCCTACGTCCAATTCCCTAAAGTCCTCTTTCGAAGGGCATTCGTATCCGCTTTCGCTTGAAACCGTCGAGCTCATGAAACTGTTTTGTTGTCCAAACAGTTTTCTTTTTTCTGAAAGAGGCAATTTTTGGAAATTACTTTTTTCTACTTCTGGGACAATATAACTGGGGCATATTGGGGAAGTACTATCCTGGGAATCAAAAGTTGAATTCTTGTTGCGGGCAATCTCGAAGCATATTTTGCTGGTAATCTTCTGGTTGGCTTCTGGCTTTAAACCTTTTTGTTTGTTGGAGTTGACGAAATTTTTAATAAACTTCGTTGTTTCAACCACGCCAAAGTCGAATTTCGAAACCGCTGGGATTTGAATTTCGTTCGAATAGTGAGTTTCTTCTTCAACATCGTGCTGTTGAAGAAAATTCACAATTTCTTCTTTAACCTCACAGAGGTTGTTCAAAATTTTGTGTTGGGGTGTTACTATCAAATTTTCTTCAGGAATAACTTCGGGTTCAGTGGCTAGTTTTTCAGTTATCTTGGACAGCTGTAACACATCCTGAATTTCTTCTGTTTTACTGCTGAAATCTTCCAAGGAACAGTTTATTTCAGTTTTTACAATTTCGTCGTCTTTCTGCGTAATTGCTGTAATTGTAACATCATTCATACATTCATACATATATGAGCGAAGTTGCGAACAGTTGTGCTCCGAGTTTAACCTCTTTTTTAGCGGTTAGTTCAGTGCCAAAAATTTTGAACTTGCTGTGATAGAGGTGTTTAAGTACGCTGCTCTTTGTGCTCATCAGCTGTGACGTCCATCTGATCATTGATTACGTGTGATGGTCAGTAATAAACAATCATCCATTGGATTTTTATGCGGAATAGTGTTTATCGACTAATCTTTTTTTGTTGAGCTGCTGATAGTAGTGGTTTTTAAGTTGCCGCTATTCGCTGTTAATTTTTCTGCACGTCGTTTGATTGTAAATAATAAATACCTACTTGAACAATAATGACGTCAAACTGTCGGAATTGTGATGGGGTCGTTTACCTTACGGATCCTGTCGTTTGCTGTGGAGGGTGTAACAGTTCTTTGCATATGAATTGTGTTGAACTATCCAAAGAAGAATATGCGATTATTTCGAAGTCTAAGTCGCGATTTCTGAAAATTTATTGCTCGTCTTGTGTTTTGAGAGAGGAAAAAATGGACAAGCTCTCCAATCAGTTGTCTTCGCTGGATGGAAAATTTGGAGATAGACTGCTGAAGCTGGAAGAAATTGTGGCAAAGATTTCCAGTGCCTCTATTACCTCCCCTGATAAAAAAGAGGAAATTATTGCTGAATCAGTTGAACGCTTTAAACGTTCTAATAATGTAATGCTCATTGGAGTTACTGAATCACAAGATGCATCACGTGATCGAGAATTGGTAGATGACATCATTAAGACTGTTATTCCGGGAGAATTTAATGGTGTTTCCCTCGTCTCTGTCGTTAGAATGGGAAAGAAATTACCCCAGAAACCTCGTCTAATCAAGGTATCATTTGCTAGTCCACAATCGGCACTTCTGGTTCTCAAAAATAAGAAAGTCCTCCATAACACTGCCTACAAGCATATTAAGATTTCTGATGATAAAACACCGGCCCAGATAAGCTACCTCAACCAGATAAGGAATGAACTTGAACGCAGGCGGGAAAATTCCACGAAGGCTTTGACAATTAAATATGCTAATGGAATTCCAACTATAGTCGAGGAACCTCCAAAAAACTAGAAGATAACTTATCCAACTCACCCCATAACAAAAATATGTCTTTTTGCACAGTAAATGTTCGTTCTTTGGTTAGTAAACTTCCTTTATTTCGTGATTTTGTTCTTGAGAATTCCTTCACTTTTATTGCTCTGTCAGAAACGTGGTTGACCTCTGACTTTACAGATGATTTTGTTTCAGTGTCGGGATATAAGGTATATCGCTCTGACAGACCAGTAAGGGGTGGGGGTGTAGCTATTTATGCTTTGTCGAATTTAAAATGCTCGGTTATTAATGTTCCCTTCCCAAAAAATGATTTAGAATTCATATTGTTAAAAGTTAGGGTTCACTCTTGTGTTTTTGCGATAGGTGCTTTTTATAAGCCGCCAGCAGTAAATTATGCCTGTTTCTCTATTATAGAAGATATTTTAGATTATTTAGCTACGCAGAACATCAATAATTACATTTTTCTAGGCGATTTTAATTCGGACATTCTTGTAGACATTCCTTCTACTATGTATTTAAGTAATATTTTTGAAACTTATAATTTATCCCAAGTTGTGCAACATCCGACACGTGTTACTCCGACGTCGAAGTCGTTACTAGATCTAATAATTGTTAACTCTGAGGCCACTCTATTGTCCTGTGACGTTTTGGATGTGTGTCTTTCAGACCATAATATTGTTTCCTGCACAATTCAGTGCCCCCTCAGTGATGGAAGTGAAGCTGAAATTAAGATGATAAGGTCTTTTAAGTATTTTGACATGGATGCTTTTGCTCGTGATGCTTCAAGTATTAACTGGGATGCTTTCTTTCGCTTGGTGGATATAAATGAGAAGGTTGATTACTTCACTAAATCTATTTTATCGATATTTGATATTCAAGTAGAAAACCGTGGTTCACTGATGTTCTAGCAAAGATTAAGTCACTGAAGACCAAAGCGTGGGTCAAATTTAAAAAGACAGGTTCGGATGTACATAAAAAATACTTTTGTGAGCTAAGAAATTTTTATAATGATGCACTCGAGCAGGAACAACGAGCCTATTACGCATCTAACACGAAATTTTTGAAACTTAGCAGTCCGACTTTTTGGCAATCGCTGAGATCTTGTGGTATTCTGAGTAGCAATGGACAGACGTTCACCTCTCAACAGTTTAATGCGGAGGACATCAATGCTTATTTAATAAACTCAGTTCCACGCCTACAAACTGATCAGGAATTTTGTAATGAATTTAGGCGAAAATATTTCAATCCCCAGCTTAGCTTTTCGTACTCGCCAGTCGAAACTGACACCATTAAAGATTACATTTCCAAGCTCAAACCGAACGTCATGGGCATTGATGGAGTGTCTGGTAGAATGCTACAAAAAGCTGCAAATTGGTTTGCTGAACCGCTAAATCATATTATAAATTATTCATTTGAGATTGGAATAGTGCCTGAATTGTGGAAGTGTAGCTTGATCAAACCAATTCTGAAAAACAAGCACCCGGTGAATCTAAATGATATTCGACCGATTAGTCTTCTATGCAATGGATTAAAACTAGCTGAGAAGGCTTTTCATTCTCAATTTTCTGAATTTCTTGCTGACACTAGCATTATACCTCCGACTCAATTTGCGTACAGGAAAAATCATGGTACCACGGGATTGCTTTGTTCCCTGAATGATGATATTTTGCGTGATTTCGATACTGGAAAAGTTACCTCACTCACATTACTCGATATGTCAAAGGCATTTGACAGTATTGATATTAATTTGTTACTGGCCAAATTGGAGTATTACGGTGTACTGGAGCCCTCACTGTCATGGCTTAAAAGCTATCTGCAAAATAGGGTCCAGTGTGCTTCCTTCCAAAATGAAATTTCGTCTACTTCTCGGGTGTGTTCAGGCGTTCCTCAGGGTTCTGTTTTGGGACCTACGCTGTTTTCACTTCATTCTGCTGACCTACCTAATTATGTTGTTCACTGTAGTTTATACATATTTGCAGATGACATTCAAGTTCGTTATTCATTTTCTTCTGTTGATGTCAATACTGCCACTGTAAGAATTAATGATGATTTAGAAAATATTTTGAAATGGTCGGAGAGGAACTCACTAAAACTCAATCCTCAGAAAACTAAGGCAATTCTTTTTGGTACCTCGCAGCGTCTTAACCGTTACCAGGATCTTCACCTGAACCTCCAAATTAACAATACTGACTGGTGACTGTTCTACAGTCACCATTCTAGGTATTACTTATGTTATGACAAGCATCTAAAGTTTAATAATCAAGTTAACTCAGTGTGTAAAAAATCATTTTTGTCCTTCAAACATTTGGCACCATATCGCAATTTATTGGATGTTCCAACGAAGAAACTTTTGTGCGATTCACTAATTCTTTCGCTTCTTAATTACGGTGATGTTGCGTATGGGCCATGTCTCTCTGAAGCTGATAAACGCTGGCTTCAGATGATCCAAAACCATTGTGTTCGGTTCGTGCTTCAAATTCCTTTTGCGGCACATGTGACACCGTTTATCAGAGACTTGGGGTGGCTGAGGATTGGTGAACGACGTTTAACACATTTCGTTTCTTTAATAACAAAAGTAATTATAACAAATCAACCTGATTATTTAAAAGTGAAGATTCAACCACGCCGTGATATTCATGATTGTTCTCTAAGGTTAAGTAACTATTCCGCAAGTGTTCCTTTGCACAATTTGTCATGTTTTAAAGCATCCTTTTCATACTTGGCGTCTTATATTCTAAACCATATTCATCATGATTTCTCAGATACACCAAAAAAAAGCATTCTTTACTTCCTTTCTAAGTAGTTTAAAGAAGGCCTTGCAGGGCAATGGACTGGTCAGTGTTGATATACAATTGTTTTAATCAATTATTGAAATTTACGTGTGTCTTAAATTGCTTTATTTCGTTTTGTATTTGATTTTTTCTCTTTCGCTCACTTACATTTATTTTTCATTTGCGGGCAGGATTTAAATCAGCGTGGCTGTTCCTGTCCGATTGACACTTTGTATTATATTAGTATTATATTTTATTTCTTGTACCTATTCCAAAGTGTTCAATAAACATACTATATATTCTCGCTGTCTTCATTTGATTATATTCATTAAGTATTGAACCAATCCAAAGGAGCATTTAGCATACCAGTAATCCTGATTACAGTGATAATACTACAACGTCAACTTGACACTACTTGCTCAATACTTTAATTTATAAAATAATCTGCAAAATACGATTCGTAGTCTCTTGGTTGCCTTGTTGAGTCCTCATGGATGAACTACTTGTCAAATGGTAGATTTTTTTCGGCCAAAGAGGACTCGAGCGTGCTCTCGTCCTCTTTTTAGCCTAAAAAAATCTACCATTTTGACTCGTAGTTGACAGCCATTCGGACGTCAAAACCCGCGGCAATCAAGAGACTACTCGTCGTATATTATTCGCTCGTCATCAATATAAATCTTTTCGGTGATGCAGTCGATAACCTTTGACAAAACCTTTCTCCTCGTAAAAGTTATTTTGTCAATAACATCGTTGGTTTCTGTTTTAAATATTCTTTTTCTTCCAAAGCATTCTCATTCACTCTGACGAGAAACGGTGATCCTGTAATGATTTCCCCGTCAGAAATCAGGTTAATTTCGTAAATTCCCAAATCGTTTGGAATGTAAGTGGCTTTGGCGCGATCAATTTGCATTTCAACGTGTATTGGGATATCATTGTCATCCGCATCACACGCGTTGCTGATAAGAGAAGTAAAATCGAGAGATATTGTCTTCAGGAAAGATTTCTGTTCGCTGTTTTTAAAGGGCAATATTTCACAAAATGTCTTCGAAACATGTGAGTCCTGTCTGTCAGATAACTTCAGAACTGATTGAGATATGGATCTGAAACTCTGCAGACCAAGTTTTAGGTCCCGAAACACGACCTTGGATTTTGATAAAGAGAGTGAGTGAGAGTTAGGAGTGACTATTAATGGCAATATCTCGAGATTGAAGTTGAGGGTGTGTCAATTTCGGGGATGAAAACTACGAAAATACTTGCAAGGGTAGCAAAGAACTTTAAAGAACTGGTTTACCACTAGGTACTAGTAAACGACTCTCAATCATTTTAACAGTTTTATTTCTTATGTACAAAATAAATAATTAAAAAACTTAGCTCTAATAATTTACATCAAAAATGGTTCTTACACTTCTTCGTTTTTTAGCCTTCGATTTATTAAAAAACAAGTTGTATTTTATATTTTCGTCATCCTCATCGTAGTTTTCTCTAGCTCTGAAATATGATCCCAGGGAGTTTGCAACGCCTTTTCTATTGGGCGTGCCCTTAAAACTACCCCTGCTTCCAAGAATGTCTTCGTACAAATTCCTAATAGCAAACTTTTCGCAAATATTAGGCAGATTTAAGCTACCTCCCTTGTTAGTCTCCTTCTTGCTTCTAGTTTGAGAATCGAAAGAATGTTTTCTCTTCACGTCTGTCTCTTTTTTCGTGTTTTCAATATTTCCTTCTAACTTCGTAAAGAATTTTATTCCACGCTTGAATTGTGATTTGTCAGTATCCGTCGGGAATTTCACAGACTTCCTTTCATTTGTCCCCCCTTTTTCTGGAGTTTTTATTTTATTAACAGAAATTACTTCCGGTTTTGTTTCGATTTTAATATCGAATTTCTTAATTTTCTCACAAATCGACGAAGAGATGTTTTTTTTCTTTACCGTCCTATTCGGAATTTGATTTGAGCAATTGTCTTCTTTGAAGCTATTTCGGAATTCTGTTTGAAGTTTCTTTGGTGGTTTTTTTGCTTTTCCTTCAAAACTTTTCACCAGCAATTTCTTCCTCTCCTTAATTGACATAAAGGAGTTATCTAAGACACTTTCAAGAGATGTGTACCTTGAATTTGAATAGACGTCAGTCTCTGATTGTAAAGATAAAATATCATTGGTTGATCGAGCTAAAGTTTTTTCTCTGCTGATATATTTTTTAAGGGGTTGATCCTGTTCGGAGTTAGTTAAACTGACAATACTAGAACTTCTTGACGATAGTCGCTCCCAAAAATCTCTTTTTTGCCTAAAATGGCTCTCAAAATTCATCGACATATTTGGGAGGCTAACTGTAGAAGATAGTGAAAGAGGTGCTCCGTCCAATTCCCTAAAGTCCTCTTTCGAAGGGCACTCGTATCCGTTTTCGCTTGAAACCGTCGAGCTCATGAAACTGTTTTGTTGTCCAAACAGTTTTCTTTTTTCTGAAAGAGGCAATTTTTGGAAATTACTTTTTTCTACTTCTGGGACAATATAACTGGGGCATATTGGGGAAGTACTATCCTGGGAATCAAACGTTGAATTCTTAGCTTGGGCAATCTCGAAGCATATTTTGCTGGTAATCTTCTGGTTGGTTTCTGGCTTTAAACCCTTTTGTTTGTTGGAGTTGACGAAATTTTTAAAAAACTTCGTTGTTTCAACCACACCAAAGTCAAATTTCGACACCGCTGGTATTTTAATTTCGTTCGAATAGTGAGCTTCTTCTTCAACATCGTGCTGTTGAAGAAAATTCACAATTTCTTCTTTAACCTCACCGAGGTTGTTCAAAATTTTGTGTTGGGGTGTTACTATCAAATTTTCTTCAGGAATAATCTCGGGTTCAGTGGTTAGTTCTTCAGTCATCTTGGACAGCTGCAACACATCCTGAATTTCTTCTGTTTTACTACTGAAATCTTCCAAGGAACAGTTTATTTCAGTTTTTACAATCTCGTCGTCTTTCTGCGTAATTGCTGTTATTGTAACATCATTCTCGCTGTCTTCATTTGATAATTTGGATATTCGCTCGTCATCAATATAAATCTTTTCGGTGATGCAGTCAATAACCTTTGACAAAACCTTTCTTCTGGTAAAAGTTATTTTGTCAATAACATCGTTGGTTTCTGTTTCTAAACATTCTTTTTCTCCCAAAGCATTCTCATTCACTCTGACTAGAAACGGTGATCCTGTAATGATTTCCCCGTCAGAAATCAGGTTTATTTCGTAAATTCCCAAATCGTTTGGGATGTAAGTAACTTTGGCGCGATCAATTTGCATTTCAACGTGTATTGGGATATCATTGTCATCCGCATCACACGCGTTGCTGATAAGAGAAGTAAAATCGAGAGATATTGTCTTCAGGAAAGATTTCTGTTCGCTGTTTTTAAAGGGTAATATTTTACTGGCCTGCAGTTGGTCCTGGAGGACATTTACTACTGGAATCGTTTTTAGATTGTGGAAGGGCGGAATGGTGGCTTTGCCTTGTGTTCCGTACGGTCCTCTGATATACATTAACACGTCAGTGCGCTTTTTTGTGGTGATGTTTGTGTACACGTAAAATACTGTTTTTCGGTGTTGCTCTCCCGCGTATAAACCCATCCCACGTGCAACATATTGAGATGAATATTTGCGGTTTGTTACATCCTTCGTCGGCCATTTGTTTATGGCTTGTTGGAGCCCTTGTAAATAATGAATGAAGCTTCTTTCTTGATTTATTGTGAACTCTCTGGAAAAATCCGCCTCAGTGAATATCTGGAAATAATAAAGACGTGAAAGGGCAGGAGATTGAGTTTAATATTAAACTTGCGATTGATTCATCTTCAAGAGGTCTTTGAGCGAATTCGCAACAACTTTAAACATTGTGTATAGTATCAAGGGATTATGAAATCTAACAAAAAAACTGAACAAGAAGTGTTTTAAGTAAGATACCTATGTATATCATTTTGCTCATTATTAATTTCTTTTCTAAGGTTTCATACCGATCTCTCATATCTGCTACGAATCTGATGAGAACAGCTATACCGGGTGATTCAGTTTGATATTCGCCCCCCTGCAACTTTTTTATTTGAAAAGAAAAATATGTAAGACCATATATAGTGTGTCTCATTTTAACTGGAGCCACACAAATATTTCAGTTAATTTTAACCGAATCAATGCGTTCCTTTTTCTGCATGTAGAGCTCCAAAATCTGCACCTGTGTAATACTCAACTTTTTTTATAAACCGAAACCCCAGCCTCCTGCGATTTAATAAATGGGCCAAAAATGACGAAATCGTATTAGGCATTTTTTTTTCGAAAAATTTTATAGAGAGAAGTTGCTCAGGATCGCTCCAAATGGCTAAATCCGAAGTTTCAGGAAAAAATAAAAATGTTGAATTTCTTGAAGAAGAATCATAAAATAACGAAAACGTCAATATTTTTGCAACACAACGGGTGATGTGAAATAAAAAAACAATGGAAGCGCATATGCTTGCTGTTTGTGGTACATTGCAACAGATTAGTTGGGGTGTCCCTCGAAATTGTTAAGAAAAACGAAAATCTTACACTATCTTTTTAATTTCAATTTTTTCTGCGATTGTTAAGTTTTATCTATCCATAGCCGATAGCAAATGTCAAATCAATTCATTTCAATTGTTTTTTTATTTCACACCAGCCATTATGTTGCAAAAATATTAAACTTTTCGTTATTTTGTGATTCTTCCTCAAGAAATTCAACTTTTTAATTTTTTCCTCATAAAAAAATGCATAATACGATTTTCGTCATTTTTGGCCTCTTTATTAAATCGTAGTAGGCTGGGATTTCGGTCTATAAAAAAAGTGAGTATCACGGAGGGGCAGATTTTGGAGGTCTACATGCAGAAAAAAAGAACGCATTGATTCGGTTAAAATTAACCGAAATATTTGGGTGGTTCCAGTTAAAATGAGACACACTGTATATTTATAAATCGCATGACAAACTCTATTAAATGACGTCGTTAAATCATCTACCTAATGACGTCAAAATTACGATATTCAACTTTTTTTCTTCCAAGTACCGATGTAAATAAAGTTCATACCTGCATTATAAAAATTCCGAAGGAAAAAATAAAGGACCCCGCACACTTCTTATGGGAAATTTAGATCGATAGATTTTTTTTGTTTTTTAATATGTTGTAGCCAGAGCGATGCTGATTAAAACGTCTCACGGGCGCAACCTTGTGGGGCCCACGGTTTGGCCGTTAAAGCGCCCCAAAACAGGGCCGAACTCCATGATTCAAATAATTGAAAAATCGATATCTCGGCTATCTTTGGAGATAGAGCCTTCGCTTAAAAAGTCGTTGGTAGATATTTCGCCCAGCTCTCTTGCCATGGCACATAGAAAAACAAATGACGGTCTTTGACAAAAAAAGGCCATGAAGGCGTGAACTTGGCGAAAGAGTTAAAGCACTAATGGTACAACACCTCTCTATCATTAGTGCTTCATTAGTGCTTCTTAGTGCTTCAACCCCAACCCCAGCGGACCAACCCTTCCAGAGTTATTGACACTTCTTTTTCGTCCGCCAACTTCACACTTAGCGAACGACTTGAAGCACTAATGTTTTCACACCCCTCCATCTTTAGTGCTTCGTTAGTGCTTCTTAGTGCTTCAACCCCAACCCCAGCGGACCAACCCTTCCAGAGTTATTGACACTTCTTTTTCGTCCGCCAACTTCACACTTAGCGAACGACTTGAAGCACTAATGTTTTCACACCCCTCCATCTTTAGTGCTTCGTTAGTGCTTCTCAGTGCTTCAACCCCAACCCCAGCGGACCAACCCTTCCAGAGTTATTGACTCTTCTTTTTCGGCCGCCAACTTCACACTTAGCGAACGACTTGAAGCACTAATGTCTTCATACCCCTCCACAGCAATCGAATTCGATAATGATAATATGCCCTTTTGCTAACAAAAATTCAAAAAATTGCCTTTTTGTCCCAATGGAAATTTTCTAAAAAATTGCTCTAAGTTTTTGATCCGGCAATACAACAGCTGTCGAATCTGATAGTAAGAATAACCTTTTTTGTAAAATAAATTGAAACAAGGACCCTTTTGCCACTAAAATGATATTTTTCGAAAAAATGGCACTAAGGTTTTCGGCGTGAAAAAAATCAGCTATCAAATTCGGTAATAAAAACATACAGTTATGCATAGGTTTTTTTACGGTACCATTTTTTGGCCAAAAGGGCACAAGTGTGAATACATTTTTAGAAGGAGAATTTGAAGAGCATTCATATGGTGACGTGAAAAATGGAGGCTTGCATTTAAATTTTTAAATTAGGGAATTATGGCTGTCTTCCGGACTGGTGTAATTAAAAATGCTTTGTAAAAGGCTACATATACAGGGTGTTCCAATGAAAAGTATCCACCCCAAATATTTCGTAAACCAAAAAAAAAACAATTAAAATGAATTGATTTGAGATTTGCTATCGACTATGGATGGATAAAACTTAACAGTCGCAGAAAAAGTTGAAATTATTAAGATAGTTTAAGATTTTCGTTTTTCTTAACAATTTCAAGGGACACCCCAACTAATCTGTTGCAATGTGCCACAAACAGCAAACATATGCGCTTCCATTGTTTTTTTATTTCACATCACCCGTTATGTTGCAAAAATATTGAACTTTTCGTTATTTTGTGATTCTTCCTCAAGAAATTCAACATTTTTATTTTTTCCTGAAATCTCGGATTTAGCCATTTGGAGCCATCCTGAGCAACTTTTCCTTATAAAATTTTCCGATAAAAAAATGCCTAATACGATTTCGTCATTTTTGGCCTCTTTATTAAATCGCAGTAGGCTGGGATTTCGGTCTATAAAAAAAGTGAAGTATCACGCAGGTGCAGATTTTGGAGCTCTACATGCAGAAAAAAAGAACGCATTGATTCGGTTAAAATTAACCGAAATATTTGGGTGGTTCCAGTTAAAATGAGACACACTCACACTGTATACAGGGTGAGTCAACAAGGCGACGGCGGTCCATAACTCTTGAACCCTTCCAGATAGGAAATCAATTCAAACGCCATTATGTACAACACCGCCAATTCTACATCTTAAAAATACTTTCAACTATACAGAGTGTCCCAAAACACTTGCAACGCATGACAACTTGATTTTTTAAAATGGAACACCACTATTTTGATGCCATATTCTATATCACCTATAACATAGCTTTACATCGACATAAGACAGTTGATGTTTTAAGGCTCTGTTCTAAAGTAATTAATTCGTTTTGAAAAATTTCGACCATTGCGGGTGCTTCTTAAAAAAATTCCTGAGAACTCAATTTTGTATCTAGAGAGCTGAGATTCGGTACGAATATGAAGGAAGGTCTATTCTATCTATCTAACATGATAACTATCATTATCACTATACAGGGTGTTAAAAATTCTGTGTCAAGTTTGGAAAATTTCAAATATGCAGAACTCCATTTTTTCAAATGGCACCCCCTGTTGTTATTGTGCCATGGGGTTCGGCTGTTGAATTACTTTATTTTTTATTAAGTATGTCCTATACCTAAAGTCAATACTTCAAAAGATATTCTGTGTTTTATTTATTTTATTGAAGATTATTATGATCTCAATTAAAGAATGCCATGGACTGTATGACAGTTATGATTAACATTGTTTATTTACATGGTTACCAGACAGTTTGTCACATTTATTGACATACACAACCAGAAACAATTTATTGACATGGTTTACTGCTTATGGTTGAAATTCATTGTGTATGTCAATAAATGTGACAAACTGTATGGTAACCATGTAAATAAACAATGTTAATTATAACTGTCATACAGTCCATGGCATTCTTTAATTGAGATCGTAATAATCTTCAATAAAATAAATAAAACACAGAATATCTTTTGAAGTATTGACTTTAGGTATAGGACATACTTAATAAAAAATAAAGTAATTCAACACCCGAACCCCATGGCACAATAATAACAAGGGGTGCCATTTGAAAAAATGAAGTTTTGCATAATTGAAATTTTCCAAACTTGACACAGATTTTTTAACACCCTGTATAGTGATAATGATAGTTATCATGTTAGATAGATAGAATAGACCTTCCTTCACATTCGTACCGAATCTCAGCTCTCTAGATACAAAATTGAGTTCTCAGGAATTTTTTTAAGAAGCACCCGCAGTGATCCAAATTTTTCAAAAAGAATTAATTACTTTAGAACAGAGCCTTAAAACATCAAATGTCTTATGTCGATGTAAAGCTATGTTATAGGTGATCCAGAATATGGCATCAAAATGGTGGTGTTCCATTTAAAAAAATCAAGTTCTCATGCGTTGCAAGTGTTTTGGGACAGCCTGTATAGTTGAAAGTATTTTTAGGATGTAGAATTGGCGGTGTTGTACATAATGGCGTTTGAATTGATTTCCTATCTGAAAGGGTTCAGAAGTTATGCACCGCCGTCGCCTTGTTGACTCACCTATATGTTTCGACCAGATATTTTTCTTAGTTCATCTTCAGGCGTTAAAATTCACATTGATAATTTAAATTTAAAGTTAAAGTTTAAAAATTTAACATCTTTAAAATAAAAGCCAACGAAAGATGTGTATCAATGCGATGTGTGTCCCTGTAGATGTTTACCTTGTTAATGTGTATGTAGGGGCGAGCTGAATTTACTGGTGGAGTCGGGTGCAGATTTTATAAATCTGCACCTAGTAGTAGTGCCTCCGCAGACGCACAGTGGTGTTAAAAGTCAAGAGGAATGAAAATGAAGTGTGGATTAAGTAGAATTACGAAATAAAACACTAAAATAACCAAATTATGCAATTAAAACTTTTATGGGGGTTGAAATAAGCACTTATACCTACCTATTGCGAAGGAAACTGAAAAATTGTAAAAGGTAAACTGAATCCCAAATGCGTTCAATTTTATAACCGTCGAAAAACGGAATTATGCGAATTTTGCAAAATTTGCACTTAGGGGGTTGAAAAATCGTAAAGGTGGATGAAAAATCAAAAGGTATCAGGATTAACCGTGGCTAAGTAAAATTACGGAAAATAACACCAAATTAACCCAATTATGTAAATTTAGCATTTGAAGACTTGAAACATTGCGAAGGGGGATGAAAAAAGTGAAAAATTTAATCATCATCCAAATGGGTTCAATTTATTACAGAAGAAAAACGAAAATATCCGAATTTGGCAAAACTAACACCTAGGGGGTTGAAAAATTGTAAAGGGGGATGAAACGTCAAAGTGGATGAGAATTAATCGTAATTAAGCAGAATTACAGAAAATAACACGAAAGTAAACCAATTATGCAAATTTAGATTTTGGGGGTTGAAATGTTGCGAAGGGGGTTGGAAAAGTGAAAAGATAAACATAATCCAATTGAGTTCAATTTGTTACCGAAGGAAAACTAAATTATGTGAATTTTGCAAAATAAACACTTAGGGGGTTGAAAAATTGTAAAGGGGGATGAAAAGTTAAAAGGGATGAGAATTAATCGTAATTAAGTAGAATTACAGAAAATAACACGAAAATAAGCCAATTATGCAAATTTGACTTTTGGGGGTTGAAACATTGCGAAGGGGTCGAAAAAGTGAAAAAGGCAAGAACAATTCATAAGGCAAAACTGCGCGAATTTTACAAAATTAACCAGCGGAAATCACCCGAAAAAGAAGCGGTCTGGGTAAATTTTGCTCTTTGAGGGTTCACATATCATGAAAGGGGTTGAAAAATTGTGGATGGGTCAAAAATTAATGAAAATCACTTTAAATTAATAACAAATTAGAAGAAAGCAAAAAAAAAATAAATGAAATATACAGGGTGAGTCTAGTTGGACAAATCAGTCGCTCTAGCGCTTAAGATATTCAAATTGGAAATTCAATTTTTGGATATGTTGTAGCTGAGATGGTCCCCTATGCATGGGACCCGTAAAGAAAGCTCCAGTTTTATTCAAACCGAAATTATTAAATAAAAACGAAGGCCTAAAAAATTCTTTTTCGATATTGTTGAATTTTTTAAGGTTATTTCGTTAGAGAATCATTTTCTCTTTATGGA
Organism: Pycnomerus fuliginosus; assembly: GCA_963924575.1. Lineage (NCBI taxonomy): Eukaryota > Metazoa > Arthropoda > Insecta > Coleoptera > Zopheridae > Pycnomerus > Pycnomerus fuliginosus. Next base: position 32,819,169 of record OZ004620.1, read on the forward strand.
AACATAATTTTTTGCAGAAATAAGTTAATAATCTCCGAGAGACAAATTATTTAAATAATAAAGATTTTTAATTACTTCCTAAAGAAAGCCACGCATGCCGTGATTTGAACAACTGAAAGGCAGTCTAGCTTATACTGCAGACTGTACCCGGAATGACAAGTGCGTCAGTGCGTCAGTTGGAAATGTCATTTGCTTTCGTTTGTGGAAAAATTAAAGGAAAAATAATGCAAAACTACGAGTTTTTGCCCTTTACTTTACAGATAATTAGGTAATTTTTATTGCTTGATGGATGTTTTGCTAAATTCGCCGAATATGTACAAGTGTCTCGGGTTGATGTTTTTTACATTGCCATTGGAGTCGAATGGTTCGACCAAGAAAAGCTATTCTCGTCAGCCAGAAAGCCATTGGCAATAGTTGCTAACAGTTTACGTTGCTGTCATGCTGTCAAATATGGTGATGGTGATTTTGTTGTTTTATTAAAAATTTAATATTTCTGCTGATAATTTTTTCACACTTACGAAATGAAGATTTATCATCGGATGTTGAGGGGTCCAGCAAATGTTGAAGACACTCAACGTGTTGATATAATGAACAAAGACAAAGAAGCGGTGAGCCAAGCGAAACCAAGAAAATTCAACTCGAAGGGTGTAAACTTTAACTTGTCCTAATCGGGCCCCTCCAGTGTGAGAACCCGAGACACTTGTATTCGACGAATTTAGCAAAACATCCATCAAGCAATAAAAATTACCTAATTATCTGTAAAGAAAAGGGCAAAAACCCGTAGTTTTGCATTATTTTTTCACAAACGACCTCAAATGACATTTCCAACTGACACTTGTCGTTGTGGGTACAGTCTGCAGTATAAGCTAGACTGCCTTTCAGTTGTTCAAATCACGGCATGCGTGGCTCTCTTTAGGAAATAATTAAAAATCTTTATTATTTAAATAATTTGTCTCTCGGAGATTATTAACTTATTTCTGCAAAAAAATATGTTTCCATAAAGAGAAAATGATTCTCTAACTAAATAACCTTAAAAAATTCAACAATATCGAAAAAAAAAATTTTAAGCCTTCGTTTTTATTTAATAATTTCGGTTTGAATAAAACTGGAGCTTTCTTTATGGGTCCCATGTGTAGGGGACCATATCAGCTACAACATATCCAAAAATTGAATTTCCAATTTCAATATCTTAAACGCTAGGCGACTGATTTGTCCAACTAGACTCACCCTGTATTTACTCCGCTTGCTAGGGCTTAGGGGTTGTTAGTAGCGCAGGGGTTGGTTTTAGGATGAAGACTCATAAGACTTTTTTCAATGGTTGACCGAAATCTATTGAACCCCATAATTTTATTCCACCACTTACATGAAAAAATTTCCAGTTTCAACCCTTAAATTTCATCCCCCTTGTTAGATATTAATGAAAATTTGCCCATCCGCCTACAGTGGCGCTGTAAATTACCACATCAAATTTAGCCCTGATACGTTGAGCAGTTTTTGAGTTCTCGCATTTTTTTGTTTCGGCATGTTAGGGGGTTGTACCGCCTTTAAGGGTCGTTTTTCGCGAATGATGAATAAGACCTTTTTTGTACCATCAATAGAAAGCTATCGAATGGTAATATTTTCAACTATACATTCTTCATTGAAAATTCGAGTTTCCACCCCTAACTTTCATCCCCTTCGATAATTTTCTCCTAAAATTCGATCTTTCCTTCTCGAAGATGCAGTGTGTAAGATGTCACAGTTTCGCAGAAGATATTGCTTCTCTGTGTCAAATTACAGGGCTTTATGGACGTTTCAACCCCTAAACTCCAACCCCCTATTTCACCACCCCCACATGCCCTAAAGGAAGTTGTGTTTTCAATTTCACCACCCTAACCCAATTCGTTTAAAAATTAAGGTAATTTGTAGATTCATGTTTTCAACACCTCATGATTTCACCCCTTTATGATTTACAGGGGTGAGTTTATTTTTCCGGTGTGACATAACTCCTTGCGTATTTACTGACTTCAGTTGTTCATAAATAAACCAATAGGGTTTCAGAAAAAATAAATAAAATATAATTATCGACTTGCAAAGAGTTAGGGGTGGTTAATGGCCCAGGGGTTGGTTTTAGATTGAAAACTCATAAGACCTTTTTTCAATAGTTGACCGAAATCTATCGAACCCCGTAATTTTAGGCTACCATTTACTTGAAGAAATTTCAAGTTTCAACCCTTAAATTTCATCCCCTTTGTTAGATATTTTTGAAAATTTGTCCATCCACCTATAATGTCACTGGAAATTCACAAACCAAATTCTGCCTTGATACGTTGAGTAGTTTTTGAGTTCTCGTATTTTTGTGTTTCTGCATGTTAGGGGTTGTAGCGCCTATAAGGGTGGTTTTTCGCAAAATATGAATGACACCTTTTTTGAATAATTAATGGAAAGCTATCGAATGACGGCAATTTCGACTAGTACTTATTAAGCGGAATTTCGAGTTGCTACCCCTAATTTCCACCCCAAAATTAGCTGCATTTAATGCCCTTTTGGAAAAAAATGGAAATTTTTTAATAACACTAAAAGCGCTTTATAGCCCAAACTATTTAATTGGGTGACCCGTTGCTGAAAGGTTTTTGGAAACAATTGGTCCACAGGAAGTACCCTTTTGGCACATCAACTTAGAATTTTAAATACAAAGCTTTCTTTTTTGTCGCCATTAGAAAGACGATGAAATTCTGGTTCTAAAAATGTAATCACAGTTTCTGCCATTTCAGTGGAAATTGATCGTCTTTCTAATGGCGACATAAAAAAGGAGGCCTTATTGTATTTAAAATTTTAAGTTGATATGCTTAAATGGCACTTCCCGTTTACCAATTGCTTCCAAAAGGCTTTCAGGTCTTCAACGGGTCACCCAATTTCCATGTACCAAATTTCAGTCAAATCGATCCAGCAGTTTGGGCTATAATGTGGTTTTAGTTATTACAAAATTCAGTTTTTTTTTACCCAAAGGGCTGTAAATGCGAATGAATTTTATGTTATTTAGAACAAGTATTTGAAGACCTTCCTGATGCTGACAATAAATTTAAAAAAAAAATGTTTAGGATGGTACGAAAGCGTCCTCGGGTCACAAAATTTATTATTATTATTTTTTTAAATTTCGTAATTACGAAACTTTTTTCGTAATTACGAAATCTTTTTTCGTAAGTACGAAACTTTTTTCCGTAAATACGAAACTTTTATTCGTAAATACGAAATTTTTTTTCGTAAATACGAAACTTTTTTTCGTACATACGAAACTCTTATTCGTAAATACGAAACTTTTTTTCGTACATACGAAACTTTTTTTCGTAGTTACGAAATTTTTAAGACACGCCCGCTTTCGATCCCAGACCCCAGGAACAGCTTCTAGAGGCAAAATACCACCTGCAGCGGTCCAGAATGACTCCATTGGCTCACGATTAACGCCCTTTTGCCACCTAGAGGGTTTAATTCGCGATTAACGGACTTGTCTGAACGCTAGCGCACGTTTATAAATTTTCGTAATTACGAAAAAAAGTTTCGTAGTTACGAAATTTTTAAGACACACCCGCGGGCGTGTCTTAAAAATTCATTACGAAATTTTATAAACGTGCGCTAGCGTTCAGACAAGTCCGTTAATAGCGAATTACACCCTCTAGGTGGCAAAAGGGCGTTGAGGGTGAACCAATGGATTTATTCTGGACCGCTTCAGGTGGTATTTTGCCTCTAGAAGCTGTTCCTGGGGTGTGGGATTGAAAGCGGGCGTGTCTTAAAAATTTCGTAACTACGAAACTTTTTTTCGTAATTACGAAATTTTATAAACGTGCGCTGGAGTTCAGACAAGTCCGTTAATCGCGAATTAAACCCTCTAGGTGGCAAAAGGGCGTTGATCGAGAGCCAATGGAGTCATTCTGGACCGCTCCAAGTGGTATTTTGTCTCCAGAAGCTGTTCCTGGGGTCTGGGATTGAAAGCGGGCGTGTCTTAAAAATTTCGAAACTACGAAACTTTTTTTCGTAATTACGAAATTTTATAAACGTGCGCTGGAGTTCAGACAAGTCCGTTAATCGCGAATTAAACCCTCTAGGTGGCAAAAGGGCGTTGATCGAGAGCCAATGGAGTCATTCTGGACCGCTCCAAGTGGTATTTTGTCTCCAGAAGCTGTTCCTGGGGTCTGGGATTGAAAGCGGGCGTGTCTTAAAAATTTCGTAACTACGAAACTTTTTTTCGTAATTACGAAATTTTATAAACGTGCGCCAGCGTTCAGACAAGTCCGTTAATCGCGAATTAAACCCTCTAGGTGGCAAAAGGGCGTTGATCGTGAGCCAATGGAGTCATTCTGGACCGCTCCAGGTGGTATTTTGCCTCTAGAAGCTGTTCCTGGGGTCTGGGATCGAAAGCGGGCGTGTCTTAAAAATTTCGTAACTACGAAAAACTACGAAAAAAAGTTTCGTATTTACGAATAAAAGTTTCGTATTTACGAAAAAAAGTTTCGTATTTACGAAAAAAAGTTTCGTATTTACGAAAAAAAGTTTCGTATTAACGAAAAAAAATTATAATAATAATTTCGTGACCCGAGGACGCTTTCGTAGGATGGTAAAATGAGAGTATATTTAAAACTGAAAATTGATGTGCCAAAACGGCACTTTCCGTGGGTCGATTGCTTCCAAACATTTTTTAGCTCTTCGACGTATAATACAGTCTCCATGTACAAAATTTCAGCCAAATCGGTCCAGAGGTTTCGGCTGTATCGTGTTTTTAAAGTACGTTAACAATCCCGAATATTTAAATTTTTGTCAAAAAGGCACTAAGAGTGCATACATTTTTAGAAACAGAATTTGTCGGCCTTTCTTATGGTGACGTGAAAAATGGGGGTTTGCATTTAAAATCTAAAAGTTGATGTGCCAAAAGGGCATTTCCGGTTGCACGATTGGCTCCAAAAGCTTTTCAGATCTAAGTTAGGTTATTAGATGCCTACGTACCAAATTTCAGCCAAATCGGTCCAGTAGTTTTGGCTGTGGCGTGTTTACAAACGTACGAACGTACGTACGTACGAACATACACACAGACACATTTTAAAAACCACTTTTTTGGGTTCCTGAGACCTCAAAACGTATAGATCCGGTCTCATCTCGAATTCGAAAATTTTAGTGATTGCAGTAACCTCCCATTTTTTCAAAATTGTGTTGGGGTTGGGGAGGTTAAAAAATTGGCAATCTCGGAGATGGTAGAACCTTCTACTTTTTCACAGAATTTGTAAGTATATAGAAATGAAAGAAAATGAAACGTAAAAATTTGATGTTTTTGGCAATTCAGTACCTCTCTGTTCAATAATAATGAAAGTCAAGCATTGAACCTATTTAGAACGTCTCAGTTAGGCGTCGTCTTACGTGGGCGGTACACCGCGCGGTACGCGCATCGTGCGCTGCTGTAGCAGGCCATTGCATTTGAATATTTGTACTAAATTTGTGTCTACCATGGGCGCAGAGTCGTTTAATATTCACTCAAGACGCAAATAGTCACTTGCATTGGTTTGAGATAGCGGTATAGCGACAAGCGTTTCGAGCGTCACTGCGCGCACCGCCCACGTAAGACGACGCGTTATTCATCGCGGGCAAGTCCGCGAAAAGTCCTCCTTTAGTAGGCATGGGCGGGTACCCGTGTAAACGGGTTACCCGATGGTCGGGTCGGGTCGGGTAGTGGTCGGGTCGGGTATTTATAAATACCCGAAAACTTCGGGTAACCGAAAAATTTCGGGTAACCGAAAATTTCGGGTAACCGAAAATTTCGGGTAACCGAAAAAATTCGGGTAACCGAAAAAGTCGGGTACTTAATCTAAAGTTTCGGGTAATCGAAAATCACCGTTAGTACCCGAAGCTAAACTGAACGTACTGTTATTCCATTCCCATTCAATAGGATATAGGTTAGGTAGGTAGGGTAGGGTAGGTAGAATACTAAGGGAGGGTTGCATAAAACATTAATCATGGACTTAAACTTATGGGTAAAGTCCATTGCGATTCCATAGAAACAATTGTTGTAAACAATTTGTTGCTATAGAATTTTTCAGTGATTAATTTAAGACAGGATTAAATGTTTTATACAACCAGCACTAATAAGAGTACCTAATTAATTAAATAATTTTAAGCCACAATGTATATTATACATTTCAAATCAATTTAAATTAGATTAATTGATTAATTAGATTAATACCTACCCTACCCTGTATAATCGAAGAATACCCGACATACCAAGAAAATACTCGCAACCCGCAAAATACCCGACACCCGAAAAAACCCGATACCCGAAAATACCCGATACCCGAAAAACCCGATACCCGAAAAAACCCGAAACCCGAAAAATACCCGATACCCGGAATAACCGATAACCGACCCGTTAACTGAAAAATTAACCGACCCGACCCGAACCGATAAATTTCACTACCCGCCCATCCCTATCCTTTAGCAATTGATAACTTGAATGGTGAGTAAACGGTTGCAGGTATAACCAAATCATAAATAGAAGAATTGTTGGCTATGAAAATATCTACCAAAAAGTCGGCGATAGCATACGTATCTATGAGGAATAGCCCACAACAAACAGTCAAACCGATTTTTACAAAAAATTAAAGCAAAAACAATTATTGTAGGTTACCTATCATAGATATGCTGTTGCGGACTTTTTCGTAGATCTATTTGTTGCCAACAATTCTTCTATATAACTTTGTGTTCAATTTCCAACGTTCGCAAAAGAAGCGCACTTTTCTCCGGATTTATTAGAGGCGCTCCCTATGTAAACGTAGGCGGGGCGCCATGTAGACGTATAAATCTGGATATAATGTAAAATGGAATCTACCGATCTGGCCCAAAATCGCATCATCACCTACAGGTGCTCACTGAACGTGTGCGTCAAATTTCATCTCGATATCTTCAGTAGTTTCGGGTGTAGCGTGTCTTTGATGACTTTTTTGGCAAAGGGTACTAAGTGTTAATACATTTTTGGAAGCAGAATTCAAAGAGCTTTTGAAAAATGGGGGTTTGCGTTTAAAATTTTGAAGTTGATGTGCCAAAATTGTACTTTCTGCGGACCGATTTATCCCAAAATCTAATCAGTTCTTCCTTTTCCAATGCAAGCTGCACACACCAAATTTCGGCTATTATTACATAATGGTTGAATTCTTCAGTAGTCTTCAGTAGCCTAAAATTTTTGTAATGTTACAATTGAATGCGACTTGCGCAAAGTATTAATGTAATGTTTATTTTGTACCTATACAGGGTGTAACAGAAACTTACGACAATATTTTAACCAAGTATTATCCGCAAAAATACAAGACGAAAATTCCCGAGAAAGTTTTACCTAGGGTCATTAATAAGTGTACTTATATGAGGAGTAACTACGGAAGTTTGTTAATTATTAATTTTTTGATTTTTCGACGCCTTTCTTAGCGCAACAAAAGTAATAGGTATTACAAAAAACAGCGTGTTGTCAACGCCGTTGGCATAGTTCGAAGTAGGGGAAGGTGGGGCAAAGTGGTATACTTAAGACAGAAGACGTCACTATGAGTTTAATGAATATTTTTTGAAATAAAAGTGCTAGTGCTAAAGAACAACATACTATTTATTTAGTAAAAATATATATGAAAACAAAAACGGAACGGAAAAGAAACACTTTTAAAAAAATTAACGTTTTAACTCGAGTTTTAACCACCTGCATTTTTTTCACTTTGACCCGCTGGTGGGTTAAAGTGAAATACTGCGCGGGGCAAAATGAAAGGGCAATAAAACTAAGTTGCATTATTCCACTATTTAGTACGGACGCTCTTGGGAAAATCGGGGGTTACCCTGCACTTTATAATTAAGGGCTGGTACTTTGCACACTTCTTACCTAAATGCCAAAGATCACTTTTTGAGGTGTTGCCAAGTTTGAATTCTATGCGGCCACTTGCTTTGGCGGGTTGCCTGTCTCTAGGGCGTACTTCCCGGAATCGTCTATTTTTCCAGCTTTTTCGCTGCCAAGGCTCTTCAACGGGTCACCCAATCTCCATGTACCAAATTTCAGCCAAATCGATTCAGTAGTTTGGGCTATAATGTATTTTTAATGTTACAAAATTTCGATTTTTTAATCCAAAGGGCACTTAATGCGAATGAATTTTGTCTTATTCAAAACCAGAATTTGAAGACCTTTCTGATGGTGACAATAAAATTTTCAAAAACTTGTGAAGATAGTAAAATGAGAGTATGTTTAGATTTAAAAATTGATGTGCGAAAACGGCACTTTCCGTGTATCGATTGCCTTCAAAAAATTTCAGCTGTAATACGGGTAATACAACCTCCATATGCAAAATTTCAGCTAAATCGGTCCTGAGGTTTCGGCTGTATCGCGTTTTTAAAAATACGGTAAAAAGTCTCGAATATTGGATTTTTTGCAAAAAGGCACTAAAGAGTGAATACATTTTTAGAAGCAGAATTTGAAGACCTTTCTTATGGTGACATGCAAAATGGAGGTTTGCATTTTAAATTAAAATTCCGAAAAGTATCGGCCCCGGAGATAGGCAACCTGCCACAGCAAGGGGCCGCATAGGCTTCAAACTTGGCAACACCTCAAAAAGTGATCTTTGGCATCTAGGTAAGAAGTGTGCAAAGTTGTACAGTCGAGAAAGTAAGTCATGCACTCAACTCTTGAGCGTTACGCTCAAAATTTAGAACACCAGGCTTCGATAGTGGTGCATTTCCATGTCACTAGAACCGCCACCAGTTGGGGGTTGTATTGCTGGGTCAAAAAACCTAGGACTGTATCAGTGCCGGATTAACATCCCTCGGGGCCCCTAGGCACAACTGTTGTCGGGGGCCCTTGCCGGGGGCTGCGCCCAGCGAAAATTTTTGTGCCCCCTCCCCCCTGCGAGAATTTGCTTCCTACGAATTTTTTTTGGAATGTGTCTTAGGGAACCTTTCGTGCCGCAAAATTATTCATTAAATGTGAGTACCTACCTACCTAATCTATTTTATCATTTCAGTGTTTTGGTTTTCCCGTTTTTCGGTTTATTCCCTCAAAAAAGTGACTCTTACCTTCATACAAATCTTGCATAATTCTTAACCAGTGGCGTAGTGTCGTCTGCGAGGGCCTGTGTTGCAAATCATCTACGGCCCCCTTGTTGCCAACTTTTAAAAATTCAAAAAAGGTGGAGGAAGAAGAAATCTGAAATGGCGCCGCAGGCAAAATTTTGAAAACTTTCACGCATTTTACAAGCACTTAGAATACTCACCGGGCCCCCAAAGCTGTCCGGGCCCGCGTCTTTGGAACACCCTAAACACCCACACTATACGCCACTAAATAAACATGTAATTCATAAGTAGGCCTAGGTAGGATCTAAGTACTTGTAAAATAAAATTTCAATGTCTTAAATTCAAGAAAGGTAGGTGGTACCAAAAAATCAAAAATCGTTTTTTTGTTGAACATGTAAGTAATCCTGCGATGCGGGCGCGGCCCGTAGCGGGGCCCCAAACTTCGAGGCCCCTAGGCACGTGCCTAGTGTACCTAGTTCTTAATCCGGCACTGGACTGTATGCCCGTTAAGAATTATTTGCTCAAGAATTTGGGATAAAGTGCATTATTTACTTTTTCGACTGTACCATCGCTTAATCATAAAGTGCAGGGTAAAACCCAAGAGCGTCCCTACTAATTGGGATCTCGAAAACTATAAGAGTTAGAAGATCGTGTAAAAAAGTTAGCTGTTAGACTGTGTAAAAAAACCGGGTAAGTATGTCCATTTGAAAATGAAAAGTTGACACCCTACTTTACTTGTAATACACTAACAAAGCACTAAAGATGGAGGGTTGTAAAAACATTAGTGCTTCAAGTCATCCGCTAAGTGTGAAGTTGGCGGACGAAAAACAAGAGTTAATTACTCCTGACGGGTTGGTCCACTGATGGGGTTGGGGTTGTAACACTAAGAAGCACTAATTATGGAGAGGTGTTGTACCATTACTGCTTCAAATCGTTCGCTAAGTGTGAAGTTGGCGGACGAAAAAGAAGTGTTAATAACTCTGAAAGGGTTGGTCCGCTGGGGTTGGGGTTGAAGCACTAAGAAGCACTAAAGATGGAGGGATGTGAAAACATTAGTGCTTCAAGTCGTTCGCTAAGTGTGAAGTTGGCGGCCGAAAAAGAAGAGTCAATAACTCTGGAAGGGTTGGTCCGCTGGGGTTGGGGTTGAAGCACTAAGAAGCACTAACGAAGCACTAAAGATGGAGGGGTGTGAAAACATTAGTGCTTCAAGTCGTTCGCTAAGTGTGAAGTTGGCGGCCGAAAAATAAGAGTCAATAACTCTGGAAGGGTTGGTCCGCTGGGGTTGGGGTTGAAGCACTAAGAAGCACTAACGAAGTACTAAAGATGGAGGGGTGTGAAAACATTAGTGCTTCAAGTCGTTCGCTAAGTGTGAAGTTGGCGGACGAAAAAGAAGTGTCAATAACTCTGGAAGGGTTGGTCCGCTGGGGTTGGGGTTGAAGCACTAAGAAGCACTAATGAAGCACTAAAGATGAAGGGGTGTGAAGACATTAGTGCTTCAAGTCGTCCGCTAACTTCCAGTGATCCCATAGCTTTACTTTATGTATGTTTTAAAAGGCGTTGTATACTTCCATGCGGTACGTTTGGCAGGGAATAACTTCAAATAGACCAGGATTTATTTGAAGCGTAATGTATTAAACATATACAGGGTGACTCCTTTTCCACTGGTCACCATTGGCATCTCTTAACCGGTAAGAGATACGAAGTCGGTTGAATCAGACAAAAGTTGCGGTATTTTCTTGTGATTAAGAATCTGAAGAGAACTCTCCGATATCTTGACTCGTTAATGAGTTATCCCGAAAAATCTTAGAATTTGTAATATTTGCGAATAACTCGAAAACGGATGAAAATAACCAATATGTTTGTAGGACAAAAAACGTTCCTTTATGAATTCTACATTACGCTAGCTAAGAATATACAGGGTGTTCCATTTGGAAAAGTTGAGAAAAATGGCTTCAAAATTCTCTAATTTTGAAAATTAATTTTGAGCACCCTGTACATAGCGTAAAAACTAAAATTGAATCAGAGCTGTTTTCAAGCCTCTGCAATAAGGTCTTCATCTATTTTCTTATGAAAATTGTACCTGCGTAAATGGGGAATTTTTAAGCAGAATGATGTAAACTCCCATTTTTTTTTGAAAATATTTTTTTACTCCCAAACCAGAGGTTCAAAAGCCGTAATATTTTAGGGATGAATAAAGGCTCCTAAGGGGGTTGCAAATATGCTAAAATATACCGGGCATTCCATTTAAAAAAAGTCGACTTTTCCTCTTCAAAATTTTTCTTACCACCCTGTATAATTAAAAATATTTTTCTGAAATGCACCTTCATTAACAGTTTATGTACGTACCTGAACGAAATTCCTAACTTGGATGGTTTAGGAGCTATGGAAGCCCGACGCACTGTTGTATAACCCCTTTTAAAAATGTACGTAAGTAAGTTAAGTCCTCTTATCAAAGATCGTCATTTGTACAAGACAAGAGAATTTGGCAAAATATCTACCAAAAGCTTTTTGAGCGAAGGCTTTAACTTCAAAGATAACTGAGATATCGATTTTTTAATTATTTGCCTCGTGGAGTTCGGCCCTGCCTTTGGGGCGCTCTACCGGCCAAACCGTGGGCCCCACAAGGTTGCGCCCGTGAGACGTTTTAATCAGCATCGCCCTGGCTACAACATAGTAAAAAACAAAAAAAATCTATCGATCTAAATTTCCCATAAGAAGTGTGCGGGGTCCTTTGATAAAACAATTCAATAATAATTTTCTTATCAATAAACGTAGTTAGTCGTGGAAAAATAGTAGTTTATAACCCAAAGCGTGAAAGTGATGTTTTACGCGGCGAAGGAAAATATGGACAGTCGAGGCGTAGGCGAGACTGGCCATTTCCTGAGACGCGTAAAACCACTTTTTCGCTGTGGTTTATACAACATTTTTCTTCCTACACCAGCAGTTTCTAAATAATTTCTAAATTTCCGAATAATTTCAACAATTTCCAAATAATTTCCACATAATTTTCACAATTTACAAAAACATTTTCCATAATTTCCATGTGGTCAACCCCTCGTACGTTTGTAAACACGCTACAGCCAAAACTACTAGACCGATTTGGCATTTCATAACCCAACTTAGATCTGAAAAGCTCTTGGAGCCAATCGGGCAAACAAAAATGACATTTTGGCACATCAACTTTAAAATCTTAAATGCAAACCTCCATTTTTCACGTCACCATAAGAAAAGCCTTCAAATTCTGCTTCCAAGTGCCATTTTGACCAAAAACTAAAACATTCGTGATTTTTATCGGATTTTAAATCGCGGTACAGCCCAAGCCCCTGATTCGATTTAGCTGAAATTTTGCACATGGGGATTGTATTACACGTCGAAGAGCTGAAAATTTTTTGGATTCAATCGACCCACGGAATGTGCCGTTTTGGCATATCAATTTCCTTTAAAATTATTCTCTCATTTAACCATACAAAATAAGTTTTTGAAAGATTTATTGTCACCATCAGAAAGGTCTTCAAATTCTGGGTTTGAATAGGACAAAATTTATTTGCATTTAGTATCCTTTGGGTAGAAAAATCAAAATTTTGTAATACCTAACACTAAAACGACGTTATAGCTCAAACTGCTGAATCGATTTGGCTGCAATTTGGTGTGAGGCATATCAACTTTAAAATTTTCTTCTCTGCTTCTCTGCTGCCAATCTTTATTTGCTGAATTAGGTCTAGATTTTCAAAAATTGTTGGAAAAGCCCAGCCCATTGTGCCCACTCTGGGGTTCGAGTTTATTTTGGATCGCTTGATGATTTCTGTAGCAAAATATCGAGAAAGGAAGCAGGCGCTTGGTAAAATTTGCATTGTTGAAAGGGTGGGGAAGGGCCCATCCCACTTCATTTTACATCAGCATTTTTGTTTGCGTTGGTAAAGTTTTATTTGCTGCCCAGTTTTATTTCCACTGCGGTATGGCATATAGTTAAACATTTAATTGCTTTAATTGAATTTGCAGTGTCACGAGCCGCGATATCAATTAAAATCGAATTCAAATCCGGTACCTATAGTTACATTTAGGTAGGTGGAACCTAATGAGAAGTCTTATTGAAATGCTTCGATCCGTTTGGCAGAATTTTCACGTCTTAACCTTAGTAAAGTTTCAATTAAGCGATTATAATAATATAATAATAATATATATATTTTCCTTGTCAGGTACAGTCATGTACGTATAAGGACGTCAGATAAATTAGTAAAACAATTAGGTAAATACAGGGACTAGCACAATACTGGACACAATAAAGAAAAGAAATGAAAAGAAAAGAAATGCAAAAATTAACAATATATACAGTTATCACAAAAAGGATTTGTAGATTGCTAGAGAAACGAAAGATTTTTCAGCTATCTTTTGCGTCACTTCGGGGTTCTCTGAAATTATTTAAAACTAGGCCAAAGCGTTTCTAACGGGTGTATTATAAAAAACCGAACAGCGCTATTTTCTTTATATCTCGGTTAAATTTTAACCGATTTAACTGAAATTTGAATCCAGGGTAGCTAAAGGTTCCAGCTTTTTATTTCTGATGGAAACGTATAGTTGGCGCTGCTATCGTTTTTGTTATTAAGTTTATTCTAAAAGGATATGTTCAGATGCTTAGGGATTGATTCTTCGTCGACCAATTGCAGTCGTAAATAACCGACTTCGTACCTCTTACCGTTTAGAAGATGCCAGTGGTGAGCAGTGAAAAAGGAACCACCCCGTATATATATATTCTTGAAGGAAGTTAACCTTCTTCCTGACGACTTTTTTGCAAAACTAAAGACTGAGGAATTAGAAGCAAAAGTTTGTTTTCACAATTGCCGTCTTTTGAGAGCGGATATTTCGAAAACGGGGCATTTTTCCTTAATAATGTATAATAGCAGAGCTGTAGAAAATTTTATAGGCTTTCATTTTCATACAAGGATTTTTTCGCTACGACGCACCATTTTCGAGTTATAAGCGAAAAAACAAAAAAAGGGACCTTTCCACCCGCCTCCCCCCCTGAAGCGGACTGGGTAGGGCGGGGACTTTTAGTATGTTTACCTCCTAACTACCCCCAACACATTCCCAAAGAGAAAAATTCTCCCCCCTTCCATGTTCTCTACAACCCCTTCGTTGCCTGGACTATAAAGTGTGACCCATCTTGCTTCCTCTTTGAGGGAGAATCATTGGCGTAAACTTCGAACTTCTAAGAGTCACCCACTTCGAGAAAAGTATATTTTCATTGGTTTAAATCTTCAAAATTCAGTAAAAGCAATAAGTCATGGCAAATTTTATTGAAGACCGGATTTTCTGTTATAAGAGTTGCTAGTGAAACCATTGCCACCAGTTTTTCTAAGAAAAACCGCCGAAATTCAGTAGAAACTACACATTTTTACATTTTCTAAAAGAGTTTTGCGACCGCAAGTCTGACCCATCTTATTTCCTCAAATTTGAAGGGGAATCGATTGGTACAAATTTAAAATTTCTAGGGTTTACACATGTCGCGAAAAGTAGCTTTTCTTTAATTTAAAATTCCAAAATGCAATTAAACATAAATATTGGCAAATTTTAATGATAATTACATTTTGTATTATGAAAGAGTCTATTGAAGCCAATTGCGCCAGTAATTTTCCCGATAATAACTTTAAAACGCAAAATATACTAGACAGCATATACCGAGGAGCATACATTTTGTAAAAGTTTTTTGCGACCGCAAGTGTGAAAAATCCTATTTCCTCTCGAAACACTTTGAGAAAAGGCAGTAGCGGTAGTTAAATATGAGATATTGCCAATCGTGTGTATAGTTTAATATTGCGTATAATGCACCATTATACACAATAGTCAGTAAGAACTAAGTTGTTGGTGAAGTGGAGTGGGGAGGTTAAAAATGTAAATTATTCTTTAACGCAGCGCTGAACACGTCTGCCTCGTGTGTTTTCATGAATTATATCACCTAATAAACACGTTGCAACAAAAGGCAGACAGGGGCAAATGATATAGTGGACCTCCATTTTTTAACAAGTTTGAAGGTCTGTCAATTGAAAACGCAGCCATGAAGGGTTGAAAGAAGAGCTGATTGTGGTTCCTCGTGAAAATGTTATCACAATAATCAGGGTCTGCCAGAGAAGCAGATTATATAAAAAAAATTGTCATAAACCCGCTGACTATAGTTAGAGAATTCATTTGGGTGCTGTAAAATGTTGCACCCAAATAGAAGAAATTATTTTGAATTGACGCCACACACTTTAATGGACGCTTCTCTTTGTTTGTGATGCGATTGCGGCATTACAAAACCCTGTTTTAATTACTTCTCTTCAAATAATCAACTCTACAAATAAATTTAAACCAAATCCAGACCTGTGCAGTGTTCGTAGCTCTGCGATTTGATATATTAGATACATCTGTAATGAATTAGGTACCTTCTTAATAATTTACCCACAACTCAAGCAAACTTCTGCAGGTGACCTGCAAAGCAAAAAACCTCATTCCCATTAAACTCAACAGTTTGAGCGCATTCTACGAGTGCAAATTCAATTAAGTACATCCCTGCTATAAAACTCACTTTTGCCCACTTAATCCCTCGACTGGCAGATTCAATCGCCAGTTTAAAATTTATTGACAAAACCGGGAAGAAATATGTTTCAGAGAAAATTCACTTTTGAGATTTGATTTTAAAAATTACCGGCGTCAGTCCTAAATATTTATAGGCGAGAGCCTGAGCGTGAAGTGGTGGTTTTCTCCAGTGTCTGTGGGGGTTCGGACAAGCACCCGGAACTACACTATTGATGAGTGTGCATAGGAGCGATCCATCTTTCCACAACTCGGGGATGCCGCTGGAAAGAGTTTTCGTCTGGGACGACCAGGTGGAGGGCAGCCTACTGCCGGCCCATTTCAGCAACTTTTCCCTTCTGCTAAGCGACGGGCAGAAAACTGAAACAGAAATTGTAATGTATAAGAAGTTAATTACGATACTACGAAAGCGTAGAGCTGCCATGATATTTGCTGACATTTTTTTTAGTGATTTACAGAAAAAGTGTACAGAAAAAAGTGTAAGTTTACAGAAAAAGTGTAAAACAGAAAAAGTGTAAAACAGAAAAAAGTGTAAGTTTACAAAAAAAGTGTAAGTTTACAGAAAAAGTGTAAGTTTACTGAAAAAGTGTAATTTTACAGAAAAAGTGTAAATTTACTGAAAAAGTGTAAAACAGAAAAAGTGCAAGTTTATTGAAGAAGTGTAAGTTTACAGAAAAAGTGTAAATTTACAGAAAAAAGTATAAGTGTATTGAAGAAGTGTAAGTTTACTGAAAAAGTGTAAAACAGAAAAAGTGTAAATTTACTGAAAAAGTGTAATTTTACAGAAAAAGTGTAAATTTACAGAAAAAAGTGTAAGTCTACTGAAAAAGTGTAAAACAGAAAACGTGCAAATTTACAGAAAAAAGTGTAAGTTTACAAAAAAAGTGTAAGTTTACAGAAAAAGTGTAAGTTTACAGAAAAAGTGTAAGTTTACTGAAAAAGTGTAATTTTACAGAAAAAGTGTAAATTTACTGAAAAAGTGTAAAACAGAAAAAGTGTAAGTTTATTGAAAAAGTGTAAAACAGAAAAAGTGTAAATTTACAGAAAAAAGTGTAAGTTTACTGAAAAAGTGTAATTTTACAGAAAAAGTGTAAATTTACAGAAAAAGTGTAAATTTACTGAAAAAGTGTAAAACAGAAAAAGTGTAAGTTTATTGAAAAAGTGTAAAACAGAAAAAGTGTAAATTTACAGAAAAAAGTGTAAGTTTACTGAAAAAGTGTAATTTTACAGAAAAAGTGTAAATTTACAGAAAAAGTGTAAATTTACTGAAAAAGTGTAAAACAGAAAAAGTGTCAGTTTATTGAAGAAGTGTAAGTTTACAGAAAAAGTGTAAATTTACAGAAAAAAGTGTAAGTGTATTGAAGAAGTGTAAGTTTACTGAAAAAGTGTAAAACAGAAAAGTGTAAAACAGAAAAAAGTGTAAGTTTACAGAAAAACTGTAAAACAGAAAAAAGTAAGTTTACTGAAAAAGTGTAATTTTACAGAAAAAAGTGTAAGTTTACTGAAAAAGTGTAAGTTTACTGAAAAAGTGTAAATTTACAGAAAAAAGTAAGTTTACTGAAAAAGTGTAATTTTACAGAAAAACTGTAAATTTACAGAAAAAAGTGTAAGTTTACTGAAAAAGTGTAAGTTTACTGAAAAAGTGTAAATTTACAGAAAAAGTGTAAATTTACA
Organism: Pycnomerus fuliginosus; assembly: GCA_963924575.1. NCBI lineage: Eukaryota > Metazoa > Arthropoda > Insecta > Coleoptera > Zopheridae > Pycnomerus > Pycnomerus fuliginosus. Next base: position 32,836,467 of record OZ004620.1, read on the forward strand.
GAAAAAGTGTAAATTTACAGAAAAACGCGCAAGTTTACTGAAAGTGTAGTTTACAGAAAAAGTGTAAATTTACAGAAGAAAGTGTAAGTTTACAGAAGAAGTGTAAATTTACAGAAAAAGTGTAAATTTACAGAAAAAAGTGTAAGTTTACTGAAAAAGTATAAATTTACAGAAAAAGTATAAATTTACAGAGAAAAGTGTAAGTTTACTGTGAGTTACCTGTGAGTCCTTCTTTATGGTGATGATTTAATTTTTTTGATAAATCGCAAATTTTTAAATTTTCATTAATTCAAATTTCGCGCGGAGATCCGGCAACAACGCACTTCATCATCTGTGCAACCGATGCAATCGTCATTATAAAGGAAAAAATGTTTCTTCAGAGTGCCATTTTGCTACATTTTTTATAATAATAATAATAATAATATATTTATTCATTCTTACGACAAAATATTTTTTGTATAGAACACGTCATTATATATACATTTAACAAATTTTACAAACAATCATTCCCCTCCCTCTTTATCAGCAAGGCAGTCACTTAAATAATCTTGTACACTGTAATATTCTTTAGAGATCAATAGACATTTTATTGCTTTTTTAAATTTGAGATCATTTAAGTTTTTATACCATAGTGGCAATTTATTGTACAACAGTATCGTTCTATAGTGTGGGCTGTGTTCATACATAGTCATTCGGTGCATAGGAATCTCCAATAAATTTTTGTTTCTAGTGTCGTATTTATGATAATCAGTCGTCTTATTTAGATTCTGTATATTGCCTCTGGCATGCATTAGCATTTGGTATATATATATACATGGTAATGTCAAGACATTTCCCTCTCGAAATAGACCCCTACAGCTCGCCCGGAATCCCACCCCAAGCATGAAACGTAGTGCCCGCTTCTGCAAAATGAAAACCCTGGCTAGTTCCGACGATGCTCCCCATGCCACTATTCCGTAGCTTAGAATAGAATGTATCTGTGCATAGTAATACATCCTCAGCACAGACACACCAACCCTGTCGCGTAGTTGTTTGATAGTATAGCAAAGCGTCGCCATTCTTCTACAAAGTATGTTTATATGCTCATCCCACTTAAGTTTTGAGTCAATGTTAACTCCTAGAAATCTTGTACAAGACATATTTTCAATAGATCCTTGATCCGATCTAATCAGGTAACTATAATTTTGCTGGTTGGATATATCAAAATTTATGCACACAGTTTTTTTATGATTTAAGTATAACCCATTATTATGGAAGTACTTGGAGATTTCTTTGTATCTAATATTCGCTGTTTGAGTTATATTACCATTTTTTGAGTCCGCAATCAGAAGGGATGTATCATCTGCGAACATAATTGCATTTTTAAACGAGAGGTCTCCTACGAATATCACATACAACAGAGGCCCAAGCACGGAGCCTTGTGGTACGCCCCTATTGATAGTTAAAACTTCTGACTGAATACCATTTAATTCTACATAGTGTTTTCGATCATGAAGGTAGCTCCTTATCCACTGCAAGGGGGTCCCCCTTATACCATATTTCCACAGTTTATCCAGCAAGAGATCGTGTCTTACGAGATCAAACGCCTTACTAAGATCCAGGAATACGCCTAGGCATTGCTTCTTTTCATCAATACTTTTATATAGTGTGTCTAAAAATGTTGTAATGGCTGATGAAGTAGATCTATTTCTAATAAAACCATGCTGGTTTGGATTAAATAATTTGTATTTCTCGAAGTATTCAATTAATCTATTCGAAAATAATTTTTCAATTATTTTAGAGATTGTACTTAATATTGATATGGGTCTGTAGTTTTCGACTTTAAGTCTATCATCTTTCTTGTATAGTGGGACGATTTTCGAAATTTTTAATGCACTAGGAAATATTCCTGTTGAAAAGGAGTTATTGATTATTACAGTCAGAATTGGAGATATCTCTAGGGCACAGTGGGTGATGACAATGGAGTCAAGCATGTCTGCTCCCGCAGACTGTGTTTTCTTTAGACCTCTTATAGTTTTTAACACCTCATCTTGTGTTACAGGACTCAGGAAGAAGCTATTGTTTTTCATTGGGAAGTTTACTGTATTTATACCGTCATTAGGTGTATTTTCCTTTATAAGAAAAGTTTCTGCGACAGTATTAAAATGTTTGTTTAAGATATTGGCACACCTCATGGGTTCTGATATTACCTCTTTGTTTATTTCTAACTTTGTGATAGTGATTGTATTGTTATTATTTTTGTGCCTGTTTATAATTGCCCATGCAGTCTTACTTTTATTTTTAGCTTGACTTAATATTCTATTATAATGTAGTTTCTTAGCCAACCTTATGACCTTCCTATATATTCTTTTGTAGTTATGGTAATAAGTTTTAAAATTATCTCCACTGATTTGTAAAATTGTGTGCATGTTTTTTAATTTCTGTGCTGATATTTTTATACCAACAGTTATCCAGTTTTTATTATTTGTATTAATATTTTTACGTTTTACTAAAGGAAAAGCTAGATGAAATTTCTGCAAAATGTCTTCATTAAATTTATCATATTGCATATCAACGTTAGCTTTAGTTTGCAGCACTTTCTCCCAGTTTTCATTGAGTAGTAGTTCTTTAAATTTTACAACATTCGACATTTTGTTGGTCTGTCTGTACAAAGCGTTACCTGCTTGCGCCTGAGATTCATTTTCTTGACACGAAGTTAGTTGTAGTATTTGGGCAGCATGGTCCGACCAGCCAGGGAATATAACCTCCACCTCGCAGTCGAGGCCCAAATTACAGTCAATATATATATTATCTAAGCAGTTTCCGTTACGAGTGGGCTCCGCAACCGTCTGCCTGAGGTGATAAGAGTTGAAAATGTCTGTTAGATTCTCTAAATCTCTTGATGGTTTTAAAAAATTTACATTAAAATCGCCACATATAATTATCTTGTAATTCTTATACTTGCCAAGCATCTCCAGGGCCATACTCAGTTTTTCTATAAAAATTTTGAAGTCTCCATTTGCACCGCTACGATATAATGTTACCAGAATAAAGTTTTGGTTATAGTAGTTGAATTTGACACATGTACATTCAAAATGAAATTCCACAGATAAGTTTCCTATTTCTACTACAGCTTCTGCCTGCATATGTGATTTTGCAAAGATTGCAACTCCACCATGTCTATGACTGGTTCTACTGTAGTGGTGTATTAGGTAATAGTCGTTAATGTCCACTGATGTTATGTTGTCCTGCTGGAACCAGTGTTCTGAAACACAAAACAAATCACAGCACTTTTTATTTAGGAGTACTTCAAGTTCCTCAATTTTGTTTGTCAGTGATTGACAGTTCTGATGCAAAATTGTTAAAGACTTGGTTTCCTTCAAGTGTTTGTCAGGTATGCTTGATTGATACGGGTGATTAATTCCTTGGTCTTCCTCCCGTGGGAGTCCGGTTGAGAAAAAACTGGTTGTAGATTACGCCTTCCGGCCATACATCCTCACCCATAGCTGCATCACGGTTTTTTATATTAACACTGACTTTAAAGGATGCGTAGCTGTCTGGATATCTTGTGGTCAATTTTTCGCATTTAGCCTCGGGAAACTTTGTTTTAATAAAATTTATCACTGCTTCACTTGTAGTGTTTGGAGTAAATCGGGACACGAAGATATGAGTTAATCTTGGTACAATTTCCAGTGTTGACACACCTTTTCTTGTTCCTTCGTTCAATTTTGGACGAGATTTCCTCTCTAGGGCTGTTATCAAGCTGTTAATTAATAAAATGACCAAAAACAACAAATCTTGCATTCTGAAAAAACATCCTTGATAATGAAAATTTAAATTTAAAAATTTACTGCGCAATTTAAGTACTTTTTGTTTATTGCTAAATTATACAAGCATTTACCATGGATTTTTTATTCTATTCATCTTAAAATTTGGCCGTAAGAGCTGTGTATCAATGCGTTTGGACTACCCTGTACAACTCGGTAACGGTGCTCTCAGAACGAAAACATTACACTTTTTCTGTATATTTACACTTTTTTTTGCAAATTTGCACTTTTTTCCGTATGTTGCAAAATTAGCACTTAGGGGGTTGAAAAATCGTAAAGGTGGATGAAAAGTCAAAAGGTATGAGGATTAACCGTGGCTAAGTACAATTACGGAAAATAACACCAAAATAACCCAATTATGTAAATTTAGCATTTGAATTAAGAGTTGAAACATTGCGAAGGGGGATGAAAAAAGTGAAAAATTTAATCATCTTCCAAATGGGTTCAATTTATTACAGAAGAAGAACGAAAATATCCGAATTTGGCAAAATTAACACCTAGGGGGTTGAAAAATTGTAAAGGGGGATGAAACGTCAAAGTGGATGAGAATTAATCGTAATTAAGCAGAATTACAGAAAATAACACGAAAGTAAACCAATTATGCAAATTTAGCTTTTGGGGGTTGAAATGTTGCGAAGGGGGTTGGAAAAGTGAAAAAGATAAACATAATCCAAATGAGTTCAGTTTATTACCGAAGGAAAACTAAATTACGTGAATTTTGCAAAATAAACACTTAGGGGGTTGAAAAATTGTAAAAGGGGATGAAAAGTTAAAAGGGATGAGAATTAATCGTAATTAAGTAGAATTACAGAAAATAACACGAAAATAACCCAAATATGCAAATTTGACTTTTGGGGGTCGAAAAAGTGAAAAAGGCAAGAACAATCCATATGAGTAAAATTCGGTAAAACTTATTACTGAAAAAAGGCAAAGCGAATTTTACAAAATTAACGCTCAGGGGGTGAAAAAAAAAGGGGATGAAAAATCAAAAGGAGTGAAAATGTACTGTAGTTAGGTAGAACTAGCGAAAATCACACGAAAAAGAAGCGGTCTGGGTAAATTTTGCTCTTTGAGGGTTCACATACCATGAAAGGGGTTGAAAAATTGTGGATGGGTTAAAAATTAATGAAAATGACTTTGAATTATTAACAAATCAAAAACAAATGCAAAAAAAAATTAATAAAATGTATTTACTCCGCTTGCTAGGGCTTAGGGGTTGTTAGAAGCGTAGGGGTTGGTTTTAGGTTGGATACCCTTAGGCCTTTTTCAATGGTTGACCGAAGTCTATCGAACCCCATAATTTTATTCCACCACTTGCATGAAAAAATTTCCAGTTTCAACCCTTAAACTTCATCCCCCTTGTTAGATATTAATGAAAATTTGTCCATCCGCCTACAGTGGCGCTGTAAATTATCACATCAAATTTAGCCCTGATACGTTGAGCAGTTTTTGAGTTCTCGCATTTTTGTGTTTCGCCATGTTAGGGGGTTGTACCGCCTTTAAGGGTCGTTTTTCGCGAATGATGAATAAAACCTTTTTTGTACCATCAATAGAAAGCTATCGAATGGTATTATTTTCAACTATACATTATTCATTGAAAATTCGAGTTTCCACCCCTAACTTTCATCCGCTTTGATAATTTTCTCCTAAAATTCGTTCTTCCCTTCTCGAAGATGCAGTGTGTAAGATGTCACAGTTTCGCAGAAGATATTGCCTCTCTGTGTCAAATTACAGGGCTTTATGGACGTTTCAACCCCTAAACTCCAACCCACTATTTCACCACCCCCACATGCCCTAAAGGAAGTTGTGTTTTCAATTTCACCACCTTAACCCAATTCGTTAAAAAATTAAGGTGATTTATACATTAATGTTTTCAACCCATCATGGTTTCACCCCTTTATGATTTACAGGGGTGAGTTTATTTTTCCGGTGTACATAACTCCTTGCGTATTTACTGACTTCAGTTGTTCATAAATAAATCAATAGGTTTTCAGAAAAAATAAATAAAATATATTTATCCGCTTGCAAAGAGTTAGGGGTGGTTAATAGCCTAGGGGTTGGTTTTAGGTTGAAACCTCATAAGACCTTTTTTCAATAGTTGACCGAAGTCTATCGAACCCCGTAACTTTAGGCTACCATTTACTTGAAGAAATTTTAAGTTTCAACCCTTAAATTTCATCCCCTTGCTAGATATTATTGAAAACTTGTTCATAAATTCATACACCAAATTCTGCCTTGATACGTTGAGCAGTTTTTGAGTTCTCGTATTTTTGTGTTTCTGCATGTTAGGGGTTGTAGCGCCTATAAGGGTGGTTTTTCTCAAAATATGAATAACACCTTTTTTGAATCATTAATGGAAAGCTATCGAATGACGCCAATTTCGACCAATACTTATTAAGCGGAATTTCGAGTTGCAACCCCAAATTTCCACCCCATCTGTTCGATTTTGCGAAAAACGCATCCCCTGCAAGATTTCACCGATATATGTGTGTACGTTGAGTTTCCGACAGATGCGTGCAACCCTTGCGCAGTTACCATATTTTTTGTGGTTTTCATCCCCTAAATTTCATCCCTCGAAATTAGCACCCCTTCAGCTTCAACAGACTTGAGGGTCGAACGCATATACCAAGTTTCAGAAAGATACGTCCACTAGTTCTCGAGTTATTGCAATTAATAGTTTTTCGGTTTTTCACCCCTAACTACCACCCCCGTGGCCCGATATGGCCCAAAAGCAATCCCCGCCGAGATTTTCCGGGTATACACCCTTGTACAAAATTTTAGCTCGATATCTGCTTTCGTTCTCAAGTTATCCGACTGACAGACTTGAGGAGCGATAGAGCGAGCGAAGAAGCTAAACCAAGAGTGCCTCGCATTTTGCTACGGCACTAAAAAGTCAGCAAATATCATGGCAGCTCTACGCTTTCGTACAATGCAGATCTGTGCAGATTCAATGAGAGAGCGAAGCAGAGGAAATCGACAGGAAAAAAACACGAAAAAGGGCTAATTAAATGGTTTTCCCTCACATCGATTCGCAATTTCAGCTACATCCCTGTTTGCTAATTGCAAATTTATGACGCGAGCGCTTTAGCAACCTTTCAATTAGTCGAGAAATTATTAATCAAGTAGTAGCCATTCGACACGCCCATCCATTTCTGTCTAAATTGCAACTTTGAAGGTACCTAAACAGGAAACCGCTAGAAAAGTCTATGAATTAACTGCATTTGCAATTCGAAGTTAGGACTGAAATGTTTTGTTTTGTTTCAAATGCATTCTATGTATGTAGGACAATGTCTCCTGTGTTTTGGGCTTGAAACTAAAATGAAAACATTTGCAATTCAAGCGTAAATATAAAGCTCGACCAACTTTTCTGTCCACTGGAGACAAAAGACAAGGTGACTAATATCCGGAAACAGATCAAACAGATATATCCTGGCCAAGTGAGGCAGCAGAGATACAGATGCGACTCAACTCAATCATTTGGGTTAATGCGATGTAGCGTACGCTATACTTTTAGTAGTTCTATTCTAAGCCGTTTATTCGAAAAAACAAAAAATACGGAAAAAATGGCAGTGTCGTAAACGGTAGAAACTTCTACTTTTTCACAGAATTTGTAATTATAGCATTTAACGTTGACCAAGTCAAAATCTGTGTCAAGAGTTCGGGCGTGCGGGCGGTTGTCGATTCGTGATGCTGTCGTGCACATTGCGCCCGACGCTCATTTACTAAAATCTAAAATACAAATATTTTTCACCCCTAAAATCACATTTTTTGAAAAAATGGCTTTAAACCGACCAAACTTCAACCAAGTTTCAACCCAAACCTAACCTAAGTCCAACCAAAGCCAACCGAAGACCAACCTAACTCCGAATTCAAGTCCAACCAAAAACCAACCCAAATCCAACCAAAGCCAACCCAAGCCCAAGCCAAAGCCAACCACAGACCAACCATTTATTATCGAATTCGACAATAATAATTGTTCTTTTGCTAAGGAAAACTCAAAGAGGGGCCCTTTCGCCTCTAAAATGTAAATTTTCGAAAAAATTGCACTAAGGTTTTGATCCAGCAATGCAACAGCTATCGAATCCAATTGCAAGATTATGCATTTTGTACAAAAAAATTTAAAAAGGGCCCTTTTGCAACTAAAATGACATTTTTCGAAAAAATAGGTTTTAGACTTGAAAAAAAAAATGAAAATTCGTGTGCCAAAACAGCACTTTGCGTGGGTCGATAGAGTCCAAAAAAATTTCTGCTCCTCGACGTGTAATATAATCCCCATGTGCAAAATTTCAGCCAAATCGGTTCAGGGGCTTGGGCTGTACCGCGATTGTAAAGGCCGACAAAAATCTCGTTTTTTTAGCTTTTGGTCAAAAGGACACTGAGAGTGAATACATCTTTGGAAACAGAATTTGAAGGCCTATCTTATGGTGACGTGAAAAATGGGGGTTATTGTACTTAAAATTTAAAAGTTGATGTGCCCAAATGGTAGTTCTGGTTGCACGATTGGCTCAAAAAGCTTTTTAGATCTAAGTTGGGTTATGAGATGCCTACGTACCTTTGAGCCAAAATCGGTCTAGTAGTTTTGGCTGTGCAGCGTTTACAAACACGTACGTACGTAAGTAGGCACACGCAAACACATTTTTAAAACCACTTTTTTGGGTTGAGACTCGGGTTGAGACCTCAAAACATGAAGATCTGGTGTTATCTCAAATTCAAAAATTTTAGTGATTGCACTAACCTCCCTTTTTAACGTCTACGCTTCGCGGACCAAGTTAATAACATCGATAGAAAAACCGAATCGCCATAAACATAAACTCTACGTTTTGGGTCCTGGGAATCTGAAATCTAATTTTATGGGTGGAAAACATTTTTAACTCTTTGTGTTGTTTCATATTTGCCGCGTCCTCAGATTGCGCATCTCCCACTAAACGGATACCGGCTGTTTGCAGAAGCGGGTCGGGACTGTTTTACGTGTTGGTTGTACGTTCGGTTTTACGCACTGCACACTACATGTGATGTGTGATATAATCATAATTCTATTGCAAGTATCCGACGGGTTCAACCTGCTATAGTTCTTCGAGAAATTACATTTTATCGGCAAAAAGCTTCTTTTCAAATTTATGTTAATCATCAGTTTTAACTTCTAGGTTTTATTTTGTTTATAATTGTTTAAGTTACCTGGTTAAACGGTTAAAGTTAGTTAATTGCTACATTTACAAATTCTGTGAAGAAATAGAAGTTTCTACCGTCTCCGAGAGCGCCAACTTTTTTTAAGCGGTGAAGTGTAGTGGGGAGGTTAAAAATGAGTTTTAGTAGTTTATTCTAAGCGGACGAACGCCACTGAGCGCAGAACCTCCCTAGAAGGATTTCCAGGTTTTGAAGTCGCATCACAACTCGATGTCTCATTATTGCTATTAAAATTTAAATACTCCATCTCATTTTTTGATGAAGACATTAATTTCTACATGCAATCACACCTGTCTTTAGGGAGCGGGCATATTCGTAGGTGCTGCCCCCAATGGCCATATACAATAACACAGCTGACAGTTGAGAGGATTCCGGTACTTTGTTCATAGTTTCAGCCATTTCAGCGGAAAATAGAGAAAAAATTCTTCCTCAATAAAAGGGAGCGAGCTGACAGTGGATGACGTAAAGTGGCAGTTATTGACAGAATATTAACCTTAAGACATGTTGTCAAATGTGGGTAGATGATGTCTTTATTTGTCAGACAATGAAGAACATGATTGATTTTTTTTATTACGCATAAAGAAGACACCAAAATACCTAGGGTTCAATTCATGACTGCGATTTTCTTTGCCGTTTTGGAGAAAAATATTAATGAAAATCCGCTATCACGTCATTTATCCAGGTCAATGCATTGAAACACCTTACGGTGACGATTTTTTAAAAATGCTTGTTTATTAAAATGTATCGACCTTCTTGCTCAATTTCTCTTCGTAGAGCACCTCCTGTGGGTATTGGTGATCCAGAAAATAACGGGATACTATGGAACGCCGTTTTGCTATTTATTCACAGAGACATACAAGTTTGTGTGATGTACTTCTTAGCATCAATGAAAACAAAACCCTACAGCCCATGAAACACACTTGCCTACATATTGCTCTAATTTTATCAATATCGTCCTATTGTTTTGTACGAAAACTTCGAATATTGTAACGTACTCAGCTGTAGATGATTAAGAAGAAAGGAAGTAAGACTACTACTATACTTTCGTCCTTTTTCCTCCCACTAAAAATCTGTTTCCTTCCTTTTTTAACTTAAGTAAGAACATTTTGATACTTCTTGGTATTCGTAGGTTCCAAGGGGTAATAATTGCATGTTTACCACACCCCCTTAACGATTTTGAGCAATGGCAAGGGTAATTCAATATTTACAACAATACATGATGATAGCTCTAGCTTATGCTATTAAGGTATTGTAGGAAGTAAACACTAATTTCCACACAAAATACTGATATAATTTTTTACAGAAGCTAGATGATAAATTTCTTCAACTAATTAAAATGTTAGGCAAACTTTCCGACATAAATAATTAATATGTATTGATGTTAGACGAATCATGAGGTAAGAGAAGGTTTTACACAAGAATAGGGGAGAGTGGTGCAAAATGATCCCCCTAACGGGAGAATCGCTGTAAAACCGAATTAACTGGTTCTTTTAATCTGATTTTTTTATGGAAACAAGATACAACCTTTGGTAACTTACATAATTTTTTTGTGAATTAAATTTCGAAAAGGACGACGATAAAAAAATTTGTATCACGAGCATGCAAAGGGATCATTTTAGACATGGGGCTGAGGTAAAATGATCCCTGCTCTATAATATGTATTTACCTATTGTAAACTTTATAAAATTTGTCTGTGCCCTTGACTCACCGCTTTAGCACCATCAGTGGAACCAAAACCTCCTTACTTGCTGGTTTAATTGGTAACATTTCTTTGTTGAACGGCTTCCAAGGTGTTATACGCATATCACCCTTATCTGGTAGTTTTTTTCACACAAATGATTAAATTATGTGGCACTTTGATTGGAAAAAGAAACCTATTTATAGTAATTTTAACATTAAAATATAAAAAACGAAAAAAGTTGGGATCATTTTACCCCAAACATTTGGAGATCGTTTTACCCCAAGTGCATGAACAATACATGAGGCTTTATGTTAACAAAACATATAAGGGAAACTTTTGCAAAATGTTCTAACCTGACACTTTGATATCCGCTAAGTTCAGGTCTACATTTGAAATTTTTCTTAGATGTTAAATAAAATATCTAAAGCTGGTTGAAATAGCACCTACCTTAGATCAGACCTGCAAAATTTAAAAAAACGTGAAGAATTCTGTCAAAAACACTTGGGCGCATAATCTGTCATAGCTAGAAAGTCACCTTATCGACGTAGAGCAACTTTTACAACAATTTGGTGAGATGGCACCACTCATATTTATTTTAATGGGGGGGATCATTTCACCTCCTAGGATCATTTTAGACCACTTTCCCCTATATTTGTTCCTAATTTTTGCAAAACCATTCATTCGTTTGTTGAACACTACCTTGAAGTTGTGTCAAAATGACATGAATTTCTTCGACACTGAGGTACTGTTAATATCCAAGGCAAAGGCTTTTAACTTGTACAGTGCAATACCATCACAATGTATTTTGCATCAAGACATAAGGTTTTGTCTTAATTTAAAAGGCATTTTTCGAATATCCCGGCCCTATATGGAAAACATAAATCAAGGATGAATTTAAAGTTATGTATTGCTGCAAAAATTGAAAGCAACACATGCATGTTGTTTTAATTCGAACTAATTTTTGCAATACACCCGGTATTGTGTTAAATGTAGCGATTAATGTAATAGTCATGCTTTGCTACAAATAATTTAAAGCAATCCATACATATTTCTAATTCTTACAACTCCCGGGTATTGTATGAAATATGGAATTATTGCAATTGTCATGTGTTGCTGCAAATGATTTAAGGCAATACATGCATATTGTGAATTGTTACAACACCCAGTAATTGTATTAAATGTGGAATTATTACAATTGCCATGTGTTGTTGGAAATGATTTAAAGCAATATAGACATATTGTTTTAATCCTTACAATGTCCGGTTGTTGCTTTACACCTGGAATTATTGCAGTTCCCAGCTACGTTAAAGTTACAGTTAGTTACAGCAATAGTCACCTATTGCATTTGAGCAATACCCGGGTCTTGTATTAATAGCGTCCTGCATTTAGCCCAAGGCCAGCGCCCCAAATTTAGGATATTTCGTTATTATATCAGGTTGGTTACGGCGGAGATAGACGGCGACGGGCGACGGCGTCGGAAGGGGAAGGGCGAGTCGCTAAATGCAGGACGCTATTAATACAATACTCGGGTATTGCTCAAATACCAGGCAATAGGCGACTATTGCTGTAATAACTAGGTATAACTTCAATGTAACTGGTAACTGCAATAATTCCAGGCGTATTCCGGGCATTGTAAGAATTAAAACAATATGTGTATATTGCTTTAAATCATTTCCAACAACACATGGCAATTGTAATAATTCCACATTTAATACAATAACTGGGTGTTGTAACAATTGACAATATGCACGTATTGCTTTAAATCATTTGCAGCAACGCATGACAATTGCTATTATTCCATATTTCAATTTCATACAATACCCGGGAGTTGTAAGAATTGCCAATATGTATGGATTGCTTAAATTATTTCTAGCAAAGCATGACTATTACACTAATCCCCACATTTAACACAATATCGGTGTATTGCAAAACTTAGTTCGAATTAAAACAATATGCATGTGTTGCTTTCCATTTTTGCAGCAAAATACAGCCATTGCATTGATTATCCATTTAACACAACAACATTTAACAAAATATAATAATTGGAAACATTGTTTCTACCAAAATAAAATCATAGCGTTGCGCCAAATGCTTCACTTAGGCATTACTGGTTGATATACGATTTTGTAATGTGTTTGTTAATTACAATAATCGGACATTGCAAAAATTCGTCTTTCTTTCACCAACATCTAGATATGTTAGAGGTGATAGGTCACGCAATTGCTCCAAATAAAAACAAACTTGGTGTTGAAGTAAGAGTATTTTTCGAAGTGGTGGCGCCTTACATTCGCACAATGGCAATACGCAACAGTTATGCTCGCTAAACGGCTTCACTAATGTTTTTATTCATTATAAAATCAAGAAACTAACATTAGCGGTAAACTTGTTTCTTCCGTCACATATAAATAGCAAAACGGCGTTCCATAGGTGTCCTAAAAAAACCGAACGAAATATTTTTGGGGACAACTCATCCATTTTTTAACCGACATTAAGAGAACTATTGCAGCACCATCTGTCGTAATTTCCTCGACAGTTCGAAAGCCTGATTCCTTGGCTTTAATTTATGGCCAGGTTCATCCAAATCGGACAGGAAATGCACGAGTTATTACCAAAAATATTTCGTTCGGTTTTTTTTAGGACACCTGTTATATTCTGTCTATAACCTATATGAAATGTTGATATTTTCTACGTCCTGACAGTTGCTGAAACGTCACAATAATTTACCACTTGAGGTTAAAGTAAATTATTATTTCCCTTGGGGTAGAAATGCTTATTAGGGTGGAGCGTCATTTCGAATTTTGGAATTTAAAAATGCCTGTGCGCGAAAAAGTTGTTAATTGTTAATATTATTTTATTACTTTAATGAAAATTTTTTATTGGTTTGCGTTTTCCACCCCCCCAAGGCCCGAATGTCTACAACGTAAAGAATCGCTCTGGGGGGGTTGAAAATGAAATGCAACGATTCTTTTTTACTTAAATGAAAGGCGGTCAAGCATTTTCAATTTCCAAAAAAAAAGAGAATATCATAGGAAAATTATGTAATATGCATGTAACTATTTTTGTGTTGTAACTTAATAAGAACATAAATTTCTCGTTTATGTACAGTAAAAAATATTAGATTCGATGAGAAACTGATAAAACTTTTCGTAGACAATATTGATCAATATTAACAGCATTAAAAGCACATCTATGATGCAGGATGCAGTTATGTACCGCCAAACTGACCAACTTGAAACAAGCGCACTATTTCAGTTCAAAAAGCATTAATAACGCGTTGTTAAACTCAAAACACACGATCTGATTCTAATCAGCGTCAAAGCGCGCGATCTGAACTTAAGCAGAGGAAAAGAGACATTTCTCTCAATGATCTGATCTGAAAACGCCTGATTTCAAATTAAACTATGCCAAAACGGTGTGAAAAATACCATTTTGCCATGCTATAAGCTCAAAATGCACGATTTCAGCTTAAGCACCGTCAAAAACATGTGTTGGCCCTATTCTGAGTTCAAGTGGCACCATTCGAGCTTAAAGCGACGTCAAGAGAACGATTCTACCCTGTCATGAAATCAAAACTAGCTTACCCAATCAAAAACGCGATTTTGCACTGTTATGAGTGGGGGGCTGATCACTCAAAAAAATTGTGTACAATTAATTCCAATCGGGAATTAATTCCAATAATTCCAGTTTAATTCCATTAATTCCATTCTAATTCCACTAATTCCGATTTAGTTCCATTAATTCCAAACAATTCCATACTAATTCCAAATAATTCCAACTAATTCCAACTAATTCCAGCTAATTCCAACTAATTCCTTTAATTCCTTTTAAATGATATGCTTATCAATTCCAAATAATTCCACTTAATTCCAACTAATTCCAGATAATTCCACCTAATTCCAACTAATTCCAGCTAATTCCAACTAATTCCTTTAATTCCATTCTAATTCCATTAATTCCATTCTAATTCCATTCTAATTCCATTAATTCTATTCTAATTACACTAATTCCCATTTAGTTCCATTAATTCCAAACAATTCCAACCAATTCCACCTAATTTCAGCTAATTCCAACTAATTCCAGCTAATTCCTTTTAAATGATGTACTTGTCAATTCCAAATAATTCCTTATTAATTCCAAATCAATTCCAAATAATTCCATAATAATTCCAGTTAATTCCAACTAATTCCAGCTAATTCCAACTAATTCGAACTAATTCCAGCTAATTCCAACTAATTCCATTAATTCCTTTTAAATTCCATCAATTCCAGAATAATTCCGTAATAAATTCCATAATTCCGGAATTAATTCCAAGCCGGATGTACAACTAATTCCACTAGTGATCAGCCCCCTAGTTATGAGATCAAAATGCACGATTTGAGCGGTTAAACACTTAATCATAGTCGTAAATACGTTTTTGCACTGTCAACAGTTTCAAAAACTCGATTTTGCATTGTTGTAAACCTAAAACGCACGATTTGATCTTAAGCATTAGACTCAGGACCAACAATGCCAAAATTTTAAGTCACGAAATGTTTCAATTCATTAACAATACAAAAAAATATTGTATTATACATGGGGAAGAAGTGTCTTTTAGCGTTCGGGGTGATTGTCTCCCTCCACTGCGCGTCGGGAGACAACTTCACAACTCACGCGAAAATCTGTAACTTTTCCCCCTTCCTTACATAATAAATAACTATTAAGTAGTTCTTCATTTCAGAATTCATTCATGTACCCCATTGCTAAATTAGTCACAGACGAGAAATTAAAAAAATTTCTGTTGAATTGACTACTATCTTCACAGAAATCAAAGATCCACGCGATGGGAATGGTTCCAGACACTTCTGCTGCCCATTTTTTTCCAGAATTACAATGAGTTCTTATAACTTCCAAACGATTCGTTTGAACCACCTAGTCGTAAAATGATAATATTTACGTTATTCAAAAGGAAATTGAATCTACTGCTAAAATGTTAATATGTATATTTATGAGTGGTCCTCTTGAGCTGTAGACATATTCGCTTATCGGTTGTATGAGAATTCTTTTATTAATTGTGTTTACCTCTGATTGATATTGGTTAAGTACACAAGAGGCGAATTAAACTATTAATGCCTAGATATACAGGGTGTTGCCAATTTCATTGCCCACTATTGGGATCTCGGAATCTATAAAAGTTAGAAGATCGATCGGTTAAATTAGACAAAAGATGCTCTTTTTTAAGGTAGTTAAGAATCTGTAAAGAATTGTTGGATATCTTGATTCGATCCTGAATTATTCCGAAAAAATTGAAAATTTACATTCTAAAGAAGAATTCATAGCTCCCTAACAGTTGATGCTATTTAAATGAATCTTGTAACTTTTATAGTTTTGACATCTGTCAATTCAACGGCATTGACAAAATTTTTATAGAGTTTCTAGATATTGAGTAAAGGCAGTTAACTTTTCTTTTTCTTATGGCCGCCATAATGGATTATAACACCACTATGCAGACAAAATAATCAGCTTTTCAAGAATGTAACCAATCCGGGTTTTTTGAAAAAAAAAATCCCAAAGCTTGAGTCACACGATGCTAAGACGTGTTTTATTATCGTCGAATTCAATTCCTTTCACATGTCATATCATAAGAAATAAAAAAATTCGGTGCACTTTTTTACGGTTGTTTTTTCCCTAAGTTTAGGATGATTATGCAATTTATTCACACCAAATTTCAGATTTTGACGATCTCTCAAAAAAGAAGTTGGTTACATTTTTGAAAAGCTAGTTTTTTTTGTGCGTGCAGTGGTGTTAAAATCCAATATGGCGGCCATAAGGAAAACAAAGGTTGACTGCCGTTCCTCAAAATGTCTTTTAATGCCATTGAATTGGCAGCTGTCAAAATTATCATAGTTCCAAGTTTCATTTGCTGTTAGAATGTTATAATTTTCTCTTCAAAATCGCGATTTATAGTTTTTTCAGGATAACTCAGTGACAAGTCAAGATATCGGAGAATTCTTTACAGATTCTTAATCAGCCTCAAATATGGCAACTTTTTTCTAATTTAACCGATTTTCTAACTCTAATGGTTTCCGAGATCCCAATAATGGGCAATGAAATTGGCAACACCCTGTATGTATATTGTAAAGGGTGTCCCAAAAAAAACCGAACGATTTATTTTTGGTTATAACTTTGTTATTGTGGGACCGATTTTCCTCAATTTTATACGGGACGTAGCCAAAAGATGAGGCTTTTAGAATCTGCAACCATTTTCCAGATGGCGCCACTAATAAATTTTTTGTGGCAGTTTTTTACAAGAAGACTTTTTGATTGGCTGGAGTTAAACCATCTGTGAACCGATCAAAATGAAATTAGTGTAGGATGAAAGCGAATGTTTTTCTTTTCTAAAGCAACTTTACAGAATTTTATTCTGGCCGTTCTTGATTCATTTATAATTTTTTTTGTGATGCTTTAAAACAAAGATTTTTGAACACTTATTTTTTATTTGGTCACCGAGCTTGACAAAATTTGCAGAATCCTAAGTAACACCATCAATATTTCACAAAATGATGTCACTTTGCAGATGGTGCCACCCTAGCAAATTTTTATGAACACATTTCATTAAAAAATTTGAGAATATTATGAATGTGTAATTAGTAATAAATGTTAGCACTAAAAGCGACTACAGACAACAGGCTGGAATTGAATAAACAACAATTCTGGCTTTTAAAATAAACCAAATATGTGCTTTATAACAGTCATAAGCTGAAGAACAACTTGTCGAGTTCACAAACAAGTCAATTTTAGACCATTTTTTTGGGTTTCATTTATTTTAACATTTTGTATAACGATATAGTACCTAAGTTAAATTCCTGCACAAAGTACCTAACGTTATTTTACGAAAGATTTATGGTGTTACTAAGGATTCTGAAAATTTTGTCAAGATCGGTAGCGAATTAATATCAAATAAATCTTAAAAAATCTGTTTTAGAGCATCGCAGAAAAATTTGTAAATTAATCAGGAACGTTCAGAATAAAATTTTGTAAAGTTGCTTTGGAAGAGAAAAGCATCAGCTTTAAGCTTACACTATTTTCATTTTGATCGCTTCACAGATGGTTCAACTCCAGCCAATCAAAAAGTGGCCTTGTAGAAAACTGCCATAAAAAATTTATTAGTGGCGCCATCTGGAAAATTGTTGTCGATTCTAAAAGCCTCATCTTTTGACTACGCCTCGTGCAAGATTGGGGAAAATCGCTCCAATAATAATAAAGTTATAACCAAAAATAAATCGTTCGGTTTTTTTTTGGACACCCTTTATATCCTGATTGAAAAAACTTTCGTTTAGTTACGTTGGTGGGTCAAATTACTATTATGAAACAAACATGCATTTTAAACATATACTGTTATGATATCGGGGAAATAAAATGAATTTGTTTGTTTGAAAAAGTTATAGGTAAGTGTACCTTCAATATTTTCACAATACATTGACGCAATTCATAGCGACGCGATATTGTAAGTACCTACACAATCTATTCCACGAAAGTACAGTAGTCAGTATTAAAATAATTGAGTCCTTCCAACGTATAATTATTTCCATTAATGTTGCTATTTGTAATAGTTAAACTTGGAAAACCATAATTGTGCTTTATGGTGTAACTACTCTTATTCCTGGCGACAATAGCATAAATTTAAATTAGAGTCCCTTCCGTTAGTAAATTTGCGTTTGAAAATTTTCAATGATTTACCTGAAACACAACTTCTGTCCAACTGAAGTAGAATTTTGGAAAAAAAACTTCTCTGACCCCACAGGACAGCAAGTCCTATAATGGGAAGAATCATGTAGACGGTGGTGGATAATCCAATCCATCCTTCACTTTTCGCGTCCTTGCGAACTTCCCCGGAGGCGGCGTTTCCTGCAAGATCAAAGTGAATTACCATTGACGGATGGACGCGGGTGGAATTTTTATTTGTAACGTTAATTTTATTAAGCCGCTATTACATCAGATTAAAGCTTTAAATCTCAAAGTACACAACAGTTTCTTTGTTTAGAAAACCCGCATAATTTATATGGAATCCTGGCTCCCGCAGAATTCCTGCTACAAACACCGGCCAATTATAAAAGCGGCCGACACTAAATCAACAGGACAAGTTTAGAGATGAGAGCGGGTTAATTACAGACGGGCTTTACGTTGACACCTATAAATTATGTGGTACTTTTCGGGACACCCTGACGAGCGCGCGGAACTTTTATTATTTAGCTCCCCCTACTAAGTTCTGCTAAGTTATCGACTTCTCAGTGTTTTTGAAACTTTGCACGCAAGTGAACCACACACAAATTTGTCCAATAGAAAATGTTTATCGCTGCTAAACACCCTCTTCTTTCCGGGCTGGCAAATTGTTCGACCGTTTTCTAACTTCGGAATGTCTACAGGGTGTTCGGGAATTAGAGGATTTGAAGAGCGTATTATACGATCAAAAAGACGAAGAAAAGTTTTAATAAACATGGATCGAAAAATGCCCCCTAAGGGAGCTAGGGCCCCTTAAGTGTTTTTTTTCTAAATTTCTTCAAAACCGTTAAAGATAACACCGTGAAATTGGAAATCTTTAGTAAGTCTTTGATGCTGAATTCATTACCGTGGAGGAAATTCTAAAGTTTCAATCATAAGCATCTCGTACAGGGAGGGCTTTAACTAACTTCGCTCAAACATTTTTGTAAATCGTTTTTTTCTCAAATCTGACACCAGAATTTGAACATCTGAAGTTTTTTACGTAAAAATGATGCTCTTGTTTGAAATCGCTAGGACGCACCGTTTTCGAATAAATTGACCCTAGTCGTTTTAGAGCGCGAAAATCTGTCGCAGAAGATTGTAGTTTATTTACTAAATTTTCAAAAACGAGTTCAGGGTCTGATTCCTTGCTTGATTTTAGGAAAAAAAGTTCGTATGGACATATGGCGGAAAATGGGTCCTAGACCTATAGGGTCCTGGAAAGCTGACGTTCTTCATAACCCCCGTACCTCCCTTAGGAAGCGTTTTCCGCCATATGTCCATACGAACTTTTCTTCCTAAAATTACACAAGGAATCAACCCCTGAACTCATTTTTGATAATTTGGTAAATAACTAACTAAAATCTGTGACAAATTTTCGTGCTCTAAAACCATTAGGGTCAATTTATTCGAAAACGGTGCGCCCTAGCTATTTCGAACAAGAGCACCATTTTTACGTACAAAACCTCAATCATTCAGATTTTGATGCTAAATTTGAGAAAAAACAACTTACAAAAATTATTTGAGCAAATCTAGTCCTAAGCCCCCTGTATGGGACGCTTATAATCAGAACTTTAAAATTTTTACCACAGCATCAAAAACTTACTAAAGATGGTCAATTTCACGTTGTCATTTTTAATCGTTTTGAAGAAATTTAGAAAAAAGCACTTTCAAAGGGACCCCCTTTAAGGGGTCCTAGTAGGCATTTTTTGACCCATGTTTATTAAACATTTTCTCCATATTTTTGATCGTAGAATACGCCCTTAAGATATTATCCTCTCATTTCCGGACACCCTGTATAACAAACAAAACAAGCAGCACTCCCAAAAAAGATTGAGGCATGTCGGCGATTTCACTTTTATTGTGAGTGGTTTTAACCTCCCCACTCCACTTCACCATTTAAAAAAAAGGGAGGTTACTGCAATCACTAAAATTTTCGAATTCGAGATAACACCAGATCTTCACGTTTTGAGGTCTCAGGAACCTAAAAAAGTGGTTTTTAAAATGCGTCTGTGTGTATGTTCGTACGTACGTTTGTAAACACGCCACAGCCAAAACTACTAGACCGATTTGCCTGAAATTTGATGCGTAGGTATCTCATAATCCAACTTAGATCTGATAAGCTTTTGGAGCCAATCGTGCAACCGGAAATGCCATTTTGGCACATCAACTTTTAAATTTTAAATGCAAACCACCATTTTTCACGTCACCATAGGAAAGGCCTTCAAATTCTGCTTCTAAAAATGTGCTCACTCTCAGTGCCTTTTTAGCCAAAAATTCAAAAATTTTACATTTTTGTCGGACTTTAAAATCGCTGTACAGCCCAAAGCCCTGAACCGATTTGGCTCAAATTTTGCACATGGGGATTGTATTACACGTCGAAGAGCTGAACAAATGTTGGATTCAATCGACTCACGGAAAGTGCCGTTTTGGCACACCAATTTCCAAATTTAAAGTTATTCTCTCATTTACCCATCCAAAACAAATTTTTGAAAGATTTATTGTCACCATCAGAAAGGTCTTCAAATTCTGGTTTTAAATAAGACAAAATTCGTTCACATTTAGTGCTCTTTGGGTCAAAAAATCGAAATTTTGTAATAACACTAAAAATACATTATAGCCCAAATTAGTGACTCGATTTGGCTAAAATTTGGTACATGGAGATTGGGTGACCCGTTGAAGACCTGAAAGGCTTTTGGAAGCAATTGGTCCACGGGAAGTGCCATTCAAGCAAATCAACTTAAAATTTTAAATACAAGGCCTCCTTTTTTATGCCGCCAATAGAAAGACGATCAAATTCTGGTTCTAAAAATGTATTCACAGTTTCTGCCATTTCAGTGGAAAATAGAGAAAGAATTCTTTTTCCATAAAAGGGAGCGGGCTGACAGTGGATGACATAAAATATCAGTTATTGTCAAAAGGGTGGCAAACTAAACTGTTAACCTTAAAAGGAACATATTGTCAAATGTAATGGGTGATGTACGAGGTGATGTCGGTATTTGTCAGAAAATTGCGAAATTAGTCACAGACGATAAGCATAAAAAAAATGTTGTTGAATTGACTACTATCTACACAGAATACAAAGATCCACGCGATGGGGAGGTTCCAGCCGCTTCTCTGCTGCATTTTTTTGAAATATTTTTGGTTTAGAATTTTTGTCGAAGGTTTGTTAAACGGTTCCATATTATACAGGGTGTTTCTAAAACATGGAGTCAGCACTTAACCACAGGTCTCTTAGGTGAAAAGAAGAGAAAAAGTAAGTATAACCTTTTATAACAGGATTCTCTGAGAGCTACGCCCCCAAGGGTACCCCAAAAATCAGTTTTTTAGAATTTGCTCAAAAACTACCACAAGTCCGACTTTGCAATTGGGAACATGGTTTAATTACGTAACGTCTTTTTTGTTTTTTTTTCAGATTTTTCATATAATCAGTCTCGTGCGTTCTTAGGGGTGGAGGCTTTAGAGGGGCTTAGAATACGATTGTCACTAGCAGTTCTTGGGACACCAAAAAGTTTTCGTGTTGAATTTTGCTAAGAGACATGATTTTCGAGTTAAATTTTGTTCATTAGTTTAATGCAGGAAATTTAAAAATAATTGGAATTCATTTATCCACAAAAGTACGTTTTGGTGTTACAATTAATGCCCATGACACTCTCACTGTTACTTTGTGAAAAAACGGGCTTGCAGAAAATGTTAAAGCCCTTCCATAGATCGCACGCCTCTGATTAAAAGAAAAACCTGAAAAAAAATCACAATAAAACAGGTTATGATAGAAAGCTGCGTTGCAAAATTTCAAAATCAAATTGCAATAGTTTTTGAGCAAACTTAAAAAAAAACTGAGGAGGGCGTGGGACAAAAAGTTGTTTCCACTTTTCGCCTTATTTTTGCCTAAAAAACCTGTTTTTGAAGCACCCTGTGTTCCACACTAATAAAAGCACGCTGTAGGCACCTCCTACTGAAACAACAACGGTCCTATAATTTTACAAAGACAACTTCTCCACCATTTCCATTTACTCTTAATCTTCCAAGCTTTTGTTTTCCGTCAAGCTGTAATAAGTTAATCCCTTTGATGGCTGTCTTTTAATCTCCGCATTCTCCATTTGCCAGCTTAAGATCAACCCTTTATCATTCACGTCGTAGTGAACTAGAATAAGTTTCGTGCATCACGCCGAGTACCTACTAACATGACCTGGAGATTTTCGCCTTCGGATGAATCGTTTTGTTGCTTATTATAAAGACAAAGTAGTTTGTTATTGATAAAAGCTCTTTGAAGAGTTTCCTTCAAGCTTTGCCTTATTAATTATGAGGCGATCTCAATTTCTCTCAGACTTTACGAAACGATGCTTCGCAGAAGGAATTTATACTTGAGAGGACGCGAAGAATAATTTTTTAAAATAGCGATTTTTAATTATTTTTACGATCCAAATGAAATCTTGGATATACCTACCATTTTGCGTCTCTTTCACCATTTCAACAATTGTACATCAGGATCCATTAGTTTTATATTTTCTTCAAAACTAACCACAACAATTCACATGTTCACTCTAGACAATAGGGAGGTCATAAACTCTATAACGAGAAAGTAATGAATGATAAAGATAGTAAATACCTATCCAGTAGGTAGATAAGACTTTTCCAGACTATCAGGCAGATTTTTAAGTATTAAGTAATTTGGACTTTCATGTCTAATTATAATAATTAATAATAATATCACTCACTAACGGTGGACATTCCAAGATTTTAATTTTTTTTTTATAGAAAAGATTTTGGCATAATTTTATGATTTTATCTTAGATAAGTTCGTGTTTTTGTTTTGCTTAGGAATGTGAACTTATCTGAAGATATACTCGATACCAAGAAATTTCACGGTTTTCCTTACATTCTTACATTCTAGGACATTATGTCCTATGGACTTAGACATATTTCCGGAAATGCTTTATAGGGGAGTTACGCCCGTTCAAAGGTGTACTCAAAAAGTCAATTTTTTTAAAATTTCTCGAAAAATATTAAGAATAGAATTTTGAAATTTAGAACAATCGTTAGTGTTATAAAGAGCTTTCTCCTCACTTTTTTCAGATTTTGAATCACAGGCGTGCTTTCTTGGAGGGCCTTACACATTTTTTTCATTTTCTTTTGTTGTAGTCATTTTTCTCACCAAACAATAACAAAACCTTAATCGGTAGTGGATTCTACCCAGAAAAGAGGCTCTTGTTGAATGTCGCTAAAACGCACCCTTTTCGATTAAAGTGACTGATTGGTTTAGAGCGCGAAAATTTCTGTTGTAAGATTTATTTTATCTACCTAATTAGTGAAAATAAACTCAGAATATGATATCTTACATCATTTTAGAAAGAAAAGTTGGCGGTAAATAATTCCTAAGGGGGTGTGGTCCTTCGAATAATTTGTTTTCCGAAACTTCATTCGAAGGACCATAGCTCTTTTAGGAAACATTTTCTGCCGTATCTTAATATGAACTTTTCTTCCTAAAATGATGTAAGGAATGATCATCCATCCGAATTTTCACTAAAATTAGGTAAATAAAACAAAGTACTAGTCACAAATTTTCGCGCCCTAGCTATACATTCAACAAAAGCACTTTTTTTATGTTGAATAGGCCAGAGATTACGATTTTATTATGATTTGACAAAAAAAGGCCCACAACAGAGAAAAATGTAAAAAAATGTGTAAGGCCCTCCCTCAAGAACGCACACCTCTGATGATATTAAAAATCTGAAAAAAATTGAAGGGAAAGCTCTTTATAGCACTAATCATTATTGCTCTGAATTCCAAAATCCTATTTTTAATATTTTTGGAGAAATTTTCAGAAAATTATTTTTTGAGTATACCCCTTTGAAGGGGCGCAGCTCCCTTATAAAGCATTTCCCGGCATATGTCCATAGGAACTTTTCTTATTAGAACCACGTAAGGAATAATGTCCCGGAGTTAGGACTATGAATTTAGGAACACCCTGTTTAATAATTTTTTTCAGAAAAGCTCCTCTAGCTGGCAAAAAATTAAATTCGCTTTTTAGCTGATCAGAGTTTTATTTAGGTGTTTTATAATTGACGTTTTTCGCTGTAAGTCAATGAGGCATCCATTCCACTTGCCATTCCATATGCCAAGAACGAAAAATTTGAGTTTTATCAATTTTGTGCCACCATTTACTTGAAGATATTTCAAGTTTCAACCCTAAAATTTCATCCCCCTTGTTAGATCTTAGTGAAAATTTGTCCATCCGCTTGTAAATGTCACTGAAAATTAACACACCAAATTCTGCCTTGATACGTTGAGTAGTTTTTGAGTTCTCGAATTTTTGTGTTTATGCATGTTAGGGGTTGTAGCGCCTTTAAGGCTGTTTTTTTCAAAATATGAATGACACCTTTTTTGAATCATTAGGGAAAGCTATCGATACTTATTAAGCGGAATTTCGAGTTGCAGCCCCTAATTTTGTTCAATTTTACGAAAGATTTCACCGAGTTATCATATTTTTTGTGGTTTTCATCCCCTAAATTTCATCCCCCGAAATTAGCACCCCTTCATCTTCAACAGACTTGAGGGTCGAGCGTGCATACCAAGTTTCAGCAAGATACCTCCACTAGTCCTCGAGTTATTGCAATTAACAGTTTTTCGGTTTTTCGCCCCTAACTCCCACCCCCTTGGTCCGATATGGCCCAAAAGCAATCTCCGCCGAGTATTTAGGGAAACACAACTGCACACCAAGTTTCAGCTCGTTATCTCAATCGGTTCTCAAGTTATCCGACGGCAGACTAGACGAGCGAGCGAGCGAGCGAATAATCAAAGGCAAGAGTACCCCCGCACTTGTCAATACAAGTGATTTTCAAAAATTTTTGATTTATTATAGACTTCAAACACTTTGTCATGGGACTCATAGGCGACGTGCTTTTATAGAATGACGTGTTTTATAGCAAACATAAGAAGCTAACTCAAATGCACCATAGAAACAGTATAAGATGAAACAAGAAAATAATACATAAATAAGAAAAAATCATTGAGCTCCCCATAAAGAAAATAAAAGGAATTTGAGAAAATAGTTAAAAATTGTTTACATCATAGCATCATAACTAAAGGCATTGCTACTGCTGACAAAATTAACAGCAGTTGGAATTTTTTGGTATAGGTAGGACTAAAGTTTAATTTCCTTTACAGAAGTGTTTTCAAATTGTAATTTTATGCTATTCTTTTACTATTTAAATTGAAACAAACTGTACTCTGCTGTAACTTCATTCTTCGATTTTCACTTCAAAAAGATGCCGTTCAACTTGTATACTTCTTCATCTTCAGCTTTTTCCAATACCTGGATTTCTAAAATTTGTAGTAATGAGGGAAATGTTACAATAATCACAATAGTTGTTCGTTTAACAAGGCAAAAAAATTGCAGATTTACTGCCGCGGCTGAAGTTTCGTAGCCGAGGCGATAGCTGGCCAAGGCAGTAAATTTGTTTTTTTTGCCGGCGTGTTGAACACATAATTCTTTCGCCGATTGTCATTAAAAAGTGCATTTTTACTATCTAGGCAGTAAAAGTCGCATTTTACTGCCGCAAAAGAGGCAGTAAAAATGCACTTTTAATGACTACCGTCGAAAAACAATATTATTCAGCCAGTTCAGTCACTTTGCAGCCACTTAAAATAAGAGAACTAATAACCCATTTGGCAAACCCCAAATTGATGAACTTACCAAGCGTTGTAATTATCCAGAAGGCAATCGGTATCATAACGTGTACTAAATATTTAACGCCTAATACACTCACTGTGGTAATTGTACAATGTTTGCTTTATCACATGTTTGTAAAACACACATGAACGTGCATAGATTCCCGACAAGACTGTTTCATTAACACCGCAAAATAATGAGGAATCGAAGGTGCAACTTGTTGTTAACGCTACTTAATCTTAGGACATGCTACAATAGACTTTATAACGCGAATAGCTTATCTGGCTTCCTACATTCTATGTTTAAAGACCATGGAGAACTTTCTATGAATAAAATTTCTTCGTTATTACTGTGTTTACCTATAACCATATCTATAAACTTGACCCAAATAATCAGTATCTTCGAAATTAGCAATTATAAATTGGACCACAATTTTAGAAACCTAGGAAAGCGAAAAATATTAACAATTTTTCAAGTACGTGTCATCCCGTTTCTGCAAATTAGTTTATTCAATTATAAGATTACGGATAGATAATCGATAAGCAAAAAAGGCAGATAGGGAAGCGACTGAAACCTCCATGATGTTTGTTAATTAAGATAGTTCTTTTCATTCATTACTTATATTATTATTATTATTTTTAAAACAAATTGTCTTATTTTAATTATACCAGTTCACCATCAGTTGAACTTTTCTAAAATGTTTGCTTGATGGAGTTGCTAATCATATTGTTGTTTTATACTATTATGAAGGTCAATAGGAGAATGATAATTGATAATAATTTATAGCGGGAACAAAAATATTCACCTTTTCTGTTTTGCTTTGCTCTATTAACTGTGAGCGGCTTAACGAAGAGATTTGTTTTACATAATCGATCTGCATAAGGTATTGGACCATAAAGAATTAAATAAGATCAACTCATCAGTTCCTGTGGTGGATTAAAATTAAGCTTTCACCAAGATGCACAGAATTGAAAAGTTTTCAGTAAAATAAATTTACTTTCAAAAAACAATTTAATTAAGAGATATCCTATATAGGTAATAAAAACGGGTCGATTAAGTTGGCCCCCCCCATTCAAAATATCGATGTCAAAATTATATCAAAATATTGCGCTCGTTATGCGCTATTTTGCGCCCCAACACATTTTTTTGCGCTGCTCTGGTTCGAAAGCTATTTAAAAAAAATAGTGGGGGGGGCTAACTTAACGTTTAATTTTTCGAATGGCTTTTTTGAGGAACCCAAGGCTGATTGTTACTCACTTAGTTATGCGCTCATTTGCGCCGTATTTGTTTTATTTTGCGCTAGTCTCCGAGTACCCCTAAGGATCTCGAGAGGTTTTCCCACCAGCCCCTTCCATTCAATTAACACCAAAAATTTTTGTATATCCCTATTGCGCCCATTATGCGGTCAAATGCGCCGTATTCAGTTTAACTCCACTGCGCTCAGGAAGAAAATATTTGAAAAAAAACACCTGGGGGGGGGCTAACTTAACACACCCCCAGCAGGTGATCAGTTTTCCACCAAAAATAGACCAGCCGATCAGAAAAATTATGCGCTCATTTGCGCCGTATTTGTTTTATTTTGCGCTAGTCTCCGAGTACCCCTAAGGATCTCGAGAGGTTTTTCCACCAGCCCCCCCCCCCCCATTCAATTAACACCAAAAATTTTTGTATATCCCTATTGCGCCCATTATGCGCTCAAATGTGCCGTATTCAGTTTAACTCCACTGCGCTCAAGAAGAAAATATTTAAAAAAAGACACCTGGGGGGGCTAACTTAACACACCCCCAGCGGGTGATCAGTTTTCCACCAAAAATAGACCAGCCGATCAGAAAAATTATGCGCTCATTTGCGCCATATTTGTTTTATTTTGCGCTAGCCTCCGAGTACCCCTAAAGATTTAGAGAGGTTTCCCCAGCAGCCCTCACCACTCAATTAACACCAAAAATGTTTCTGTATCCTTATTGCGCCCATTATGCGCTCAAATGCGCCGTATTCAGTTTAACTCTACTGCGCTCAGGAAGAAAATGTTTTCTAAAAAACCAGCTGGGGGGGATAACCTAACACACTCCCAGTGGGTGATCAATTTTCCACCAAAAATACACCAGTCAGCAAATGAAAGCTATTGGTGACTATCCTGTCCCATTAAGAGGCTATGGCATCCGAATTTTTGAAAAAATTCTGCAAAAATAGAAGTTTTGTGTTTATGAAACTCCAGAAACGGCCCTTTCTGTGCATATTTCAGCTTACCGATTAATCAATATTTACGGGAACTCAAAATTTTGGAATAAATTATATTTGTGGTTTTAAAATATCTTTTCTATATTAGAAGGGCTCCTGTATCGCCCGGTCCTCCGCAAGGAAAGGGCGGTCTTTTTAAGGATTGTAACACCCCTACTTGTGGAAAGGGATTAAATTTATGTCCCTTACTCAATTAGGAGCCATCATGAAGTATTTCACTGTGGAAACTTGCTTTTCTCGATATTAAAGAAAGATTCCCCAAACGGATCATTGCATATACACTACTGACACTTGTTGTCTATGTGTTGGTCCCTTTCGGGAACCAGAATTTTGGAGAAAATAAGATTTTGGGTGTTAGGTAATTTTTTTTCTACATTGGATGGCTCCCGAATCAGCCTTGTCCACCCCCATGGAAGGAAGAATCGATTCCGGTAATCTGAAGCACCTAATTGTGTAATTAATAATTGAAGTCCCTTACTCAATTGGAAGCATTCGTTGCAGTGATTTGAGGGGGACCTGTGAGGTTTTCTGGAAGAAACTTTGAAGATGTTGCTTTTCTCGATATTAAAGAAAGACTCCCCAAAGGGATCATTGCATATACACTGATCGTCTATGTATTGTTCCCTTTGGGGAACACGGATTTTGAAGCTTCAGCTTCAGCAAATTTCTGCAACATTTGAATAAGGGCTCCCAAGTTTATCTTGTTCCCTACATGGAAGAAAGAAGGGATTTGAGGAATGTGATCCCCTAGTTGTGGAAAGGGATTAAATTTAAGCCTCTCACTCAATTAGGAACCACCGTGAGGATGAGGCATTGTGCAGTAATTTGGTGGTTTTGTGAGGTTTTTCTGCGAAGATACCTCGAAGATTTCGTTTTTCTCGATATTAGGGAAAGCTTCCCAATGGGATCATTGCAAATACACCATCGTCCATGTATTAGTTCCTTTGGAGAACTCGAGTTTTTTAAGAAAAAACAATTTCATGTCATTATTGCTTTCTTGTGCCCCAGCCGCTTTCATTCTGAGCAAATTTGGACCCAATAAATAGGGCATGACAATTGAGACTGTAATATCCCATATTCTGGGAAAAACTATGTTGAAAAGCAAACAAACGTAATTTTGAAGATTCCTCTCCATATATATTTTAGTCTACGGATTGATCCGTTTGGGACACTTAATTTTCTAAAAAAAATCAATTTCAGCCTTTTACTGTCTATTTTGTAGCTTAAACCTGTCTTAGATGAAACTAGGGCCCCTTACTAGGGTAAGGATCAGAAATAGGTACACGAGTCTAAGAAATTTTCGGATTGTAGCCTGTACTTCTATCTTCTGTCATTTTAGACAGGACATTGCACTTGAGATATACTGATGACACAATTAAAAGGTCAAGGCACACGTATTTTTAAAAAAGTTCTGTAAGGAATCGAATTTTTGAGGTTATGGGGCTCCCTCCCCAAAGGGACCTTTCTATATATGCTTCAGTTTACGGATTGGTCCTTTTGGGGAACATAATTTTTAACCTCCCCAACCCCATCACAATTTTAAAAAAATGGGAGGTTACTGCAATCACTAAAATTTTCGAATTCGAGATAACACCAGATCTTCACGTTTTGAGGTCTCAGGAACTCAAAAAAGTGGTTTTTAAAATGTGTCTGTGTGTATGTACGTACGTACGTACGTTCGTACGTTTGTACGTTCGTTTGTAATCACGCCACAGCCAAAACTACTAGACCGATTTAGCTGAAATTTGGAACATAGGCATCTCGTAACCTAACTTAGATCTGAAAAGCTTTTGGAGCCAATCGTGCAACCGGAAATGCCATTTTGGCACATCAACTTTTAAATTTTAAATGTAAACTCCCATTTTTCACGTCACCATAAGAAAGACCTTCAAATTCTGCTTCTAAAAGTGTATTGATTCTTAGTGCCCTTTAGACCAAAAATTTAAAAAAAATTGATTTTTATCCGACTTTAAAGTCGCGGTACAGCCCAAGCCCCTGAACCGATTTGGCTGAAATTTTGCACATGGAGATTGTATTACACGTCGAAGAGCTGAACAAATTTTGAATTCAATCGGCTCACGGAAAGTGCCGTTTTGGCACACCAATTTCCAAATTTAAAATTATTCCCTCATTTAATCATTAAAAACAAGTTTTTGAAAGATTTATTGTCACCATCAGAAAGGTCCTCAAATTCTGGTTTTAAGTAGGACAAAATTAATTCGCATTTAGCTCTTTTTTATTGTTCAAAAAAGCGAAATTTTATAACAGTAAAAATACATTATAGCCCAAATTACTGAATCGATTTGGCTGAAATTTGGTACATGGAGATCGGGTGACCCGTTGAAGACCTGAAAGGCTTTTGAAAGCAATTGGCTTACGGGAAGTCCTATTTAAGCATATCAACTTAAAATTTTAAATACAAGACCTCATTTTTTATGTCGCCATTAGAAAGGCGATCAAATTCTGGTTCTAAAAATGTATTCACAGTTTCTGCCATTTCAGTGGAAAATAGAGGAAAAATTCTTTCTCATTAAAAGGGAGCGGGCTGACAGTGGGTGACATAAATTGGCAGTTATTGTGAAAAAGGTGGCAAAAGATTAACCTTA
Organism: Pycnomerus fuliginosus; assembly: GCA_963924575.1. Classification (NCBI taxonomy): domain Eukaryota; kingdom Metazoa; phylum Arthropoda; class Insecta; order Coleoptera; family Zopheridae; genus Pycnomerus; species Pycnomerus fuliginosus. The sequence goes on from OZ004620.1 coordinate 32,867,391, forward strand.
AAAGGAACATATTGTCAAATGTGATGGGTGATGTCCGAGGTGATGTCGGTACTTGTCAGAAAATTGCGAAATTAGTCACAGACGATAAAGATAAAAAAAATTCTCTTGAATTGACTACTATCTACACAGAATACAAAGATCCACGCGATGGGGAGGTTCCAGCCGCTTCTCTGCTGCATTTTTTTAACAAAATTTTCTTCCCTTTAGTACTTTTCTGAGCCGGCTTCCATTTATCCTATGTAGTATTGAACTAGGGCCATAAGGATCTAATCTGAGCAAATTGGAAGACTTTAGGTATTACATTGCAATTGAAAGCTACTAAAGTCTGCCTTGCACCATCAAAAGGTCACATCGCCGGCTATTTGGGGAGAAATTTGGATTTTCAACAAATTTAAAACTATTTTTGATATTACGTTGCAATTGAAGGAATCTTGTGGCTGTTCCACACCAATTAAGGGTCAAACCAACCCTATTCTGTGAAAAATCTTTTTAAAAAAGAAAAATTAATTGAGCGGGGGGGCTGCTGGGGAAACCTCTCTAAATCCTTAGGGGTACTCGGAGACTAGCGCAAAATAAAACAAATACGGCGCAAATGAGCGCATAATTTTTCTGATCGGCTGGTCTATTTTTGGTGGAAAACTGATCACCCGCTGGGGGTGTGTTAAGTTAGCCCCCCCCCCAGGTGTTTTTTTTTTAATATTTTCTTTCTGAGCGCAGTGGAGTTAAACTGAATACGGCGCATTTGAGCGCATAATGGGCGCAATAGGGATATACAAAAATTTTTGGTGTTAATTGAATGGGGGGGGCTGGTGGGAAAACCTCTCGAGATCCTTAGGGGTACTCGGAGACTAGCGCAAAATAAAACAAATACGGCGCAAATGAGCGCATAACTAAGTGAGTAACAATCAGCCTTGGGTTCCTCAAAAAAGTCATTCGAAAAATTAAACGTTAAGTTAGCCCCCCCCCACTATTTTTTTTAAATAGCTTTCGAACCAGAGCAGCGCAAAAAAATGTGTTGGGGCGCAAAATAGCGCATAACGAGCGCAATATTTTGATATAATTTTGACATCGATATTTTGAATGGGGGGGGCCAACTTAATCGACCCGATAAAAACTGTTCTTCTGTTCATTACACATAGATTTAATTAAAATAAATAATATAACCTAGTAATATTCTGTATCATAACTGTGAAAATGCACGATTTAAATAAAGGCTGGTATCTATAGACGTATTATTTTAAATGTCCTTTTAAAACGTGCGAAAAAGAATTTCTTGCAATATTTACAAATCCTGCGGAAAAGTCGAAGTACCTACCTGCAATCTGGGGTATTATTGTCATTTTTTTTTGTTTTATTACGTCCAGCACTTCTTAGGTCAAAGTCATTATCATTTATCACTACAAGTTACAAGTTAAAACCATTATGTACATGACTTATCAATTATCATACAGATACCGATTCAGTTTGTTCCTTGGTGAGTGCCAGATAACATTCTTATTTTGCAAACTGATACCTAACAAATTCGCTCAAAAAAACCCATCGGTTCGGCCCACCTCGTTTTAAATACCTAATTATTGGTAGGTTCCCAACTTTACCATTAAATAAGTACCTATCCTATAACGTAAGCCCAGAATACTTAAGTAACCTTGTCCCCCCTCTTAAACGCAGTTGCGTAGAAGTTACAACAAACTAGCAAGCCAGAAAATTATTGGTGACCTGTGCATAATCGAAATTAACATTGAAGTTAAAAACTAAGGAGACCATATTCAGGTTAGTATAGGTACTACATAGGTACTTAATTATACCTATTTATTATGTAGTCGCGAGCAATGATTGTTTTTTTAACGGATCTCGCGAACTTAGATTATTAGGTTTCTTCCATAGATTTAGGTAGGTACCTAATTAATTATTGAGTGTGAATGTTGGTTGCCTAAAACAGTAATGTTACAGTGTTTTATACCGGGTGTTTCAGAATGGGTGTCAAAAGTTTGAATGTTGTCGATTTGAATTTTTGCAATCGTCAATAATAGTAGTGTGAAGAAATAGGTGAAAAATGAACATTTTTTTGAAATTCGCAAAAATACGTCCTTTATTTTTTTGTTGCAAATTCAACTGCGCAATTACATTTTCACAAATTGTGAAAGATTAAAAAATATGGGAAATCTAAAAGAAAATAAAATATACAGGGTATGCAGTCATTAATTTTCAGGGGTGATTCGACATCAAAAAAGATGAAGAAAAGTTCCTATAAACATGTGTCCGAAAATCGCTCTGAAGGGGGCGCCCAAACTTCGGTTTTTATTGAATAAATCAGGAACCGTTTGGGCTCAAGCGACGACTTTTTGCACACTGTCTGATATCAATAAGCTCCATCAGATTATGTTATCAGCAAAAAGCGGATTTTACCAGGGGCGTTCGAAACAGGGGGGGGCCTGTGGATTTTTTCACCCAAATTTTTTGATGAGCCACTTTTTGACATTTCCTCACCGGAATATGGTTGTCTGAATAAAACTACATAAAAAAGCTCTTCGTACTGTTACTTCGTGGGATTAACCGTTTTCGAGAAAAGTGGAATCAAAAATTTATCTGCATTGACCGGGCTGATCAAGAAGTGACAATTTATTTTTATTAAATTACAAAACTCAACGGATTCTAAAAATTAGTAACTAAAGTAATCTGGTGATGCTTAATAATGTCAGATAGTACGCAAAAACTTAATGCGTGACTAAATAAAAATCGAATTTTAGACGCCCCCTTCAGGTGGCCGTAGCACCCTTAGGAGCGATTTTCAGACACTTGTTGGTGTAGAATCACCCCTAAAAATTAATGACTGCATACCTGAAACACCCTGTATGTATACTTACAAACATGCAACTAGAAATTAATTTTAGATTCCGGAGCGGATCGTAACTTAGATTTATTTAGTTAAACAAGACATTGAATGTATTTTGCCTAATTCTCAAAATACGATATTAATTTTAAAAGGAGGATGTTAGGCGCACTTTGGCGCAAATAACTTCTTGACAGCCAAATACAAAACACATTCAAAAATATAACAATACAACATTCATACTTTTTTACGACCTCCATCAAGATAGCAGTGGGCCCATCTAAATTTAATATACAGGGTGGTCCAAATGTATTAATACAGGGTTCTCACGGCGAAACGGTAAGATAAATGAGTAAAATAAAAAATCCAGGGTAAATTAGAATTAAATACCTTTATTTTGTCGCAGTTTGGAACTCCCCATCTTATTGTGTAATTTAGCAATAAACAATGAATAAATTTTTTTAAATGGCACCATGCATGTTTCAATTTTTTTTTGGATTCCCTTTGATGCCCTCTTTATGGGAGTGATTTTGTTTTTTTGACAAATTGAGCAGGGAACGTAGAAATTTTTGTTGATTCAAATTTCGCGCGGTGATCCGGCAACAATGCGCTTCAATGAAACCACCCTCATCTCACCGAATGTCTCCCACTACAGGGTAGTTGTACATACTGTGTACACGCCCTCTGGAAGAATCTGACCGGGCCTAATAATAAATAGCCTGTTTACTTCATTGTGTACACAGTACAACTAGTGGGAGTGGGAGACATACGGTGAGACGAGGGTGGTTCCATCGAAGTAATGGTGAAGCGCATTGTTGCCGGATCACCGCGCGAAATTTGAATCAACAAAAATTTCTACCTTTACTGCTCAATTTATCAAAAAAATAAAATCACCCCAATAAAGAGAGCATCAAAGGGAATCCAAAAAAAAATAGAAACATGCATGGTGCCATTTAAAAAAATGAACTCATTATTTATTGCTAAATTATACAATAAGATGGGGAGTTCGAAATTGCGGCAAAATAATAGTTATTTTCGCACAATCGTATGTTATAACTCTCTTACCGAAGTAGTTAACGTAAGGTGTAAGTTCAACTTACCAAGCGCGGTTTGGTTTCCCAGGCAACGAAAAATAACAGTGCTGTTATGAATTCATAACAGCACGCATATCTGACACAGGCATGGTAAGTGAAACAATTGAACTTGCAAAGGTAGCGAGAGCATTTGGAAAATTCGGCGATCTGTCAAACAGGATTTGTTTAATGGCTGACGAAAAATGTTCAATAAGTTAATTTCAATTGTGCGAAAAATCATATACGATACACGGTTGTTAAGTACATCTAACATAATCTCGGAAATTGCAAAAACTCGTCTTCGACTCGTTTTTGCAAACCTTTCCTCGATTCTGTTATACTGTACTTACCAACCTAATATCGTAATATACTATTACAATATTAGTGCGGTAAATTGCATTTTACAGCGCGAGGTTTTTTTGAAGTACGACGCGCAGCGGAGTGCTTTAATTAAACCGAACGCTGTAAAATGCTTACCGCACGAGATTAGTATAGAACTTTTTGGCCGACGCGCCGCAGTAAGTTGCAATATTTTGAGAATTTTGGCGTTTAAATGCGAACACAGTAATTACCACCGATCAAAGTGGCCACTGATAACAAATGTCAAATTATTTAATTTGAAAATGTCTGATAGTGAAAGTGATTTTTACCACCAGAATTAAGGGAGGTGGCCCAAAGTGTGCCTTCTGTCTAACTTCCACAGCGTTCGCAATAAGATGGTGAAAAGCTGCATGCCAAAAGTCAAAATAATGTCAACTGGCGAAAGATGGAGTACCGGCAATTGAAATAAAAACCTAAATTTTAAATATTTAGACGATATTAATCCATTCAAAAGTTAAGTAAAGTGAAATTTCTATAAATGAGATTTATTGTTGCAGCGTTACTTTAATTTTTAAGTTTGCCTGTGAGCCAGTGTTTTTTCGAAATTTTACCGCACCGGGGTGTTGTAAAGTGGTGACGTAACCGTAAAATCGAAGTTACCGTGGACGTCAGTAGTGTGTAAAACTGTCATCTAGATGTTAGGAGGCCAAAAAGGTATTTAATTCTAATTTACCCGATTTTTTATTTTACTGATTTATCTTACCGTTTGGCCGTGAGAGCCCTGTATTAATACATTTGGACCACCCTGTATGTATATTTTACACAAATTTCAAAATATTAACCGGTAGCATAAATCTTAGTCTTATTGGACTTGCTTACCCTGGACTTTGGGCAAAAATAAGAACAGCCATACTGAAGAATTTTTGCGTATGACAAAATAATGCGTTAAGAGAAAGTGTATTTCCTTAAAATAGCACTCTGCTATTCAACTGAACTGTCATTGGTCTTAGACTGTAAAAGGGTCGAATCTGTGGTTTTTTCTGACCAACACCAAACAAATCTCTCCACAATACCTTTCTCCGGCTCACGTGTAGTACAATATCAATCTCTTGCAAAATTCTCTTATTCAGCCAAAAAATTCGAAAGAAAAATGACAGTTACGGCAATAGTAAATGAACAGCGTTTAGACTTGTTTCGCCTTTATTAACAAAACTTCTTTTTTTGAATCTTATCCACTGTACGATGTAGCAAATGTCGTAAAACTAAATTTTGCGACATTTACCGAACCCTGGAAACGACAGGCAATAGCTATTTATGTAACAAGTGTACTTGCGTGCTTACAGAACTCGGCTTCGCCTCGTTCTGCAATAAGCACCCCCGTAAGGAAATGATGCATTTTCCCACGTGTAACATACAAGATTTTTCATAATCCCGATCGAAACATTGAAAAACTATAATTGGCGAAGCACTGAAAAAGATTTGGCGTTTTTTCATAACTTGCATGAAATGTTTAGTGATCACGTGAATCGTGCTGATTGAAATAAATTAAAGAAATTATATTAACCTAATTACTTTTCGCACTAGTGCGGAAATTAATTCACTTTTCGCACTAGTGCGGAAATATGATGCATTTCCTAACTGAAATTAGTGGGAAAAATCACAAATACTTTTCATAATCCCGTGGTAAGTGATACCATTTAGAGAATTATCATTTATGCACATGTTAAAACATCAGTTGTTCATCCACAATCACTTGGAATCATAATTTTTTCTCAACAGATTCGGAATCCACGATTTTTTCTGTGTTAGCAACATGCGTCATACCTGACCGGAAGTGGAGTCACGGCCAGTATAGGTAGATTTTCAAAAACATCGAAAAAATCGGTGAAAAATTGAGATTTTTGAAAAACGAAAATACAGGTCAACTTAGTTTTTTTGATGCCAATTCAAATGGCCAATTACATTCACATTTGAAATGATTTCACATCCGGTCAGGTATGACACATGTTGCTAACTCAGAAAAAATTGTAGATTCCGAATCCGTTAAGAAAAAAGTATGATCCCATTTCCGACTAAAACGGAAGTGCAAAAAAATATCAGAGTACATCTCGGAGTACACCATCGGATGCGCCTAAAAAAAAGAAGGTTGACCTGTCCGAGGATATTTTCGAAATATTCCTCTGGAAAAAGTTCTTGAATTTATTCCTTACTTTCGAAAAGCACTGTAGATATACTTTTCACGCGAACCATTTTTAAGTTTCAAAACCACATATAGGTAATTAATAAGTGATTATCTATAACATAAATACATATCATATTAAGCACCAAAAAATGATATTATGCACCTAGATAACTGTACCATCTGTGTTGACGAATAAAAAAAAGGAGCAGTCGCTATAATAAACTTAACTTTTATTGTCTGATAACAAACTAAACATAAAAAGAGTTTGTTCTATGAATATTGCAGCAGTAGCTACCCTTGCTTCTTCATAGAGTATACCTCATTCAATATGCAAACTGTTGATAATATACTGAGATATACTGACCATTTTGTGCAAATTTATTTACTTAGGTTCCCGAAATCTGAAAATATTTTGTGACTGAATAATATCACTAACTATACCTCACCTCGGTTGCTGCAGTGGTGGTTTTGAAACTTACGTGAAAATATGCCCAAGACGTAAGTAGGTAATTAAAAATATGATATCGATGAGGTGAAATAAAGTGATGTCTTAAAGTGAAACCAATTCCCTAAATGGATTTACTTACTTACCACAGTACAGTGGCTTCATCAGATCAGGATTTGTCATGTTAACATGTTTTACTGGACATAGGGTCTGCTGATGCATGGTAGAGCCACATATATATTATTTCAGTTAAATATCTGTTCAGTTAAATATCTGCACTGGTTCGGTAGTTATTAATAAAAAAAACGGTAAAGGAAAAATGCGCCAAGAAAAAAGCCCTTCTTATTGTAGGTACCGGTCTTCCAATTAATTACGAACGACCGAGTTTTCAAGAACCCTTTTGTGGGGCGTAGCCTTGGGAGACGATTTCGGACCCAAATTCATAGGAAGTTTTAACTTCTTTCTATATTGTTAGGAATCACTGGTATAGGAATTCTGCTACAAGATTCATATTAGAATATTTGGGCAGAACTTTATACGATTGCCGATTATGTTTTCTACTTGAACTATTGGTTTAAAAATAAAGTTGCAGAAAAATGTTTTAAATAAGTTTCATTTTTGACTTCTATTTTACTCGTAAAAAAGTACAACTTTTCTCACTCCTTACATAAGTTTTTTTTTAATAGCAATCCAAGGGTAAGATGACTACCGATTATAAACTCACATACTTCACCATTACGGGCAAGGGCGAGCCAATAAGATTCCTGTTCCTCTATGGAGGAATTGCTTTCGAAGATGTCAGGATTGACTATCATACAGAATGGCCTAAATACAAGACAGGTTCGTAGACTTTTGCCTCATTTATCTCATGTTTTTATTAATTCAGAGGTTCCTTATGGTCAACTACCATTACTTGAACACAATGGAAAGATTGTAAATCAAAGCATCGCCATTGCCCGCTACGTAGGTAAACTTGTGGGACTGTCCGGGAAAGATGACTGGGAAAATCTTGAAATCGATGCCATTGTCGATACTATAGTGGACTTTAGGACACGTTCGTATTTTACTGGAATTGTGTACTAAGTAAAAATAATTTATATTTGAAGATGTCATATCTGCATTTTTCGAAAAAGATCCGAATATTAAGAAGAGAAAGGACCAAGTTTTGCTTGACGAAACCATCCCCTATTACCTCCAACGTTTTGATGCAATTGTGGGTAGAAATAACGGATTCTTCGCTTTAGGCCGGGTAACTAACCAATTTATCATTCTTATTGGTATTAGGAAAGTGAATAATTTTAGCTGACATGGGCGGATTTCGTTTTTGTGGCTTACATGCCATACTTGGTACCAGTTGCTAAACCAGAATCTATTTTAGACAAATACGCAAATCTGGTGGCTCTCAGGGAAAGAATTCGTGCAATTCCAGCGATAAAGAAGTGGCTGGATGTACGAGAAAACAAATATCATTTTTAATAAATCCCAATATAATACCTAACAAATTGTCTCTTTTTTTAACAAAACAGGACTCTGTATAAGAATTGGTAACGACTTCATTTCCCTCGTCAACGATGGGTTGAAGTCCATCATTCATTTTTTCTTCTAGAAGTTTTAAATAAATTATGTGGATAAATGGTCTTTCCAAATTGCAGAACAAACCTACAGTGATATTCAGAAAATATGTGATGACAATGGGGGGATAGTGAAAGTCCACGTATAAAATAACGGATGTCATGTCCCCTCACAAGTCTCCGGTAAAATGACAGATGACATGTCCTGTACGAACTTATTTTAGACAGCTTGCGATTCATTTGTTTCCATACCCACCCGATATCATATTTTCTGAATAACACTGTATAAGTTCCATTTAGTTGAGTTTATGAGCACCACTTCGCAATTTGACATCTCCAATAATTGATATGATAATTTTGACAATGATTAGGTACTTGCACACATATAATCTTTGTTCAAAATTTAAGTCACGTAATATTGTCTTGCATCATTTTCAGTTAATTTTATGCTATTTAATTAATTTTACAAGACATACATTAATTAGTTTGTGACAATTTTGAGACTTTGATGCTTTGATACCTAACTGTTTGCTGTTGTAGTTCGCTGTCGCTTAATTATTAACTTTCATTTGTCTAATTTGAGTAAAAAGGTACCTGTTTGGAACATAACTATATTAATAGGTATCTACCTGTATTATTTATTATATAAGCAAGCGAAAATATTATTGATCGCTTATACCAGTCTTTTACATAATTTAAATTAATATTGGAGCACATATTTGAAGTGAAAAAAGGCGGTCTCGGAGACGGCAGGAACTTCTACGCCGCACTGCATTGGATTAATAACAGCAGCATTTATTAAATTTTTAAATATTTAAAATAAGAAAGTTGCTATGCCAAAAGGGCACTTCGGGTTGACTGATCGGCTTCAAAATCTAATCAGCTCCTCTCCCGCACAGACAATAAAATAAATTGCCACGAAAATGACATTTTTCGAAAAAATGGCACTAAGGTTTTCGGCTTGAAAAAAAATCAGTTATCAAATCCGGTAATAAAAATATACATTTATGCATAGTTTTTTTTTCACGGCACCATTTTTTGGTCAAAAGGGCCCAAGTGTGAATACATTTTTAGAAGCAGAATTTGAAGAGCATTCATATGGTAATGCGAAAAATGGGGGTTTGCATTTAAATTTTTAAAGTTGATGTGCCAAAAAGGCACTTTCCGTGAGCCGGTGTAGCCCAGATTCTAATCAGCACCTACAAATCTCCCACTGAATATGTGTGCCAAATTTCATCAAAATCAGTTCAGTAGTTTCGGCTGTAGCGTGTCCACAGACACATGGACAGACACACCCACAGACACACTCACACACATTTTTCAAAAATAGGTTTTTTGGGTTCCTGGGACCCCGAAACGTAAAGATTTGATGTCAGTTCAATTTCGAATTTTTGATCGATTTTATACATATACTGCTCCGCCTTGAGCGTAGAAGTTAAAAAGTAGGAAACCGAAGAAGTGCAACTACGTATTATTCAGGTTACATAAGTAAATTATTCATGAAGAAGTTACCTAACGAGTTCACTAACATATCATTACGTTTCCAATGATTTCATTAATTATTGAAACTGAATGTTGGTTGCCTACAACAATTGTTATTTGTGTGTATTATATTTTTCTCAAACTGTCAAAAAGTGCACTTTCTGCCGCACCTAACTTTATGTGTTATGAATGAATACTTATCTCAAAATATCGTGTTCCCTTTTTCAGAAAAGTGTGAATAGTTGTTATTTATGTAACAAGTAAGGCTAAGAGATGCCTATATACCAAATTTCAGCCAAATCGCTCCAACAGTTTGGGCTGTAGAGCGTTTACAAACGCACGTACGTACATACATACAGACAGATTTTAAAAACAACTTTTTTGATTTCCTGAGACTGGGACTGCAATATGTTTTGGGTTTTGGAGTAAAACTTTAATGAAGAATTAGAGTTTGATCATAATTTCAAAGTGGCCTAATTTCAGATTTTCTGAAAGATAGCGACATCACCTATCATATTTGACAACATTTACTTTTTAAGGTTAATATCCCGCCACATTTACTACCACTGTCTGTCGGTTGGCAAGTTTTAAACGAGAATGAGAATTTTTATTATTTTCCGCCGGTGGTAGGAACTGGGAATAGATTTTTAGAATCAGAATTTAGTTATCTTTTACCTTATTCGCTCACTCTCTCGCTCCTCAAGTCTGTCCGTCGGATAACGAAAGCAGATATCGCGCTGAAATTTTGTACACGAGTGTACCTATACCTAGAAAATCTCGGCGGGGATTGGTTTTGGGCCATATCGGACCAAGGGGGTGGGAGTTAGGGGTGAAAAACCGAAAAACTATTATTTATAATAACTCGAGAACTAGTATAGGTATCTTGCTGAAACTTAGTGTGCACGTTCAACCTACAGGTCTGTTGAAGTTTAGGGGATGGAAACCATAAAAAATATAATAACAAGGGTTGAACGCAGCTATTTGAAACCCAACTACACACATATATATGTATATTTCAATAGAATCTTGCAAGTGGATAAATACGTTTTATTTATTTTTTCTTAAATTCTGTTGATTTATTTATGAGCAAACCATGTAACCAATTAATCAAGAAGTTATGTAACAGTAGAAATAAACTCACCCCTGAAATCACAAAGGGGCGAAATCATAAAGAGTTGAAAACATGAATCTTTAAGTTGCCGCAATTTCTCAACGCATTGGATTAGGGTGGTGAAATTGAAAAAACAACTTTTTTTAGAGCATGTGGGGGTGATGAAATAGGAGGTTGGAGTTTAGGGGTTGAAACGTTCATGAAGCCCTGTAATTTCACACATAGGAGCAATATCTTTGTGAAACGGTGAGGTCTTACACATTGCATCTTAGGGAAAAGAGGAGTGAATTTTAGGACAAAGGAAATAACGATGAAATATTTCCGGCCGTGATTCTGCAGCTCAAAATATGCAAAAACGTTTCTATAAACATGTGTCCGGAAATCGTTAATAAGGGGGCTACGGCCTTCTGAAGGAGGCGCCTCAAATTCGGTTTTTATTGAATAAACCAGGAACCGTTTAAGATACAGTAACGACTCTTTGCACATTATCTAACATCAGTAAGCGCCATCAGATTATGGTATCTACCAAAAGCAGATTCAACCAGGGGCGTGGAAAATAGGGGGGGCTTCAGCTTTCCCCGCCCAATTTTTTTACGTGTTATTTTTTAGACAATTTCTCAGCGCAATATGGTTTCCTGACTAAAATTACATAAAAAAGCCTCTCTTGTTATAACACCGTAGGATCCACCGTTTTCGAAAAAATTAGATTTAAAGATCCATTTGCATTTCCTAGCCTTATCAAACGATTTTTATTAAATTGCAGAACTAAACGGATTTTAAAAATTAGTATCTAAAGTAATCTAATGTTGCTTATCGATGTCAGATAGTATGCAAAAACTTAATAATTGACAAAATCATAATCTAATTTTGAGCGCCCCCTTCAGGGGGCCCTAGCCCCCTTAGGAGCTATTTCCAGGCAAATGTTTATAGGGACTTTTTTTCATATTTTGAGCTGCCTAATCACCCCCCGAAATATTTCATCGTTATTTCCGGACACCCTGTATAATAAGCGGCTGCCTGGGCCCATCTCTACCAAATTTTAAATTTTGGCAAACGAGGGCTAGGTGAATGTTGAATGAAAGTGTAGCATCTTCTAATTTCCGAGAAAAAAATTCGTGAAAATGCTATTTTCGGGGCCCAAATTGATTTAGAGCCACATAAAAAAACGAAAAAAAAGGCAGCAGAGAAGCGGCTGGAACCTCCCCAACGCATGGGTCTTTGATTTCCGTGACTTATTGTGTTTAAGATTTTAAAGTTGATATGCCTAAATGGCACTTCCCGTGGACCAATTGCTCCCAAAAGCCTTTCAGCTCTTCAATGGGTTACCTAACCTCCATGTACCAAATTTCGGACAAATTGATCCAGTAGTTTGGGCTATAACGTGGTTTCAGTGTTATTACAAAATTTCGATTTTTCTACCCAAAGGGTACTAAATGCGAATAAATTTTACCTCATTTAAAACCAGAATTTGAAGACCTTTCTGATGATAACAATAAATCTTTCAAAAAGTTGTTTTTGATGGGTGAATGAGAGAATAATTTTAAGTTTCGAAATTGGTGTGCCAAAACGGCACTTTCCGTGGGTCGATTGAATCCAAAATTTGTTCAGCTCTTCGACGTGTAATACAATCCCCATGTGCAAAATTTCAGCCAAATCGGTTGAGGGGCTTGGGCTGTACCGCAATTTTAAAGTCCGATAAAAATCAATTTTTTTTAAATTGTTGGTCAAAAGGGCACTAAGAATGAATACATTTTTAGACGCAGAATTTGAAGGTCTTTCTTATGGTGATGTGAAAAATGGGGGTTTACATTTAAAATTTAAAAGTTGATGTGCCAAAATGGCACTTCTGGTTGCACGATTGGCTCCAAAAGCTTTTCAGATCTAAGTTGGGTTTTCACATGCACACGCACCAAATTTCAGCCAAATCGGTCGAGTAGTTTGGGCTGTGGCGTGTTTACGTACGTACGAACGTACGTTCATACATACAGACACATTTTAAAAACCACTTTTTTGGGTTCCTGAGACCTCAAAACGTATGTATAGATCCGGTCTTATCTCGAATTCGAAAATTTTAGTGATTGCAGTAACCTCCCTTTTTTTTAAATGGTGAAGTGGAGTGGGGAGGTTAATATGACCGCCTGGGAAATTTTCTATATTTTTGTGTTCAATGTTGCAAGAACACTTTATTATACCTACCTCCACAGCAAAAATCAAAGTTTGGAATCGTCTAGATCAGATTTTTCCTGGGCCACTATCGTATAGGGCCCTTTATCGAAGAGGATGAAATTTAAGGGTGCAAACTCGTATTTTTACTGAATGTAGGGTTGAAATTAGTACCATTCTGTTTAACATACCTACTCAAAGTCGTGACAAATCCTGGTGTGTACGTTAGCCGCAATCTTAAAAAAATGGTGGAGGACTTGGGTCCCTCCGAAGTTTTTATTTATGTCTGGAAAACAGAAGAAGCTACGAATGCAAGTATATATCTAATTGCAAATTTAATTCTCTTTCAGTTTAGTCACGTGAGAAATTCACGTAGGATCAACGGTTTTCGAGATATAAAGGAAAAACGTCAGAGGGACCCATCACGTCCTCCACCATTTTTTTATGATTTCGGCTAACGCACACACAGGATTTGTCAGGATTTTCAGTAGGTATGTTAGACGTACATAAAGTAGGACATCTCAACCTTAAAAACCATTACCTTGTAATTATTTTCACATTTGCTTAAAAAAATTCTAATACGACTGGACTATATGTATAGCTTCCATGCGATTAGTTTATGATTGCGTGGCCAAGCTGCCGCTCAAATTCACGTTATAAGCTAATTAGGTTCGCGCCTTCAGTTTTCGGTGCATCACATAAATTAAACGTGGAGAATATGGAGAAAATTAATGTTCGGGCGGGGCGGAAAGTCCAACACAGGATGACATAAATGCGAACGCCACATCAAGGTGTCAACGTTGCCTTCGTCGGTGTCATCGAGGCGGTGCCAATTTGTGTCATCAATCACTTTCACTAACACCCTCTAACAGCTCGCATCGGGAGCTGCTAATCGCTCCTCTTGTTTCGCCTTCAGTCTTATTCTCTCCCTTGATGTCCAGTTCGATAAGTTTCATCCAAGTTATACTTCGCCCGGACACGTTTTGATAACGAACTGAGCGGTAATTGAGTTAGGAGGAGTAAGTCGGCCAGAAGACCTTCATCATAACCGAGTTAGACTGCTTTTTCAAATAATTTATTAGGGCGGATCATTTTATCTCATTATCACCGTCATACTGATATCAATCATGAGTTAATCCGTGACGAGACAGCCATAAACTGGGAGCTCTAGTTGCGAGCTGCTCCTAATTTGATTGCGGGTAGAACTAGGCAGCCTCCGGTGAATGGGAACTGACTTTCGCTTCCGAATTATTTAAATTACAACTTCTTATTAATCAGATTAACTTACCAACAAACAATTTTAAAATTGGCAGCCATAGAAGCGGCAGGAACCTTCAAACCGATGGAACCTGATTTGCGCGTGGTAGACTCGTCACTGGGTAGTCGAATTAGGAGAGGTTTTAAAGTTACATAAGTACCTACTTTATGTCTTTCTCCGACTATTGTATATATTTCATTCTGAAAAAGTCGGTTCCAAATTCTGAATATTATGTACTCATTTTAATAGTCAGAGCATCAAGTATACCTAAGTACCTACCTATTGCTCCCTAATGAAATTTTGTGCTCACACACACAAAGCTATAGACAGGTGCGTGAAGTTAGCAACAAGATGTAAGCAGGAGTGTTGTGACCTATTCCTGCTTTTGCTGCTACATTCCTGCTTCATCCTGCCGAGAACCCGGAGCCAGCAACACTAACCGTTTTCGAGATATTTTGAAAAATATTATTGTTGCTAACTTCACATGGACCAAGAAAGCCTATTACATACTTTGCAAAAACGTGTTATGAATATTAAATATCAATTGCTTACAGTTTCTTATAAATGTTGTAAAAGTTAATAAGCATAAAATGTAAAGAAATTGAAAATTGGCAAATTGAAAAATCGGATAATTAAGAGGCGGTCGTTTTATTAATTACCAACTTTTTCATGAATATTTTTGTTGTTTCAAGTCCAAAAATTAATAATCTATTTTATTTCTTTTACTTTTTAGTGTAAGTGCATAAGTGCAATTGTAACTTTCCAACACTCTTTTAAGTTTGCTTTGTTCAATAGTTCGATATTTTGTTCAATATATTCTGTTAAATAAACGACTCAATAATTTGAAGCTTGTTTTTGTTCAATATCCAAATTAAAAACATTAATTACTGCTTTGTCACGAAAGAAGATGTGGATTATCGTCTAAAAATGCATTTCCTACAATACGAGTAATATCAAATAACCAACATATTTGCAAAAAGATGATGTACAACTCTCAAAATTTCAACAATATCTTTGAACGCTTCTCCTGTAAAATTTCAAAACTGGTTTATCGAACAAACCAATTCTGAGGTGACGCCTAGGTACGGTTGGGATCTAAATCGTCTTAATAACATTTGAGAATGTGAAATCTACGAAAGTTTTGTTAAGCAATCCTTTTATGTTGTGATCGAAAGGTTCTTCAACTAAATAAGTAGTTGTGATTGTTGACAAATTTTTCTACAAAATTTAACAACGAACTTTTAACAAAGCTGTTTAAAAAAAAATATGTTAAATTAAAGATTCATATTGGTAAATTATGTCTAGAAGTTAGTGAATTTTAACAAAATACCGTCTAACAAATATTTTTTTTTTTTACTGTGATGATATAGGAGAAAATGTGAGTGAAATCTCCAGTTCATGACATGTTTCTGTAGGTGTTTGTACCTATTTATTTAACATCGCATAGTATGAGGCGCCGTTTGTATCACAATTAAATATAACTAAAATCACAAAATAAAGTTCAAAGCAAGTAAGAAAACAATTCTAATCACTTAAAAGTGATGAATGACAACATCATTTTGCTTTTTATTTTGATTTTCGTTCCTAAAATATATTTGTGTAATCCTGAATTCCTAAATTCTTATCGGCAATTACAGTAACCTGTAAACCATTGACGCAGACGCAGGCTCCACCCTTATTATAGAGGTTGGTACGGACCCGGAAAGTTTACTTTCTTTTAGAATAGTTCACAATTGGCCGTTGCACCGTTGGAAGCATAGACAACCCTTGACCCTCCGATTAACGTGTATTTTACCGGGTTGAACGTGATTTTTGCATGGCTTTTGATAGTTTTTAGTCAAAATTTTAGTGAATGCTGAATGCTGATGTTATTGGGCGCTTTCCATTAAGTTACTTTTGTGTCGGCTCGGGTCGACACAAGTCGACTTTGCGCTTTAGACATACGGCGACTCCAAACAAATGGAAAGCAGAAATGTCAATTTGAGTCGACGCAAGACGATTTGTGTCAAGTAATGGAAAGCACCCATCATAGATTCACGCGAAATTCGCAGATTTTACGCGAATTAAAATGGCCGATGAGTCTAAACCCCACTTTTGTATGCGCCGGCCATTTTTATTCGCGTAAAATCTGCGAATTTCGCGTGACTGAAAACGAGGCTTAACACAGACCATGAGGTTATGAAGCAAAACTCGAAAAAAAACGATTTTAAAAAAAGTCTGTTCAAGGCCCCAAAGGTAAGGTAATGGTAAGATGAATGAAAACTAAACTAGTACAGTATTTTGTCAACTTAGGACCCGATTCCAAGTTGATTTAAATACGTTATCACGTGATGTCGTAAGTGTGGTTAGGATCGCAATTTGAAAAATACTCTTAATAGATTATACATATACGATAATCACACACGAAACATTTGCCAAAAATGATTTGGCAACATGTTGAGTGTGTGATTTTCATTAATCACAGTTGTGTCTACACAGTAATGTAATGAAAATATTTTTGGGCTTTACCTGACAAAATAATGAACAAGGACAAATCTAAGAGGGGCACATTCGGACTGGGATTTTTCAATGCAAAAAAAAAGTTAAAAAAAAACTTGCGAAAACTTCCAAAACCCCCAATTTCTTATGGCGTTTTCGGCTGACATTGCTTCTGGAGTATCTCTATTTCATTTTTCACATTCCCACGTCGCGAGCGGAAAAAGGATGCAGCTTCTATTGAAAGTTGCAAAATCACTCCGAATCAGAGTATTATTGCCATCCCCTTTCTTCTTATGGCCATGTAACTTGGAAAATGTATAATCAATGTCAGCCGAAAACGCCATTAATTGGCACAACTTTCAAAAGGTCAGTCGCTGTAAAATTTGATATATATATATATGTATATCAAGAGGGCCCTTTGAGGAGCTGTTTTTGGGGGTGCTATTTTTTAGCCTGATATTAAAGAAGATTATGCGCTGATCCCGTAGATCAAATTTTTATGATTTTAGGACATTGCGTTTGAGAGATATTTAAAAATAGCATGCAAAGGTCACTTTGGGGAGGAACATGGTTCTGATCTCGGCTAACCACCGGATTGGTCCAAATCGGCCTCCCCAAACGGCCCCTTGCGTGAACGATAAATTAGTATATTTGGTTGCCTAAGATTATTATTGAGCTTATCCAAGACAGTTCCTTCTGAGGGGCAATTCACTACCAGGCTTAGGTGTACAAGTTAAGATTACCAAGATTAGAGTTAGTAAAAGGTTTTAGTAATCTAAACACTAATTAGAATCAGGATTACCGTGGAATTACAAAAATTACATTCAGAATTACTAGAATTATTTAGATTACGCTCGTGAAGTACATGAATTACATGAATTACCATTACAAACGCGATCAGCTGTTCCATCTGATTCACCATTCTTAATTCAGTTTATAAAATAGAACTGGCAGAATTACTGTTGGAATTACTAGGATTACGTACAGAATTACTTGGATTACATTTAAAATTACTACTGGAGTACCAAATTACCAGAGGATTAAGCGGATCACTTTTAGCATTAACAGGATTACATGCGAATACGTGGAATTACTACGATTAATACCAAGCAGTAACTGAAGTACATATTAGGTGTACTTTGAGTGAATTAATTCAAATTCAAAGGCCCTTTCGCCATTGATCCCTTGGGGAACTAAAATTTTTGTGAAAAGAAGTTTTTGGTCTTAGGCTACATTTTTCTACAATAGCAGGACTCCTGACTCGGCCAGGCTCATCACACGGAAGGGGGAGTCGCTTTGGGGACTGTAACACTCCTATTTATGAAAAGGGATTACTATTGAGAACATCACTTACTTAGGAACCCTCGTGAGGCATGTATGCAGTGATTTGAGGTTGTTCTGTGAAGTTTTCTGCGAAAAAACCTCAAAAATTTTGCTTTTCTCGTTATCAGAGAACACTTCCCCATAAGGACCGTTGCATATATACAATTGACACTTGTTGTCTATGCATTGGTCCCTTTGGGGAACTTCGATTTTGGAGAAAATTACATTTTTGGGCTTAAGGTACTTTATGCTACAATAGAAGGGCTCCTGGCTCGGCCAGGTTCATCACACGGAAGGGGGAGTCGCTTTGGAGACTGTAACACCCCTATTTATGAAAAGGGGGTTACATTTGAGAACATCACTTACCTAGGAACCCTCGTGAGGCATGTATGCAGTGATTTGAGGTTGTTCTGTAGAAGTTTTCTGCGAAAAAACCCCAGAAATGTTGCTTTTCTCGTTATCAGAGAACACTTCCCCATAGGGACCGTTGCATGTACACAACTGACACGTATTGTCTATGCATTGGTCCCTTTGGGGAACTTAAATTTTTAAGAAAATACCATTTTTGGGCTTAAGGTATTTTTTCTACAATAGAAGGGCTCCTGGAACGACCCGGGTCACCACACGGAAAGGACGAGTCGATTTGGAGACTGTAGCACCCCCAATTGTGCAAAGGGACTGCTTTTGAGTACCTCACTTTATACTTATAACTTTTTTTATTGTTAAATATTAATAAATATTAGGTACCTAATGCATAATCCACTTATTGATGTCCCCACAACCAATATTTTTTAAAGCAGATTTGTATGTAGGCCATATGGATTTATTAGTGATCACAATCTGCACCTTTGTATGATGCTTTCATGAGCACAGCTGCGGGCAAAAAGGCGAATTATGGAAAATTTTTGGTTAAGGGTGTTAAGAAATTTTGGAATAGAACTTATATGGATTGGGGTGGTGCTTTTTTCGTTTCCTACTACATACTATTAAAAGTTGCTCTTTTTGGAGCGCTTGTATTTTTGACATCACTATTATATTGTTCCGCAAATCCCCAAAATTATCGATTTAGGCCCTAGTTAAGTCTATTTTGGGTTTCGGTTAATTTTGGGCTTAAGTAATTGGAATGAAAATTAGGGCCAATAGGTAGGTACCAATAGCTATAACGTAGGTAAGGGAAGACAAACTGGGTCCTCTAAGATGTAGGCCAATAAGTAAAATGTAATAAAATACGAGTGAATCGCTCAATATTGTTAGGTACTGGTTAGGTACCTTAACTTAAAATTATCAAAGGGGCCCCTCTTTGCTAGTTATATTTACTACATATACATTTAAGAATTAAGGTCAAGTTGGGCCGTAAAATCAGAATGTCACGTTGAAACCTTATGAAGATTATCATTCATTTGTATTCAAAATTAACGTAAAATATCTTAAATATCCCCAATTAATTTGTTGTGATTGTCATAACCTCAAATATTACAAAACCTGGCCAAATTTACATTTTTGGAGTTTCTGGCACTCAGAGGCCCTTGGAAATCTCTAAAGAAGATTTCCGCACTCAAACCAAAACTCAAACGCCCTTGAACTCCTTGGAGGATTTATATAGAAACAGAAACTTTCCAGGTCCGCACCAACCTCTATAATAAGGGTGGAGCCTGCGTCTGCGTCAATGGTTTACAGGTTACTGTAATTGCCGATAAGAATTTAGGAATTCAGGATTACACAAATATATTTTAGGAACGAAAATCAAAATAAAAAGCAAAATGATGTTGTCATTCATCACTTTTAAGTGATTAGAATTGTTTTCTTACTTGCTTTGAACTTTATTTTGTGATTTTAGTTATATCTAATTTTGACACAAACGGCGCCTCATAGCATAGTGTATCAGAGTTTGATTAGGCAGCATTCCGCTATTGTAATAATTTATTCCCGTTCATCTTAATCCGTAATTTGATTATTTTAATTAATTTAGCAGACTCGTAATCTTAGTTACCTACAGCACTGAATGGTGACGCGCACTGAATTTTTGATTAACTTCATCTAACGTTAGATTAAAACTTTCAGGTAAAGTCTCGGCTCTATTCTCGATTTTTTTACTTGTACGCTCGCGGAGTAGTTCCTGAAAGCGGTCGAAAAATCGAATCGCGAAAAACATAAAATCTTTAGGTTTTAGAGTCGGGAACCCAAATAAGTGATTTTTGAAAAATGTGTCTGTGGTCACGCTACAGCTCAAACTACTGAACGTATCGAGATGAAATTTGGCACACGTAGGTATTATGACATAAACGACTTCTTTATAAATTCGATACCAACACTGGAACCTTCTACAGACATTGAAAATTACTATAATAGCAATAAGCTGAGCGAAAATAGTTTTGGATTTGATAATGTATCTGAGTTTGATATTTTACGTGTCATAAACCTTATTAAAAGCAATGCCGCTGGATTTGATGGGCTTAACATTCAGTTTATCAAGCTGTGTTGTCCCTAAATACTTCCGTATATGGAGCACATCTACAATCACTGTTTGATGCAAGGCCTCTTTCCAAAGTCGTGGAAGAGGGCCGTAGTAACTGTGCTACCTAAAACTAATCGACCAGAGCAATTTAAAGATCTTAGACCTATTAGCATATTGCGATAGTTCTATCAAAGATACTAGAAAAACTCATGGAATTTCAGCTTCGAGCATATACAAAATAAAAAAAATGCAGCAGAGAAGCGGCTGGAACCTCCCCAACGCGTGGGTCTTTGATTTCCGTGACTTGTGTTTAAGATTTTAAAGTTAATATGCCTAAATGGCACTTCCCGTTAACCAATTGCTCCCAAAAGCCTTTCAGATCTTCAACGGGTCACCTGACCTCCATGTACCAAATTTCAGACAAATCCTTCCAGTAGTTTGGGCTATAACGTGGTTTCAGTGTTATTTCAAAATTTCGATTTTTCTACCCAAAGGGTAATAAATGCGAATAAATTGTATCTCATTTAAAACCAGAATTCGAGGACCCTTCTAATGGTGGCAATAAATCTTTCAAAAATTTGTTTTGGATGGGTAAATGAGAGAATACTTTAAATTTGGAAATTGGTGTGCCAAAACGGCACTTTCCGTGGGTCGATTGAATCCAACATTTGTTCAGCTCTTCGACGTGTAATACAATCCCCATGTGCAAAATTTTAGCCAAATCGGTTCAGGGGCTTGGGCTGTACCGCGATGTTAAAGTCCGATAAAAATCTCGATATTTTTAGTTTTTGGTCAAAAGGGCACTGACAGTGGATACATCTTTGGAAGCAGAATCTGAAGGCCTTTCTTATTGTGACGTGAAAAATGGGGGTTTACATTTAAAATTTAAAAGTTGATGTGCCAAAACGGCATTTCTGGTTGCACGATTGGCTCCAAAAGCTTTTCAGATCTAAGTTGGGTTATCACATGCACACGTACCAAATTTCAGCCAAATCGGTCGAGTAGTTTGGGCTGTGGCGTGTTTACGAACGAACGTACGTACGAACGTACGTACGAACGAACGTACGTACGTACATACATACAGACACATTTTAAAAACCACTTTTTTGGGTTCCTGAGACCTCAAAACGTACAGATCCGGTCTTATCTCGAATTCGAAAATTTTAGTGATTGCAGTAACCTCCCTTTTTTTTTAAATGGTGAAGTGGAGTGGGGAGGTTAAAAATAATTTTTTACCGGCAATTCAATCGGGCTTTCGATCTGGCTTCAGCTGCACTACTGCACTTTTGCACGTTACTGATGACATTATTAAGGCCATGGACAACGGTTTGTGTTCTATCTTGGTTTTGTTGGATTTTAGTAGAGCCTTTGATACCCTGAATCATCAATTTCTTTTGAGCATCTTAAAATATGTAGGGTTATCTGAAAAAGCAATCAGTTTGTTCGGCAGTTTTCTTACGGATCGCTCACAGATCGTCAAATTAAATGATCAATATTCTAGGGCCTTGGACTTGAAAACAGGCGTTCCACAAGGCTCTGTTTTGAGCCCTCTATGTTATACAATCTATACCAGTTTTTATCTAAAGGGTATGGAACACTGTACTACACATTTATATGCAGATGATACACAAATTTACCACTCTTTTTTGCCTCAACACGTAAGAGATGCATGTGCCAATGTAAACTAAGATCTTGATAAAGTTATAACAAGTGCAAGATGTCATTGCCTACAAATTAATTCTAATAAGTCCAAGGTCATAGTTTTTTGTAGGAAAAAAGGACAAAGCTGAAATTCTAGATAAAATTAAAATTAATGTTGATGGCGCTGCATTAGATATTGTTGACGAAGCCAAAAATTTAGGTGTTTTAATTTGATTCGGAGTTGAGATTCAAAAGCCATGTTAACAAACTTTTGCAGAGGGCATATTCAGTGTTAAAAATTCTATATGGCACTAGGCGGCTGCTACCTCTGTCTACTAAAATCATGCTTTGCGAAACACTGGTATTGTCTCTTTTTACTTACTGTTCACCTGTATATGGTCCCTGTTTAGATGCTATGTACAAGAGCAAAATTGAAAAAGTTCAAAGATCTTGCCTTAGATTCATATACGGTATTCGAAAGTATGATAGAGTAACTTACAAACTAAAAGACACGGGTTGGTTGAGTATGGAAAAAAGACGTTTTCTTGCTTCGGCCACTCTATTCCATAAAGTCATTCGTGCAAAATCCCCCCAATATCTATATAATAAGATATCGTTTATGACGAACGTTCATAATTTAAATATAAGATTTCGAGGTTTGTTAACTATTCCAAGGAGAAAAACGGAACTTTTAAAAAGATCGTTTCAATACCAGATTGCCAGTGTTTATAACTCACTGAATAAAGCTTTTAAAAACTTAAATAACAGACGTTTCAAATATGCGTTAAGAAAAAATTTATTACAAGAATAATTACACACCTATCCTTTTAGAGCACATTCCGAATATTTTCACACATAAGTACATATTGCGTTTTAAATGCTTAGTTATAGTTTGCTTATATACTTTTTTTGTCAGTAGGCACTTTCATTTTCTTTTAATAACAATGTTTGGTTGCTACTCAAATTGTTATTTTACTTTTTGTGTCAGGACAAGTGGAAGATCAGAGTTGTTTTATAACAACTACTGAACTTGTACCTTTTGATTCCCATTTTACACTTTCTTTTTTTTTTAAGTTGTGATTTATAAGCATATTGTAAAATCGAGAGTCAATAAACTATGATCATAGATCCAGTAATAACTCGAAAATATGTGATAATTTTACAGTCTTAGGTCCAAGTGTCCCCAAGTGCATTTCGAGTTAAGCAGTATCAATACACAGTATTAACTCCCAAAATAAGGTTGAGTTATGCATGAAACAGGATAATGACCAACAGATGTCGCCGGGTAATTGACTTTATAAATAAATCTTGTTTCATTGTTCAACCTTGGATATCGACGCTGCATAACAAAATACACGCTAGTTGCTCAGGTTGCTTATACCTTGGGGTAATTTAAGGGGCGTGGTCTCAATATCGCTCATCAGGGACAATTTACTTTATTTAGTAGAATTTATGGTAACCGTGGCATTAATCCGAACATTTGTCTGTTGACGTAATTTCCTAAACGGGATAGATTGTTTTTTATAAAGAGTGTCAGTCATGTCGGGGATCTCATCTAGGACCTGGTGGACCTCATCTAGGACCTGGGGGACTTCATCTAGCACCTGGGGGACCTTATCGAGGGCTTGAGTTAACTCATGGAGGAACTCGGTTACCTGTTCGAGGAACCTCCTGCAAGACCTCCAGGGAAATCTTAGAGGAACTCGGGGACCTCAGGCAAAGAGAGGACCTCCAGTGTACAAAAAGAAGAGCGGAATCTGTCCCCCAGTTCACACTCTTTTGTTGACAATCTTGTTCGGAATGTGCATAACCTTGAATCAGTCTAAAGACGTTTAGACCAGAGGCAGAGGAGGCTTATGTTGTGATGCGAAAGCGATTCAAAAGTGCAGCAATAAAAGTGACAATGGTGAAATGCGCCATTATAGTACATTTAAAAGTAAATTATTCTTTTCAGAGCTTACAAAAGTTTACAATAAAGTGTAATTTATAAATAATGTATTTTAAGGTTAGGATGCCATAATTGCGCGTTTGTGAAACTTGTTCATCTAAAAGAGCGGCACGTCAGCACTTTCAAATTTGCATTCGACAAAGACAGGGTCGTAGCCTTACGCGGTAGCGAGAAAATTAGGGCTCCAGTGTAGCCCGAATCCCTAATCAAGTCTAAAGGCGGCATTTCCGCACCCTGCTTCATAAAAGCGGCATTTCAGCACGCACAAATAAAGTCGATAAATTAGGCTGTCCTGAACAGGTACGTCTTATGCATCCTGCAACACAGCCCACTGGTTCTTAATATCGCATTCGAAAACAAACAAGCCCAAAAGCATAGAATTTGGTTCTTAAAACGGCAGTACAGTCCACCAATCTCGCGGCGAAACTTTCAAGGCCTGAGGCGGTCTTGATTACGCCATTCCGCGTTTACAAACCCTTTACTCGTTTGGGAGTCTTCCTAAAAGCATGGGGCGTAGCCCTACGCTGCAGTGAGGAAATCAGGGCTCCAGTATAGTCCGAATTCCTAATAAAGTCTGGGGTGCCAAAATGCCGCTTACCTGATTTGCGTGTCAGCTTTTCACTTATAAAGACGGCACTTCCGCACTCTCGCTTCATAAAAGCGGCATTTCACCACTCATGAATAAAGTCGAAAAATTGGGCTGTCCTGAATAGGCTGCAGCACAGACCATATTTTGTTAATATCGAACTCGAAAACACACGAGCCCAAAAGCATCGAATTTGGTTCTGAGAACGGCAGTCAGTCCACCAATCTCGCGGCAGAAACTTTCAAGGCCTGAGACCGTCTTGATTACGCCATTCCGCGTTTATAAACCCTTTACTCGTTTGGGCGTCTTCCTGAAAGCATGGGGCGTAGCCCCACGCTGTAGCGAGGAAATCAGGGCTCCAGTGCAGTCCGAATCCCTAAAAAGTCTGAGGTGCTAAAATGCCGCTTAGCTGAGTTGCGTGACACCTTTTCACTTATAAAGACGGCACTTCCGCACTCTGCTTCATAAAAGCGGCATTTCAGCACTCATGAATAAAGTCGAAAAATTGGGCTGTCCTGAACAGGCTGCAGCACAAACCACATTTTCTTAATATCGAACTCCAAAACACACGAACCCAAAAGCATCGAATTTGGTTCCTAATATGGCAGTACAGTCCACCGTTCCCGCATCAGAAACTTTCAAAGCCTGAGGCCGTCTTTTTTACGCCATTCCGCGTTTACAGACCTTTCACTCGCTGGGTCGTCTTCGTAAAAGCATTGGGCGTAGCCCTACGTATGTATATTTTATGACACTTCGATGCAGAATTTAATTGTCTATCATTTTAGTCTACATGTTTGCCATATTTAAACAAACTGTGCCTGTGATATTTCTAAGTATTTGGAATTTGACCAAAATTTCATATTTAGCACGATTTAATAACCAAAGTTAGCTATGATTTTAGGAGCCTTTATTGTTCCTTATGGCTGCTCAAATGAAAATTTAAACGTATTTTAATCCTGTTTTAAAATATGAAATTTTGGTTCAATTCCAAATATATACTTAGAAATATCACAAAAACTGTTTATTTAAATATGCCAAACATATAGACTAAAATGATAGACAATTAAATTCTGCATCGACGTGCCATAAGATAGTTGGGGCATTACATTTGAAAAAATTTACTTTTTGGCCAATGAAGTTGATGATGTTTAAGAATTTGCAGAGAACACCCTTGTATGTATTTCACCGAATTTGAGTCCAGGGGCGGATACACCCTGCATTAGTCTTCATGTCAAATTAATATATCGTTTTCTCATTTCATACTGTAAAGATGTTACAGCTTTTTGAAGTTAGGCCTGCACTTGGCATAAAACAGCGAAATTCTTGATTTTCTCAAAAATGGTTGATTTTAACCTCCCCACTCCACTCCACCATTTAAAAAAAAAGGGAGGTTACTGCAATCACTAAAATTTTCGAATTCGAGATAAGACCGGATCTATACGTTTTGAGGTCTCAGGAGCCCAAAAAAGTGGTTTTTAAAATGTGTCTGTATGTATGTACGTACGTTCGTACGTACGTACGTTCGTACGTACGTACGTTCGTAAACACGCCACAGCCCAAACTACTCGACAGATTTAGCTGAAATTTGGTACGTGTGCATGTGATAACCCAACTTAGATCTGAAAAGCTTTTGGAGCCAATCGTGCGACCAGAAATGCCATTTTGGCACATCAACTTTTAAATTTTAAATGCAAACCCCCATTTTTCACGTCACGATAGGAAAGGCCTTCAAATTCTGCTTCTAAAAATGCATTCATTCTTAGTGCCTTTTTGACCAAAAATAAAAAAAAAATTGATTTTTATCGGACTTTAAAATCGCGGTACAGCCCAAGCCCCTGAACCGATTTGGCTGAAATTTTGCACAAGGGGATTGTATTACACGTCGAAGAGGTGAACAAATTTTGGATTCAATCGGCCCACGGAAAGTGCCGTTTTGGCACACCAATTTCGAAATTTAAAATTATTCTCTAATTTACCCATCCAAAACAAGTTTTTGAAAGATTTATTGTCACTATCGAGGTCACCATCAGAAAGGTCTTCAATTTCTGGTTTTAAATGAGACAAAATTGATTCGCATTTAGAACCCTTTGGGTAGAAGAATCGAAATTTTGTAATAACACTGAAACCACTTTATAGCCCAAACTAGTGGATCGACTTGCCCGAAATTTGGTAAATGGAGGTGAGGTGACCCGTTGAAGAGCTGAAAGGCTTTTGGGAGCAATTGGTCAACGGGAAGTGCCATTTAGGCATATCAACTTTAGAATCTTAAACAGAAGTCCCTGAAATCAAAGACCCACGCGTTGGGGAGGTTCCAGCCGCTTCTCTGCTGCCTTTTTGGCATAGCAATTCTTAGTAAAAATTTACCAAAAATGAAACGTGGAATCCAAAAATATCATAATATATAGGGTGTTCCATCTAAAATAAGGAAATTAGTACCTATTTCCGGTATAACCGGAAGTGCGCCATTGATGAAAATATTTTACGTTGATTCAAAATTAATTGAAACCCTTGTGTACAAATTTTCAAGATGATGCTAGAAACAGTTCTCCAGATACGGCTAACTGACGCTCGTCGAGGGATACCCTGTAGTCCGAATCCCTAATATAGTCTGGGTTGCCAAAATGCCGCTTAGCTGAGTTGCCTGGAATCAATTCACTTATAAAGGCGGCATTTCAGCACTCACGAATAAAGTCGAAAAATTGGGCTGTCCTGAACAAGCTGCAGCACAGACCACATTTTGTTAATATCGAACTCTAAAATACGAGCCCAAAAGCATCGAATTTGGTTCCTAATATGGCAGTACAGTCCACCTATCCCGCATCAGAAACTTTCAAAGCCTGAGGCCGTCTTTTTTACGCCATTCCGCGTTTACAGACCTTTCACTCGCTGGGTCGTCTTCGTAAAAGCATTGGGCGTAGCCCTACGTATGTATATTTTATGACACTTCGATGCAGAATTTAATTGTCTATCATTTTAGTCTACATGTTTGCCATATTTAAACAAACTGTGCCTGTGATATTTCTAAGTATTTGGAATTTGACCAAAATTTCATATTTAGCACGATTTAATAACCAAAGTTAGCTATGATTTTAGGAGCCTTTATTGTTCCTTATGGCTGCTCAAATGAAAATTTAAACGTATTTTAATCCTGTTTTAAAATATGAAATTTTGGTTCAATTCCAAATATATACTTAGAAATATCACAAAAACTGTTTATTTAAATATGGCAAACATATAGACTAAAATGATAGACAATTAAATTCTGCATCGACGTGCCATAAGATAGTTGGGGCATTACATTTGAAAAAATTTACTTTTTGGCCAATGAAGTTGATGATGTTTAAGAATTTGCAGAGAACACCCTTGTATGTATTTCACCGAATTTGAGTCCAGGGGCGGATACACCCTGCATTAGTCTTCATGTCAAATTAATATATCGTTTTCTCATTTCATACTGTAAAGATGTTACAGCTTTTTGAAGTTAGGCCTGCACTTGGCATAAAACAGCGAAATTCTTGATTTTCTCAAAAATGGTTGATTTTAACCTCCCCACTCCACTCCACCATTTAAAAAAAAAGGGAGGTTACTGCAATCACTAAAATTTTCGAATTCGAGATAAGACCGGATCTATACGTTTTGAGGTCTCAGGAGCCCAAAAAAGTGGTTTTTAAAATGTGTCTGTATGTATGTACGTACGTTCGTACGTACGTTCGTACGTACGTACGTTCGTACGTACGTACGTTCGTAAACACGCCACAGCCCAAACTACTCGACAGATTTAGCTGAAATTTGGTACGTGTGCATGTGATAACCCAACTTAGATCTGAAAAGCTTTTGGAGCCAATCGTGCGACCAGAAATGCCATTTTGGCACATCAACTTTTAAATTTTAAATGCAAACCCCCATTTTTCACGTCACGATAGGAAAGGCCTTCAAATTCTGCTTCTAAAAATGCATTCATTCTTAGTGCCTTTTTGACCAAAAATAAAAAAAAAATTGATTTTTATCGGACTTTAAAATCGCGGTACAGCCCAAGCCCCTGAACCGATTTGGCTGAAATTTTGCACAAGGGGATTGTATTACACGTCGAAGAGGTGAACAAATTTTGGATTCAATCGGCCCACGGAAAGTGCCGTTTTGGCACACCAATTTCGAAATTTAAAATTATTCTCTAATTTACCCATCCAAAACAAGTTTTTGAAAGATTTATTGTCACTATCGAGGTCACCATCAGAAAGGTCTTCAATTTCTGGTTTTAAATGAGACAAAATTGATTCGCATTTAGAACCCTTTGGGTAGAAGAATCGAAATTTTGTAATAACACTGAAACCACTTTATAGCCCAAACTAGTGGATCGACTTGCCCGAAATTTGGTAAATGGAGGTGAGGTGACCCGTTGAAGAGCTGAAAGGCTTTTGGGAGCAATTGGTCAACCGGACGTGCCATTTAGGCATATCAACTTTAGAATCTTAAACAGAAGTCCCTGAAATCAAAGACCCACGCGTTGGGGAGGTTCCAGCCGCTTCTCTGCTGCCTTTTTGGCATAGCAATTCTTAGTAAAAATTTACCAAAAATGAAACGTGGAATCCAAAAATATCATAATATATAGGGTGTTCCATCTAAAATAAGGAAATTAGTACCTATTTCCGGTATAACCGGAAGTGCGCCATTGATGAAAATATTTTACGTTGATTCAAAATTAATTGAAACCCTTGTGTACAAATTTTCAAGATGATGCTAGAAACAGTTCTCCAGATACGGCTAACTGACGCTCGTCGAGGGATACCCTGTAGTCCGAATCCCTAATATAGTCTGGGTTGCCAAAATGCCGCTTAGCTGAGTTGCCTGGAATCAATTCACTTATAAAGGCGGCATTTCAGCACTCACGAATAAAGTCGAAAAATTGGGCTGTCCTGAACAAGCTGCAGCACAGACCACATTTTGTTAATATCGAACTCTAAAATACGAGCCCAAAAGCATCGAATTTGGTTCCTAATATGGCAGTACAGTCCACCTATCCCGCATCAGAACTTTTCAAGGCCTGAGGCCGTCGTTTTTACCCCATTCCGCGTTTACAGACCTTTCACTCGCTGGGTCATATTCGTAAAAGCACTGGGCGTAGCCCCACGCTTTAGCGATGAAATTAGGGCTAATAAGGTCTGGGGTGCCAAAATGCCGCTTAGCTGAGCTAAGTGGAATCTGTTCACTCATAAAGGCGGCATTTCCGCACTCCGCTTCATAAAAGCGGCATTTCAGCACCCATAAATAAAGTCGATAAATTGGGCTGTCCTGAACAGGTACGTCTTATGCATCCTGCAGCACAGCCCACTGGTTCTTAATATCGCATTCGAAAACAAACGAGCCCAAAAGCATCGAATTTGGTTCTTAAAACGGCAGTACAGTCCACCAATTTCGTGGCAGAAACTTTCAAGGCCTGATTCCGTCTTGATTACGCCATTCCGCGTTTACAAACCCTTTACTCCTTTGGGCGTCTTCCTGAAAGCATGGGGCGTAGCCCTACGCTGTAGTGAGGAAATCAGAGCTCCATTATAGTCCGAATAGTCTGGGTTGCCAAAATGCCGCTTAGCTGAGTTGCCTGGAATATTTTCACTTAGGAAGGCGGCATATCCGCACTCTGCTTCATAAAAGCGGCATTTCAGCACTCACGAATAAAGTCGAAAAATTGGGCTGTCCTGAATAGGCTGCAGCACAGACCACATTTTCTTAGTATCGAACTCTAAAACACACGAGCCCAAAAGCATCGAATTTGGTTCCTAATATGGCAGTACAGTCCACCTTTCCCGCATCAGAACCTTTCAAGGACTGAGGCCGTCTTTTTTACGCCATTCCGCGTTTACAGACCTTTCACACCCTTGGGCGTCTTCGCAAAAGCATTGGGCGTAGCCCTACGCTTTAGCGATGAAATTAATGAAATTAATGGGGTGCCAAAATGCCGCTTAGCTGAGCTAAGTGGAATGTCTTCACTCATAAAGGCGGCATTTCCGCACTCTGCTTCATAAAAGCGGCATTTCCGCACTCTGCTTCATAAAAGGACCATTTCAGGACCCATAAATAAAGGCGATAAATTGGGCTGTCCTGAATAGGCTGCAGCACAGACCACATTTTCTTAACATCGAAGTCGAAAACACACGAGCCCAAACGCATCGAATTTGGTTCCTAATACGGCAGTACAGTCCACCGTTCCCGCATTAGAAACTTTCAAAGCCTGAGGCCGTTTTTTTACGCCATTTCGCGTTTACAGACCCTTCACTCGCTTGGGCGTCTTCGTAAAAGCATTGGGCGTACCCCTACGCTTTAGCAATGAAATTAGGGCTAATAAAGTCTGGAGTGCCAAAATGCCGCTTAGCTGATTTAAGTGGAATCTTCTCACTTATAAAGGCGGCATTTCCGCACTCTGCTTCATAAAAGCGGCATTTCAGCATCCATAAATAAAGTCGATAAATTGGGCTGTCCTGAACAGGTAAGTCTTATGCATCCTGCAGCACAGTCCACTGGTCCTTAATATCGCATTCGAAAGCACCCGAGCCCAAAAGCATCGAATTTGGTTCTTAAAACGGCAATACAGTCCACCAATCTCGCGGCAGAAACTTTCAAGGCCTGAGGCCGTCTTGATTACGCCGTTCCGCGTTTACAAACCCTTTACTCGTTTGGGCGTCTTCCTGAAAGCATGGGGCGTAGCCCTACGCTATAGCGAGGAAATAAGGGCTCCAGTGCAGTCCGAATCCCCAAAAAGTCTGGGGTGCCAAAATGCCGCTTAGCTGAGTTGCGTGACATCTTTTCACTTATAAAGACGGCACTTCCGCACCCTACCTCATAAAAGCGGCATTTCAGCACTCATGAATAAAGTCGAAAAATTGGGCTGCCCTGAATAGGCTGCAGCACAGACCACATTTTCTTAGTAACGAACTCGAAAACACACGAACCCAAAACCATCGAATTTGGTTCCCAATATGGCAGTACAGTCCACCGGTTCCCGCATCAGAAACTTTCAAGGCCTGAGGCCGACTTTTTTACGCCATTCCGCGTTTACAGACCCTTCAATCGCTTGGGTGTCTTCGTAAAAGCATTGGGCGTAACCCTACGCTTTAGCAATGAAATTAGGGCTAATAAAGTCTGGAGTGCCAAAATGCCGCTTAGCTGAGTTAAGTGGAATCTTCTCACTTATAAAGGCGGCATTTCCGCACTCTGCTTCATAAAAGCGGCATTTCAGCACTCATGAATTAAGTCGAAAAATTGGGCTGTCCTGAATAGGCTGCAGCACAGACTACATTTTCTTAATATCGAACTCGAAAACACACGAACCCAAAAGCATCGAATTTGGTTCCTAATATGGCAGTACAGTCCACCTTTCCCGCATCAGAACCTTTCAAGGACTGATGCCGTCTTTTTTACGCCATTCCGCGTTTACAGACCCTTCACTCGCTTGGGCGTAGCCCTACGCTTTAGCAATGAAATCAGGGCTAATAAAGTCTGGAGTGTCAAAATGCCGCTTAGCTGAGCTGCGTGGAATCTTTTCACTTATAATGGCGGCATTTCCGCACTCTGCTTCCTAAAAGCGGCATTTCAGCACTCACGAATAAAGTCGAAAAATTGGGCAGTCCTAAATAGGCTGCAGCACAGACCACATTTTCTTAATATCGAACTCTAAAACACACGAGCCCAATATCATCGAATTTGGTTCCTGATATGGCAGTACAGTCCACCTTTCCCGCATCAGAACCTTTCAAGGCCTGAGGCCGTCTTTTTTACGCCATTCCGCGTTTACAGACCTTTCACTCTTTGGGTCGTCTTCGTAAAACATTGGGCGTAGCCCTACGCTTTAGCGATTAAATTAGGGCTAACAAAGTCTGGAGTGCCAAAATGCCGCTTAGCTGAGCTAAGTGGAATCTTTTCACTTATAAAGGCGGCATTTCCGCACTCTGCTTCATAAAGGCGGCATTTCCGCACCCATAAATAAAATCGATAAATTGGGCTGTCCCGAACAGGTAAGTCTTATCCTAAAACGCCAGTCCAGTCCACCAATCTCACGGCAGAATCTTTCAAGGCCTGAGGCCATCTTGATTGCGCCATTCCGCGTTTACAAACCCTTTACTCGATTGGGCGTCTTCCTGAAAGCATGTGGCGTAGCCCTACGCTGTACCGAGGAAATCAGGGCTCCAGTGCAGCCCGAATCCCTAAAAAGTCTGGGGTGCCAAAATGCCGCTTAGCTGAGTTGCGTGACACCTTTTCACTTATAAAGACGGCACTTCCGCACTCTGCTTCATAAAAGCGGCATTTCAGCACCCATAAACAAAGTTGATAAATTGGGCTGTCCTGAACAGGTACGTTTTATGCACCCTGCAGCACAGTCCACTGGTTCTTAATATCGAATTCGAAAACACCCGAGCCCAAAAGCATCGCATTTGGTTCTTAAAACGGCAGTACAGTCCACCAAACTGGCGGCAGAAACTTTCAAGGCCTGAGGCCGTTTTGATTACGCCATTCAGCGCTTACAAACCCTTTACTCCTTTGGGCGTCTTGCTAAGAGCATGGGGCGTAGCCCTACGCTGTGGTGAGGAAATCAGAGCTCCATTATAGTCCGAATCCCTAATATAGTCTGGGTTGCCAAAGTGCCGCTTAGCTGCTGAGTTGCATGGAATCTTTTCACTTATAAAGGCGGCATTTCCGCACTCTGCTTCATAAAAGCGGCATTTCAGCACTCACGAATAAAGACGAAAAATTGGGCTCTCCTGAATAGGCTGCAGCACAGACCACATTTTCTTAATATCGAACTCGAAAACACACGAACCCAAAAGCATCGAATTTGGTTCCTAATAAGGCAGTACAGTCCACCGGTTCCCGCATCAGAAACTTTCAAGGCCTGAGGCCGACTTTTTTACACCATTCCGCGTTTACAGACCCTTCACTCGCTTGGGCGTCTTCGTAAAAGCATTGGGCGTAACCCTACGCTTTAGCAATGAAATTAGGGCTAATAAAGTCTGGAGTGCCAAAATGCCGCTTAGCTGAGTTAAGTGGAATCTTCTCACTTATAAAGGCGGCATTTCCGCACTCTGCTTCATAAAAGCGGCATTTCAGCACCCATAAATAAAGTCGATAAATTGGGCTGTCCTGAACAGGTAAGTCTTATGTATCCTGCGGCACAGTCCACTGGTCCTTAATATCGCATTCGAAAGCACCCGAGCCCAAAAGCATCGAATTTGGTTCTTAAAACGGCAATACAGTCCACCAATCTCGCGGCAGAAACTTTCAAGGCCTGAGGCCGTCTTGATTACGCCGTTCCGCGTTTACAAACCCTTTACTCGTTTGGGCGTCTTCCTGAAAGCATGGGGCGTAGCCCTACGCTATAGCGAGGAAATAAGGGCTCCAGTGCAGTCCGAATCCCCAAAAAGTCTGGGGTGCCAAAATGCCGCTTAGCTGAGTTGCGTGACATCTTTTCACTTATAAAGACGGCACTTCCGCACCCTACCTCATAAAAGCGGCATTTCAGCACTCATGAATAAAGTCGAAAAATTGGGCTGTCCTGAATAGGCTGCAGCACAGACCACATTTTCTTAATAAATCGAACTCGAAAACACACGAACCCAAAAGCATCGAATTTGGTTCCTAATAAGGCAGTACAGTCCACCGGTTCCCGCATCAGAAACTTTCAAGGCCTGAGGCCGACTTTTTTACGCCATTCCGCGTTTACAGACCCTTCACTCGCTTGGGCGTCTTCGTAAAAGCATTGGGCGTAACCCTACGCTTTAGCAATGAAATTATTGCTAATAAAGTCTGGAGTGCCAAAATGCCGCTTAGCTGAGTTAAGTGGAATCTTCTCACTTATAAAGGCGGCATTTCCGCACTCTGCTTCATAAAAGCGGCATTTCAGCACCCATAAATAAAGTCGATAAATTGGGCTGTCCTGAACAGGTAAGTCTTATGCATCCTGCGGCACAGTCCACTGGTCCTTAATATCGCATTCGAAAGCACCCGAGCCCAAAAGCATCGAATTTAGTTCTTAAAACGGTAGTACAGTCCACCAATCTCGCGGCAGAAACTTTCAAGGCCTGAGGCCGTCTTGATTACGCCGTTCCGCGTTTACAAACCCTTTACTCGTTTGGGCGTCTTCCTGAAAGCATGGGGCGTAGCCCTACGCTATAGCGAGGAAATAAGGGCTCCAGTGCAGTCCGAATCCCCAAAAAGTCTGGGGTGCCAAAATGCCGCTTAGCTGAGTTAAGTGGAATCTTCTCACTTATAAAGGCGGCATTTCCGCACTCTGCTTCATAAAAGCGGCATTTCAGCACCCATAAATAAAGTCGATAAATTGGGCTGTCCTGAACAGGTAAGTCTTATGCATCCTGCGGCACAGTCCACTGGTCCTTAATATCGCATTCGAAAGCACCCGAGCCCAAAAGCATCGAATTTAGTTCTTAAAACGGTAGTACAGTCCACCAATCTCGCGGCAGAAACTTTCAAGGCCTGAGGCCGTCTTGATTACGCCGTTCCGCGTTTACAAACCCTTTACTCGTTTGGGCGTCTTCCTGAAAGCATGGGGCGTAGCCCTACGCTATAGCGAGGAAATAAGGGCTCCAGTGCAGTCCGAATCCCCAAAAAGTCTGGGGTGCCAAAATGCCGCTTAGCTGAGTTGCGTGACATCTTTTCACTTATAAAGACGGCACTTCCGCACCCTACCTCATAAAAGCGGCATTTCAGCACTCATAAATAAAGTCGAAAAATTGGGCTGTCCTGAATAGGCTGCAGCACAGACCACATTTTCTTAATAAATCGAACTCGAAAACACACGAACCCAAAAGCATCGAATTTGGTTCCTAATAAGGCAGTACAGTCCACCGGTTCCCGCATCAGAAACTTTCAAAGCCTGAGGCCGACTTTTTTACGCCATTCCGCGTTTACAGACCCTTCACTCGCTTGGGCGTCTTCGTAAAAGCATTGGGCGTAACCCTACGCTTTAGCAATGAAATTAGGGCTAATAAAGTCTGGAGTGCCAAAATGCCGCTTAGCTGAGTTAAGTGGAATCTTCTCACTTATAAAGGCGGCATTTCCGCACTCTGCTTCATAAAAGCGGCATTTCAGCACTCATGAATTAAGTCGAAAAATTGGGATGTCCTGAATAGGCTGCAGCACAGACTACATTTTCTTAATATCGAACTCGAAAACACACGAACCCAAAAGCATCGAATTTGGTTCCTAATATGGCAGTACAGTCCACCTTTCCCGCATCAGAACCTTTCAAGGACTGAGGCCGTCTTTTTTACGCCATTCCGCGTTTACAGACCCTTCAATCGCTTGGGCGTCTTCGTAAAAGCATTGGGCGTAACCCTACGCTTTAGCAATGAAATTAGGGCTAATAAAGTCTGGAGTGCCAAAATGCCGCTTAGCTGAGTTAAGTGGAATCTTCTCACTTATAAAGGCGGCATTTCCGCACTCTGCTTCATAAAAGCGGCATTTCAGCACCCATAAATAAAGTCGATAAATTGGGCTGACCTGAACAGGTAAGTCTTATGCATCCTGCGGCACAGTCCACTGGTCCTTAATATCGCATTCGAAAGCACCCGAGCCCAAAAGCATCGAATTTAGTTCTTAAAACGGTAGTACAGTCCACCAATCTCGCGGCAGAAACTTTCAAGGCCTGAGGCCGTCTTGATTACGCCGTTCCGCGTTTACAAACCCTTTACTCGTTTGGGCGTCTTCCTGAAAGCATGGGGCGTAGCCCTACGCTATAGCGAGGAAATAAGGGCTCCAGTGCAGTCCGAATCCCCAAAAAGTCTGGGGTGCCAAAATGCCGCTTAGCTGAGTTGCGTGACATCTTTTCACTTATAAAGACGACACTTCCGCACCCTACCTCATAAAAGCGGCATTTCAGCATTCATGAATAAAGTCGAAAAATTGGGCTGTCCTGAATAGGCTGCAGCACAGACTACATTTTCTTAATATCGAACTCGAAAACACACGAACCCAAAAGCATCGAATTTGGTTCCTAATATGGCAGTACAGTCCACCTTTCCCGCATCAGAACCTTTCAAGGACTGAGGCCGTCTTTTTTACGCCATTCCGCGTTTACAGACCCTTCACTCGCTTGGGCGTAGCCCTACGCTTTAACAATGAAATCAGGGCTAATAAAGTCTGGAGTGTCAAAATGCCGCTTAGCTGAGCTGCGTGGAATCTTTTCACTTATAATGGCGGCATTTCCGCACTCTGCTTCCTAAAAGCGGCATTTCAGCACTCACGAATAAAGTCGAAAAATTGGGCAGTCCTAAATAGGCTGCAGCACAGACCACATTTTCTTAATATCGAACTCTAAAACACACGAGCCCAATATCATCGAATTTGGTTCCTGATATGGCAGTACAGTCCACCTTTCCCGCATCAGAACCTTTCAAGGCCTGAGGCCGTCTTTTTTACGCCATTCCGCGTTTACAGACCTTTCACTCTTTGGGTCGTCTTCGTAAAACATTGGGCGTAGCCCTACTCTTTAGCGATTAAATTAGGGCTAACAAAGTCTGGAGTGCCAAAATGCCGCTTAGCTGAGCTAAGTGGAATCTTTTCACTTATAAAGGCGGCATTTCCGCACTCTGCTTCATAAAGGCGGCATTTCCGCACCCATAAATAAAATCGATAAATTGGGCTGTCCCGAACAGGTAAGTCTTATGCATCCTGCAGCACAGCCCACTGGTTCTTAATATCGCATTCGAAAACACCCGAGCCCAAAAGCATAGAATTTCTTTCTTAAAACGCCAGTCCAGTCCACCAATCTCACGGCAGAATCTTTCAAGGCCTGAGGCCATCTTGATTGCGCCATTCCGCGTTTACAAACCCTTTACTCGATTGGGCGTCTTCCTGAAAGCATGTGGCGTAGCCCTACGCTGTAGCGAGGAAATCAGGGCTCCAGTGCAGCCCGAATCCCTAAAAAGTCTGGGGTGCCAAAATGCCGCTTAGCTGAGTTGCGTGACACCTTTTCACTTATAAAGACGGCACTTCCGCACTCTGCTTCATAAAAGCGGCGTTTCAGCACCCATAAATATAGTTGATAAATTGGGCTGTCCTGAAC
This sequence comes from Pycnomerus fuliginosus, assembly GCA_963924575.1. NCBI lineage: Eukaryota > Metazoa > Arthropoda > Insecta > Coleoptera > Zopheridae > Pycnomerus > Pycnomerus fuliginosus. The sequence continues at coordinate 32,905,327 of OZ004620.1, forward strand.
AGGTACGTTTTATGCACCCTGCAGCACAGTCCACTGGTTCTTAATATCGAATTCGAAAACACCCGAGCCCAAAAGCATCGCATTTGGTTCTTAAAACGGCAGTACAGTCCACCAAACTGGCGGCAGAAACTTTCAAGGCCTGAGGCCGTTTTGATTACGCCATTCCGCGCTTACAAACCCTTTACTCCTTTGGGCGTCTTGCTAAAAGCATGGGGCGTAGCCCTACGCTGTGGTGAGGAAATCAGAGCTCCATTATAGTCCGAATCCCTAATATAGTCTGGGTTGCCAAAGTGCCGCTTAGCTGCTGAGTTGCATGGAATCTTTTCACTTATAAAGGCGGCATTTCCGCACTCTGCTTCATAAAAGCGGCATTTCAGCACTCACGAATAAAGACGAAAAATTGGGCTCTCCTGAATAGGCTGCAGCACAGACCACATTTTCTTAATATCGAACTCGAAAACACACGAACCCAAAAGCATCGAATTTGGTTCCTAATAAGGCAGTACAGTCCACCGGTTCCCGCATCAGAAACTTTCAAGGCCTGAGGCCGACTTTTTTACACCATTCCGCGTTTACAGACCCTTCACTCGCTTGGGCGTCTTCGTAAAAGCATTGGGCGTAACCCTACGCTTTAGCAATGAAATTAGGGCTAATAAAGTCTGGAGTGCCAAAATGCCGCTTAGCTGAGTTAAGTGGAATCTTCTCACTTATAAAGGCGGCATTTCCGCACTCTGCTTCATAAAAGCGGCATTTCAGCACCCATAAATAAAGTCGATAAATTGGGCTGTCCTGAACAGGTAAGTCTTATGCATCCTGCGGCACAGTCCACTGGTCCTTAATATCGCATTCGAAAGCACCCGAGCCCAAAAGCATCGAATTTGGTTCTTAAAACGGCAGTACAGTCCACCAATCTCGCGGCAGAAACTTTCAAGGCCTGAGGCCGTCTTGATTACGCCGTTCCGCGTTTACAAACCCTTTACTCGTTTGGGCGTCTTCCTGAAAGCATGGGGCGTAGCCCTACGCTATAGCGAGGAAATAAGGGCTCCAGTGCAGTCCGAATCCCCAAAAAGTCTGGGGTGCCAAAATGCCGCTTAGCTGAGTTGCGTGACATCTTTTCACTTATAAAGACGGCACTTCCGCACCCTACCTCATAAAAGCGGCATTTCAGCACTCATGAATAAAGTCGAAAAATTGGGCTGTCCTGAATAGGCTGCAGCACAGACCACATTTTCTTAATAAATCGAACTCGAAAACACACGAACCCAAAAGCATCGAATTTGGTTCCTAATAAGGCAGTACAGTCCACCGGTTCCCGCATCAGAAACTTTCAAGGCCTGAGGCCGACTTTTTTACGCCATTCCGCGTTTACAGACCCTTCACTCGCTTGGGCGTCTTCGTAAAAGCATTGGGCGTAACCCTACGCTTTAGCAATGAAATTAGGGCTAATAAAGTCTGGAGTGCCAAAATGCCGCTTAGCTGAGTTAAGTGGAATCTTCTCACTTATAAAGGCGGCATTTCCGCACTCTGCTTCATAAAAGCGGCATTTCAGCACCCATAAATAAAGTCGATAAATTGGGCTGTCCTGAACAGGTAAGTCTTATGCATCCTGCGGCACAGTCCACTGGTCCTTAATATCGCATTCGAAAGCACCCGAGCCCAAAAGCATCGAATTTAGTTCTTAAAACGGTAGTACAGTCCACCAATCTCGCGGCAGAAACTTTCAAGGCCTGAGGCCGTCTTGATTACGCCGTTCCGCGTTTACAAACCCTTTACTCGTTTGGGCGTCTTCCTGAAAGCATGGGGCGTAGCCCTACGCTATAGCGAGGAAATAAGGGCTCCAGTGCAGTCCGAATCCCCAAAAAGTCTGGGGTGCCAAAATGCCGCTTAGCTGAGTTAAGTGGAATCTTCTCACTTATAAAGGCGGCATTTCCGCACTCTGCTTCATAAAAGCGGCATTTCAGCACCCATAAATAAAGTCGATAAATTGGGCTGTCCTGAACAGGTAAGTCTTATGCATCCTGCGGCACAGTCCACTGGTCCTTAATATCGCATTCGAAAGCACCCGAGCCCAAAAGCATCGAATTTAGTTCTTAAAACGGTAGTACAGTCCACCAATCTCGCGGCAGAAACTTTCAAGGCCTGAGGCCGTCTTGATTACGCCGTTCCGCGTTTACAAACCCTTTACTCGTTTGGGCGTCTTCCTGAAAGCATGGGGCGTAGCCCTACGCTATAGCGAGGAAATAAGGGCTCCAGTGCAGTCCGAATCCCCAAAAAGTCTGGGGTGCCAAAATGCCGCTTAGCTGAGTTGCGTGACATCTTTTCACTTATAAAGACGGCACTTCCGCACCCTACCTCATAAAAGCGGCATTTCAGCACTCATAAATAAAGTCGAAAAATTGGGCTGTCCTGAATAGGCTGCAGCACAGACCACATTTTCTTAATAAATCGAACTCGAAAACACACGAACCCAAAAGCATCGAATTTGGTTCCTAATAAGGCAGTACAGTCCACCGGTTCCCGCATCAGAAACTTTCAAAGCCTGAGGCCGACTTTTTTACGCCATTCCGCGTTTACAGACCCTTCACTCGCTTGGGCGTCTTCGTAAAAGCATTGGGCGTAACCCTACGCTTTAGCAATGAAATTAGGGCTAATAAAGTCTGGAGTGCCAAAATGCCGCTTAGCTGAGTTAAGTGGAATCTTCTCACTTATAAAGGCGGCATTTCCGCACTCTGCTTCATAAAAGCGGCATTTCAGCACCCATAAATAAAGTCGATAAATTGGGCTGGCCTGAACAGGTAAGTCTTATGCATCCTGCCGCACAGTCCACTGGTCCTTAATATCGCATTCGAAAGCACCCGAGCCCAAAAGCATCGAATTTGGTTCTTAAAACGGCAATACAGTCCACCAATCTCGCGGCAGAAACTTTCAAGGCCTGAGGCCGTCTTGATTACGCCGTTCCGCGTTTACAAACCCTTTACTCGTTTGGGCGTCTTCCTGAAAGCATGGGGCGTAGCCCTACGCTATAGCGAGGAAATAAGGGCTCCAGTGCAGTCCGAATCCCCAAAAAGTCTGGGGTGCCAAAATGCCGCTTAGCTGAGTTGCGTGACATCTTTTCACTTATAAAGACGGCACTTCCGCACCCTACCTCATAAAAGCGGCATTTCAGCACTCATGAATAAAGTCGAAAAATTGGGCTGTCCTGAATAGGCTGCAGCACAGACCACATTTTCTTAATAAATCGAACTCGAAAACACACGAACCCAAAAGCATCGAATTTGGTTCCTAATAAGGCAGTACAGTCCACCGGTTCCCGCATCAGAAACTTTCAAAGCCTGAGGCCGACTTTTTTACGCCATTCCGCGTTTACAGACCCTTCACTCGCTTGGGCGTCTTCGTAAAAGCATTGGGCGTAACAATACGCTTTAGCAATGAAATTAGGGCTAATAAAGTCTGGAGTGCCAAAATGCCGCTTAGCTGAGTTAAGTGGAATCTTCTCACTTATAAAGGCGGCATTTCCGCACTCTGCTTCATAAAAGCGGCATTTCAGCACTCATGAATTAAGTCGAAAAATTGGGATGTCCTGAATAGGCTGCAGCACAGACTACATTTTCTTAATATCGAACTCGAAAACACACGAACCCAAAAGCATCGAATTTGGTTCCTAATATGGCAGTACAGTCCACCTTTCCCGCATCAGAACCTTTCAAGGACTGAGGCCGTCTTTTTTACGCCATTCCGCGTTTACAGACCCTTCAATCGCTTGGGCGTCTTCGTAAAAGCATTGGGCGTAACCCTACGCTTTAGCAATGAAATTAGGGCTAATAAAGTCTGGAGTGCCAAAATGCCGCTTAGCTGAGTTAAGTGGAATCTTCTCACTTATAAAGGCGGCATTTCCGCACTCTGCTTCATAAAAGCGGCATTTCAGCACTCATGAATTAAGTCGAAAAATTGGGATGTCCTGAATAGGCTGCAGCACAGACTACATTTTCTTAATATCGAACTCGAAAACACACGAACCCAAAAGCATCGAATTTGGTTCCTAATATGGCAGTACAGTCCACCTTTCCCGCATCAGAACCTTTCAAGGACTGAGGCCGTCTTTTTTACGCCATTCCGCGTTTACAGACCCTTCAATCGCTTGGGCGTCTTCGTAAAAGCATTGGGCGTAACCCTACGCTTTAGCAATGAAATTAGGGCTAATAAAGTCTGGAGTGCCAAAATGCCGCTTAGCTGAGTTAAGTGGAATCTTCTCACTTATAAAGGCGGCATTTCCGCACTCTGCTTCATAAAAGCGGCATTTCCGCAATCTGCTTCATAAAAGCGGCATTTCAGCACCCATAAATAAAGTCGATAAATTGGGCTGTCCTGAACAGGTAAGTCTTATGCATCCTGCAGCACAGCCCACTGGTTCTTAATATCGCATTCGAAAACACCCGAGCCCAAAAGCATAGAATTTCTTTCTTAAAACGCCAGTACAGTCCACCAATCTCACGGCAGAATCTTTCAAGGCCTGAGGCCATCTTGATTGCGCCATTCCGCGTTTACAAACCCTTTACTCGATTGGGCGTCTTCCTGAAAGCATGTGGCGTAGCCCTACGCTGTAGCGAGGAAATCAGGGCTCCAGTGCAGCCCGAATCCCTAAGAAGTCTGGGGTGCCAAAATGCCGCTTAGCTGAGTTGCGTGACACCTTTTCACTTACAAAGACTTCACTTCCGCACTCTGCTTCATAAAAGCGGCATTTCAGCACTCACGAATAAAATCGAAAAATTGGGCTGTCCTGAATATGCTGCAGCACAGACCACATTTTCTTAATATCGAACTCTAAAACACACGAGCCCAATAGCATCGAATTTGGTTCCTAATATGGTAGTTCAGTCCACCTTTCCCGTATCAGAACCTTTCAAGGCCTGAGGCCGTCTTTTTTGCGCCATTCCGCGTTTACAGACCTTTCACTCGCTCGGTCGTCTTCGTAAAACAATGGGCGTAGCCCTACGCTTTAGCGATTAAATTAGGGCTAACAAAGTCTGGAGTGCCAAAATGCCGCTTAGCTGACTTGCCTGACAGCTTTTCGCTTATAAAGACGGCACTTCCGCACTCTGCTTCATAAAAGCGGCATTTCAGCACCCATAAATAAAGTCGATAAATTGGGCTGTCCTGAACAGATACGTCTTATGCATCCTGCAGCACAGCCCACTGGTTCTTAATATCGAATTCGAAAACACCCGAGCCCAAAAGCATCGAATTTGGTTCTTAAAACGGCAGTACAGTCCACCAATCTCGCGGCAGAATCTTTCAAAGCCTGAGGTCGTCTTGATTACGCCATTCCGCGTTTACAAACCCTTTACTCGTTTGGGCGTCTTCCTGAAAGCATGGGGCGTAGCCCCAGGCTGTAGCGAGGAAATCAGGGCTCCAGTGCAGTCCGAATCCCTAAAAAGTCTGAGGTGCCAAAATGCCGCTTAGCTGAGTTGCGTGACACATTTTCACTTATAATGACGGAACTTCCGCACTCCGTTTCATAAAAGCGGCATTTCAGCACTCATGAATAAAGTCGAAAAATTGGGCTGTCCTGAACAGGCTGCAGCACAGACCACATTTTCTTAATATCGAACTCTAAAACACACGGGCCCAAAAGCATCGAATTTGGTTCCTAATACGGCAGTACAGTCCACCTTTCCCGCATCAGAACCTTTCAAAGCCTGAGGCCGTCTTTTTAACGCCATTCCGCGTTTACAGACCTTTCTCTCGCCTTGGCGTCTTCGTAAAAGCATTGGGCCTAGCCCAACGCTTTAGCGATGAAATTAGGGCTAATAAAGTCTGGAGTGCCAAAATGCCGCTTAGCTGAGCTAAGTGGAATCTCTTCACTCATAAAGGCGGCATTTCCGCACTCTGCTTCATAAAAACGGCATTTCAGCACCCATAAATAAAGTCGATTAATTGGGCTGTCCTGAACAGGTAAGGCTTATGCATCCTGCAGCACAGCCCACTGGTCCTTAATATCGCAATCGAAAACATCCGAGCCCAAAAGCATCGAATTTGTTTCTTAAAACGCCAGTACAGTCCACCAATCTCGCGGCAGAATCTTTCAAGGCCTGAGGCCGTCTTGATTTCGCCATTCCGCGTTTACAAACCCTTTACTCGTTTTGGGCGTCTTCCTGAAAGTATGGGGCGTAGCCCTACGCTGTAGCGAAGAAATCAGGGCTCCAGTGCAGTCCGAATCCCTAAAAAGTCTGGGGTGCCAAAATGCCGCCTAGATGAGTTGCGTGACACCTTTTCACTTATAAAGACGGCACTTCCACACTCTGCTTCATAAAAACGGCATTTCAGCACCCATAAATAAAGTCGATTAATTGGGCTGTCCTGAACAGGTAAGGCTTATGCATCCTGCAGCACAGCCCACTGGTCCTTAATATCGCAATCGAAAACATCCGAGCCCAAAAGCATCGAATTTGTTTCTTAAAACGCCAGTACAGTCCACCAATCTCGCGGCAGAATCTTTCAAGGCCTGAGGCCGTCTTGATTTCGCCATTCCGCGTTTACAAACCCTTTACTCGTTTGGGCGTCTTCCTGAAAGTATGGGGCGTAGCCCTACGCTGTAGCGAAGAAATCAGGGCTCCAGTGCAGTCCGAATCCCTAAAAAGTCTGGGGTGCCAAAATGCCGCCTAGATGAGTTGCGTGACACCTTTTCACTTATAAAGACGACACTTCCGCACCCTACCTCATAAAAGCGGCATTTCAGCACTCACGAATAACGTCAAAAAATTGGGCTGTCCTGAATAGGCTGCAGCACAGACCACATTTTCTTAATGTCGAACTCTAAAACACACGAGAACAAAAGCATTGAATTTGGTTCTTAATACGGCAGTACAGTCCACCGGTTCCCGCATCAGAAACTTTCAAGTCCTGCGGCCGGTTTTTTTTACGCCATTCCGCGTTTACAGACCTTTCACTCGCTTGGGCCTCTTCGTAAAAGGCATTGGGCGTAGCCCCACGCTTTAGCGATGAAATTAGGGCTAATAAAGTCTGGAGTGCCAAAATGCCGCTTTCCTGAGTTAAGTGGAATCTTTTCACTTATAAAGGCGGCATTTCCGCACTCTGCTTCATAAAAGCGGCATTTCAGCACTCACGAATAAAGTCGAAAAATTGGACTGTCCTGAATAGGCTGCAACACAGACCACATTTTCTTAATATCGAACTCGAAAACACACGAGCCCAAAAGCATCGAATTTCTTTCTTAAGACGCCAGTACAGTCCACAAATCTCGCGGCAGAATCTTTCAAGGCCTGAGGCCGTCTTGATTTAGCCATTCCGCGTTTACAAACCCTTTGCTCGTTTGAACTTCTTCCTGAAAGCATCTGCGTAGCCCTACGCTGTAGCGAGGAAATCAGGGCTCCCCAGTGCATTCCGAATCCCCAAAAAGTCTGGGGTGTCAAAATGCCGCTTAGCTGAGTTGCGTGACATCTTTTCACTTATAAAGACGGTACTTCCGCACCCTACTTCATAAAAGCGGCATTTCAGCACTCATGAATAAAGTCGAAAAATTGGGCTGTCCCGAATAGGCTGCAGCACAGACCACATTTTCTTAATATCGAACTACGCTTTAGCGATGAAATTAGGGCTAATAAAGTCTGGAGTGCCAAAATGCCGCTTAGCTGAGCTAAGTGGAATCTCTTCACTTATAAAGGGGGCATTTCCACACTTTGCTTCATAAAAGCGGCATTTCAGCACCCATAAATAAAGTCGATAAATTGGGCTGCCCTGAACAGGTAAGTTTTATGCATCCTGCAGCACAGCCCACTGGTTCTTAATATCGAATTCGAAAACACCCGAGCCCAAAAGCATCGAATTTGTTTCTTAAAACGACAGTACAGTCCACCAATCTCGCGGCAGAAACTTTCAAGGCCTGAGGCCGTCCTGATTACGGCGTTCCGCGTTTACAAACCCTTTACTCGTTTGGGCGTGTTCCTGAAAGCATGGGGCGTGGCTCTCGCTGTAGTGAGGAAATCAGAGCTCCATTATAGTCCGAATCCCTAATATAGTCTGGGTTGCCAAAATGCCGCTTAGCTGAGTTGCATGGAATCTTTTCACTTATAAAGGCGGCATTTCCGCACTCTGCTTCATAAAAGCGGCATTTCAGCACTCACGAATAAAGTCGAAAAATTGGGCTATCCTGAATAGGCTGCAGCACAGACCACATTTCCTTAATATCGAACTCGAAAACACACGAGCCCAAAAGCATCGAATTTGTTTCTTAAAACGACAGTACAGTCCACCAATCTCGCGGCAGAATCTTTCAAGGCCTGAGGCCGTCTTGATTACGCCATTCCGCGTTTACAAACCCTTTACTCGTTTGAACTTCTTCCTGAAAGCATCTGCGTAGCCCTACGCTGTAGCGAGGAAATCAGGGCTCCAGTGCAATCCGAATCCCCAAAAAGTCTGGGGTGTCAAAATGCCGCTTAGCTGAGTTGCGTGACATCTTTTCACTTATAAAGACGGTACTTCCGCACCCTACTTCATAAAAGCGGCATTTCAGCACTCATGAATAAAGTCGAAAAATTGGGCTGCCTAGAATAGGCTGCAGCACAGACCACATTTTCTTAATATCGAACTCGAAAACACACGAACCCAAAGGCATCGAATTTGGTTCATAATATGGCAGCACAGTCCACCTTTCCCGCATATCAGAACCTTTCAAGGCCTGAGGCCGTCTTTTTTAAGCCATTCCGCGTTTACAGACCTTTCACTCGCTTGGGCGTCTTCGCGTCTTCGCAAAAGCATTGGGCGTAGCCCTATGCCGTAACGATGAAATTAGGGCTAATAAAGTCTGGGGGGGGCCTAATGCCGCTCAGAGCTAAGTGGAATCTCTTCACTCATAAAGGCGGCATTTCTGCACTCTGCTTCATAAAAGCGGCATTTCAGCACTCATGAATAAAGTAAAAAAATTGAGCTGTCCTGAATAGGCTGCAGCACAGGCCACATTTTCTTAATATCGAACTCGAAAACACACGAGCCGAAGAGCATCGAATTTGGTTCCTAATATGGCAGTATAGTCTACCATTCCCGCATCAGAAACTTTCAAGGCCTGAGGCCGTCTTTTTTACTCCATTCCGCGTTTACAGACCTTTCACTCGCTTGGGCGTCTTCGCAAAAGCAGTGGGCGTAGCCCTATGCTTTAGCGATGAAATTAGGGCCAATAAAGTCTGGGGTGCCAAAATGCCGCTTAGCTAAGCTAAGTGGAATCTCTTCACTCATAAAGGCGGCATTTCCGCACTCTGCTTCATAAAAGCGGCATTTCAGCACCGATAAATAAAGTCTATATTGGGGAATTCGAAAACACCCGAGCCCAAAAGCATCGAATTTGGTCCTTAAAACGGCAGTACAGTCCACCAATTTCGCGGCAGAAACTTTCAAGGCCTGAGGCCGTCCGATTACGCCATTCCGCGTTTACAAACCCTTTACTCGTTTGGTCGTCTTCCTGAAAGTATGGGGCGTAGCCCTACGCTGTAGCGAGGAAATCAGGGCTCCAGTGCAGTCCGAATCCCTAAAAAGTCTGGGGTGCCAAAATGCCGTTTAGCTGAGTTGCGTGACACCTTTTCACTTATAAAGACGGCATTTCAGCACTCATGAATTAAGTCGAAAAATTGGGCTGTCCCGAATAGGCTGCAGCACAGACCACATTTTCTTAATATCGAACTCTAAAACACACGAACCCAAAAGCATCGAATTTGGTTCCTAATATGGCAGTACAGTCCACCTTTCCCGCATATCAGAAACCTTCAAGGCCTGAGGCCGCCTTTTTTATGGCGTTCCGCGTTTACAGACCCTTCACTGGCTTGGGCGTCTTCGTAAAAGCATTGGGCGTAGCCCCACGCTTTAGCGATGAAATTAGGGCTAATAGAGCCTGGAGTGCCAAAATGCCGCTTAGCTTAAGTGGAATCTTTTCACTTATAAAGGCGGCATCTCCGCACTCTGCTTCATAAAAGCGGCATTTCAGCACCCATAAATAAAGTCCATAAATGGGGCTGCCCTGAACAGGTAAGTCTTATGCATCCTGCAGCACAGCCCACTGGTTCTTAATATCGCATTCGAAAACAAACGAGCCCAAAAGCATCGAATTTGTTTCTTAAGACGCTAGTACAGTCCACCAATCTCGCGGCAGAATCTTTAAAGGCCTAAGGCCGTCTTGATTACGCCGTTCCGCGTTTACAAAACCTTTACTCGTTTGGGCGTCTTCTTGAAAGCATGCGGCGTAGCCCTACGCTGTAGTGAGGAAATCAGAGCTCCATTATAGTCCGAATCCCTAATATAGTCTGGGTTGCCAAAATGTCGCTTAGCTGAGCTAAGTGGAATCTCTTCACTTATAAAGGCGGCATTTCCGCACTCTGCTTCATAAAAGCGGCATTTCAGCACTCATGAATAAAGTCGATAAATTGGGCTGTCCTGAACAGGTACGTCTTATGCATCCTGCAGCACAGCCCACTGGTTCTTAATATCGAATTCGAAAACACCCACGGCAGTACAGTCCACCAATCTCGCGGCAGAAGCTTTCAAGGCCTGAGGCCGTCTTGATTACGCCATTCCGCGTTTACAAACCCTTTACTCGTTTGGGCGTCTTCCTGAAAGCATGGGGCGTAGCCCTACGCTGTAGTGAGGAAATCAGAGCTTCATTATAGTCCGAATCCCTAATATAGTCTGGGTTGCCAAAGTGCCGCTTAGCTGAGTTGCCTGGAATCTTTTCACTTATAAAGGCGGCATTTCCGCACTCTGTTTCATAAAAGCGGCATTTCCGCACTTACGAATAAAGTCGAAAAATTGGGCTGTCCTGAATAGGCTGCAGCAGAGACCACATTTTCTTAATATCGAACTCTAAAACACACGAGCTTAAAAGCATCGAATTTGGTTCCTAATATGGCAGTACAGTCCACCTTTCCCGCATCAGAACCTTTCAAGGCTTGAGGCCGTCTTTTTTACGCCATTCCGCGTTTACGGACCTTTCACTCGCTTGGGCGTCTTCGTAAAAGCATTGGGCGTAGCCCCACGCTTTAGCGATGAAATTAGGGTTAATAAAGTCTGGGGTGCCAAAATGCCGGTTAGCTGAGTTAAGTTGAATCTCTTCACTCATAAAGGCGGCATTTCCGCACTCTGCTTCATAAAAGCGGCATTTCCGCACTATGCTTCATAAAAGCGGCATTTCAGCACCCATAAATAAAGTCGATAAATTGGGCTGTCCAGAACAGGTAAGCCTTATGCATCCTGCAGCACAGCCCACTGGTCCTTAATATCGCATTCGAAAGCCCAAAAGCATCGAAATTCTTTCTTAAAACGCCAGTACAGTCAACCAATCTCGCGGCAGAATCTTTCAAGACCTGAAGCCGTCTTTTTTACGCCATTCCGCGTTTACAGACCTTTCACTAGCTGGGTCGTCTTCGTAAAAGCCTTAGGCGTAGCCCCACGCTTTAGCGAGGAAATTAGGGCTTACAAAGTCTGGAGTGCCAAAATGCCGCTTAGCTGACTTGCGTGACAGCTTTTCACTTATAAAGACGGCACTTTCGCACTCTGCTTCATAAAAGCGGCATTTCAGCACTCATAAATAAAGTCGATAAATTGGGCTGTCCTGAACAGGTACGTCTTATGCATCCTGCAGGACAACCCACTGGTTCTTAATATCGCATTCGTAAACAGACGAGCCCAAAAGCATCGAATTTGGTTCTTAAAACGGCGGTACAGTCCACCAATCTCGTGGCAGAAACTTTCAAGGCCTGAGGCCGTCTTGATTACGCCATTCCGCGTTTACAAACCCTTTATTCGCTTGGGCGTCTTCCTAAAGACACGAGGCGTAGCCCTGCGCTGTAATGAGTAAATTAATGCTCCAGTGCAGTCTGAATCCCTAATAAAGTTTGAGGTGCCAAAATGCCGCTCGCGTATAAAGAAGGCACTTCGGCACTCAACTTTAACTTTGACAGTTACGTAACCTCACAAATTCGGCCAGTGCCACTGAGCATTTAATTTTCAGAAATGCATCTATAACCTAGGAATAATCACGAGGAATATATAACAACAGCAGGTAGGTGTACCAGCAGTGAATTAAAACTAAATTAGCTTAGGTGGTTACTGTCTTCCGAAGACCCTCCTGCGAAACAGAGGAAACGAGAACAATCCCTAATCTAAGCTTACTGTGAACCTACCGCAGAGTAACGACAAGGGCCACTTCAAATTTTGAGCTCGGTCAAGTGCTCTATGTTTGTTATGGGAGGAAAATCCGTTTACCTATAACAAAGCGAACGAGCCTTTTCTGAAAACAGATGGAGAAATTTTAAATTATTGGTCATCGATAAGTTTGCAATATCCTCGCCAATAATGTCGTTTATAGGATTACTGGCTGCCTACCTTTTTAGCACTGAGGTAAGTGCAGTGTTTTAATATAAATAATGGCCGATTGCATCGCAATTTTTGAGGGTTCCTTAAAGATAGTGATCCTTGGAAACTATTGGAAACCATTGTTCCAGCAAACGTATCTGCGGAATTTAAACGTCACTTTTCTTTAAGAAACCCCTTAAGATTACGATGCAATCGGTCATAAATCAAGAAGTTGTCTATCGTAGGTGCTAAACATAGAGGGGAATACATTTAACCAAGACCTCTAGGGAAATTGTATATAAGCTAAGACTTCCATGATGAACGAAGATCTGGCCAACTCAGTCCCTATCAAGTAGAAATCCTGCAAAAACTAAGGACAGAGTGCCTTTGGATAGTAAAACTTGTTAAAACTAGGAACTAGAATGCTTTTCCATGCCTGTTCTGTGAGTAGTACGTTCATTAGCATTGTAATTTTTAAATTATGACCAGATTGTAAAATTCCCATTGTAAAATAAAGCCATTCTTGTTGCAAACCAAATTATACAGCATAACTGTTTCATCGGCAACTTACGCCATCTATCATAGCTCAGATGTGCTAATGGGATTTCTTACCAGTATTAGGTCCAATTTCCCCGCCTGCCTGCTAATACTGTTAGATGGGAATTCGACCTATTACCCTTTGAATCGTTATAGGTATTATTATTATTATTATTGTATCCAGATTTTTACGTTTATATGACGCCTCTAATGCATTTATTGCGTTTACATAACGAGCGCCTCGAATAAATCTGGAGAAAAAGTGCGCTTGTTTTGCGAACAATGTCTAAACGTTTGGAGATGGAAAAAATCTTATACAGAAGAATTCTTGGCAATAAAAAAGACCGCGAAGACATGTAAGTATCTATGATGGGTAGCTTACAATAATCATTTCTGTAGATATTTAAATTTTTGTGAAAATCGGTTTGGGTGTTTATTGTGGACTGTCCTTTATACCAGTTGTCCATTATACCTTATTCTTTCCTCTTTGAGGTTTTCTTTATTTCTTTTATGCCCATTAAAATTCCCCCTTTTGCCATCCCCTTTCTTTTCTGTCTTATCGCTCCTTGCCAATTCCAACTGTAGCCTTTCGGTAATCTCTTTTAAGTACTTTTCCAACCTTCTTCCTTCACCCATGTCTCTGTTAACCCTACTATGTCGAATTCCTTAATATACACCGTGGTTCCTTTTTCATTGCTCACCATTGGCATCTCCTAAACTGTAAGAGACACGGAGTTGGTTAAATTAGAGAAAAGTTGCACTGTTTCGTTGTGATTAAAAATCTGAAGAGAATTCCCCGATATCTCGATTTGTTCCTGAGTTATTCCGACAAATCTTAAAATTGCGATTTCAAATAAAAATTAATATCCTCTTACGATTGGTGCTATTTAAATGAATGAAACACACTCCACTGAGTCGAGAAGGAACGATTGTGAGGAAAGTCCGAACAATGAGAATGTGAAAAACATGTAGAAAAGCATTAAAAAACCCGGTGAGTTCTGAAAAATGAACTACCAGAATTTGTTCCTTATTCCCGCTAGATTCCAAAACAGGAATTTACATTCTTTTTTTTCCACATTTCCTTCGATTTCCTTTTCTTTTCTTCTTCCCTCTATAATCTTCTCCTGTCCTATTGCATAGCGAATATAAAGGTGGCCCATAAAAAACCGGGCAGTTTTCTATTTTGTATATCTTCGTTAGTTTCTGGACGGTGTTTTTAACTTCTACGCTTCTCGAAGCAAGTTAATAAAATCGATCGAAAAATCGAATTGCCAAAAACATCAAATCTTTACGTTTCAGAGTCCTGGGGATCCGAAAAAGTGTTTTTTGAAAAATGTCTGTCTGTCTGTGATCACGCTGCAGCTCAAACTACTGAACGTATTGAGATGAAATTTGGCACAGATATTCAGTGGGAGATTTGTAGGTGCTGATTAGAATTTGGGCCACATCGGTTCATGGGAAGTGCCTTTTTGGCACATCAACTTTAAAAATTTAGATGCAAACCCCCATTTATCGCGTCACCATATGAATGCTCTTAGAATTCTGCTTTTAAAAATTTATTCATACTTGTGCCCCTTTGGCCAAAAATGGGGGACAGAAAGGCAACTTTTTGAATTTTTCTTAGCAAAAGATCATATTATTATTATCGAATTCGATAGCTGTTGCATTGCCGGATAGAAAACCTTAGTGTCATTTTTTCGAAAAATTTCTTTTTACGGGTGAAAAACATTTATATTTTAGATTTTAGCAAATGTGAGCGCCGGGCGCAATGCGCACGACAGCATCAGCGATCGACAACCGCCCGCACGGCCGACCTTGGTTAAAGTTAAATGCTGCATTTACAAATTCTGTGAAAAAGTAGAAGTTTCTATACTGTCTCCGAGAATGCCAGTTTTTTGGTTCGGTTTGTAGGTAAGTTATGCCAAATTAAACGTTTTAAAGTGTTACAAGAAAATTCATTAAAAAAATGAGGGAACCGATCAATTTGACAAAAAATTACGTAATTATTCATAGGGATTGTATACGTATAGTGTTCAACATAACAAAGTACCTAATAACAGTCTGAACTTTCCTTAATCTCACATTAAAGAGAATTCAGTTTGAAACTTCGCAGGATATTATAACAAATTAATAATGCATTAACGGAAGTCTGCAAAGATAAGTACTTATTCTAAATTAATAACTAAAATAAACTGCAAATATTCCTCCATCCTTCATCTACGAAGATTCATATTATTTATCTTTTAACAGTTTCTTGCCTCCCCCGAGTAGCATGAATAATGTGCTCAAGCCAACATTTTTAGTTTTTTTCAATGTTCAAACTTTTGAAAAGCTTCGTTTGCTGCAGGAAATGCGAAAGGTATTGAAGTGTTCCGTTTGGAGATAACGTTTTTAGTGAAGGTACAAAAGCGGCCACAAATGGTCAATACTTTTTGCAGGCAAGCCGATTTTTCCTTCAGATGACGATATTAGTATTCAGCAAATCTAAAGTGGGGATTTAGTTCTCAAAATAAATTCCCGAGGGTCGAATTCTATCGATGCTATCAACAATTTGTCCAATAGCCATTTACATAAATCGCCTGGTGGAAAGTTTAAATTATGCCCAGGCACGGTTATACAAAGAGTATTCTTATTTTACGATAACAGTAAAATTGTGGCTTTAACTTTTAGGGTCCTTGCATTATGTGTGATTTATTCTTTAAACGCATAAATGCGAACTCCAATATGTCTTGCACGAGATAGCCCCGGCGCATAAACTTGGCGACGCTGTTTAATTTATATGCAAATGTCACATTAAAATTTGATGATTTTGCTCACCTTAGACAATAAGTCATTGCCAGGGCAGCGTTTCTGGAATGCTAATGCTCGGTCGGGCTCCCTCAGAACTTTTCCTTCCAATTTATTAGTTTCGTTTTGGCAAACAAACTTAAAACTGAACCTCTTTCGCATCCTTTTGTGTTCACCTACTTCGCCTCTAAGACGAAATAAATTAAACTCGTAGTCGAGGATAGCATGCACTTTGTTTCTTAACGACCTCCTTTATTTATGGCCAAAGCGGACGATATCTCACACCGATAAAATTCATCAAGTAAGTGCATCCTTATTTCGTTCGATTTATATTTGAAGACAAACCTAAAGTAACTACAATGAAGGAATTTTAATCTGATGAAGTCCGGATTCACGAGCTAAAAGAAATCAACAAACGAGTCTCAGGCTGAGATCTATTTAGTCCGGAGTGGGTAATCCTGCCTCGGTCCGGACTTTAAGAGAACAGCTTCAGCGGAACGAGAATCGTAAACCAACTCAATTGTAATAAAAGCAGCTGGCCTTTAGACCAAAAACATCAATTTTCTCCTCTTTCCTGTTTTTATGGGTTCCCATTAATGTGTGATTCAATATTCAGTTTCATTTACTATCAAACAGGTTATAAATCGTTTTTGCGAAGCGCAGAATTTAAAATAACTAGGTACTCCCCCATTGAAAGAGTGACAGGCCACATCTACTGATTGACATTATTAATTAGGAATAATAAAAATATTTGATCGCATACAACAATTTGTTATTTTAATAATTCGTCAACCCGGAATAACTGATGGTTTCTTCAGTAAACTACTTTTGAAATTTTACAGGAGAAGCGTTATAAAATCATTGTTGAAACTTTTAGTAATGTTTAAAATTGAGGAAAAGATTCTATTTATCTCACTAACATTACGGAAGAGCCTAGGGGTCACGCCACTCTTTTATTTATCTCAATATATTGAGATAATATCTCAATATATTGAGATAGTATTTCAATATAATGAGATGTTATCTCAATATAATGAAATGTTATCTCAATACAATGAGATTGAGATAAATACCTCAATATATTTCAGAGATTTTATCTAGGCAGGTACCTATAAATTGCAAGTTGCAGCTATGAAGGGTGATATTGTGAGTTTAACGTACGTACATACCTAGAATGCAAAATATCTAAAGAAAGCAATTTCCGAGGCAATTTCTCATAAGTGGCACAAAGGTTAAAAAAAATCAATTAAAATAGAAGCAACTTTGCGATCTTCTCCATCTAATTTATAGTGAAACTGTAAAACCCCTTGAAACAATTTAGATTTCACCGAGGATGTTGGAATAAAACAAAGAACCCCCGGACCTTTAAAACTTACCAAAACTCGTTACCGTTTCCGTAGTCTTAACGATAGCGGCGATAATGAATCGCTCTGGTCTATTAATCTTGATAATTATTCTCAGTCCTGCTGCAACTTTTATTGTTCACTGCGTTTTTTCGGCGGCTTCATCCTTAATTTTAATCGCAAACATTGTCGTAAACAAGTACTAAAATATTTTCGAGGGAAGATAAATGGCTTTGTTTATCTTTTAACTAACGTTAACAGTATAACAGTGTACCTAAAAATTACCCAGAAACTAATTTAAATTACCTGACATAGACCTGAATGGTAGTTGAGAATATTCTTTAAAATTAAAAATAGGCTTTACTGAGATCTGAATGCAAGTTTCCTCCGGTAATATGTGGTCCAAGGGTTACATTTCCTCTGTCAATTTTTTGTTTCAAGGTTGAAGTGGCTGAGTTTTAGAGGTGCAATCTTTTTCTCTTCCTGTCGTAGGTGATCTAAGGGTGCGCATATGCTTCGGCACTAATAGGAAGAAAAATCATAAGAAGTAAACATCCCTTAACATGTGCTACAAGCAAGCCTCAAATCAGTTTATGCTACCGACAATGGTCACCCGCTGCGGCCATAAAAACTAGGTACATTTAAAAGACTCTTACAGTATTCTTTTCACACCTGTTAAAATATTTATATCCTGAAAATTTCAACGTAGGTACCTAAACTCTATATCATCCAAGCAGGATGCCGTCCTAACAGCATTTTTATTACGGCGTCACATTTACTGAAGTTCTCAATTCTGGGTAACTTAGCAATAAAATTTTACAACGAAATTAAATTTACTTCCGTTCGATACTTGCATCTAACATCCTTCTTGCAAAATTTCGTTGCAGCCAGATCAGTCAAATTTATTGAGAGCTTTTCATTACAAGAAGATATAATAACTTGCCGGTTATAATTTAAAAGAATTAGGTTTACGTGGTGAGCTATCACATTAGAAGACTTAATCTTTTGATAACATGAACGTGTGCTTTTCTCCCTCCGACCAATATATCGTGGGGTATGAGACCATTAACAATGGGGAAAAGCTGTGCGATAAGCTCAGAAAACTGCTTAATAGAAGTAACAAACGCTTCGTTAACTGCACTATTTCCTATCTAATGCTAGTTTTTTCTATTTGTTTGCTCCTACCCTTTTGGCACTATTTCTAAAAAATTTGTTTAATTTGCTGCAAATAAGCCACATAATCAAAGAGGAATAGCGAATAAAAAGAGGTGTGAAAAATGTGGTGTCAAACCCGTACAGATCGGTATTCAGTAATTTCCAATTTTTCCAATTCGAGTTCCCTTTGTGCTGTAACAAATTCGTTAGAGCTCTACTTAATCTTTCTCGTTCTGATACGTACTGAAATATGGCGCACTCGTTAGGCTGCGTCCTTTAGAAAATGGCTGGGTTTTTGCAACATCTGGTCGAGTAAGGAACTGGATTCTACAAAACAGTTCATATTTTATATTTGTTGTGGTAAACAGCAGCAGTAATTTTCACATTAGCCATGACCTGGAAACGCCTCCATTAATTTATGCCTGAACTCTGTAATAATCGAAGCATTGCATTTTTAAATTTCATTGAGGCACGTCAGCGATATAGTTTGTGTTTTTGACAGGAGCATTAATTAAAAACTGGCGAGATGTCTTTCAGTGGAAATTGGGGGTAAGAAAACCCGTCACTCATAGAAATTATTTTGCCACCGACAGGAGAAAATTTTATTGTGTGCTGTGTTGCGTGTGAAAGGAAGGGAAAAAGGGGAGACTTATTAAGATGTTTCGTCACGTTCAGTCTACATGCGAATCGAAGCAGAAGGACCCAACAATAAATGATGTTAAGATGTTGAAGTGTGATAGTTTTACAAATGTCAGGAGGACATTTTCAGACAAGGGTTAACTTGCACGCCCGCCGTCATGACGTACACAAATATTTGATTTGTCCCGGTTTTGTAAGCGCTGCGTTGGGATGAATATGAATTTTCCTATCAAAAAAAAAAAAAAAGATTTATTTATTGCACCTTCAGCGCGGTTTTAATGCCATTTAAAGGGCCAATAAAGCGGGGATTGCATATTTGAGAGGCCGGAAGCACTATCTCGAATTTGCAGAGGAATCCGTGACAAATGTGATACCAGATTAGAGGATACACCCCTTCTCCATATATCTTATTTCGCATTGCATCAGGATTGCAGCGAATCCCCGCATTTACATTTTTCTCGTAGGTAGTCGTTCGAAAACTAGCCACTTACTATGATGTCCAGATAAGCCAAAATTTATTGGGGCTCTTCTGAAAGGGTGGACGTCTTTCCGATATTGCTTTCTAATGACGCTCTTACGCAGACTTCACGTAGATTGAGATTGCAATGTTATTTTCATATTGCAGGTACCTATATTTAAATTATTTAGGTTTCCAGTTTTCAAGCAATTCGCATTCTCAGAGACGGTTCAAAGAATTTGTAAATAATCTGCTTGATTCGGCCTCCACACCACCCCACGGCCAGGGAGTGAGCTATGGGGGTGATGAAAGTTTAGATAATCTCTTCAGGTTGTAGGTGGTTCAAGGGTAAAATTTCCTCCCTTACTTTTTGTCATTCTATTGGTCGGTTCAGATTCTGTTCAGTTTAAAGGTTATGACTTCAGTTATAAATCTTTTCAGGTCGCAGGCGATTTAAAAGTAAAATTTCCGTGCCAACTTTTGCACATTGGGGGTTGAAGAAGGTGAGATGTGAAATTTTTTAAGTTTAATCTGGGAGGCAAACTGCTGGGGACGTCAAATGTACAACTTAGGAGGATGTCCGGGGATGTTGGGGAATTTCGGGGATATCAGGTGTACAACTTTAGAGTAATTCAGGGGGATGTTTGGAGGATGTCCGGGAAATTCATGGGATGTTCGCGGAATCCAGAAGAAATAGGTATGTCCAAAAAAACACCTAAAATGTTTACGGAAGGAAGACATTACTTCCGTTTAGGATTTGTGTCTGTTGGTCGTATTTGTGGACCTTTATTACCCATAATTTTGTTTACGTAATGATTTTCAGCAGTGAAAAAATTGTGTTTAAAATCAAGTCGTCAGCGGAAACGATTAAATGACTCGTGCAAACTCTTAAAACTTAAATGAATTTGATCGGATAGAAATTTTAAAATGAGTCTGATTGGTTTAAAAGGGGATTTGAAAATAATCAAGAGTAAATAGCATGTTGCAATAATTAATCAGAATTAAAAACGGTGGTTTGTTACATTTTGAAAAATCCAACAACGTCATTTGTTGAATAAGTATCACGTGACAAGGAGGTAATTAATCAAATAAGTTAACAGTAATTTGGCTTATAAAATAAACATTGCTCTAAGGATTTTAATAATAATAGAAATAAGCTTTATTTAGCAAAAATTAAGGGTTGCTAATTTTGGTGATTAATGCACTACATCTGGTGCTCGATCTGGTGCTTATAGGTGTTTAAGTATTTATTTGTTAGTCATTATTTGTCATTCTTGTATCAAAGCAATCTTAAAACTATCGCACTACTGGCAGAGCCGATAATACAGCCGGACTGTTTTACCTACTGCGTAGACTGATTCCCTTCATCCACTGGAATTATTGAAATCATCAATTGGCTTATTTTAATCTTCTTAGTTAATCTTCATCTCTCTTGACTTTTCAACCCACTTCGCAATTTTTCTACCCACTGAGCGTCATTTTACAAAATTCGCCGAATTTAGTTTTTTTCCGATAACTACTCATCATTTACGTTTGGATTATATTTTCATTCTTTACAACTTGTTCACCCTCTTCACAATATTTCATCCCCTCCAAAACATAAATTAGCAAAATTGTCTTATTATTTTCAGTGTTCGTATTTCGTTCTGCGGTGCGTTTCCCTGACGGGTCCGCTGCATTCAAACCTTATGGTCCATTATGCCCGCACTGTGACAGATATCCATTTCCTACAGGAACCCCGGTTCTGCAAAGACCCAGTACTTCTGCTGTAGAAACTGAATAGCGTTAATCGGACGCTAGAAACCCCACCCCGCTTTGCTATACCACGGCGGGTACTTCTGCTCTCTAGGGAGTTTGTTGATGCTTCGTCCCGCGAACCCACTATAACCGGCAGGTCTTTTTCAGCCCTGCCGGATACACCTGGTTTCTTGGTGTCGAAGGCAGCTTAAAGTGTACCCTTAAAGGGTTCAGTTGAGGTATCAATTTATGTCCCTCTATGTTACAAACTGCAGACATCTTCCCCCAGTGTGGCCGACGGTTCTTGGTGGACAGCCCCTGAGGGTCTGCCAGTGTCACGGTACCTGTGCAACTGTGGTATCTTTTTCAGTCCCATCAGTCACAACTAGTCCCTAGCGTCCTGCGCAGCACTATAACTACCCTTCCGTACAGACTGCAGACATCTTCCACCCGTGTAGCCGATGGTTCCTGATGGACAGCCCCATCAGCCACAACTAGTTGTTGGTGCCACAGTCCCTGAGGGTCTGCCAGTGTCACGGTACCTGTGCAACTGCGGTGTCTTTTTCAGTCTCATCAGTCACAATTAGTCCCTAGTCACAAAAGTCTGATAGGTCCAGTTATCAACCTGTCCCTATCGCAACCGCGAGGTATTTTTTTCCCCCTCCGTACAGACGACAGAAGTATCAGTCTTCCAGTCCCTCTGTTCAGACTGCTAGGTCCCGAAGTTTCAGAGCAGCTATGGGTGTCTTTCGACCTCATTTGCCGCATTGAGGCCTCCAGTATCCTCCTAAATCTGGTCTGAAATTCCCAGTTAACCCCGGGAATTCGGTCCGCCCTCATGGAACCCGGCGCATGAGGGTAAGGCTATTACTCTGAGAGGGCGCCCGGTGTCTCAGAGGGGTTGGTTCGCGGTAGCGGCTTTGGTACAGACACGTGAGGGTTTTAAGCCCCAGGTCTGCACGTATGGCCGTAACTAACCAGCGGACTGGCCATTCCCCTATCCACCACCCGGGGACCCGCCCGATGGGCACCCAACCGCACGGGATTTTCAGTGTTACTTTTGGTATTTCTACTTAACAGCAGTAAATTTTTCCTTGCCTGTAGTGCTAATTCTACAGACTTCGCATGATTTTTGTGTTTTTTTGTCCATTTTCTGCGGAGGCACTACTACTAGGTGCAGACTGATAAAATCTACACCCGATTCCACCGGTAAATTCAGGCAGCCCCTAGGTACTGTGACAAAACACACGTATGTAAGTCGGTTGAAAATTGTGCATGTAATATTTTGCGGTTACTATTTTTGTAATTCGATCGTTTCAATGCCTATTCTTACTTAATCCCCACGAACTCGATTGGGCAAATTTGTGTGGTCCGGGTTTGTTAAATGTCTGTCAATAAGAAGCCGAAATGGTTCAAAGTTAAGCTGCTCTCACACATGATTGTCGTAAATATGTCAGTTTATGAGGGCAAATGTGCAAAATGCATTAGCTCCACGTAAAGTTGGAATTAGTCTCGGCGAGGAATGTTAGAAAAATATCGAATGACCATATAGCCTATCGGGGGGGAAACCATTTCATGTAACTAAGTGTAAATTAATCCCATGCCAACGTACTTGGCAATTTGTTAAGTTAAGTTTTTTGTTGGTGACCAAATAGGATTTTTAGTTGGGAACCGCGACATTAATTAATTAGTGGAGATCTAATGAAATGCGAAACTTATTGGTAGCCCTTCCATCGACAAAAGTCACGAAATAACCACTGGCCGGGAGACGAGGGCCCTACCTACTGTGAGCCTACCTGTCCCAATAAAAGTCTTTCACCAACGACAATTTGCAAATCTTGCACCTTCAAATGACGTCTACCTAATCCTAAACACAAGGCCGAAGCCCCGGGTGCTGTCTTGTAGGTGTTGGCCGGTACATGGGTGAGCTCATTCCTCCTGTGAGCTAACCTGAACTTGGCAGATCCTTCTTGACTGATTACAGTCCACTGTGAAAGCAAAAACCCCAAAAAATGAAAATATCTACTGAAAAAACAAATGCAACAACTTTACTTGATCGCCAGTTCCAATTTTGAACAAGTGCGTGGTTTCGGCCCCTAAGTCCCGCCGGGTGTCGGTAGTTTCTCGTATTTAATGTACGCACCGAGGGAGCGACGCCACAGGATCATAGCACACCTAGTCGAACGAATAATGAGAAATCTTCACGTTTGCTCCCGGAAGAATCGGCGTGACGCGTTGAGTACTCCGGGTCCAGCTTGATTTTGATTCCGGTTAACTCCGGACTTACTGGTTGTTCTGCGAGCTCGGCGCTTTAGCGTAATAACAGTGGCGTAGTCCGGAATTTCCTCCATCACCCCGTCGCGTCGTAGCCGCGAGCATGAAAGCTCTGGACTGCCGTGTAAGACAGTAAATAGTAGAGTAAATTTGATCCGGCCGTACTGATTCGTGTTGTGTTGATCTTCCATAGTTCGTAGATAGGGGAAATAAAAAGGGGTTAGAATAATACCAGCTGATCTGAGGTCATTGTCCTGTTTGCTTTGCAAGGATTTATTCAAGTCAAATTAAATGGAGTTACGTAGTCATTAATTAACAAGGAGGGCATAAAGCTCGCCAACAACAAAATTCACAATTAAATGCACGAATGTAATAAGGGGTTAATTAACTCATTAATTCGATTAACGATTCACCTGAAGGTCACCAACTAGGTTGATTATAGACTGTTATATTATTTTATTTTATTCTGAACCTTTCTTTTGGGTTATAAATTGAAATAAACCTGAATGTTGTAATAAACTTACTTGGATTGAAATTAGGGTTTAATTAACCAACCCTTTCCTTTGATATGGTGCTACTTTGAATTAGAACTTGAGTTAGAAATAAAACAAGTGGAGAAGGAACTACTGAAATTCCAATTGAAGCTAAAACCACGGTAAGTGAATATTTCTTTTATTTATTCACTTATACACAACGTAAAAGGGTCCAAACACGGAAAGTCGAAATAAAGTTTAGGTAATAATTAGTGATAGGGGTAAAATAAAAGGCTGTCTCACTACAGTACATACACAGAAAAAAAGAAATTCTTAAAGTTAACAATTTAATTTACTTCAATGGAATTTACTCCTTTTGAAAAATTTTGTTTTGAATCAATAAGTTTTTCCTTGCTTTAAGTAAATAACAATACTTGATTATGTTGCTACATGTATTTGAAATGAATTTCTTATTTGAAGGATGCATTTGTTCCATTTAAATAACGAAAGCTCAAATCGTATCTCCCAAGCAACTTTTCACTTCAATGAAGGTGTGAAGACTCTTAATTGAAGTATGTGGATTTAAAGAACAAAGAAATTGTTTCAAATAAATGTGCACTGAGTGCAACAATATATTTCCTTGATTCCAGTCGTCCATTTGTTTATCTCAAGCTCGTGCCGACCACGTGATCTGTGGGGTCCAATAAGATTCCAACCCGCGCAGCCCTTCTTCGTGAGGAACAAAAAGTAAAAACACGTGTTGTTTGTTAATTGTTAAACGTGGTGTGCGGCGTCGTTGTTGTTAGTGCCTTGTTAAATTGTGCAATATATGCGCCTGGATCAGCCTGGAAGAACTTTTCGGCATTTTTGGTCTCCAGAAACATCTTCCAGCAATTGTGGGTATGTAAACAGTGTCATCTTTCATTATTTCGCCCTGTTACAACCCATTCTGCACGAAAATTTGGCATAGACGCCATTGCTGTGTGTCATTGTTTGTTTTTTTGGATAGTCTTAGGTAAGTACCTACTCATTGTTTGAGGGCATAGGTAATACCTGATCACTTTGTACCGTACAATAATTATCACTCCTGTTAAAAATCTTTGCCAGACGTTTATCAAACTTTGAAATAGCCATTAATGACACCATAATTTCCCCAATCCTTATTTTTAGTCTTCTTTTTAGCTCAAGATGTTACTCTGGACCTACTGCCTCTATTGAATCAAGAACAAATTCTGCATTTTTTTCCTCTCCTAGGAGATCAGCTTAAATTTGGAAAACTAATTAAAGAGGTAAACATCATATTAGGCTTGCTATCGTTTTCTAAAAAGAATTATTTTTAAGCTCACGTCAGACAATAAGCTTGAAGTACTGAGAGATGAACCCTCCGAACAAGGAATTACAGAATTACAAAGAGAGGGATCCGTGAATTCGGCAACAACTTCAGTTTTGTATGTGGTGCCTTTTGATGCAGCATCAGGGTCAACTTCGTCTCTGCCTTCTACAGCCACTCTCAACAGCTAGGTCAATGTCAATGATGATACATCTTTTAATCAAGGAATATATATATATAACTTAAGTTTAAGATATTGTCAAATCAAATTAAAAACCAATTAGATTAAACCGAATAATTATTTGCTTGATTGAATTTCGTCCATCGAGTCCTAAGTAACCAAACTCTTTACTGTGATATAGCCAAAAACTTGCGTCAAAAGTATGATCGCTTCTACCAAGAAAATTACCGACTTGAGTTAAAGATACCGTTTCTTTCAAACAGCAAATCCATTGCTTTGGGAGAAGTAAATATGTGATTTAAATTAATATTATGAAATACTTGACTTAAGATATTGTACGAAATAAGTGAATGTTTTAAATCAAGAAATCATTTACTTCCCCATATACAAGCACATAATTTACTTGAGTAAAGCAAATTTTACTTGACTGAAGGGTTTTCTTTTTTCTGTGTACCCATTAATTAACGTGATAAGCATTTACATCGCATTGATGTACATCTTCCGGTGCGGCTTTTTATAAATGATACGATTACCGGTATATTTTCTCCACGTATGAATTTTTCGTAGTCTATTTTTTACTTTACCTTGAACTTTGTGTAAGTAAACGTTTCTCATAAAAAACATTAAAAAGGCCATAAAAGTTGGGAAGCACGATGAGAGAGAGACTTTACTGATATACACACAATAATAATTTACTTACCCTGAGTGAGATGCTTTGTGAGTACCTATTAGTAATATCTATTCAACTCTCACGTACTTTTTGATGTTAAATTTTTTTGGTCTAACGATTTATAAGGTACATTTTACAGAAAAGCTGATTCTAATGATGTATTTAGATCCGGCGCGGCGGTGGCGCTAATTTTGTAACGTTGTGGTCAGCGGCGGTAACGCACCATCATTCTGGGTTGATTTCAATTTAATTAAAAAAACGGATACCTACCTAGTATAACTTTACAGAGAGAATTTGCGGCCTAATTTTTGTTCGTTATTAAAATTTTAAAACATCCCGTGAGGGTGAGTGAGTGGTGGTGGCTATATTCGGTTCCAACTTATAGGTATGCTGTCCCTAATTGTTTTATTATTATTTTAGGACAAATGAATAGTGAGTTTGATGTTCATAAACAGACCTAAGGCTATTCTTTTCACCTCCAAATCCAAATAAGATTAACTGCCAGTTAAATCTCATTGAAACTATTCCAGCGGGCACACATACGCTTTTTCAACGTTAGAATCACGTTGAGGTTGATTTCACGTTACTGGTTGGAAAGGTGAAGTTGAAATTTTGGTGAAATCAGACACGTCATTTTTTCGACTTCAAAATCACATATCAAATACGTGCATAATGCGTCAAACTATATGTGTATGTGTTATTTTGAACAGTTTTTGAACGTTACAATATTAACATTCTTTAGTTTGAAGTAGTTTGAAGTAACGTTCAAATCACGACTTAAAGTGGAATATTTCTAACACACGGATACTTTGCACGTTGAACAAACGTTACAATATTAGCGTTCTTTAGTCGTGCTTGAAGTAACGTTCGAATCACGACTTAAAGTGGAATATTTCTAACCAAAGGACACTTTTGCACGTTGGATAAGCGTTTCATCTGCAACGTTAAACTTTAGTGTTTTTATGCACGACTTGAAGACGTGTCAAAATGGTGCTGCAGTTCACCATTAAATATGTGTGTAATTTTGAATGTTGTAAGTACGTTACAATATAAGCGTTCCTTAGTCGTGTTTAAAGCAACGTTCAAATCACGACTTAAAATGGAATATTTCTAACCAACGGACACATTGAATAAACATTGAATTCATAACGTTATATTTGAGTTCCTATAATTACGACTTAAAAACGTGTCGAAATATACCCATGGCGTTCAATGTTTAATAAGTGTGTAGTTTTGGAGGTTATACCTATACACGTTATAATATGAATGTGTTTTAGTCGTGTCTGAAATGACGAAATTGGGATATTTATAATTATAGCTGACACTTCTGCACGTTGAACGCACGTTTTATTTGTAACGTCATGTTTCAGTTTTTGTATAGACGACTTAAAGACGTATCGAAAGGGTGTAACCACTGATGACGGTCAACGTTAAATATACATGTATAATTTTGGACGTTATAAAAAAGTTGTAATATTAAAGTTTTTTGGTCGTTTCCTAAATGAAGTTGAAGTTCCGACTTAAAGTTGACTTTCCTGTGTAGTTGCATTGAGGGAGTGTAGGTGGTGCTGATAGTTGAAATGAGCCGCTATTACTTAGCAAACCGTGTATAAGAGCTCTAGACAACATTCGTAAAATCATTCCAAAACAGTACCCACAGTAGTCACATACTCACAGTGCCTACAGCTCTTCTCTCTCAGCGTCGACGTTGAGATGGAGATGCGGATAATTATCTGAATGTTTGTTCGAGGGGAGTAATTGTCAATTATCATCGAGCGCACACGTTGAACACGTTGAATGACGTTGACGTTGAAGTATCCTGAAAATTAACGCTGAAAAGACGTTAATATTGTCTGGTCACCTTTTTCCGGTACCGATGAGCACGTTAAAAATACGTCAAATTTTAAACGATTTTTAAACACACTGTGATCACGTATATTTTGTTGTTTTTTAACGTTTATCTGTTGACGTTAAAAGATAATGTTAAAGTTTACGTTAAAGGGCCGTTGATTTTAATGTATCAATCCGGTTTCTTTAACGTTTTTTCAACGTCCGTGTGCCCGCTGGGATATGGCAACGGACTCCTGGATAAGTTTAACTGGAGGTGAAAGGAGTGGGCCCTAGAAACCTAGGATTTTGTCTGTTATGTTCATTAAAGTTCATCATCATAAGAATTTTTTATGGCGTCGGGTGGCGCAGGCTGCTTATTTACGATGGAAAATAAACTACCATGATGCAATTATTATAAAAAGACAACAAAATTTGCATTCTGGATAATCCATTTAATAAGTTACCTATAGGTATCATTCCTGGATGGAAGTCAAAGCAGTCAAATTTTTTAGGACGCAGTGATTCCATTTCTTTTCCGTCGTTCCAGGGTGAGGCGTTACGTATTCATGTTTCCCTTGGGCACCACACCAGGTGAGGCATTAGGATGCGAGTCGCGGCCGGGACAATATATCAACTATCATTCCGTCCCGCCGCCAAAGCTTCTGGCGTCGACACATTGAGAAATGCTTTTTAATAAAATCGCACCCCTAGTTTCCGATTGCTTTGCTGTGGATATTCAAAAGAAAATTTTACACCACATTATCGTAGGAACAACTAAAAATTGAATTAAGAGGAATTGGCCCACTTTTGGGGCAAATTTAATTAAAGCATGAGGATGAATATTGAATAAACAGCCAGCAGCATACGTGTAAAGTGGCAATTTATGAATGTTGCATGACGTTTCCTCATCCAAAATGAAAGAGTCTCTCAGAATTCCGAGGGGGAAAATCTCCCCAGATACATCGTCAGCTATTCGACTCCTGCTTGGCCTAGATGCGACATCCTGGTGTGAGATGTATTAGATATACAAGAGGCAGACTCTCTATTCAATGTAAATTTTCCTATAGGTAGCAACAATTAATAAAAAGCTATTAATTTGCACCCAGGTTTTTCATCCACTTTTATTTGAATTGAAACAGGGGGTAGAAAAGATTTTGCATTGTATCTGCAGGATGTTTTTTCTTTTCCCGGCACCATTGCTGGCTTTTTTATTATTAGACACCGGATTTTTAAAACATGTCAAATAAGTGGGTTACAAAATAAACTACCCTGCAATTGAAGTTTCAGTCGCATTCAAAATGCCATAACTTCTAAGGGCCGATTTGGTTCAAGACCTTTTCAGCTCTTCTCAGGTCCATAAGATGTACACGTTCCAAATTTCAGACAGATCGGTCCAGTAGTTTAGGCTGTAGCGTGTTTACAGACAAACAGACACACACAGTAAATATTTTTCGACTAGATCCGACCTAAAATTCAACTAGGTCCAACAATTAGATTTTCTAGTTAAAATTCTAGTTGAAATAAGGTTACAGAAGCTCTAGTCGATAGGTTAAGATAGATTTCTGGTCTATCGCAATTGAAATTCCGATTGTGACAACAGATTTTACAGTTTGATAGAAGGAAGTTCCAGTTAAATTTTTATTAAAAATCTAACTGTTTCTAGTGGAGCTTCAGTTTAATGAATTGAATTACAAGTTTTAGGCAATCACTTGATTTTCTGGTGCTTTATCTAGTTCTCACCATGAATACAAGACAATAAAAATTTGCGTTGAAAGTTTCACCGTTTGTATGTCCCCTACACAAAATATCAATCTTTGTATACGAAGATTACAGTAATTTTAAACTTAAGAGTTGAAAACGGGTATAAGATTAATGACACTTCGAACTTTGCTCTGGTGGCGATTTTGGGCGGAACTCACCAAAGACGATTTAGCAGTAATATTTCATTTTGTCGCGCCAGTCGTAGGGAAACTTCGCACGTTTTGTTTCCTGCGAAACACAAAATGAATAATTCAGAAAAAAATAACATGTATATTTCTGTTGTTATCAGCCCAGAAGAAAACTCGCCTTTGTTACCCACTTAATATACAAATTTCCACCCCTCGTGCTTTTATAGAAAATAATCGCTGATTCTTTTTGTGAATTTCGTGCCTTTGATCGTTACACACCTTATTAGAGGCAAGGGTGTACTCTAATGTGAACAAACCGTTTGCACCTCTTAACAATGGACCGTGAATTTACTGAACTGCAGTCATTGTACCTAGTCCCTGGAGAAGTGCAGGGGATGTGACACGAAGGAAAACGTCCAACTAAATATGTGACTGGAATTCATTAATGTTAATTCACCGCAATTTATTTTCTCGGCAATTTACCGTCGTAATTTACCATTTTTCATTACCAATTTTAATTCCGTGGTATTATTTTGATGGTAACTTACCATCTATGGTAATTTACCACCATTATTTACCACATACGGTACCACATGTGCGGTAAATTATCTTTAAAATATTTACCACCTTTGGTAATTTAGCAGGGGATTTTATTTTTGGACTATTTCTAATCAGGAATTAACAATAATTTACAAAAAACGTGCCGTAATTAATTTAGTAATATAACGTCAAAATAACACTTCTTATTCAAGAGCATCAGGTGCATACATGTTATTTTAGAAAATGAGTTGTATTTTGTAATGAACCAAAAATTGTGGAAAGCAAGATTTGTAAATGGATCCACTGTAAAATTGATTAGCAACCGTATTTTAGTCCCTTGGGATTAAATGCTCATTACATTCCAGAGAAAGAGTACCTACCTAACGAGCAATTTCAGTCCCAGAAGTGCAAAAAAATATAATTTTATTTTCCCAAATGCGGCATTAATAAATACAATGGTGAAATGTCTGAGATAAGTTAAAATTAACTCAACTCGTAAAGTAAGTAGATATAATGGCCGTGAAATTTCCTCAGAAATCCACTCTTGTTAAATGTCTGGCATTAAGCCACTATCACATAACCCAAGGCATTTTAAGCTAACTTTGAGAAGAGGGTAACCACTTATCATAATCTCCTAGGTCGAGACGAGGAGTTGACGAGCACCTTTGCTATAGACAGAATATAGTACAAGGTCACTCAGCTCATCTTGGATATAGATATATTGAGGAAAGTTATCTCAGGGGTCTCGGTGTAAGACGACGTAGTAAATTCGGAAATACAATCAATAGTTAAATAATTAGGACAAATCTGGAAAGGTAGATTACAAATCGAGATTGGAAGCATGGAAGCGTTTCATCACAGCGGAGGGAAAAACATCGCTTCCATCATTGAGTAATCTTCCATCAAAATGTTTGACACTTACATTATTATTAGGTTGTACCAGAGACAGTTGTACCTTCATGATTACAAAATATATGTATAGCTGAGTGTCATCGTGAGAAGCGATTTTTGACAATATTACAGACATTTGACATATTACAGGGTGATTATGGATAATAATTCAAACCAAAGTAAGAAAGTGATCTCTTGTAGACCGCGGGCAAAGTATAACTGCCCAAGATCTGCAAGTACACTTCTTTACCGAGGTATGAATACATTTTTTTTCCCAGCCAGTCCCATTACAGCATAATTTTAACACTTTCACAATAATTACAAATCACTAAAAATTTACTTTTCCTATCTAGGGGAAAATAACGCGCATTGCTACCTCAAATGAGATGAGCAACTTTTTTAACCAACTGAGAAAAAAAAATCTTTTCCAGCTTTGTGCTAATTGTTTCATTATTGCTTCGTTTTAAAAGACGTACTGCACTAAGGAGGATTGTATAGAAGTTTGAGAATTTATTTTACAGGGTGGTAGCGTATGTATTTGGCTTAACTTGTAAATTATTGTTACAATGATTGTAGAATTATATGTATGTTTTAAGTCAACAGGTTTTAAAATTTATTATTCGTCGGAATCTCTGAGAACCTAAACGAAATTTAAGAGTTGGCAACATAAATAAAAGTATAGGACATGTTATGTGGGAAAAGAAGGAGAAAACATAAGGAACAGATTAGTAGATACCTATCTGCATGAAATAGTTATTTACGTAAAAGCATTGTAAGTTGTTCTTTACAGTCGAGAATGTGATAATCCGTCGAAGATATATCAAAGCCCTTATCCAGCAACAAATTCATATTTTCACTTTATTTCACACTTTATGTCACACAATGTGTCGTGTCCTTGAAATGTCAATGTTATGACATACAAGCCAAAAATTTTAAATGACAAGAGGGGTCATGTGATCGTGACCCAGTGGTCGGAAGTAATGCATTACAAATAATGCATTACTGTAATGAAATTACTTTAGCTGGTAATGAGTAATTGTAATGCATTACTTTTTTTAAATAGTAATGGGTAATTGTAATGCATTACATTTTTTTAGTAATTGTAATGGAAAACCATTACTTTTTCCATTACTTTTTTTACCCTTAATTGATAAACGCAAAAATAAAACTTTTATGAAAAATGTAATTCTGTGAAATTAAATAACCACCACAGGAAGTAGCTAGGTACTACTGGTATCAGAGTTAACCCTAACCCAGCGGGGTTGTTTACCTACCGCTTCCCAAGCAAACATTGATGCATTCTGAAGAGGTTTTCCTGCTATTTTTAAGTAGCGATATTCTCTGCAATTACTTCGGATTAAATATTTCTACAGAATTGAAATAATTTCCTAGCTGAAGAAAATAAAACTAACTTTAGCCATCTCAAGCAGTGGTAAATTTTGAAACGCAATTGTTATTCAAATTAAATTAAAATTAAATAATAAATTTACTGTTTTAAAATAATACACCTACAGTTTTTTTATAACGTGGCATTTTTTAAAATTCCAATTAGAGTTGGCCGTGTCTGGAATGACGTATGTTCCAATTTACTGCAGATCTCAAAATCTGTCAGCTACAATTAGAAATTTAAGAAATGTCACGTTAAAAGTAATGTATAAAGTAATGCATTACATTTATTAAGTAATTGTAATTGTAATGCATTACTTTTTTTAAAAAGTAATGAGTAATTGTAATGCATTACAATTTCGACGAAGTAATGTGTAATGGTAATGAATTACTTTTTAAAAGTAATGTTCCGACCACTGTCGTGACCCCTCATTTGAAAGCTGATTTAAGAGGAGGGATCTGATTGTTCCCGCCAAAATAGAGCTTTTTGCTTCTAATTTAAATTTGGGGAAGACTATCGCCTCACAAATGCTTTAATACCTGCAGGACTACTCTAGTAACACGTCGCTCAACAAATTATGGTTAGAACTGCAGTGATTCTTCAAATTTGCATCCCCAAGTTGTTTTTTGGCGCGAAACAACTTGGGGATGCAAATTTGAAAAACCACTGTAGTTTTAACATTAATTTGTTAAGCAACGTGTTACGGGAGTAATCCTGCAGGGATTAAAGCATTTGTGAGCTGATACTCTTCCCCAAATTTAAATTAGAAGCAAAAAGCTCTATTTTGGCGGGAACAATCAGATCCCGCCTCTTAATTCTCTAGACGATGGTGAAACTTTCAAAGAGATTGGTTGGCTCAAAAAAATATGATTTTTTTTGAAAATTTTTATTATAGTTTGTTTTTGCCCAAGAACGTCTTCAATATAAATAAGCTCCTTGGACTTTCTAACATTAGATAAAGACGGGAAAGAGTTTATAAAAGGACTATTTCTCAGGATTATTTTTCAGTTTTGCACAGTGACCTAATTTGCTTTTAAATTCAATGACATTTCCCTCTGTCATTTTTCTGTGTCAGGAAATGCAAGGAGCGCATATTGAACATCTAGGAAGTGAGATAAAATAAGCAATAAAAATTGAAATAAAATTTTTTTGAGTATCTGTTAAACATATGGATTCTTGGTTTTCTCAAGTGGACTGTTCATTTATATCAACTACTTTAATAATTCCTTTACACCTGCATAATTGGCTAAAAGACATGAGATCTGTAAGTAATAAAAAAAATCAATCCAATCTGAATCTGTAGATTTACTAAATTTATTTTGATCAACTCCATTCGAGGAATTTCACAACAATTTCATCAGTCACTCTTCTGTATCTGAGGCGTAATTGACCATAAGGAGAATGTGATTCCCAAGTTGTTAATTACATATTGTGTGCATAATTTTATCGTCTTAAAATATTCATGATCGCAACGTTCGCTTTGTCGAGCTCGATCGCAAAGTTTTGTCACTGATTTTATCAAAGGTAACGATTTAACTGTCTTTATTTTGCTTCCGTAGAATAGCGAAAGATACCTATCCATTTGAACTTTACTTCATAACATACCAGTACCTGTAACTATTAGATAGACAAAGTAAGTTTCATGTTATTTTTCGCGCCCTGAAGAACTGGAGCCATTTTATCTTGTGCCACATTCTCCTTTTGGTCAATTACGGCCTCAAGTATAGAAGAATGACCGGTGAAATTTGGATTGGGAAGTTGGTCAACATAAATATCGTAATCTTCCAATGTGTACGTGTTCAATTAGATTGCATTTTTGTTCGTATATACTTACAGCTCTTGTTGCACACTGTCCTTAGTCAATTACATACGTCTCAGGTATGGAACAGTGACTGGTGAAATTGGCGTTGAATTAAACTTAATGTGTATGAAGTTGTACTTTACATACTGTTGACGAAAAACGAGTGCGGTTTTACGTTTTGGTCAGAAGATGTGTTCAAAAGACACAGTAGTTCACAATCACAACTAAACGCAAAAACAAGCATATTAAAACCTCGAATAAAATAATTGGAAGAAGCCATCAAACAAAACGGAGACAATAGAGCAAAAACAAAATGGGAAAGAAAAGAATGTTTGGAAGACGTTAAGAATGCAGAATGGCAAAGTGGCACAATTTGAGATCAAGTAACAGTAGAAAAGTTGGGATTAACACTAAAATATGCGTTTCCCTCTTCCATGAGAAGAAATATTTGGCGTTGTATTCGGTTTAGAGACATTTTTTATTCCCTTCATAATCTCATTTCAATGTCACAGATAAATGTCTAGTTCCCCCATTTCGCATTTCGCTTAGGTATCGAAACAGATTATCAGAATTTCTGCTCCCATAACTCACCGATTATTTGGAGAGTCGATCAAGAGATAGGTCAGTCTTAATTGGCAATATCACTTAGCACGCATCGCACTGATATGCTAACGTGATAGCCTGCAGTAAGTTCAGCGATGCATGATGTAATACCGGGGATACCTCCCCATGTCCTTCCTTAATACCTGGAATGGTCAACCAACCCATGCCCGGATAATTGATTGCGCGTTATCAACCACAAGTTATCGGATTTGGTGTCACGAACGCACTATTAACTATTTATCAGGAATTTCGATTAAAAAGCTGCCGAGGGGCGCAATTAAATCTCGGATTGAAATTTCCATCACGTCCCGTCATAAAATCAGCTTCGAAAAAGTACCCCCCAAGTGTGGGTTACACGGGGCAATTCCAAACAAATTCAGATATATGCGTTTTACAAATTAAACTGCGCACCTATTTCCACCCTTCCAATGAAATAAATTACCTTTCCTGTTGGGCTTTGTGTATTAAGTGGTTAAGGGTGAGTTTTGCCAAAAAACAAACCGTTCCCCCCTATAAATAATGATGTGGATGGGGAGTTTATTTTTTCCACGCCTTGCCTTCACGGGCCATATTTTTATATGGACTTTTTTATACGCAATTTCCTAAAATTGTTACATGTGCGTTTGTTCAGCAGAACTGCGATAATAACAACACACTATATGAAACAAAGGAATAGGGCGGTTATCCTGAGACCCCTGGAACGGTAAAAATGATATAAAAGTATAGCTACGATGTTATCGAATTTAAAACACGAATTGAAAATGCGGCATAGCAGAAGTAATAAAATTCAACCCTTCATCATAGCATGCACACAACGTACTTCCACGCTCTTTGCTTACGAGAATTTTCGAGCAATTTAATAATGTTTTATATCGTATTTCGAAATTGCCGCTTTATAAAATTACACACCAAGTGCCCTAGAGACGTATATACAGGCGCCTCATCTAATTGAAACTTCTGAAATATGGAGTCGCGAAACAAAGACACTCCAGTAGTTTATCTCAGTACTAAAGAACAATGGCCCATTTGGAGCTTCTTTCCTGTAATTTTGTGCTATGACAACCTGGAGATCGTTCGCAGATTCCCGAGCAGATTCTTTACAAAATAAATATTGTGTTTTAAGAAAAGACAGTGGTCGTTTAATGATTTCGTTTTGTACTATTTATTTAAAATGAGAATTTGCCTTCTGCGAATGTTTGACAAGTTCCATTACAGGAATTTTGCCAGATTTTTGTGTTGTATACCTACCTATACATTTTCCATTTTAATAATTTAAAAAGGGCGGTCCAATTGTCTTTTTTTCTCCGCCATAAAAATTGTTCTTGAGACAGTTCAGTAAGTGTATTCGAGGCAGTTCAACAGTCTTTGAGATAGTTCAACTATCTACCAGCATTGAGTTTCGAGACAGTTCAAGCGTAAGTATTCGTGGCAGAGTTGTTTAATTGCCTTTGGGTATTTATTTTCACTTCCACTCATAAATTTTGAATTGTTTACTCAAACGTTTTCGTTCAAACTTTATTAAATACTAATAACAAAATTACTTCTGATATCGGGGGTGTTATTACAAATTCTACAGAAATATTATAGCCTACAGTGGTCGACTGCATCGCAATAATTTAAATTACTGTTCAACTATCTATTATTCTCCATTCATTTTCTGTGTACAGAACGTCAAAATTTGAATTTTAGGTTGGTATGAGGAAATTTTGCAAGGAATTTTACTAACAGGTGAGTTGGTAGAAGCGATTTCAATACGATACGTCAGAAAACATGACAAATGTCAACATTTTGAAATTGCTCTGAATTGGCCCAAAATGACGT
Organism: Pycnomerus fuliginosus; assembly: GCA_963924575.1. Taxonomy (NCBI): domain Eukaryota; kingdom Metazoa; phylum Arthropoda; class Insecta; order Coleoptera; family Zopheridae; genus Pycnomerus; species Pycnomerus fuliginosus. Next base: position 32,942,026 of record OZ004620.1, read on the forward strand.
TTGTGTGCGTGCAGTTTTAAGTAAAGTGTAAAGAAAAATATTCACGAAAAAGCCTCAGGTACGTTTATCTGTGACACTGCTTCTAACAATAAAAATAAATCCTAGAAGATTTGAGTTATGTAATGTTTTTGCTTTCTCGCCAAATTTCGATGAAATTGTCAAAAGTACAGGCCCTTACAAATTAGGGTTGTACAGTTCCAGAAAAATTTTAGATTTTCAATAGAAAATGAATGAAGTTTACCTGTGAAAGTGTTTGACACAAATATTTTTTGTTTCCTTCAGCGCAGCTTTACCCTTTACATCATTATACATAAACATAATGAATTGGTGTAAGGGAATGGTACCGCGTAATTTTAAGGGTGGTTGTACCTTGGCAAATAGTCGAAAATTCCTTTCCCATTTTGGGCTAAGACCAATATTCTCTTCAGGGAGTGATGTTCAAAATTTTCCTCAGTTTGGGAACTGTTGAAATATTTCATACAAATAGACCTTAAAGTATCTGTAGTAGGCACTAAACAGTTACCTGTGATTGTCGTTCTCGAATTTTCTGGCATCATGTTAAAAAAAATCTTCCTTCCTACCATTTTCTGTATTTCGGACCAAAACAACTGCCCTCATATACTAAATGCATGTCTGCATAATATTCTTTAGTTAAAATTCGAACAATGATCAGTGATAACTGATCAGGAGATGATTTTTGCAATTCGTCCATTTGACAAGTCATGGAAAGTAATTTTGTTGCCCTGGTACCTACCTACCAGATTTTCAAATGAACCAATCAAATTGCTGAGATTCATTGCTCAGATAAATGTGTAAAATGCCTCTTAGCGCAAAATGATAAAGGTACCTATTCGACAAATTTTTTATGGTAGAACGGCCTTTAAAATAATACGGTACCATTAATTCCCTAACACCCTGCATTTCACATCTTTTCGTTATTGGTTTTTCCTTTTTAAAAAAGCCCCCGTTAATGTGTATGTAGGGGCGGCTGGTCTTACTGGTGGAATCGGGTGCAGAGTTTATCAATCTGCACCTAGTAGTAGTGCCTCCGCAGACGCACAGATGTGTCAAAAAGGCGAAATGTTAAAAAATTGTTGTTACAGAATTAAAAAGTAGAAAATTAACAGAAAAAACACAAGCATTTTGAGGGTTGAAAAGTAAAAAGAATGACAATATAAACCAAATGAAAAGAATTGCCGGAATTAAAACAAAATTTGGCGAATTTTGAAAAATTAACGCTCTGGGGGATGAAAAATTGCGAAAGTGGATGAAAAATCAAAAGGAATCAAAATCAGGTGTGATTAAGTAGAATTAGGTACGAAATATAACACGAAAATAACCAAATTATGCAATTAAAACTTTTGTGGGGGTTGAAATACATACTTTTACCTACCTATTGCGAAGGAAACTGGAAAATTGTAAAAGGTAAACTGAATCTCAAATGAGTTCAATTTTATTACCGACGAAAAACGAAATTATGTGAATTTTGCAAAATTAGCACTTAGGGGGTTGAAAAATCGTAAGGGTGGATGACAAGTCAAAAGGTATGAGGATTAACCGTGGTTAAGTAAAATTACGGAAAATAACACCAAAATAACCCAATTATGTAAATTTTGCGTTTGAAGAGTTGAAATATTGCGAAGGGGGATGTAAAAAGTGAAAAAAAACGAGTATATTGTATACGCAGCTTTCGAAATTATTGCCTTAAAAGTTCAAAGAAAAGTATGAAAAGGAACTAAATAGGGTCATTATAGTGCATGCAGAAAAAAGTCATAAACACAAAAAATCTAAGGTTTTAGTGCCGTAGCAGTATGCGAGGCGCTCTTCTTGTTTTAGCTTATTCGCTCGCTCGTCCGCGCGTCATATTGATCGCTCCTCAAGTCGAAGTCTGTCCTTCGTATAACTTGAGAACGGACTGAGATATCGGGCCGAAACTTGGTATACGGTTTTGTCTCCCGAAAACTTAGGTGGACATTGCTTTTGGGGGTGGGAGCTAGGGGCGAAAAACTGAAAGACTATTAATTGCAATAACTCGAGAACTACTGAAGGTATCTTACTGAAACTTGGTATGCACGCTCGACCTTCAAGTCTGTTGAAAGTGAGGGGGTGCCAATTTCGGGGGCTCAATGATTTTCCAGTTATAAGAGATTTATGAATTATGACCAATCAGATTTCAGCCCTGAATTGCTTCATGAGCAAATTTAATGCACTATTTCCTAGATAACAAACGAGGTAACAAGATACAATAATATAAATTTTCATTGTTGCCTAGTAAATGCTGCATCCAGGATTAATAAATTTACCTTACGAAGTAATTCAGAGCTGAAATCTAATTGGTCCTATCTTAAATTTCTTATAACTGGAGAACTATTGGACCCTGTAAATTTTTTAAAACACGCATGGACTCAGAATCTAATGCTGAATACTCCATTAAACGGTGGTGAGAGCGTTCTGAGACAGCCTGTATGAAAAAGACCCATGTTACCTCAAAGAAATTGCTGCAAAAGTTTCTCAACGATTTGACCTATAATGAGTAATGACCGAAAGTCCTCGCTCGCTACAGCCATGTAGCCATTTCTCACTTTGCCTTTTAATTAATAACCTTACAAACGCTCATATTACACTAAAATCTCTCCATCTCACACCTCAGCAAAATCTTAATTAATCCAGCCTAATTAACCGTTTTACCTGAGCCATTATTATTTCGGTGAAGGCTTCCTTTTCGACATCAGCAATCAAACGAACGATTTAGGGTGATTTGAAGCCTACATGAGTATGTTCAGTTTACACACTACAGAATTGTTATAAATCAATTAACTAAAGCTCTCGGGCCTCGAGACACCTAGAGATGGAATGGGACTAGGTTTCATTTTTATTATATGGTGGTGCCAATGCAGATGTCGATGAGAATCTAAAGGAGGGGGTTTCGCGAAAACAACGATAAAATACTTACAACGTGACTACACCTTTTCCAATTGTATTTGAGAAACGGTCACATTTATTTGCGAAGTGAAATTTGTATTTGATATTTGCCACTTGTAATTGAGAATGTAGTAGATGTAATTCAGATTAATCAATTACATTCAAGAAAGAAATAATTGGAATTCAGAATAACAAAATGTATTTAAGAAAGCATCAATTCTAATTCAGAAACGTTCATTTGTATTTGAGAATATAGAAGGAGGTGTATTTCAGATTATCAATTAGGTACCTACATTTAAGAAAGCCGTAATTGTAATTGAGAATAGTCAATTGTATTTTATAATTCAGAAAATTTCAGGGATTTATGCTTGAAAAACAAATACCTACCAAGAATTTATCACTGTTTCCGTTTAAACTGGAACAAAAAAAGTAAGAACCCGTTCGATGTTTTTTTTCAAAAATATCCGCCTGTAAAAGTTATTAAGAGATACCTACCATTCTTAAGGTAAGTAGGTCCTAAGGTAGGTACGGATCTACTTAGATTGACAAGACAAGACTATTCTGAATTACAATTATTCCTTTCCTAAATATAACTGATTAATCTGAATTAGGTACATGTGCTACATTCTCAAATGTAGATAACTAATATTAATTACAAATGGCAATTTCTGGAATAAATGTGTCTGTTTCTCAAATACAATTGGAAAAACTGCAGACGTGATTTTTTCTGAATTACAAATGATAGTTTCTCAATTATAATTGATTAATTCTTAATTACAACATACGTTTTCTCAAATAAAAATTGCAATTCTGAATTAGGTACAACTGTTATTTTCTCAAATTGAATTAATATTTCTGAATTACAATTAAACATTTCTCAAATAAAACTTATTAAAACTCAAATACAATTGTTGGGTTCTTAAATACAATTCAAACTTACAAAATTTTTTTAGAGGTTAACTATTAAACAGAATATTACAAGATAAAAAAATAACGGTATTTTTATTTTTAATGTAGATTGATATTCATTAATAAAAAAAATCGCTGTATAGGCCCATTATAAAGTTTGTTATGGTAAACACGGGAGTCATTTGCTTGGGCTCGTAAATTAATTCCAGTTTCCTGTCCTATTTGAAATCAAGCTTGTAGGTTCAGTGATAGTTTGTGTTAATCCAAGAGATTAGAGCAGCTGTAACTGTCCTGGTTGTACCCCTGGAATCTATACACGGATAAAATTGATATTGAAATCGCCGCCAACGAATAAAGCTGCATTCCCATTTATAATTTTTGCTTCAAACACCATCACCAGAAAATCAGAAACATTACAATTATTGTAAGGAGAGCGGTATACAAATACAATTATTAGGTATCAAATTCAGTCCAGGCAGATCCTGACATACCCTTTCTCCGGAAGTCATCATCAGTCTAGTCGAACATGGCAAGACAATATCAAAAAACCGGCACGTTTATTCGACGTTTTAAATTCGGATGCATTTAGGGGATTATTATTCTAATTAAAATTTCAAATCCTGCCATAGAATGCCTATTGTACGTGTTTTTCGCTGTTGAACCTGACCAACGACTATGTAGAAATGTGTTTATTGAAATTATTGTCAACAGCGCTAGAAAATCCATTCGACATTTTAATGTTTCATCGCGAAGTTCGATATGAAAACGCAGCGATGAGAATTTTATGAAAAGTTGTCGTGACCTGCTTCTCCTTGTCTGCCCTTATCATAACAGAGGGTGAACTGATATTGCCACACACCGTTCCCTCGTTGTTACCACAACTCGTTAACACACCTTGATGAGCATTAGATTAATGCGATACCCTAGAGGAGTGCCGTAATTCATTCCTGACCTTGTCAGTATTTTTCATGCAGTTAACCGAACGCCGATCTGCGTTACCTTGCAAGTTCAGCTTTCAGAAAAAAAGGGGGTGACAAGTGAAATTCAAATTTAATTTGTTTCCATTCTATGAGTTACGAAGGCGTAGAGGGGCCACAACTAAGTTTTTAAAATTTTCAGAAAGAGAAACTTTGTTGCAATAGCAAATTGTCACTTAATTGACAGTTGTAAGTGACAATTGTCAGTTGTAAGTGACAATTTTCACTTGTAATTGACAATTGTCATTTGTAATTGACAATTGTCGCCTGTGACTGACAATATTATCACTTATAAGTGACAATTGTCATTTGTAGGTGACAATTGTCATTTGCATTTGACAATTGTCACTTGTCGCGGACAAGTGTCACTTGTAGAAGGGGGTTAGGGGGGTTACGACGTCTGTGATTCCAGAAACTTTCGTTTTTTTCCAGTTTTTAGAAAATAACGCAAATGTACGGATTTATGCTCTTTTAGTACTTTTTGCACACCTTAATCATTTGACACCCCCCCCCCTTTTTGTGACTAATTTTTGCGCACGTCACTGAAGCAGTTCGAAGCGCTTGCCAGTTACAAGTGACAATTGTCAGTTGCAAGTGACAATTGTCAGTTACAAGTGACAATTTACTGATGCAACAAAGTTTTTTTCAGAAAATTTTAAAAACTTTGTTGTGATTCCTCTACGCCTTCGTAATGAGTAGGTGCCTACTAATCTACCGAAAATCCGTAAACAAATCCATCCCTTCCATCTCATCCCCTTAGCTCATTTTTTCTAAAATTCCAGATTCGAATATCCCTGACACAAACGTTACCACCCTCTTTACGTCTGAATACCGTGTAAAGGACAAACAGAGGATAAAACCAGATCAGAGTTAGGCGGCCATTTAAATTAAATCTATTTGCTTTTAGTACTTCATCCGCATTTATTAAAAGGTTCTCCAATCTCCATTAGTGTCCTGAGCTGCACGAAATTGAGTTCCGTGATTTGTTTTGATCGATTGCAACAAATCAGTTGTTTTCGGGATATTAAAATTACGAACAAAAAGAAATTCGCGTATCCAGCCTTTCAATTATTAAAAATTCTGGGGTGAGAACGGGAGGCGTTGCTAAATGAAAAATTTAAATAGAGACAGCGAGGTGCCGACATTATTATTCTTAATTACGCCATACAAAGCCGCGACGCTGCGGTGGACGCCCCAAAGTCTAAATTAGGACTCAAAAGTGAAGAGAGTTTTTCCATGAAGACCGTCAAAGTGTCTAATAAGTGAGGCAAAATAGAGAAATGGAGATTTATCGTTTCCGAAAGTAGGTTTACTTTTAGTTCTTAGACAGAAAATTAGGTACAGTCGGGTTAAAAACTTCGGATTGTGTCAACATATAGCCCTTATTCGTCCCTAAAATGTTACGGCTCTTCAATCTTTGGTTGGCAAGAAAAAAATTACTTTGGAAAAAAATTGCAGTTTACATCACTGCAATTAAAAATTGGCCATTTACGCGAATACAGTTGTTGTAAGAACATAAGACGAGGACCTTGTTGTAGAGGCTCGAAGAAAGCTCTGATTCAATTTTAATTATCGCTCTATGCACAGGTTGTTCAAAATTAATTTTCAAAATTTAAGAATTTTGAAGTTGTTTTTCTCAACTTTTTCAAACGGAACACCCTGCATATTTTTAGCTAGTGTATTGTAGAATTTATAAGCGAATATTTTTTATTATACAAACATGTTGGTTATTTTCATCCGTTTTCGAGTTATTCGGAAAAATTACAAGTTTTCTTGCATGCAGACAATTTTAACTTCTAAAATTGCAACATAAGCACTCAGGCTAATACATGAAGATATTTCCACTACTCTTCCTTAACAACTTCATTTAAAATTTTGGTATTTTTGTTTGTAGGAGTAGGCAAATTATTTTTATACTAAATGTTGAAGGTAATAGAAATGTCTTTTCAAGAACCAATTAAATGGTTCACGAACCAAAATAGAGAACATTTTGAACATTTTTTTAGTACTTAACAATAAGCAAGCAAGAAAATTTGTAATATTTGCGAATAGCCTGAAAACCGGTGAAAATAACCAATATGTTTGTAGGACAAAAAACGTTCCTTTATGAATTCTACATTATGCTAGCTAAAAATATACAGGGTGTTCCATTTGAAGAAGTTGAGAAAAATGGCTTCAAAATTCTGAAAATTTTGAAAATAAATTTTGAGCGCCCTGTACATAGCGTAACAACTAAAATTGAATCAGAGCTGTTTTCAAGCCTCTGCAATAAGGTCTTCATCTTATTTTCATCTCAAAACTGTACCTGCGTAAATGGGAAATTTTTAAAAGCAGAATGATGTAAACTCCCACTTTTTTGAAAATATTTTTTTACTCCCAAACCAGAGGTTCAAAAGCCGTAATATTTTAGGGATGAATAAAGGCTCCTAAGGGGGTTCCAAATATGCTAAAATATACCGGGCATTCTATTTAAAAAAAGACGACTTTTCCACCTCAAAATTTTTCGGACCAACCTGTATAATTAAAAATATTTCCTGAAATGCGCCTTCATTAAAAGTTTAAGTATGTACCTGAACGAAATTCCTAACTCGGATGGTTTAGGCGCTATGGAAGCGCGACGTACTGTTGCAGCACCCTGTATAATATAAAACCCAAAAATAAGTAAAAGAATATTTAATACTAAGATGAATTTCTTTAAAATATCAATAAACCTTCATAGATTTCTTCGATATTTTTCAAAATCTAGGGTGGCCGTGATTACAGTGATTAGGCACGGTCAAGAGTGGCACATGAATTTAGCCTGACAGCGAAATAAAAGAGAATTCTTAAATTGAGGGTAAAATTGAACACGTGTTTGTTATGAATCAGCTATTGGACATTTCGATTTTGGCGTTGGAATATTATATTTCCCTTTTCTGTAATATTTTACATGAAATTATGATTTGATTTGACACAAGTTTGCAACGGAAGTTTCATTCACATACATAACTCGGAAAATAAAAGTTCGAATCTCACTTCTGGAACTATTGCCAGTGATTATATTTGAGAAATTTCAGCCGGCGCAGACCCTTCACATAAATAATGCCACAATGCAAGAATTCCTACAAACCTGTATCGCAATATTTTACCTCTTGCTTTTGTGACAACAATCAAGTTAAAAGCTGACTTAGAAACAAATTTCATGTTATTGAAGTGCACGTGATGTTCGAATCACATAAGGGGAATTCTTTCTTGGCAAATATTTCCTTATACATAACTGGGATATTAAATTATTTTAACTTCTACGCTCAAGGCGGAGCAGTATATAAAATCGATCAAAAATTCGAAATTGAACTGACATCAAATCTTTACGTTTCGGGGTCCCAGGAACCCAAAAAACCTATTTTTGAAAAATGTGTGTCTGTGTGTCTGTGTGTGTGTCTGTGGACACGCTACAGCCGAAACTACTGAACTGATTTTGATGAAACTTGGCACACATATTCAGTGGGAGATTTGTAGGTGCTGATTAGAATCTGGGCTACACCGGCTCACGGAAAATGCCTTTTTGGCACATCAACTTTAAAAATTTAAATGCAAACCCCCATTTTTCGCATTACCATATGAATGCTCTTCAAATTCTGCTTCTAAAAATGCATTCACACTTGGGCCCTTTTGACCAAAGAATGGTGCCGTGAAAAAAAACTATGCATAAATGTATATTTTTATTACCGGATTTGATAACTGATTTTTTTTCAAGCCGAAAACCTTAGTGCCATTTTTTCGAAAAATGTCATTTTAGTGGCAATTTATTTTATTGTCTGTGCGGGAGAGGAGCTGATTAGATTTTGAAGCCGATCAGTCAACCCGAAGTGCCCTTTTGGCATAGCAACTTTCTTATTTTAAATATTTAAAAATTTAATAAATGCTGCTGTTATTAATCCAATGCAGTGCGGCGTAGAAGTTCCTGCCGTCTCCGAGACCGCCTTTTTTTTTCTATAACCTATATGAAATGTTGACATTTTCTACCTCTTGACAATTGCTGAAACGTCACATTTTACCCTTTGAGGTTGAAGAAAATTATTATTTCGCTTGGGGTGGAAATGCGTATTTCTAAACGGCCGATTTGACAATCTACCCAGATAGCACAAATATATACAATGAATAAACAAAGGATATTCATCCATGAATATGTGAACTTAGTCTGTATATACACACTTTACATTGTGAATGACCCATGAACATTCTGTCGCTTTTTGGTTCCTGGTAGCATCAAAATACATCCACTTGTGTTTCATATGAATATCAATTTGATATACCTGTGAAGTACATATGGATATAAGATAAATAAGTTCCTTGCATGTAAATACTAAGTATATTCATAGAATGCCCATTTTATTACATGAATATACAGGGACATTCATGCACAATCCTGTAATGTTCAGCTGCTTAAGCAATTTGAATATACGAGGATATTCATCGCATAAGTACTCTGAAGTACCCCACTTGAAGAAGGCCTCAGGATACGATACGCTACCAGAGACAACTTCCCGCCAACTTGATGGTCATGAGTTATGGTACGTGGTTTCTACTGAAGTCCCTTGGTATTAAACCACATGAGCCCACATTATTGGACAACGAGAAACTTGCAGTAGGTTTAATGCCACTTAGAAGTATCATAAGTTGTTAGTTGTATCAAACGCGCCATCTATCAACTGAAAACTCAACCTGGATATCATGAATATTCATTGCATATACAATGGATATGCACCATAATAAGAGCCATGTGGGCTACACCGCACGTTCAGGCGAACTCCATTATGTGAATAACACATTTAATTACATGCAAAACGTTAATGTGAAAATATGGCGAAACAACTACAGGAATATTCACATATTCATATTAGTCCAGTCAAATAGGGACCGGAGGTTACAATAAATGTTGGAAAGCTGGAGATGATCTTAAACCCTTTAGTAGGCATTTAATAGAAGTACCCTAGTTTTGCACCCTCCCAAGATGTGTGCGTATGATAGGGTGTCCAAAGAAACACGAAATTTTCGGACTTTTTTCAGTTTTTCGCTTATAATTTCTAAACAGTGCTTCCTAGCGGAGAGTTCGCTATTTTCAAAATTAAAGAGCACTAAATTCTGCGTCGAATGAGCCCCCCAAACGTTAATTTCGACCATGATTTCAAAAAGCATCACAAATTTAAATTTTTGTTAAACGTATTCAAAAAACAATTTATTATTTATTATTTATTATTAAAAAATCTATTTCTTCGAAATCTTTTGGTCGTGGAGGGGCCAGGGTCGTTCGCAGGCTCGATGAATAGTGTGTCGCCTTCAAATAGTTGAGGCTTAGGTACTGACTTATGACTGTTTATGGATTGCTCTATTTTGATTTTCTAGATCTAAAGCCTCAACTATTTGAAGGCGACACACTATTCATCGAGCCTGCGAACGACCCTGGCCCCTCCCCCTCCAAAAGATTTCGAAGAAATTGATCTTTTATTCATTGTCTCATTTCTTAACTACATTTATAGATAAATTATTTTAACCTCCCCAACCCCATCACAATTTTAAAAAAATGGGAGGTTACTGCAATCACTAAAATTTTCGAATTTGAGATAGCACCAGATCTTCACGTTTTGAGGTCTCAGGAACCCAAAAAAGGAGTTTTTAAAATGTGCCTGTGTGTATGTACAGTCGAAAAACTAAATAATGCACTTTATGCCAAATTCTTGAGCGAATAATTCTTAACTGGCTTATAGTCCTAGGTTTTTTGGCCCAACAATACAACCCCTAATTGGTGCCGGTTCTAATGACATGGAAATGCACCACTATCGAAGGCTGGTTTTCTAAATTCTGAGCGTAACGCTCAAGAGTTGGGTGCATGACTTACTTTCTCGACTGTACGTACGTACGTACGTTCGTACGTTCGTTTGTAATCACGCCACAGCCAAAACTGCTAGACCGATTTAGTTGAAATTTGGAACATAGGCATCTCATAACCTAACTTAGATCTGAAAAGCTTTTGGAGCCAATCGTGCAACCGGAAATGCCATTTTGGCACATCAACTTTTAAATTTTAAATGCAAACCCCCATTTATCACTTCACCATAAGGAAGACCTTCAAATTCTGCTTCTAAAAGTGTATTCATTCTTAGTGCCCTTTTGACCAAAAATAAAAAAAAATTGATTTTTATCGGACTTTAAAATCGCGGTACAGCCCAAGCCCCTGAACCGATTTGGCTGAAACTTTGCACATGGGGATTGTATTACACGTCGAAGAGCTGAACAAATTTTGAATTCAATCGACTTACGGAAAGTGCCGTTTTGGCACACCAATTTCCAAATTTAAAATTATTTTTTCATTTGACCATTAAAAACAAGTTTTTGAAAGATTTATTGTCACTATCAGAAAGGTCTTCAAATTCTGGTTTTAAATAGGACAAAATTAATTCGCATTTAGCGCTGTTTGGTTCAAAAAAGCGAAATTTTATAATAACAGTAAAAATACATTATAGCCCAAATTACTGAATCGATTTGGCTGAAATTTGGTACATGGAGATCGGGTGACCCGTTGAAGACCTGAAAGACTTTTGAAAGCAATTGGCCCACGGGAAGTCCCATTTAAGCATATCAACTTAAAATTTTAAATACAAGACCTCATCTTTTATGTCGCCATTAGAAAGGCGATCAAATTCTGGTTCTAAAAATGTGTTCACAGTTTCGGCCATTTCAGTACAAAATAGAGAAAAAATTCTTTCTCAATAAAAGGGAGCGGGCTGACAGTGGATGACATAAAGTGGCAGTTATTGTCAAAAAGGTGGCAAAAGATTAACCTTAAAAGGAACATATTGTCAAATGTGATGATTTGTCAGAAAATTGCGAAATTAGTCAAGGATTAAAAAAATTCTGTTGAATTGACTACTATCTACACAGAATACAAAGATCCACGCGATGGGGAGGTTCCAGCCGCTTCTCTGCTGCATTTTTTTGAATACTTTTAACCAAAATTTAAATTTGTGATGATTTTTGAAATCAGCGATTGATGGTCTACAACTTTCAAGCTATAAGTTTTTTAAATTAGAGTAGCCGTTTGGACGTTACAGACGACAAAAAGTCACTACTTGTCAATTTTTCACAAAATTGTCGTTTTTGACCATGGTTTGCGACCCTACCACATGGTCGAACTTAACGTTTGGGGGGCTCATTCGACGCAGAATTTAGTGCGCTTTAATTTCAAAAATAGCTAACTTTTCGCTAAGAAGCACCGTTTAGATGTTATAAGCGAAAAACTGAAAAAAGTCCGAAAATTTCGTGTTTTTTTGGACACCCTATCATACGCACACATCTTGGGAGGGTGCAAAACTAGGGTACTTCTATTAAATGCCTACTAAAGGGTTTAAGATCATCTCCAGCTTTCCAACATTTATTGTAACCTCCGGTCCCCTGGAGGTCTAATTTGACTGGACTATATGACATACAGATGTATTTTAGAATATTCCTGGAGATGATCGGAACTTAGTCCTCCGGCGACGGAATATTCTATGAAAATACAATGAATCTTCGGCATATTGTGGATATAAAATGCACATTTTCTGAATATTCGGGGAATATTTCGTGCTGTCTGGGTAGTAGCCACTCTTATGTTATCACCAAGGCAACGGTTCTTCAATTAAACTGCTATTTATAGAAATTAATAAAATGGTGGTGGGGCGTTACGGAGAAAAGACAAGAAATAATAATGGGAAACGTTTAATAGATTTCTGTATACAGAATGACCTATTACTACTGAATACTTTCTTCCAGCACAAAGAAATACACTTATACACGAGGGTTGTGGAAAGTAGAAAAGAAAAATCAGTCATTGACTACTTCATGATAAATAGGGAGTATAGAGGAGAAGTACACGATGTAAGAGCATGTAGAGGACCAGAGATAGGTAGTGACCACTACTTGGTATTGGCGAAGACTTCTATTGGAATAGGCAAACAGCTTCACGTGGCCAGGAAAGGAAAGGAACAGGAACAACATATATGCCCTAAAAAAGAAACTATCAAATCCTACAAATTAAACAATGAAGAAATAGCATCAAGGTTTAGACAAAGACTGGACGACATATTATCGAACGACAACACGACCCAGTTGAACCTGGAGCAAACATGGCAATACTTCAAGAACGGCGTATTAAAGGCAGCATCGGAAACATGTGGCACGTCCAAGGCAATGGGAAAAGAAGACAAACTTCATGGTGGAGTGATGAAATAAAAGAAGAAGTTAAACTGAAAAAGCGGAAATGGAAGGACTACTTAAAGACGAAAACAGAAGCCAATTACAACGATTACAAAAAGCAAAGAGAGAAAGTTAAACTGCTAGTAAAAGATGCAAAAACGAAGTCTTGGGAAGATTTTGGAAACAAAATAGAAAAAGACTACCACGCGAACCAAAAACTATTCTACCGGGTTCTCAAGAATTTACGAACAGGAAGCAAACAGCAGAAAACCGTACTGATAAGAAATTATAAGGGCGAAATAATGAGAGACGAACATAATATAATGAGATGCTGGAAAGATTACTTTGAAAGGTTGCTAACCTCAGTAGATGATTTGGCGACACCACTAAGCGACGTGGATAAAATGTGGGAAAATGAAGAATTCCAGCGAATCGAAATAGCAGAAGTTAAAACGGCGATAAGCATGCTAAAGAAGGGCAAAGCAGCAGGGCACGACCGAATAACAGGAGAGATGTTAAAGCATATGGGGGACGGCGGCATAGAACTACTGACTGAGATCTTTAACAAATCTCTCCGAGATGAAGTGATACCCCAGGACTGGGGGATAGGGATCATAATGCCCATCTACAAAAAAGGCGACAGAATGATATGTGATAATTACCGCGGAATAACCCTCCTAAGTGTAACATCTAAAGTATACGAACGGATATTAGAACAACGTCTAAGAACAGCGACCGAACACCTACTAGAACAAGCGTAAAGCGGCTTCAGGAAAGGCAGGAGCATCCACGATCATATATTTACTATCAAGCAACTTACCGAAAGAGCAATAGACGCTGGGAAAAAGATACATATTGCATTCATTGATCTGGAAAAAGCCTTCGATAGGGTCCCCAGAAGAGTAATAGAAAAGTCCTTGATGAAGAAAGAAGTTAGTAAAAAATTGAGAAATGCTATTATGAGTTTATACGCCAAAAACAGAAATTACATCAGGACGAACAACATGGAGTCGCAGGATTTCGAGATAAATGAAGGGTTAAGGCAGGGAGGGGTGCTGAGCCCAGCACTCTTTAACCTAGTAATGGATGACATAATTAAAGAAACTACCCGAACCACAACAAGAACATACGCAGGGCACAGAACCTTCAACCAATTTGGATAGGGGAATGCGCGTTTGCAGACGACCTTGCACTATTTGCAAACAGCGAAGAAGACTTAAGGAAAAACATAGAAATATGGGACAGGGCCTTTATAGCAAGAAACATGAAGATAAACGTGGGGAAAACAAAGGTTATGGTTATAGGAAGGGAAACGAAAAATATTACAATAAATGGAAAAAAGATAGATCAGGTCGACACATTTAAGTATTTGGGAGTGCATTTAAATAGAAGAGGAGATCAAGAAATAGAAATAAATTCCAGAATAGAAAGCGCTTCGAAAATGTACCATGCAATAAGAAACTCATTCATAAGGAAAAAGGAAGTATCAAGAAAGGTGAAAACGAACGTGTTTAATACAATATTTGTCCTAATACTAACTTTTGGCTGCGAAAGCTGGACCCTAACGAATAAAACAAAAAGCAAAATACAAAGCACCGAGATGAAGTACCTATTGGGCATAACCAGGAGAGATAGAGTAAAGAATATCTTAGTCCGAGAACAGCTGGGTGTGGAGCCGGTATTGGGGAAAATAGAGAAGTGCCAGTTAAGATGGTACGGGCACCTTACGAGGATGAGCAGCGAGAGGCCGGTAAAAAGAGTATGGGAAGCTAGGATGCAAGGGAAGAGACAGCGAGGAAGGCCAATCAGAACCTGGAATGAAAGCATCGAAGGCATTGTTAACAAGAAGGGCGCTACAATGGTCGAGGCAAAAGCACTAGCGAAAAACAAGATAAAGTGGATTAACTTCGTTTAAGGTAAGGTGGGGTAAGTGGGTATATGGGGTAAGAGAGAACAATGTACTTAAATGCCCAGCCGTTATGGTAAGGGTGGCGCTGGTATCACTTATCAGTAGCGCCAAGATGTGTCTTAGTGTTAACAAAAGTTCAGATGGTTCAGAGTACGTCGTTTGGTCTCACATCCCGTGAAGTCAAGGTAAGGCTAATTCTGCGCCTACTGCAAAAAATCGCTCTTTCCCCTGTGCCCTTCACTCCAGTCCATTGTAAAATAAGCGAAAATATGTATTGCCATTGCTTCATGCTATTTTAATCTTGGTGAAAAAATACCTAACCTTAAACCTAGTTCCATATTATCCGGGAAATCCCACTTGCCCCGGCTGAAATCCAGCTGGGGCAAGTGCGAACAAGTCATTCCCACTTGCCCCATGCTCATTCCCACTTGCCCCATGCCCTATTCAGCGGTATGTTATTGCAAAAATCTTTCAAAAAGTATATCTTGCCAATTGTAGTGACTTGGCAATGGTACGCAACTATCAACGGAAGACCCAGCGAGCAAGTGGTTACACACAGGACCAGCTGGAACGTGCTGTGGAGGAAATTCAACATGGGGTTACTACATTACATCGTGCAGCACTCACTTACAACATCCCTAAAACAACTCTTCATAATCACTTAACTGGGAAAAGAGGCGTAAAAAGTTCGTCTTTGGGGAGGCCACTCGCACTTTCAAAGGATGTGGAGGCAAAAATAGCTGAAGGATTAATATCTCTCGAGAAATGGGGATTTGGACTGTCCAGGCAGGAAATTTTTCATCTGATTGCTCAATATGTCGCACAAAATAATTTGAAAACTCCTTTTAAAAATAACACCCCTGGCGAAGATTGGTTTCTCTGTTTCAAAAAACGCCACAATTTGTCTATAAAAAAGCCCCAAGCACTGGAATATGCCAGAAAAAAGATGACAGATCCTTTTGTTATTAACGATTATTTTGGATTGTTAAAAAGAACATTAGATGACCTTCAGCTACATGACAAACCTGGACAAATATGGAACATGGATGAGACAAGCTTATGTATGGATCCATCCAAAACAAAAGTCGTAGGTGCGAAGGGAAAACCGTGCACGAGAGTAACGTCAGGTCCAGGTCGAGAAAACATCACAGTTCTCTCTGTTGTAAACGCAGCAGGAAAAAAAGCCCCTCCGCTTGTTATTTTTAAAGGTAAATTCATATGGGACCAATGGGTGGCCAATCAAGACAAAGATCCTCCCGAAGAAAAGTTGGTTTATGCGGCCAGTTCTAGAGGGTGGATGGAAACCGAAATTTTTCACAATTATTTTGAAAAATCTTTTTTGCCCATCATTGGGGATGCTAGACCAGTGTTAGTCATTTATGATGGTCATAGCACCCACGTAGATCATAAAGTTGTGACATTAGCTCGAGAAAATAACGTCACTATTTTAAAACTTCCACCGCATACGTCGCATTTGCTGCAACCACTCGACTTGACAGTATTTAAGTCATTGAAAACCGATTGGGACAAACAACTAGTTCAATGGCAGAGGGAGCATCAGGGCCAAAAAATTCCTAAACGGACCTTTTCGGAACTTTTACAAAATACTTGGCAGAGTACAAAAGCCGAAACAATTCAAAATGGATTTAAAAAGGGCGGTATTCATCCATTCAACGCAGATGTAATTCCCAAGGAAAAGTACGATCCAGCTGCACTGCATCGTTGGGAAATCCGAAATTTACCTCTGCCGTCTAATGATGAAAATGAGGATGTACTAAATTTACCTGGGCCATGTAATGGAAATGGACAAATAAGAAATTTAGCTGGACCATCTACTGAAAATGAAATTGAAGAGCAGGCCGAAACGGAAGAAGGAACTTTGGTTAATGAAGATAGAAGAGATAATCTACAAGCCAATACGTCAATAGAGGAAATGATATTGGAGAGAGTGAAACAATCTGCTCCCAAGCAACCGATGAAACGTAAGAGAGTTGCTCAAGGAGCAGAGGTTATAACTTCTGATGACGCAATAAAAAGAATTGAAGATGCCATCAATGTTGCATCGAAAAAAAAACCTACCAAAAAACGCAAAGAAAGCACAACCAGCAGTAGCAGTGACGAGTGCAACGAGTCATTGCCACTCATTTCAGACTCAGATGACGATTTAATCGAAGAGGAAAATAATGAAAAAACTGATGATATAGACCAAATAATAAACATCGAGATCGGTAAATGGGTTTTAGTAAAGTACGCTACTAAGAAGACTCTCAAACACTATGTTGGCAAAGTAGAAGGAAAGGCTAATGAAGTCGACACTTGGAATGTAAAATTTGTTAGAAGCAAGACCAAAGGAAAATTTATTTGGCCTGTTATTAATGATTTTGACAACGTTTCTGAAGGAGATGTAGTGATGGTTCTGCCCCAGCCAACGACGGACCGACGTGGCGTTTTCTTGTCTTTCCCCGTTGCTTTCACTGGTCTCAATGTGCAATGAAATTCCATTCATTACTTTACAATATTGTTCCGTTAATAATAAAAAAATGTTCTTAAATTTGAAGGCTTTTAATTAGTTATAACGGACATTATTCTCTCTTTCCCGAACAAACATGTCATACACGCAAATGGGATCTCAACAAGTCATTCGCACTTTCCCCGGAGCACCGGGAAAGTGGGAATGCGGGTACGAGAATAGAATTTATTTATTTATAATGTTATTATCAAGAAAATTGCATTCGGCTTTTTTCAGTAGTTTAATAATACTGAACACATGCCACATGTAAAATTTTAACAATGTCGCTAACATAATTTGTCAAATATTGAACATCGAAGTTCATCTATCAGAAAAAGCGTACCCACTTACCCCACCTTACCTTATAAGTAATTTATTGTAACATGTAATATCTTCTTGTACTAAAACCTTACACCTACGGGTATATATATAATAAAATTTCCAATATTTCACAGTGGTTATAGAAAAAAATGTTGTATTATACACAGGGGTACAGGGGAGAAGTCGTTCGGTGTGATTGTCTCCCTCCAGGATTGCTTCAGTTCACCATTGTGAAGCATGAAACACGATTGAAAATGTTAGTAATTTTAGAAGTATAGTAAATGTAGCAATATTTACGCGATACTGCAAATTTTCGTTGCTTTAAATAACATGGCATTAGGGCAAAAACTCAAGATGCACAGAAACATTACAAGCAAGGTAAGTTGAAACCCATTTAATTTAAGCAGCAATTAAACTCAGTCCAACTGTTGTAAATATTTAATTAAAAGTAGGAGACAGCAGAAGGGGCAGTTAAATATTGACTTCCCAGTTAAACCAGAACGCCCCCAGAAATATTTTAACGATTTTCTTTTAATTATTTCTCATATCTCTCTCGATAAGGCTTCAACGTTTTCATTTCTGAAGCTGCTTCGGCGCATTCTCAAAGGTTTGTTTTTATTTTTCATCAAACCATTCAGTCAGAATAAAGTAATTTCCGTCGAAAAACACCTAGAAGATCTCTTGTTATTAGTGTGACAGTGTTTTGTATTTGTTGGGGAGAAGCTCATCACACGGAATATCTGGGTCACGTAGACGGAAACAAACGGAAATACCTAGGAAGCGGAATCTTTAATGCAATATTACAACAGAGAGACTTTTATAAAATTTACATGCTCCTGCAGGAAATGGTGAAAAAGTTTCCTGGGAGTATTTACAAAACTTTTAGTATCAAATAATTGAAATAAATAAACCAAACATTAGGCTACCTATCTTTTGTACGTGGTGTTGATATTCCGTATCCAATTATCAGACGTAGAAGGGAACTTTGGGTATTGTTCGCTTACGGTCTGTTTGATATGGCAAGTTCAAATAGTTATATTGAGAGGAGGATAATCATGATTCGGGAGACTTGAGCAAACTTTACACAGAGTTTACACAGAGTTGTCTAATTAGATTGTTTCGATTTTGGAAAATCTCACATATTGATTAATATTGATTGATTATTAGAGGGCGGAAAATTTGAAGCATTTTAACCTCCCCACTCCACTTCACCATTTAAAAAAAAAGGGAGGTTACTGCAATCACTAAAATTTTCGAATTCGAGATAAGACCGGATCTATACGTTTTGAGGTCTCAGGAGCCCAAAAAAGTGGTTTTTAAAATGTGTCTGTATGTATGTACGTACGTACGTTTGTTCGTTCGTACGTTCGTACGTACGTTTGTAAACACGCCACAGCCCAAACTACTCGACAGATTTAGCTGAAATTTGGTACGTGTGCATGTGATAACCCAACTTAGATCTGAAAAGCTTCTGGAGCCAATCGTGCAACTAGAAATGCCATTTTGGCACATCAACTTTTAAATCTTAAATGCAAATCCCCATTTTTCACCTCACGATAGAAAAGGCCTTCAAATTGTGCTTCTAAAAATTTATTCATTTTTAGTGCCCTTTTGATCAAAAATTGAAAAAAAAATGATTTTTATCCGACTTTAAAATTGCGGTACAGCCCAAGCCCCTGAATCGATTTGGCTGAAATTTTGCACACGGGGATTGTATTGCACGTCGAAGAGCTGAACAAATTTTGGATTCAATCGGCCCACGGAAACTGCCGTTTTGGCACACCAATTTGTAACTTTAAAATTATTCACTCATTTAACCATCCAAAACAAGTTTTTGAAAGATTTATTGTTACCATCAGAAAGGCTTCAAATTCTGGTTTTAAGTAAGACAAAATTCGTTCGCATTTAGTGCTCTTTGGGTCAAAAAATCGAAATTTCAGAATAACACTAAAAATACATTATAGCCCAAATTAGCGAATCGATTTGGCTGCAATTTGGTACATGGAGATTGGGTGACCCGTTGAAGACCTGAAAGGCTTTTGGAAGCAATTGGTCCACGGGAAGTGCCATTTAGGCAAATTAACTTTAAATTTTAAATACAAAGGTCTCCTTTTTATGTCGCCATTAGAAACACGATCAAATTCTCGTTCTAAAAATGTATTCACAGTTTCTGCCATTTCAGTGGAAAATAGAGAAAAAAATATTTTTCATTAAAAGGGAGCAGGCTGACAGTGGATGACATAAAGTATCAGTTATTGTCAAAAGGGTGGCAAACTGTTAACCTTAAAAGGAACATATTGTCAAATGTGATGGGTGATGTCGGTATTTGTCAGAAAATTGCGAAATTAGTCACAGACAATAAGCATAAAAAAAATTCTGTCGAATTGATTACTATATACACAGAATACAAAGATCCACGCGATGGGGAGGTTCCAGCCGCTTCTCTGCTGCATTTTTTGATTTAAATCTTTTGATTTTAAATCTTTTTTATGGTTAAAAATTTTTGATTTATGATTTAAATCTTTTTGAAAAGATCTTTGATTTTTCTAAAGAAAAAAAGAGATTTAAATCTTTTGCCAAGTATTTAAATACTTTAAAATGATTTAAATCGCACAAAAAGGATTTAAATCACATTCAAAAGATTTAAATCATTTACAAAAGATTTAAAATCACAAAATGATTTCAATGAAACAAATAATTTGCTTCTAACAATTTTTCAACATTTTCTGTATTGGTGATGGTAGTAAAAATTTTCAAGCATTGCTGCAAGCGACACTATATCAAAATTCCCGTCATCCCAATTTTGCTAGCAAACGTGCTACTTTGTCAGGCGGCCTTAAAGTTTATTTAAAGTAGAATTTTGAAGTAAGTTTCGGTAAAGAAAATTAAAGCACCGAGTTGATTTAAATCGACAAAAATGTATTTTAACTCTTTGGTAAAAAGATTTAAATCAGTTAAAGGTATTTTAAATCTTTGGAAAAAGATTTAAATCGAGTAAAAGTATTTTAAATCTTTGGTAAAAGATTTAAATCCCTAAAAGTATTTTAAATCTTTGGTAAAAAGATTTAAATCTAAATTGATTTTTGATTTAAATCCTTTTTTATAAAAAAACGATTTTTGATTTAAATCATTTCATAGAATGAAAAGTATTTATGATTTTTGATTTAAATCTTTTTTTAAATGATTTGTGACAGCTCTGCCCAAACTAATGGAAGGATTTGTCTGAAATTTGGTACATGGAGGTCAGGTGACCCGTTGAAGAGCTGAAAGGCTTTTGGGAGCAATTGGTTAACGGGAAGTGCCATTTAGGCATATTAACTTTAAAATCTTAAACACAAGTCACGGAAATCAAAGACCCACGCGTTGGGGAGGTTCCAGCCGCTTCTCTGCTGCCTTTTTTTTCAAAAATATGATCAAAAATATGCATAGAATTTTGTCAAAATATGAAATGTTTTCATAAATATATGCATATTTATGCAGTTTCATATGCTTCAAACATTATGAAATAAAACAAAATTAATAATTATTAAGAGGCAATTCACTATATTTCGGGTAGGAAAACTCAAACTTCTTTGAGTTTGAGTATACTTAATAAAAGAAATGGCAAAAGAACTTACCGTCTTGGAGCAAGCTTGACAAAATATTTTGTCATTTTCCAGAACAAGCTCGGAGTATGGTTTTATCCAGGAATTCACTTGACTTATTTTCTACATGTTCACTTTCTTGAGACAAAAAGGCACAAATGAAGATAAAATCAAACATGCCCCCCAAATATCACCATCATTACCACCACCCCTATTAACTACCAGCTACCAGATATTTGCTAATTCGCGGAAGAGATTAGCATTAATGAGGGTGCACTCCAGCATTCCACCACACCCTTTTTCTTCTTAAAGATTTAAAGAGGGGAATTGGGAAGACACTAAATTTGAATAATAGTTTATGAAAATCGACCATTATATGAACATAAAATACAACTGTTTTTAAAATATGCAGGCAACCAGCCGAATATGCAAAATACGAAAATTAATAATTAGTTTAATCAACTCAAATCATCACGATTTGCTCCTAATTTCAACCAAAAACCCGTAGGTATAGTAGTCCAAATGCTGTAAGGTTATATGGCGGCAATAAAATTTGTAAATAATCCTAATAGGTCATTACCTGGGGTATTTCCCGCACTGCACCTTTGGTAGCTTTGCAGGCCCGGCTTCAAAATTTCTTTCCCCAATGAAATAAAATTAACATCAGAAAAATTAATTTATTTAATTAATAATTTATTAAGACTATACCTGCAATTAATACATCAAATAATTACGGAAATAGAACGCGCTGGAATCGTATATAATCGAGTTGGAGTCCGGCTCTGGCAGCTCAGCAAAGGCTTTACCTGGTTTGTTTACATTATCATCACTGCTGGCCCATTGTTCCCTCAATTGACTTTTAGACAATGCAAAATTTTTATGAAGGCCATATAACCTTACAGGATTTGGACTACTATATATGCAAAAAATAATGAATATAACAATTTCATAAAATTGTTTACAGTAACCAATCAACTCTAGATTACAGTGGATATACGATAAGAAATAGTGCAAATCAACTGGTACTACTACGAAACAATGGCAACTGACATTAAATGAAACTGTCATTAAAAAATAGCAAAAATGAAAATATACGCGAAGTAAACATTTAATCAGATTTTAGTTATTCTTGCTTTAGTTATTCACTCGCTCGATCGCTCGCTCTTCACTCTGTCTGTCGGATAACTTGAGAACGGATTGAGATATCTGGCTGTGGCTGAAACTTGGTATACAGCTTTATTTATCGAAAAGTAAGGGGATTGCTTTTGTACCATATCGGACCAAGGGGGTGGGAACTGGGGTTGAAAAACAGAATTTAAAACAGCTATTAATTGCAATAACTCGAGAACTAGTGGAGGTATCTTGCTGAAACTTGGTAGGTATGTACGTTCGACCTTCAAATCTGCTGAAGGTGAAGGGATGCCAATTTCGGGGGATAAAATTTAGGGGATGAAAACGACAAAAAATATGATAACTCCGCAAGGGTTGCAGGCAGCTATTTGAAACTCAACGTACACACATATATTGGTGAAATCTTGCGGGGGATGTATTTTTCGCAAAATCGAACAGATGGGGTGGAAATTAGGGGTAGGGGTTGCAACTCGAGATTCCGCTTAATAACTATCATTCGAAATTGGCGTCATTCGATGGTTTTCCATTAATCATTCAAAAAAGGTGTTATAATTCTCATATTTTGCGAAAAAACACCCTTAAAGGCGCTACAACCCGCAACGTATTAAGGCAGAATTTGGTATGTTATTTTCAGTGGCACTGTAGGCGGATGGACAAATTTTCAATAAGATCAAACAAGGGGGAAGAAATTTAAGGGTTGAAACTGGATATTTCTTGAAGTAAATGGTGGTATATAAATTACGGGGTTTGATAGATTTCGTTAACTATTGAAAAGAGGTCTGAGTTTTCAACCTAAAATCAACCCCTATTAACAACCTAATTCTTTGCCAGCCGATAAACGCATTTTATCTATTAACCTCCCCAACTCCACAATTTAAAAAAATGGGAAAATGAGTTACGTACAGTGTTCGTTAAGTATGTTTGTAAACGGTCTTAAGCTCAATCCCCTGATCCGATTTGGCTGTACTTTGGTACGTGGGTCGTATCTCATAGCTTAAGTTAGATCTGAAAAGTTTTTGGAGCCAATCGTGCAACCAGAATTTTAACACCGCCCGATACACAGAAAAATTAGCTTCTCAAAAATGTAACCAACATTAACGTCACACGATCGAAAGACATAATTTATTACTGTTGAATTCAATTGTTTTCACATGTTATAAGGGATTGAAGAAGTTGGCGTACTTTTTTGCAATTTGTGTTTTATCTAAGTTTTGGCTCATTTTTGAAATGAAAAATTTTTTGTGTATTTGATGGTGTCAAAATTCAATATGGCGGCTATAAAAGAATCAAAAGTTGACTGTCGTTATTCAAAATCTAGAAGGCCTAGAAAATTTCTGTCCTTGCCATTCTATTGGCAGCTGTCTTTTAAATATTTAAAAGTGCTAAGATTGTGCTAAGTTTCATTTAAATAACATCGAGCGTTAGGAAAATACTAATTTTTCTTTAAATTATCAATTTTTACTAATGGTGATGAGCATCGAAAAATTACCCACCCTGTGTGCATGGCAAAGGTATGTATCCGAATCGCTGAAATTTGAGGCCGGTCCACTTGCGACTCCACTGAAAATCAGCCCACTTGCGACCGGGGCTATTCTTACCTGACGTCGACCGACCCACATGCGGCTCAACCCAATATCACATACATTCATAAATATTAATGAAAAAAATCAATTGCTTCTGGTTAACTTTAAGGCAGAACATAGGGTAGGTATTGACTATTGACTATTTCCATTATTTTTTTATTAGGTAATGACGATATAGATATGATCATACTAATCCATTAATCCTTGTCACAGCAATCACAGCATGTCTTCTTTCTTAGAATTTGTTTGTCTAACTGACAGGATTTGGGGCATCGGAGTAACATAACAATGTCATCCTTTCAGTCTTTGAAACTTATAAACCGTATTGGTGCGTTTTCACTTTTAAAGCAAACATTTTTGGCTTGTTGCAACTTATGAGGACGTCCTAGCCCTTTTGCAATACATGTACTTTCATAATACTTAATATGTATATTAGTTGTTTGATGTTTGTTTCCATTAATGGTTTTTGTAAATATGTCATATCGATATGAGCCGCATGTGGGTCGAACGACATCAGGTAAAAATCGAAGCCGGTCGCAAGTGTGTCGATTTTCAGTTGAGTCGCAAGTGGTCCGACCGCAAGTCGTCCTATTTCAATAACTTTATCTCCTGAGTAAAATTTTCCAATATTGTCTTGACAACTTCATCAGAATTTAAAATGGAAATGTTAGTTATTAATTTGTAAAAGGAGTGTATCGGCTAAGGCGGGTTTTTGGGCCAATGAAATCAAGTATTTGAATAAATATAGCTCACGTATATAATTAATTTATCAATTATGATTATAAGCCCTTCATTAACAACAAATCAAAGATTTTTTTCGATATAAATTCGAGTCACTTAGAAATCCGCAAAAAGAAATATCCAAGAAAAGCATTTGCGGCAACCCGTTTTCAAGCAGCGTTTTTGGGCCCGGTATAATTAACAGGTGTTGGTCAAAATAATTAAGCTTCTTATCTTATGATATTTAGGAAATCTAGGATATACTCGATATACAAAGCAAAAATGGTGCATGCAATGATTTCAAATCAGTGGCGGGTACCTGCTGGGCAAGCGCAGGGAGGTGGTAGGGGAGGAAAACTTTTAACCAATTATTACATACTTATTATAAATGACACATGTTTTTTCTTGCCACATGACCGTGTAGGTACTTATTAGGTTTATACCGTATCGTATAACCCTAAAATATACAGGATGTCCCATCTAGGATTTCGGGTGACAATAACTTTTGATCCACTACACCGATTTGGTTGGAAAAAAAGGTCTATTAGCAATAATAATTGAAGGGAAACAGCGGATGTTGTGTGAATGCGCTGTGTGACAGAAGGCAAGTGGCGCTACAGTCGAATTATCATAAGGAACATACAGACAGCATGTGACACAGCATCTGAAATCCGTTTTTATGGGCCGCTATAACAATTATTATGGAAGTTGTATCACGTGTATCAACAAAGTACAAATTGAAGTGACGACGGTGGTGCGACCTATCTTCCTGTCTACCAAATCGGAATCGCGGTTCAGCAGTAATGCTGCTTGAAGTCCCATGAAGTCCCATTTTCGAGTTATTTTTACCATCCGGTGAAGGTGATACCGGTCGATCCTCCACAAAAATGACAAAAAGTCAAAGTAGCAGCCTACTGACTTTGTTGCTCTTACACGGGGGAATACGGTAATATAATATTGTATTCCAAAAAATATAAGTGTAATTTTTGTAGTCGAGATCACAAAATTAGCTACATTCCGCAGTGCGTACAGTATTTTTTGCAATACTTGAGACAGGGAGATAAAAATACTGTATACCTTGCACTGTAAGTAACACTTGCAGTCCATGGACGCGTTGTTTTGTGGAACGTGAAACTAAATATTTACAGCCTTTGTGCTTAAGCGTGTAGAAGCACTTACAATGCTGGTATTTCAAAAAATCGTTTTCACACAATCGTTTCGATATTTCAATTTACCATAGTTACTATAATGAGCGGAAAGTTGACCTTACCAAAAACAGTTTAGTTTCCATAGGAACAAAAAATAACAGTGCCGTTATGAACCATAACGGCATACATGCGCGGTAAGTTAAACAAATGAAAATAGTAAATAGCGCGTGAGATGTCAAATAGGAATCAAAAACGTTTTAATTTAATAAAGTTTAGGTTTCCTGTGATTGCCGACTGCTATTTTGCTTCAAATTACTCGTCGGGTCGGTTTCAAACAGATTTTCCAAGTTTGTTATTACCTAATGGTAAAATTCGATTGTGCACCGCCTCGTTTTTACAAACTATTCCTCGATTCTGTTAACATGCACTTACCAACCTAGTATCGTTAATAACTATTTCCAATATCGTCAGAATTTTGTCTGTTGTTTCGTTAAACGGGACGAAATCGCTGTCACTGTCAAAAAGCAGAAACAATGGATATGCGACAATAATGAATAACAATGATCTCTAGCACTCTCCATTATTGTTATTTATTTTTTCTCGACAATGACAGGAATTTTGATGGAAATTATAAAAGCCCGTTTAACAAAACAAAAAAAAGCCTGCTTTTGTTAGAAAATGTTATTGTAGGTACTTACCTACTGCAAAACTAGAATGCAGACCTATGAAACTTTTCAAACTTGACAAGATCCTTATCCTTATTTTGTTGTTTACTGTGATTTTTTTCGGGTTTTTATCATAATAATTGAAAAAGTTTTGACCTACATGATGGTATCGTTGTGACTCGGTAATGTTTCAAGGTATGACCTCAAGTCAAAATATGTATGTAAAGTCTTGTCGAATATTAACGAAAGCGGGGTTGTGTGTCTCAGGTTTTTTTTCTGTTGGTTTGTAAACGGGATTTTAGTTCTGTCAAAATTAATGTCATGGACAATAATTAACAACAAATATTCCTTCGAGGATCCTTTTCAACCTCCATTGTTACTGGGGCTCAATTCTCGAATCTTTCGAAACTGTTTCGTATGCGATGTTACTAGGCAGCCGCCAATCAGATTGCTCGTACCTTAGTGATTCCGCATACGAAACAGTTCGTACGATTCGAGAATTGGACCCCTGTTTATTGACACTGACAGTGAGTGACGGGAGTTTTGACGGATGTGAAATCCCGTTTACAAACCAACAGAAAAAAAGCCTGAGACACAACCCCCGCATTCGTTAATATGCGACGGGACTTTAAGTAGTAGACTCTCCTTACTGTGACTGTGACTTTTCAATCTTTTACTTCCCGTTGAAGATAAAGAATGTAGAGTGGGATGGAGGCTTTAACGGGTTAGGTTGATGGTTTCACTTTGGGTTCCGGATGGGTCCCGTGTCAATTGGTTCGTTTTTACCGACGTTTCATTCACCGTTGCAGGCGACATCATCAGGGCTGAGTTGGCGCCAATCTAGCCCTGATGATGTCGCCTGCAACGGTGAATGAAACGTCGGTAAAAACGAACCAATTGACACGGGACCGAGCCGGAACCCAAAATCCAACGATAAAGAATGTAATTTGAGAATTTTGCGTTGGAACTCGGTACATTGGTGTACAAGCTTTTTCACTCGAAAAAAATCGTAGATTCCGAATCCGTTGAGAGAAAACTATGATTCCATTTAAAAAATCTAAATTAGGGCACTTTCTGGTTATACCGAAAGTGCAAAAAAAGCGACTGATGTAAAACATTAGGTTGACCTGTCCCAGGATACTTCCGAAATATTTCCCTCGAAATAGTTCTTAATTTATTCCTTATAGGTACTTTTGAAATGCACTTATACATATCGATTAATATAGGGAATTGCGAAAAGATGAAATAAACCTCGAAATAAACATGCTTTCCGTCTTACTATACCCACAAGCAAGTATAAAATACAAATGCAACTGCGAAGAGACAGGAAAGGATAGGAATGATGCCCTTAGGTACGGGATGCTACATACAAATGTTATAATCAGTTACAATATCAATATTTCGAAAACTGTTATTTGAAAGAGACAATTATTCGAATTCCCATAATTTGCACCTCAAGACGGACTTGCTTTTCGGCGGCTGCGGCTGCTCCCTTACCTCGTCGCGTTTAAAACAGTAGCAAGAACGGGATGGAAACATAAGAAAACAACCACAAAGAATTTACAATAGCAAAGAGAAAAAATAGTGCAAGCGCTAATCATACACCCACACCTATGTGTAATCTCAATGTGTACACGTTCAGGTGAGCGGACAGAACATGAAAAATAGTTTAATAAAAAAACTTTACTTAAAAAGACCTGAATGGAAGTTGAAAATAAAGGAAATTGAGAAATATTAACCGAATTTATGAGTTGGTTTTGGCTATTGGGATGGCATATTTTCGAAGAATTGTTCTTTGAAATTATTGTTTTCGAATAATTGCATTTTAATTCGAAGAATTGTTCGTTCGAATAATAATTCTCTTTCGAATAATTATTAAAAATAGGTGCCGTCATTCAGCGTAAGTATTTAGGAAATCTGTGTATTGGGGGCACAGTGTAAAAGATGCCGTCGGCAAGGGGGGGGGGTAGCGCAGCAGGCAATTTTTTCTTTACATAGTTATTATCATTAGGGACTATTACAGGGCAATAGGGAGGGCACAGGCATCATACTTTTTTCTGCTGTTTTGTTAAATAATGTTTCAGTTTCTTCAAAATTCTTGTCAGTGTCAAAAAAACAAACAATGGACTACAATTAAAAACAATAATGATCCCTTCTAACCTTCATTCTTACTGTCTATTATTGACACTGAAAGTAATTTTGACGGAACGGAAAACCTGGTTAACAAAACAGCATAAAGCTTTACTCACTCGCATAACCCTTGCATTAGTAGAAAATGATTTCATTTTACCAAAAGTCGCAACGCTATCTCTTGCTTAAATGCTTATTAGTCAGAAAGATGAAGTAAATAAACTATCTGTGTGTATTTTTTTTTCTTTTTTGCCAATTGCACAATTTAGTTCGTATTTACTTCCTTCAACCCCCTCCCCCCTTCTTATCCACCTTTTGAAACCAGCACAGAAATTCGTCTGGATAGTATTAAGTTAGGTAATCCTAAAGAAACATTTTTAGGACCGCTTGACAATCATTTACAATATGATGTTTGTTATTTGACCAAAACAAAGTGTAACTTCGAATTATACTGACAGATTGACTGAAATATTAAGTTATTGTTTAAGATTATACAGGGATTTTTTTAAAGTTCCCATCTTGAATATCTTCAGACGTAAAAAAGAAATTGAAATGAAATAAACGTGGGTAAGTCCTGAAGGAGGGAGACACTTGCGCGTGTATTCAGTTTTTTTTTCACTTCCGGTTTTACCGGAAATTACCCTAATTTTGGTTTCTCAAATGGGATCATACTTTTTTCTAAACGGACTCTGAATCTACGATTTCTTCTCAGTTAGAAACATGTATCATACTTAACCGGAAGTACCTATAGTCACGGCCACCCTAGATTTTCAAAAATATCGAAGAAATCAGTGAAAAATTGAGATTTTCAAATAAAGCAAAAACAGGTCAACTTAATTTTTTTGATGCGAATTCATCTGTGCGATAACATTTTCTATTTATTTATTTCATTAATTTATAAGAAACGAGACCTATCGGAGGCTTTAATTTCCGGTTAAACCCGAAGCTGAAAACAAATATCAGACTATACCATCAGATCCATCTTTAAAAAAACCTATTTTTGCTATTATCAAAAATCTTAATATTTCACCGATTTCTTCGACATTTTTGAAAATCTAGGGTGGCCGTACTTCTGGTTAGGTATGATACATGTTCCTGACTCAGAAAAAATCGTAGATTCATAATTCGTTGAGAAAAAAGTGTAATCGCATTGGAAAAGCCAAAATTAGGGTAATTTTCGGTGAAACCGGAAG
This sequence comes from Pycnomerus fuliginosus, assembly GCA_963924575.1. Lineage (NCBI taxonomy): Eukaryota > Metazoa > Arthropoda > Insecta > Coleoptera > Zopheridae > Pycnomerus > Pycnomerus fuliginosus. The sequence continues at coordinate 32,971,941 of OZ004620.1, forward strand.
TGAAAAACATTACCTGAAAGTGTCCCCCTCCGTACAGGGCTGACCAGCGTTTATTTCATTTCAATATCTTTTTTACGTCTAAAGATATTCAAGGTGGGAAGTTTTAAAAATAACACCCTAATCGTGTCCGAAAAAAGTGTAGGTCCGGAAGGGGTTTTCATGGTTACGTTTTTTTCATACTTCGGCTATAAAATAGTAATGGCATAAAGATCATAATGTGACCAAATTTAAAAAAACGTAACGATGAAAACATAGTGGCCCATCCTGAAGAGTAATCCAATACACTCCTTTGAATATCGTGCCCGAGGGCAGGTTGTTTGGAAATGATCGACTAGTTAGCCAGTTCGCGTTGGAAACATATGTTGTAATCAGTAAGCTCGCACGCACCTCTTCTGCATGACTGTTGCAAAGCTCGCGCAAGCTCTATGGAGCTTACATTATGGTCCAGCACCGAGACGTTTGATACCGTAGTCATTGGCGACGTTTCAGCGCGATTGTTTCTCGCGTCGCGACGCTCTTCGATTATTAATAGCATCCTAGCGGAACTTTCTTATTGTGTCATTTATAGCGGCTAGTGCTGCAACCGGCTTTTTTGAATTGGGTAAGTTTAAGTATGGGGTAAAATTCAGTTCAGTGGAATTTAAAATGATATTCACAGAAATTTTTCAAATTCCTTGTTTGAAATCACATTTTTTTTGAGAATACGACTATTTTGTTCATTGAAAATTAAATATATGAAAGAGCTTGGAATGGATATGCCTAAATTTCGTGCCTATTAATATTAACATTATTATTGTACTGACTAAGGTAATATAAAGAGAATAATTATTATTGCATCTCCCCATTTTATGCGACATGTAGGTAGGTGCATAAATTTTTGATGTGATCTATGAAAATCTAAGGGGGTGTGGCATATCTGACCTGGCAAAATATTATTTTGTAAAACATTAGCAGGTAAACAAATTGCAGGCTCCATTATGACTCTATCGTAAATATTATTGTAAGATAGAGCTTCCTTCTATTTTTCTCAAAATTATTGAGTTTTCAAGAATGTTTTTCTTTTTATTATGCCAACAAGAATAAGTGGTGGGACTTATTGACTTCTAGCAAAAGATAGACAATTAAAACTCATTTTTAAGCGAATATTAATCATCATTTTTACCCTAAACGCAATAAGGTCAAAGAGCATTGTTTAGGCTTAATTTTTCCGAACAGTTCTGGGTTTCAAGTTCTATTTTATTTCGAAAACTGCTTCTAGCTAGGACTTTGGACAAGTATTACGGGTTGACAAAATCCCTTTAAACATTCTAATTCGCCCAGAATCAGATAAGTTGTAAATATTTAAATATTGTGACCTATAGAATTTAGCAAAGGAAGTGGTCTCTTTAATAAGGTTGTACCTACCTATCTAACATTAGAAGAAGACAATCAAATTAGTCCTTGTCACCTGCAAGATTTTAAAAACCTTATTACTGTAGTTATTGGTTCGAAACAGAAAATATTAGGGCCTGTCCTTCGATTTGTCCCTTGTAACTTCTACAGAAGTAACTTGTAATTTGTCAATTATTGGCCGCAAAAATTGGGGATCGAAGGTGAACGGTCTAATTTCTTCTATTGTCTGGCCATCAAGTCCCTTTGAAATGAGACTGTGCTAAGATAATCAATTCTGTTAACTTGGTTCAATCGGTCCTTTTTAGTGTCGAGGCATATACGCAGGTTTATAGTTTTAAAGAATTTGCTCGCTCGCTTGCTCGCTCGTCTATTCTGTTCACGGATTATTAGAAGTTATGATGGGTGAAAAACCGAAAAACTATTAATTACAATAACTTGAGACCCAGTGAAGCTATCTCATTGAAACTTGGTGGACGTGTTCGTGTCTCCAAACCCATTGAAAGTGAGTGGGTGCCAACTTCGGGGGATGAAATTTAGGGGTAGAAAACCACAAAAAATATAACTTCGCATCTTATGTTGCAAGGTTTGAAATTCGGCACACATATTTGGATGATATCTTATGACGGATATTTTTTCACTTATAATCTCTCCGGAAATTTTTGGAGTGCATTCCAACAACGTATTAATCGACCCGAGTGGAACACGAGGGCCCGATTACGTTGTTGGAATGCACGACTAAAATTTCCAGGAAATGAATTAATGCTCGAATGCAGATTCGGTAAGAAAATAGCAACGATACAGCCACAGAAATTGAATAAAAACGATTTTTGACACTTAATTTGACATAAAAATTTCCACTTATTAATTTCGTTTAGGTTGGTCTAGATAGGTATCAAAAATTTTCAGGAAATCCTCGAGTTGCCATGGTAAACACACAGAAATCAATTTTTCTATTGGCTAATGATTAGTATCGTGCGATTTTCGTATATAATTTATTAAGTGGTTGTTTTGATTTTCGGAAATCTCGACTGACATGTTGAGTTCCTTTGTTGCGGCGGAAATCACCGCGAGTCGAAGACGAGCGGTTGATTTCCTAGCAGCAATAAAAGAACGAAACCTTCAGGAGAGATTTCCAAAGAAAATCAAAACACCACGAAATAAATTCAGCCAGAAAATCGCAATTTTATGGCGCGCTCCAAAATTTATTCAATAATATCAAGATATTCGTGGCAGTTGTAACTATAGAGACTGCAAAATAAACAAAATAGTTGAAAAATTGCAAAAATATTTTTGGCTGTGCTGTCAACTCAGGTAAACATTGATTGAATTATTTTAGATTTTATAATTTTGCATCTGCTAGGTTATTTAAGAAAATGGTTTCTAAACGTCCCAAGCATGTTACGATGGACAGATTGTTCCTGACTCTTAATCCTGGCTGGATGCTTCATCACTCAAATACATGGTATAAAAACTGCCCAGTAGGGCACAATGAAATGGACAAATGGATGAAATCAGCAGAGCTAATGCCATAGGTATCGACACAATTTCAGTCATAACTAGCCATCCACCACTCAGATCAACGACAGTGTTCCAATTAGCAAGAAAAGGAGTAGGGGAAATCCAATTAATAAAAATGAGTGGACATTCCAGTATAACATCCCTGAAACCATATATCCAGCTCGACAAGGATCATCATAAAGGAATGGTGCTAAAGCTACGAGGAGAGCAAGAAAGAACTGATGATGCAGATGAAGCTGGAGCAAGATCAAAACATGAAATGAAAAGCATTACAAGCGACTCGATAGTTGAAGAATTGTTGACTGTCACTACAGCTTCTTCCCCGTCGCAGAAACGACAGAATCAACAAATTTATAATAACTGTGTGTTTCACTGCAATTCAATGAACATGTAATTCAATTTTCATTTTCTTTGTTGATGTGGAGTTGTTTTAACACTAATAAATAATTAAAACACTATACGGTGGTTTTTGGAAATCAGGACGAGAGTGATTTCCGGAAATCAGCACATGTGCATGATTTCCAGTTTAATCAAAATTTTATTGGCTGATACGTTAAAAATTCTAAAAAGCGATTGGTTCATATTTATAAAATGCGATTTTCACTTATAATCTCATAAGAGCATTAATTCTTTCCGGAAATTTTTGGAGTGCATTCCAACAACGTATTAATCGGCCCGAGTGGAACACGAGGGCCCGATTACGTTGTTGGGATGCACGACTAAAATTTCCAGGAAATGAATTAATGCTCGAATGCAGATTCGGTAAGAAAATAGCAACGATACAGCCACAGAAATTGAATAGAAATGATTTTTGACATTTAATTTGACATAAAAATTTCCACTTATTAATTTCGTTTAGGTTGGTCTAGGTAGGTATCAAAAATTTCCAGGAAATCCTCGAGTTGCCATGGTAAACATACAGAAATCAATTTTTCTATTGGCTAATGATTAGTATCGTGCGATTTTCATCAAAATCGGACAATAGGCTGGAAATTAGGGGTTGCAACTCGAAATATCGCCTAACAAGTAGGCACCTAACCGTCGAAGTTTGTTCCATTCGATAGCTGTTCAACAATGGTTCAAAAAGGTCTTAACAGAATTTGGGGTGGTGATTTACAACGCTGTAGAGGATTGACTAAATTTTCATTAAAATCTAACAAGAGGGATGCAACTTAATGAAATTGGAAATTTCTTCAAGTACCTATAAATATGGTTATTAAAAATTACGGAGTTCGATAGATTTTCGATTAATCATTGAGAAAAGGTCTTATATACGTTCTCAGCTTAAAATCAACCCCTGATATATTAACATCCCCTAATTTTGTAAATCGTTTAGATATACCTAATTAGGTAAGTTTTTTTGAACCTTGTTCCATTTACTTATGAACCGAAATTACAGAACGCCATAGAGGTACAAAATCATCCCTCTAAAGGTTTGTTTTCATTATAGGATATTTCTTAGGATTGAATTACTTAAGGGAAAGTCACAAACGTACAACCAGCCGTTTCCTATCTACTTCCTCAACATACTCTCAACAATGTAAGGAGGTACCCTATTTATTGCTAAATTATGCGAGAAGATAGGAGTTTCCAAATTGCGATAAAATTAAGGTAATTGATTCTAATAGGTATAACATGAGTTTTTATTTTGTTCATTTACCTCATTCATAATTTGGCCGTGAGCGCCGTGTTTTGATACGTTTTGACCACACTGTATAAGCCAAATTAGTAGAATGACCGAAAAAACAACATATAAATGTGCGACATATTTAAAAAAAACGGAGTGTGACAATTTACTTCAATTAAGTAGAATAATTACTAAATTAATTTAATTAAATTAATTAATACAGAAGATAATAAGCGATATATGCAAATTTAATTTTTGGAGACCAATAACTTTTTTTTATTGAGATATACAGCGTGTCCTAGAATTCGACCATGAAAATTTATGGACATATTCTCTTGTCAAAAATTAAATTAAAAAGTAAAAAAATTTTCGATTTTCGCTTCCTAAGGGAGCTGCAACCCCCTAAAGTAGGGGCTATGTTTGAGTTATTTGCGGGTAACTTCTGAACCGTTTAAGCTACGACAGCCAAATTTGGGTCACTTATTTAGCTTTCTGGACTACATAATCCCCTGTAATTTTACCAAAATCGAACTAGTGCTAACACATCAAAAAAATTATTTCATGCGACTTTCATAAAGCTTGTTTCAAACGCGAACTTTTCTAGCGCTTTCATTTTTTGGAGAAAAATCAAACAAAATGCAAGCATGCACTACGGACTAAGCTTATTTTCAAGGGTTTTATTGATTGGAAATGGTTTTTAGCCATAGTACCCACCATTATGATATCGAAGCTATGAATTTTGCCGGAAATTTGGGGTACATGCTTGCATTAGGTTTCATTTTTTTCAAAAACTAAGCCCCGCATGAAAAAAATTAAAAAGCCGAAAAACTTCGATTTTTAAACAAGCTTATTGAAAATCGAATCGAGTAATTTTTCCAATGAACTCACAAAAGGTTTGAAAGAAATTACCAACATGTTAGGCAATAATATCCGGGTTCACGTGGTTCGATTTTGATAAAATTACAGGAACTTGTGTAGCCCAATAAGCTAAATATATGACCCAAATTTGGTTGTCATAGCTTAAACCGTTCAAAAGTTATCTGCAAATTATTCAGACATAACCCCTAAATTTAGGGGACTGCAGCTCCCTTAGGAATCGGAAATCCAAATAGATTTATAGACGTTTTTAATTTTATTTTTGACCAGAGAATATGCCCATAAATTTTCGTGGTCGAATTCGAGAACACCCTGTAGAAAATTCACAGTTCATTCTCATCGAGCGTCATTTTTTTACACACATTTCAACTTTTTATCATTTCCTTCCGGTTACGCCGGAAATGGCTTTGACTTTGAATTTTTAAATTGAACACCCGGTATATTTTTACATTTTTGGAATCTAGTGGTCATTCTGAGTGTTTTAGTGCCATTTTCTGTGACTAAATTAATTAGTATCTTCCAGTTGTATATAGATCAAGCGTTACATTTCCTCCAAGTCAATTTTTTGTGTTTGGGGTTGAAGGGGGTAGTTCAATTAGCATCCTCCAGTAACAGGTGTTCTAAGGGCTAAATTTCCTCGATGTAAATTTTTCGGGTTTGGAGTTTGAAGGGGGTAGTTTTTGGGGGTGCAATTTTTTGCGTTCAATTAGTCTCCTGCGTTAATAAGTAGCCCAAGGATTAAATTTCGTCTAAGTAATTTTTTTGTAGTTTGGGGTTGAAGGGGGTAAGTTTTAGGAGCGCAATTTTTTCGTACCATTCGACTCTTCAGGTTGTAGGCGGTCCAAGTCAAGTTTTTGTGTTTGGAGGTTGAAGGAGGTGGTGTAATGTTTTGCGTTCAATTAGTATCCTGTGGTAAGAGGTGGTCCAAAGGTTAAATTTTCTCCATGTCAATTTTTTGCGATCAGGGGTTGAAGGTGGTGCTCGAGGTGGACGGTTTAAGGGGTGCAATTTGAAGAAGCCAAAGATGGTGAAAATTAACCCTGGTTCAGTAGAATTTCAGAAAATAACACCAAAATATGCCAATTACGCAAATCAAGCTTTTGGGTGGTTGAAATATTGCAAAAGGGTTGAAATATTGTGAAAGGATTCGAAAAAAGCGAAAATAATCCAAATGAGTTTAATTTATTACTGAAGAAAACGAAATTATGCTAATTTAGCAAAGCAGGCGCCTATGGGGTTGAAAAATTGTAAAGGGGAATGAAAAGTCATAGGGGGTGAAAATTAGCCGTAGCTGCATTATAGAAAATAACACAAAAATAAGCCAATTATGCATATTTAGCGTTCGGAGGGTTGAAATCTTATTGAAAAAGTGAAAAAGGTTAACATAATCCATATGAGTAAGATTTATTATCGAAGAAAGACTAAATTGCGCGATTTGGCCAAATTAACGCTCACGGGGTTAAAAAATTGTGAAGGAGGATGTATCATATTTTTGTGGTTTTCATCTCCTAAATTTCATCCCCCGAATTAGTACATCTTCATCTTTAGCAGAATTAAAGGTCGAACGTACCTACATACCAAGTTTCAGCAAGATACCTCCAGTTATTACGCAATTAATACTTTTTCTGTTTTTCATCCCTAACTCCCAACCCCTTGGTACGATATGACCCAAAAGCAATCCCAGTTAAGATTTTCCGGGTATACACCCGTGTACAAAATTTCACCTCGATATCTGCTTTCGTTCTCAAGTTATGCGATGGGCAGTGTACGCGATCGGGGCGAGCGAGCGAACTCTCTAGAACCTAATAAAGGGACACTACAATACTCAAAATCGCCCACGGATTCCATTTAAAAATTCAAAATCATGGCTGTATATATTTACTGTGATTTTTTTCAGAATTTTATCATAATTGAAAAAGTTATTGGATGCGGTGGCGTAACATTCCGAAACTGAATTACTGAAAATGGTGCAATGCCCAGGAGTTATCAGGTGGATTATCGTTTACCATCTTTATTTGAATAATGCAGAAACCGTTTCCACCTGCACAGATCAATATAGGTTTGGGATTGCCCATCTCGCTGAAAATTGTCGCAAACTTTTCAGAACTTTTTAACTAAATTAGAAAATCCCTAATTGGATAGTTATCATAAAAGTCTGCAGATGTTTGCTACTGCGTACCTCCAGATTTACGGGAACCCCTTAGGTACTTATAATAATTATGGTGGATGCGCCGGGATAACCCGAATTTTTCATAAGAATGAAACTGCAATTTTTATTGTCCCGTGCAGGAATCGCTTAAAGCTTCGTTAAATTCTTGTTAAGTGAGCTGGAGAAACGATAATTAAAAAGGAAATGGACACATTCCCCCAATTTAGCTCAAAGTGAGACCGCGAGTAATTAAGATAATCCAAATGGTCCATAAGGCCCCACGACTGGTTCTTGAAGATGCGATCTTAATTTTTCCAGTCAATTGAGGGGGGTAATATTTAAATTTTCCATTAAACAAACTGTCTTCACGCAACCCCTTTCAGGAGATTTAATGCTACGGATTAATATTAAATTGGAGCAGCTTTTTATTTCGCCTTCGTTAAAACATTCGGCAATTAAAATTTCAAATAAGAATGAATCCGCCTGAATTTTAACCAAAGCAACGATTAATTAAACTCCAAAAAAAGGCGACAAAAATTTATTTTTAATCAAACCTTTCCGGTTTAACATTCGAGAAGTCGCTTGCAAATGCAAATATAGATGAGCAGAATTCGATTTTATTGCAAGTTTACTTTCGATTTCTCGTCACGTTTGCACTGGAAGCTAGTTCGGTGCGGATTTCACAAAGTCCCGATCTTGCGCAATTTTCAGGGGTTTCGTCGGGGCTTTTTTTTCAGAACGTGTCTAATTTAAAGTGGTCTTTTAGCAGATATGTTTCGTGGCCGATAACAAAGTAACTTGGATTTCTCGAGCTTTTCTAGGAATTATTCCGCAACCGACGATAATAACAAATATAATTTTCTGTTTGTTCTCCCCACAAACGCAAATATCTGTTTTCTTAGTCCATTTCATCTCTTTATTAGTAATGGGTAACTTGCGTGTGAAAACCTTGATGCTTTCAAAAATGAAACATAAATATGTCCGGTCACGCGATAAAATCGGTACATTTGGCATTCTTCCTAAACACGTTCTTCTTTAACAAAAAAGGGTAATATTTTTGTGGATTCAAACGTAAAACAGTAATTGGTGAAAGTGAATTTAAACGAATATTTTTTGTTGCGAGGGAGTAAAATTTGCAATTTATTTTCGTGAGTCTGCAAGTGAGTTTGATCCGGAAAGGTTAATTTACATTAATATCACAGTCCAGAGAATGTAAGTCACTGAGTTGGAATGGAACTGTTCCAGGGGAGGTAGTTTAAAGTAGCCAACGGAGGCACGAAGGTTTCTTATTTCTTTCTGCACTCGTGCTAGAATACCTATCTATACAACTAGTAATGAAACTAATACTTTCTTCAAACAAAAAAGCGCGAAAAAGTGAAATAGAATTTTTCAGTTACCTGAGAAGAATTGATAACGAAATTGTTAGTGAAATGGTGAAAGAAATTCGCACGATTTTTCGTTAAAAGACACCGGAGGATGTTCATCAATGCGATGCGTATCCCTGTAGATGTTTATCACGTTAATGTGTATGTAGGAGCCGCCTGAATTTACTGGTGGAATCGGGTGCCAATTTCGACCAATTAAGCGAGAGAGTTGCAACCAATAAATTTCATCCCCGTCGATAAATTTCTCTTAAAATTCACTTCTCCTGCCTCGAATATATAATATTTGGCAGCATATATTGCGTGTCTGTGTCAAATTACAGGGCTTCATGAACGTTTCAACCCCTAAACTCTAACCCCACATGCTCTAGAAAAAGATGTGTTTTCTATTTCGCCATCCTAACCCAATTCGTTGAAAAATTGCGGCAATCTTGCTTATTTATTTGCTTCGGTTGTCCAGATATATCAATACGATTTCAGAAAAACAAAAAAAATATATTAATTCAGCACTTACCATTGAATTGCCATTGAAAAAACCTCGAACAGGTCAAAACCTGAACTCTGCAGTCGATGCGCGTGGAATTTGCTGACTGCTCGCTTTCGTCTGACGCCTCAAGCTCGCTTACCTCGTTTACCAGAATGGGTTTTATTTTTTATTTATACCATGCGCATGCGATTGCATAGTGAAATATTTTTTTCCACTTCCGGTTTAACCGGAAATTATCCTAATTTAGATGTTTAGAAGTGGAAAAACAATATCTGACTACGCCAAAGCAGCTCTAGGAAGACTTGCAATGATGGTTCTTGCGATTGGTAGATGATAGATTAACACTTTAGCGGTTTTCCGAGATTTTACCATTACAAAGTTTGGCTACTCGTAAAAGGAAATTGATCTAATCAATATTATTGCCATGTAATCCTGGAAACAACTGGTGGAGTGTGCGGTTTTCCCACTTTTTACAGTGATCGCGGTCGCCTCATTCAATTTTCCTCGTGTTTACTCTGTCTCAGATTTCATAATTCTTGACTTTCCGGTTCTCCTGTTTTCCTTTCATTATTACGAAATACTGAAAGTTGCAAGCTTTTAATGAAAATAAAGCCCCGCCAACTTTTAATAACAAGAATAGCTCATTTAATGTAATTATTTTAAATACGACCGCCAAATACTTCCTTAGCTTTCTCGTCTCGTTTAACTTTCGTGACAAACAGTGGAGTGACAATTTTTGTCATAAATAATTCTCATTATTGTGCCGCGCTGCCATGGCTCTAACATTTACTCGCCTAAATGGCTTTTTTAATTTAAAGACTCATATTAAAGGAGCGACATTGTAACGAAATTACCTCTGGGCACAAGATGATGGATGATACAAAAGTAGCGAGGTATCCAATTTGTATTGTGATATTTTACCTACGTTTTGTGACGAAAAATAAACTTTATTTTATCTCTGGATAATGGAATATTCAAGTAGAGGCTGGAATTCGTGTTCAATTTTATTTCGGAAGAAAGAATAATAAAAAATTAAAAATTATGCCATACCTGTATATCCACCTGTATCTAACAATATTAGGGACATTTAAATCATTTAACTGAACAAGGACTTAACTGCTCGATACTCTACATTAATTATTGATCCAATCCAAATTAGATTCCGTTCACAATAACCAATCAACTCTAGATTACGGTGGTGATACGACGAGACGTAGTCAAATTCGAGGTAATACTCTGAAAACTAACATTTAATGATTAAAATTTTGCAAAAATAAAAATCTGTTAAAACCCCAAGAAAATGAGAAGACGGAAACGAAGAAACAATTAAGATGAGTTAATAATTTACTAAACCATAAATCGTTGCGATATTTACAAGGCACTTAAATTTGAAATCATTTACGACTGTAATGAAACAGTACATGGCATCGCTCTTGGGCAAATGCAGATTCCGTGTACAAAGTAACCAATCTTCTTGATTTAGGAGTCAATTCTAAAGAACTTCATTAATTTCGGAGAATAAAAGCTTTTACTGCTTTGCGCAATCATTTATTGTTTCCCTCTGCCAATGTAATTAATTATTAATTTAGACTTTGGTTTTTAATTTTTAAGGGAGGATTTTATTACAAAGATCTTTATTGACCTTGCGACTTTCATTTCCGTAGAAGCGTTATTACATAACGCATATTCCTTATTAAGAAATTCGTTTTGAGAACACTTTGTTCGGAGCTTTTAATTTAGTGGGATTTGTGCGATATATAAGGATTGGGAGGATACCGTGATTAATGTTCCAATTTATACGCAAAACATGAAGATAATTTCCAGCTCTTGAAAAATGCCCACATAAAAATGTACATAAAATTTTATCTCCTCCCAAGTGGGATGACCCACTTTATATTATTGTTTAAGTCCGCTAATAGTCCCTGATCGATTCCTAAACATAAATCTGATGCTCCGCAATATCTGAAAAATGGGGTCGTAAAACTTTTAGTAGTTTGGTAAGATTTGAATTTTTGCCCGTTTCTATACATTTTAGTGCCGTAGCAGCAGAGTGCTGAGATACTCTTTTATTTGATTAATCGCTCGCTCGCTCGCTCGTCTTGAGATCGGAATGATATATCGAGCTGAAACTTGCTATGAGGCTTTGTCTCCTGAAAAGTAAGGCGGGGATTTCTTTTGGGCCATACCGAACCAAGGAGGATGAAAAACCGAAAATTATTAATTGCAATAACTGGAGAACTAGTGGAGGTATCTTGCTGAAACTCGGTATGCACTTTCGAGCTTCAAGTCTGTTCATGGTGAAAGGGTGTTAATTTCGAGGGATGAAAATAGGATGAAAACCATAAAAACATGATAACTCCGCAAGGGTTGCACGCAGCTATTTGAAACTCAACGAACATACTTTCGATGTAACCTTGCGGGGGATACTTTTCCGCAAAATCAGGCAAATGGGGTGGAAATTAGGGGTTGCAAATTCAAAATTCCGCTTAATAAGTATTGGTCGAAATTTGAGTCATTCGCTTTCCGTTAATGATGCAAAAAAGGTTACTCATATTTTGCGAAAAACCACCCCTAAAGGCGCTACAAACCCTAACATGCAGAAACACAAAAATATGAGAACTCAAAAACTACTCAGCGTATCAAGGCACAATTTGGTGTAGCAATTTTCAGTGACACTGTAGGGGGATTGGCAAATTATCGTATACAGGGTGGTCGTTTTATCTTGAGACTGGCAAATATCTCGGAAAGGAAGCATTTTAGAAAAAAATGTTTTGTATAAAAGTTTTATGACTTCGAGGGGGAAAATAGATGGCATCGACGCCATTTTGATTCAAGGTCATTTTCAAGGTCAAATAAAGGTCAACTTCATTTTTTTTAATGGGAACCTACATTTTTTATTACAGATTCTTATTCCCCGTAAAAGAACAAACAACTCTCATCTAAACTATTTTTTTATCCGATGGATAGTTTGTCAGATATTTAAATGAAAATTTTAATCTTCTTCGAAATCTATTGCCTTCCCTAGCAACAGCGTCATGGCAAAAACAAAATCTACAACAATTTTTGTGGTTTATTTATTTAGAATTCATCGTTGCTAAGTTAAACGGTTGTTCATTTGTTTTGTCTTGCCGCTGTTACTAGGGAATGTCTAGGGATTTCGAAAAAGGTTAAAATTTACATTCATCGGATCTAAAAATAGTTTAGATGAAAGTTGTTTGTTTTTTTGCGGGGAATAAGAATCTAAAAAATATAGGTTTCCATTAAAAAAATCACGTTGACCTTCATTTGACCTTGAAAATGACATTGAATCAAAATGGCGATGATGAAAAAATTTTTTTCTAAAATGCTTCCTTTTCGAGATATTTGCCAGTCTCAAGATAAAACGACCACCCTGTATAATACCACGAGTGACACCAAAATTTCCGGAAATTTTTTAACATTTACGACTGATTTCCGCGGCAAAAAACCTGGAGTAAATGTCAAAACTAAATTTCCGGAAATTTTAGGGATCACGACTGGCATTCAGCGAGAAAATTTCACTTAAGTACAAAATCCTGACAGTAGGAAACTGACAGAAAAATTTCCGACATAATTTTCTGTTGATTGGCCAGAATCCATCGTAAAGATTTAAATCCTGTTTCGTAATTGGATCAAATTTTTAAGCTTTCTATTGATGGTACAAAAAAGGTCTTATTCATCAATCGGGAAAAACGACCCTAAAGGCGGTACAACCTCCTAACATGCCGAAACACAAAAATGCGAGAACTCAAAAACACTACTCAACGCATCAAGGCAGAATTTGGTATGTTAATTTTCAGTGTCATTGTAGGTGGATGGACAAATTTTCACTAAGATCCAACAAGGGTGATGAAATTTAAGGGTTGAAACTGGAAATTTCTTCAAGTAAATAAAATTACGGGGTTGCATAGATTTCGGTCAATTACTGGAAAAAGGTCTTATGAGTTTTCAATTCAATTCTAAAACGAATTCGATTAGGGTGGTGAAATTGAAAACACAACTTTCTTTGGAGCATGTATATCTTCTGTGAAACTGTGAGGTATTACACACTGCATCTTCGCGAAAGGAGGAGGCAATTTTGGCACATCAACCATCTAAAATAGGTAAGTCTGTAAAAAATTTATTGTCACCTTCAGATAATTCTGGTTTTAAATAAGACGAAATTCATTCACACTTATGCTCAATCTTTGGATAAAAAAATCGAAATTTTGTAATAACACTAAAAGCACACTAGAGCCCAAACTACTGAATCGATTTGGCTAAAATTCGGTATATGGAGATTGGCTGACCAGTTGAAGAGCTGAAAAGCTTTTGGAAGCAGTTGGTGAACGGGAAGTGCCATTTACGCATAACAAATTTCAAATTTTAAATAAAGGACATGGAAGTCAAAGACCCGCATGATGGGGAGGTTCCAGCCGCTTCTCTGTTGCATTTTTTTCTACAGCAAACATTGTAAAGGACTATTTCAGGTTTCTCATCCCAATTCAAGGTTTTTTAATATTGTATTTTTCAACAATTCGCTTATTTGACATATCTGTGCGTTTGCGGAGACACAACCACTAGGTGCAGATTGCTAAAATCTGCACCCGATTCCACCAGTAAATTCAGGCGGCCCCTACATACCCACTAAATTGATAAAGATCTACTACAGGGCAATACATCGCATTGATGTATCTACATATTCTGGTGGCTTTTCTTTTAGTGTTTACTGTTTGAAAACAGACCGTCGTTTGAAAAAAGATCTTCAGCAATAATGTCGTACGATACGAAAAGTGACTTTAGTTCAATTCTCAGTACAAGAAAGTTTTCTCAAACTTTTTGCAGTTCAATGTTGTCTTGAATTAATTTCCACTCCTTTCGGACTTGTGGAAAAGTAGTCGTTTATATCATCTCCGATACGGTTAAATTTAATTTCACAGCCTAATCAGAGTTAGGTAGGTTGTACATCACCCACATCACTAAAACTCTTTGCATATCAAGCATAAATTAGGAAACAGTTCTCGAAACTTTCGTCTCAACAGGGTTGGAGTCGCACTCTCATTTCAAATCAGTCTATGAAGTGGGACCGCAACTAAAGGGTAATTATGGGTAATTGCAAGCTGACCACTACACATTTAATGGTCAAAATTCCTGGTCCGAAACCGCACATTAAGTGGTCTTGCTTCTAAAATCTGCAAAAGCCATCAGAAATGGACCGACCCACATCAATCCCAACAAGCCTCCAACTAACGGACGCGGTCCATTAGCTGTCAGATATCTTGCAGACTCAGTCCCGTTGAAATTAGAAATTTACTTCGACTCTGTTTTAATATTTTTACTATTATTCGATTTCGCAAATAATTTCCAACAAAGTTAAAACCTGGCAGGCAGGATAGGATTACAGCTTTAGGTGAGATTAAACTTTCGCAAATCGGGTGCGTTGCCAAATCTTATGTAAATGCGGTTTGTGTGCAATCAAACAGCTAGATCCTGATGGAGTCAGTCATTAGTTAGGGTTCGAAGCGGGATCCGTTAAACTCTTGACACCCTAGTTTGTGGGTCGCCTACATATTTCCCTACTTTATAAACCAATTATCTGCTCGCAACTTGCGTCCAGTTTCAAACTACAACCATAAGACTAGATTAGTTGCGGGATTAGCAGCGATCTCGGTGCCGTTTTGACGTGTTTCGGCAACTTTACCAACATGCCTGCAACTCTGTTTATGCTCACATTTACGCGAGGAACTCTATACGCTAAGCCCGCTGCTAATTTAGTTAATTTACGACCGCATCAGCTTTTGTGTTTAAGCAGGGATCGATTCAAGAAAATTTGATATTACAATGTTCAAAATTTACAGACATATCCTGATTTGTTGATGCTTCTGCGAGTGAACAATCCGCACTTAAGATTTAGGTCCTCGGTTTCTTATTATTCTGTTAGTGTCACTACTAACGGTAACTTGCACTCAGGGAAATCCACCTTGGCCTACAATTAGGACTTTTAACTTCCCCAACCCCACTATTTAAAAAAATGGAAATTTTCGAATTCGAGATAAGATCTATATGTTTTGAGGTTTCGGGAACCCAGAAAAGTGATTTTTAGTCATCACACTTTGTAATTTTAAAAACAACCCCAATTTTTGACGTCACCACAAGAAATACCTTCAAATTCTGCATCAAAAAATACACTCGTGGTGTTCTTTTGGCAAAAAAGTTAAAAATTCGAGATTTTTAACGTATTTTAAAAACGGCCTAAATATCTGAGGTTTTCAACATTCCACTTTTTCTTCTCATTCAGTTGTGGTTCCACGTCCGTTTCGGTGTTCTCCTTCTATTATTTGTTTCTGTTGCCTCATGTACCTGTTTTACCAACCAGTCTATCTTCTTTCATCCGGTTCGTACCAATTCAACTGATTTTCTTGTATTGTTCTATTTCCGATTCTCTAAATATTTCATTTCAAAGGACTTTCGGTGAAATTGTCTGAATTTTTGATATTTTGCAGCCCTCATGATTCTGAACAAAAGTTATCATTGCACCAACCTCCGAACATGGACAATTTTTGCTATACAGAATCCCGTAGATAGAATTGTCCCCATAAGAACTGCATATACTTATACTTAACGAAAAATTGTTCTTCCGTTTTGCCATCATAATTCCGCATGATAAGTTCAGGGTACGTTCCACATGGAAGTCTTTAGAGTTCATCGAGTGCATCTACTTGAATATTTTGTCGGGAAGAGTTTAGAAAACGGCGGTTCAAAAAATGTGTATAACCTAGTTTATGGCAAAATTCTATCTTCAGGACTCTTTGTAGCAAAAACTGTCCATGTTTAGAAGTTGGCGCAATGATAACTTTTGTTCAGAATCATGAGGACATCCAAAATTCAGACACAGAAAGCCACTTTCCATAAGAATTAGTGCGGAGTCCTTTTATCTTTCCTTGTTTGACCTTCTATCTTCCGTAGAAACCTCATTCCCATTCCTGTTAATTTTCGACTCTGGTTATTACCTCCGCTTTAACTTCCATCGGCATTTCTTTCTTGCATATGAAATTTGTTTTTATTGCATTGTAAAGCCTTCCCGTGCTTATTATTCTTTCATTAATTTCAACCTTTAGGTTTCCTTCTGAGTTTATGCCTTTCCTATCATTAGCTTTTGTGACGTTCCATTCATTTTTTCTATTGTTATTTTATCTGAAGGTTCTGTGTTGCATCCTTCTTGCGGCGTCTTCATCTTCTTCTTCTAGAATCTCTTGAAATATTCTCTCCATTTTTCCAATATCTCTTTTTCTGTTATTAGTGTTTTCTCATTTTTATCCTTTATATTTCTTGAGTACGATATCTCTGGTCCTTCCCATTTGTTTCAGTGTTTAGCAAAATAGCTTTTGGTCATTTTAGCTCCAAATTCAGCGTACGCTTCTAGTTTCTTAAACTTGACTGCGTTCTTCACTATTATTCGTAGGCCTTAGGGTCTCTTGTTGTTAGATGTCTTTTCCAGGATTTCTTTTTTTCTTCATCTTTTTCTTTAGGTCCGAGTTTCATCGGCGCACGTTTTACACCCTTGTTTCTAACTTTCTTCACTACACTATTAATTTTTCAATGTTTTGTCCTATTTCGACTTTTTTGTTGCTGTGTAAGTAATTAATATGTGATATTCTAATTTTATGTGGTCTTCTATTAACTTACCTATGTGTTTGAATCTTTTCTTTTATTATTTTTTCTTTCCCTGCTTTCCTTGTTGCTCTGTATTGAATTTCATTCCCACTAGGTAGTGGTCATTGCCTATTTCTGCTCCTCTTGGTATAATATTGTGTATTTACTAAGAAGTAATCTGTTACTGACTTTTATTTTCTTCAAAAGTACCTACTTGTGGATTTCCTTATCCTCTTTTTAGCCTAAAAAAATCTACCATTTGACAAGTAGTGCATCCATGAGGACTCTCAACAAGGCCACCAAGAGACTACGAATCGTATTTTGTAGATTATTTTATAAATTAAAGTATTGAGTAAGTAGTGTCAAGTTGACGTTGTAGTATCATCACAGTAATCAGGATTTGATTGGTTGCTGGTATATTAAATGCTGCTTTGGATTGGTTCAATACCTAATGTATAAAATAATCATTCGTATTAGTGATGACGCAAAGTTACAGGTATGACAGTAAACGTGTCTGGATATTAACCTTAAAAGGAAGATGTTGTCAAATTTTCCAAAAGTTCCAGCCGCTTTCTTGGCTGCCTGTTCTTTTATTTAATTTCCCCTAATAAACAAAAGACAGTCTCGAAGACGGTAGAAACTTCTATTTTTTCACAAAACGGCACCAAGTGTGAATACATTTTTAGAAGCAGAATTCGAAGAAGTTTCATATAGTGTCGCGAAAAATGGGGGTTTTTATTTAAATTTTTAAAGTTGATGTGCCAAAATGGCACTATGTCTGGACCGATCTGACTTAAAATTTAATCGGCACCTGCAAAGTGCCCACTGAAAATGGCACTCCTGTGGGCAGATTTAGCCCAAGACCTTTTCAGCTCTTCCGAAATCCATAAAATGTCCTCATTCCAAATTTCAGCCAGATCGGTCCAGTAGTTTAGGCTGTTCCACAGTCACGGACAGATATTTTTTCAAAAACCACTTTTTTGGGTTCCCAGTATCATAAAATGTAAAGATTTGATGTTTTTGGCGATTCAATTTTTATGAATTCTTCGATCGATTCCAGTAACTGCTCCGCGGAACGTAGAAGTTAAAAATGATAATAGACATCAACTAAACTCCTACATTCAATTAAAAGCTTTACAAGACTTACCAGCAATAAGGCCTCCACAAAATAAACCATTTACCTATAAAAATACGCTACTTTATGTTTATGTTTGGAGCAAAATTTTAGTGGAGAAGTAGAATACATTTGGGTCGTATTTCATCCTTTTTCGAGACGTAAAAGTGGTGTTATACACAATCCCGTATTAAATGATCTCGGAAACAAGAAAACACTTTTAGGAGAGAACACTAATTCATCAAATATTTAAGTGACTGCACCATTTATCCTCGGCTGTCAAAGTTTATACTTAGGCAAAAATATTGAAAGGAACGGCGAAAATAACTTTGACAGGGGTGTGTAAGGGAATCACCCACAAATGGACGGACGAGTAGCGAAAATTTAATGCAATCAACGCATTGTTACTTTAATATCGTAAAACATGCAAATTAGTTAGGTACTTAGCATTCTCCGACATCTCCCTGCTAAGTATTACATCTTTTTGCTTTTTATCAAGTTTCAGGAGATGCATTTAAAGTCGCTGCATTTGAAAGTAAAAACTCCAGACAGAAGTAACGAACAGAGGATTTTAAAATAAATGGTAATATCTGTGTTGTTATTGCTTTTTCCCCGTGTTGGAAGGAAAATCATGAGCAAACTACAATATGTTTGCTCGGCTATATTAAAAGTGTTATTGAAGCTAAAGCAAACATTGCAGCTTCTCCAGAGATAGCCGAGGAAACTCTAACGACACAAAAAGAAGTGATGGTGTAGAAAATAGCTCCTGTTTTATGTTAAAGTCTTAGAAAATATGGTGATGTAAGGCTTCGTGCTGTGTACAACAAATGAAGTTAATACCTGCGGCCTGCGGGCCCGTAAAGGGGTGAAAGTATATGAAAAACAAGTATGAGCATATGTGACCTGAATATGACAAAAGAAGTTGAAAATATCAAAGAACTCCCGAGTGAGACTGGGGTATAAATTAGAACAGATTGTATAGGTATAAAAGGCAGCGGAATAAGGAAAGGTGTCAGGAGTTATTTTCCTCGAAAAGCTACATTATGCCCTCTGACCCATCGTTTATCATTATTAAAGCTTCACGTGAAATGACGTAAAATACCGTGTTAATATTTTATATGAATGTAAGCTCGCAGGCTTTCATAACATTACACGAAAATATTTCGCTCCGCATTCATACATGCAAGAACATGTTATAAGGTTATTGCCGCATTTTCTATAAATATAAGCAGTTCTTTAAAAATACAATGTATTGTTACACCTAGATCCACAAAAAGTCAGACGGAGTTAAGTCTGGTGAAGACGCTGGCCAATGTATTGGCTCTATTGGACCATATTTTATTTCTCGCGGCGTATACTGTATGAAATTGAATTGCGACATTCTGAGATACTTTATACAGGGTGATCCAATAAAAAGTTTCCACCCCGAATATCTTGTTAAGCAAATAAAACAAGAAAATTTGTTTCGAGGAGACTTAAATCCGTGCTTAGTTAAATTCACTGCTCACCCCCTAACTTCAAATTTCAAATGGTAAACCCCCACTTGTGATAACTACAGCATTTGAAAGCTAATTTCATTACAAATTCAATGGTGTCAGATTTTTTGATATGCGCTCACCGCCAGCGCTCGCTAAGGTCAAATTTTAAATCGCATTATTAACCCTTTGTGATACATCTGAATTTTTGAAATCCCCCCACTCTTTCAGAACTTACAGCAAAGACAATAGTTATTTCTAGGCCCAGAATCAATGCATGTTCTTTGGTACCTATTACCTTTGAAGTATTTTTCAACCACCTGACGAGGGTAGCAACCAGCAACCCCATCGAAAATCTAAATGATTCCAGGAGTCAAATGATACATCAATTGAATCGACTTCTAATTATCTTTTCCAGTGATGTTATGATTTTTTTAAGTTAATTTCCTGGAAAATCGGATTTGAATTCCCGATTAAAAACGCAAAATCTAATATAATTTAGACGATTTGGACTGTATAACATAATTTTGGATTTTAGGTGCCCCACCGGAGAAAATTTTATGGAGTAAGATCAGGGGATCTTGCTGTCCATTCTAGGTGACCCCTTTATCAATTCTATGACAGGGAAATTTTGCTCCAAAAACTGTCCTTCTGGAAAAATACTTCTTCCGAAATGTGGTTTTCTAATACTTCAAGATAGGACTCCCCGGTCAAATCGTGTGGCAAAAATAATGGCACAACAATGTGTTACCCAAAATACCAGCCCAGATATTCAGGTTCTTCCCTAAATTATCTGCAATTATACCATTAAAGGAAAAAGTGCATTCGTTCACTTAGTTCTTCAACAAATTGAAGGCGTCGATTTTTATATAAGAATTTATAAGGATGTCTCCCGGAATTTCGAACAATTTCCTGATACTCAAAGCTGGGATGTCTTTCATTGAAGATTCTAAAATAGTGTTTCGCTATTTCAACTCGCTCTGTAATCGTATAAACCATTTATCAATTCCAAATTAACAAAAATCTCAAAAATCACGGTCATACGGTTATCACAAAACTGAAGAAGGTTCTTCAATTTCTTAAGTTGATAACGATGTAACGAAAGGTAAAAAAATCATCAAAAAATTGAAACAAAACAACTCGCAATCTTTGATAAAGTTAGAGTTATTAAAATTAGAATTAAGAACCCTTTCAATTGATGATGAATGACGAATACAATAATTATTGAATTGATTCTGGGGATAGAGGTATAAAAGGCGTTGCTTTAATTTCTGAAAGAGCGGGGGTTTTCAATCATTATGTGCACCGGTTTGAATTTCACACCTCTTAAAATGATGTATCACAAAAGGCCTTATTGCGATTTCAAATTTGACCGTAAAGGGTGCCATTTGAAAATTTGAAGTTGGGGTTGGCTGGGGTTAGGGGGTATGCTGTAAAATTTCACCAAGCACGGAGTCACGTCAAAAATTGAACCATAATAGAGTCACTTTCTAACTTGAGTAAGCTTTTAATTCTGTCCACTAAACTAAATATATTCGTCACCTGAGTTTCTGGTTAACATCGGTGTAGTGCAGGGCTTAAACTTGGGCCCACTCCTTTTTATCCTCTTTTTTAATGATGTTGCTGACTGTTTCATCAACTGTAAGACATTTATTTATGCAGACGAACTTAAGAGGCTTCTTCACGCTATTGTCTTTCTCTCTCTTTCTTTGTGTGGACTTATTTAATTACTCGTCAATTTGTCTTCAAATTTAAATAATGAGCACTTTCCACCAAATAAACTAAATGAAGAAATCATGTTTCTTTTAGTACCTTACAATTTAATGGGATTTAGAGGCACAGTTCGAAAAATGCCGTTTATATTGGTATTCTACAAATAGTGACATATAAACAAAGTGATATTGGAACAAAACGAATTGAACAAGGCGTATTTTATCATATTCTATGGTGGAAAGTCGTAGAAATTAAAATTTAAAATTGGATTTCCAAGAAATTAAATAAATTCAACATAATCTGAGAGAGAAAGACGATAGCGTGAAGAAGCCTCTTAAAAAACTGTCTTGAATTACAGGAAGACATCGATAGATTGTTTGTGTGGTGTAAAAGTAATATGTTAAACTTAAATGTCGACAAGTGTAAAAAGATGTCATTTACAAGAAAAATGTTCACTATTGATTATCAGTATAATATTAATGGTTTAGTGTTAAGCTCTTGTACTGAATTTCGCGACTTAGGGGTTACAATGGACTCTAGACTTTCATTTGTACCTCATATTGAGAATATATGTAAAAGTGGCATGAAAATGCTGGGATACATTATTAGAAATAGTTCTGATTTAACCTCCCCAACCCCATCACAATTTAAAAAAAATGGGAGGTTACTGCAATCACTAAAATTTTCGAATTTGAGATACCACCAGATCTTTACGTTTTGAGGTCTCAGGAATTTACCAGTATAGAGTGTATTAAAATGCTTTTTAACTCCTTGGTCAGAAGTAAACTAGAGTATGCCAGTGCAATTTGGAACCCTATGTATGAGGTGTATGTGCAAATGATAGAAAATGCGTTGCGAAAATTTTGTAAATTTGTGTATTTCAAAATGTCCTGTCAGACAGTGCAATTAGACTGCTTTATTGCACATTGTACAAGAAAATTCGTTAAAAGCTAGACGATGTGTGGCCTGTCTGGCTTTTCTGCAAAAAATCTTAAATGAACAAATTCTTTTAGTTCCTAGATGTAATACGACAAATGCCATAACCTTCCATTACAATTTACCTCGCACATTCCATCATTATAATTGTCCTCTCATAACCTGTTTTAAATTATATAATTGCTTACCTAGTAATTTAAATATTGATATATTTCATTCCAATTTTAAAAATCTTCAACAATATAAAACAGAAGCTACTGTCCCACTACGACGCTGCGTGATTTATTTATTTAATCAATTTATCTTTTTTTACGTTTACGTTTACGTGGAGACTGAGTTTTTGCTCAAGTATAGAACTTAATAAGGCACATGTTAGGTAGTCATCTTAAATGTAAGTTGAAAACCAAGCCTACTGCAACCAATAGGGCAATTTTTCAATATTTTGCTTCGCGATCAATATATCGAAAAAAGTCATGACAATAAATTGTTCGGAATCTTGTTTTGTCCCCATATGCCAAATCTCAATTTAATATTCGGATTTTTAATTTTAGAAAAATCGGGATAAATCATAATTAAAAAAAAATTGCGAATCATGCGTTAATGCGGTTATGTGAGGACAAAAGTGACTTTTCAACAACTTTTCCTTAGTATTTTTTTTACCTTCAGCGCAAACGGAGAAATTTGAGCTTGAAAGATTTTTTTTTCGAAAATTGAAAATACAAATAAGTTTTTCTAATAACTTTTTCGATATCTTGATCGCGAAGCAAAATATTGACAAATGGCCTTATTTTCGAATCCCGAGTTCGCAGTAGGCTGAGTTTACAACTTACATTTGAGTTGACCATCAAAGGAAAAAAGCCAAATTCTTTATTTTCATTTTCAAAGTTACATTTTTATTACAGATTCTTATTCCCCGTAAAAAAGCAAACAACTCTCATCTAAACTATTTTTGGATCTGATGGATAGTTTGTCAGCAGTTTATTAACGGTTGTGCATTTGTTTTGTCGTGTCGCTGTTACTGTTGTTCAGATTATAGGTTGTTCAGATTGCAGCGCAAGGCAGTGAGGATTTTGGCTGGGATTGGATACAGAGATGACTGCAGGAATTCATTTATTTGGCTAGAAATTTTAACATTGCCATGTATTTATGCACTTAACTGTTTAGTCTATATCAAAAGTAATTTAGACAAATATATGTATCACAAAGATATACATAATTATAATACTAGACAAACCGAAAACTTGTGTCCCAAACAATTAATATTAAGCAAATTACAAAATGGGGTTGACTATTATTCTGTCAAACTGTATAATGTTCTACCTATTCACATAAAAACTTTACGTTTAGCCAAATATAAACATCATGTTTTAAAGCGTTATCTATTGTCAAAGGCCTTTTACAATGCTAATCATTTTCTGGAAGTTTCTACCATAAAAGAACTGTAACTTAACATTTAAATTCAATATTGTTAGTAATCGTTTTGACCCTTCTCTATTGACCTGTGTAAAATACCTATGTATTACTGTTAAACACCAATATACATTATTATAGGGAATTTCTAGGGATTTCGAAAAAGATTAAAATGTACATCCATCGGATCCAAAAATAGTTTAGATGAGAGTTGTTTCCATGATGCCATATATTTTCCCCCTCGAACTTTTATACAAATCATTGTTTTCTAAAATGCTTCCTTTGCGAGATATTTGCCAGTCTCAAGATAAAACGACCATCCTGTATGTATGTACGGCCACAAGCTAAAATAAATCTTGATTCTTGAGAGTTTTGCTCTTGTCCTGCCAAGAATTTCGTACAATCTCTCTTGATCTTGTCTTGAATTCGAGAAAAAATCAAGAACTATCAATCATTATTAGAGCTTCATGTGAAACATTATAAAATATCGGCTTAATATTTCATAGCAATGTAAGCTCGTCGTTTCCTCTCATAACTTGGAAACATTCGCTCCATATTCACAGTCATGCAGAAATATAAAACGGCAGGATCTAAAACTTTAAAAATTTTTATCACAGAGCCCTCGCCCATCAATCAGCACGAAACCCAACTTTAAGGAAAAATGTGTGTCAGTTCTTCATCTCGCTGGTTATTTGGAGATTTATCGAGCCGATAACTATTACGTTTTCCGAGACGATGAATCATTTGAAACCGTGACGTCAACAGTTTCAAACTTTACCAATTTATATCTAGACTGGAGTTCACTTTGGACAATGCTTCGGTTTGGGACACGTCCTGCGGTTCTGACTGAATGTTTTATATCGAGCCTCAGGAATTCAGGTAGCTACTGTAATTTTCATCGCCTCTTCCGTTTCTCCATGGCCCCAATCAAGAGTTCGAAGTCGCGTTAACGACGAGTTTTACGCTCTGAAGCCTTTGATGGAATTTACCCTCTCGATATTGTCTATTTCTAATTAATTTCTCTCGGATTTGCAACCCTTGAATCTATTGAACGATTTATGCAGTCAACTGCACAAAAACCTCAATAAAGGTTCGATTACAAAATAATAATGCACGAACCGAGAATGGGGTTGTAAAGTGAGCTTTCAAAAGTTTTCACCCCTTATACATGTGTAAGTTTCTTAAGAATTTTTGCAAAGACGGTCGCTCATTGTGTTAACTTTCCGGAGTCTCTTATCCCTAACAAGTTGGTTTGTTCCTGCATGCCCTACCTGAGTTTCAAAGTTGAGATTCCCTTGCCTGACTAGATCTGATGGCTAATGCCATTCAAACTTTAACTCATATTTGAACGCTTTGGCCTTAAGGCCAAATTAAGTTTGTTAGTATAGTTTTGAATATTGCGTTTCTATGCTCAACTTTACGACAAATGATTGAATTTGTGTCCCGAATTAGAAACAAAGTGTTCATTTGCATTACGCAGCTATTCACTTCACACTAACAGCGAGATCAAAGCTTCACTAGCGTTAGTGCGGTTCACTACACAATGCATACTTTAATCCTCGTTAATAGAGACAAATACCGGTGGAAATGACTTCGTTCTGTAATAAATCTCTCCAGTTATTGAAGGCGCACGTCGGTTTCAGCTAGAGCTTTGCAAGGCGACACCACGACGTGTTTGTGCGTTCGATTATTTGGAGAACTCGGGAGTGGAGCTTCCCCTTGCCTGTATTTATAAAGTTGTCTTTTTGATTTCGCAAAAAGGGTACAAACTTGACAAAACTATCCAGGGGATGCTTAATATTGGGAAACGAAACTTTCGTCTTACGGAAAGATTGAAAAATTCCAAGGCTCCTTTATTGTGAATTTTCGGTTCAATATGAATACCTGATGCAAAAATTGTTTGAAAAATTACTTCTCGCCTGATAGCCTTTACTGGCAGCAATTCGTAATATAGAACTTCATTACTGTACCTTTCGGTTTGTAATAAGCCCTGCCCTTTTGCATACTAATTTAATACACGTTTTGGTCTAGTTTTCTTTTTTTTTCTTCTTCGGCTACTTCTCTCTCTCTCTCGGTTTCTCTTGTGTTTTCTCTTCTCCCCTCCTTTCTCTCGCTCTCTCGACTTCCTTCATCCATTCTATTCCCTCTCCCCATTCGTTCAGAATACTCTTTCTCTCCCTTTCCTCCTCTCTCATTTCCACATATTCTTTCAGCAGGTGATCTACTGTCTCTCTCTCCTCTCCACATACTCTGCACTTTCTCTCCTCTTCCTTCAGCCAGAACTTGTTTTCCCTCTCCTCATTCCCGCATCTGAATCTCGCTATCATTCTTTTTCTTTTCCACTCTCCCTCTCCAAGTAACTTGGTAACCCTTCACCTATTATATTCTCATATTTTGCGTTATATCTTGATTCTCTGATTTTTGTTCTTCTTTCCTGTACATCTATGTCTCTATCTTTTTCCCACATCGCTCCTTTCATCTACCTCCCCTGTTCCCTGCGTCTTTCTATATCCTCCCTTGCGTATCCGTTCCTCTCGTAATATGTTTGCCTTTCCTTCCCTTTTTCTTTCTCTCTCTTTCTCTTTCCAGCACTCCTGTAATATCTTACACTCTCGTCTTTCTCCCATTCTGTCCTCATAATTCACCGCCCTTTTCCCTGTCTCCACTCTTAACTTACTCCTTTTCGTTTCTTCCCTTATTATGTATCCGGGTGTCTCCCTATCTACTCCCAGTACCCATTTTATGTACTTATCCTGCACTTCTCCACCTGTTCTTGTTCTTCATCAGCATACTCTTCACCAAATTGTCAAACATCATTCCTCTTCTCTTAAAATCATGCTCAAATTTTCTCTCTCCAATTCCCCAAATCATCCCTACCACCTTATTTGCTTTTTTAACCAACTCTCTTACATGAGCTCTGTATGTATTCCTCTCATTAAATACATACCCCAAATATTTGCATTCACTTTCCTGCTCTATTTTCCGCTCATTCTACTTCCACTCACTTTCTTTTGCTTTTCCTCTCCCTTTCGCAAAAACCGTCATCCTCGTTTTCTCCACATTTACTTCCAACCTTTTTCTCTACATATACCTCTCTGCACTTTTTATCATATCTTTCATTCCTCTCTCCTCGTTCGCTACCATCACCAAATCATCTGCATATGCCATACACCACACTTTCTCTTTGCCCACCACAACTCCTCCTGCCTGCTCCATTTTAAACATCTCATCAATATCGTTTATATAAATTGTAAACAGCGTTGGGTTGAGTGGGCATCCCTGTCTTACTCCTTTTCTTGTCCAAAAACACTCGCTCTCTTGTCCATTCACTCTGACTACATTCTTTGTTTCCTTATATATTTCTTTTATCCTTCTTACCAGCTTCCCATTCAGGTCTATTTTGCTCATATGCTCCCACAGTTTTCCTCGATCCACACTATCAAACGCTGCCTTAAGGTCCACAAACAACGCGTACATTTTCCCCTTTTTCTTTTGTGTTTCTTTTTCCGCTAAGTGATTTAGGATGTACACGTTGTCTATGGTAGCCAGAGTTGGCAAAAACCCGAAATTTTGTGTCAGCATCGTGGGTTTTTGGGTTTTTGTGTATGGGTTTTTGTGTTTTTGTGTGGGTTTTTGGGTTTTTGTTGTAATTTTGTCAGTTTTAACACTTAACACTTTAACACACACAGCACATCTAACACCTAACTTAACCCTATTTACTGGCTGTTTAGAACTAATTAAGAATAAAGTAAGTATTTAAGGGGCTCTATTATAATTCTTGTAATCATTATTCATTCAGTAAAGGTCTTTACTAGAAGAAAACTAGGAGAAATTAATTGTTTTGACGGTAAATGATAGTAACCTGTCAAGAAAAACTTTTCCGATCTGTATCCCTTGCCACATCCTTTTGCCTTGTTAATATAACGTATTTGCCTTGCCGTGAGAGACGTAGGACGTAGAATGCTGAAATTATTATTCAAAGCGAAACCTGAAAGTGACGTTATCACATAATTTCCGCAGTCTACGCCCTACGTCTCACGGGTACTAGATCGGAAAAGCTTTTGATCACGTTTTACTATTGTGCATTGTACAATGTGTCTCTCTTGATTCTACTGATGCTTTAGGCTGATTGTGATTTTCATTTAAAAAGTTGGGTTTTTGTGTGGGTGGGTTTTTTGTGTTTTGAGATCTGGGTTTTTGTGTCAAAAACCCAAGTGGGTTTTAATTTCTGCCAACCCTGATGGTGGCCCTCCCCATCCTAGCAATTCGTAATAATTGTGTGGACAGTAGCAATGATTTTAGTTATGATGAAGAACGAAGTTTAATTTGCTTTTAGTATTGAACTGCTACTGATGGTTTGTGATAGTTTTGTCAAGTTCGGGGTGACGGTATTGCAGGAACCTTAGAAACTTACTGCCAACGCCATCTCATGATTTACGCGCTAACTTAGTTACGGCACCGACAATTTTTATGTCAACACATGAAATGCCAGCCTTAGAAAGATAAATTGAGCCGCCCTTTAAATACCTACAGCAAACAATTAACTAATTTGAAATAATTATTTATTTGCTTGAAATTGGCGAAACGGCTTCTATCACATATTTTGGTCTTCTCAATAGTAGGTAAGTGAACACGAATCGATCAATTGTGGCTTTAGCTTTGTTAGTTTGCTGATAATTATAGGTAGGTAATATAAATTCCATTTTGAACTATCGCTGGACAGGTCAGCTTTTCAGCCTGTGATTGATTTAAGTAATTAAACTCCTACCGCAATGTACATATTTTATGAGAGTTGATAATCAATCTGGTATCGTAAATTGCATAATAAATTTTAATATGGTCGTTACAAAAGGCCCGTTTTGGTCCTAACACTTTGAACTTTGTTCATAAAAATACTCTTGAAACTGGCAGTGCTTTTCCTGTTTAACCGGAAATGACCCTAATTTTGATTTTTCAAATGGAATCATACTTTTTTCTCAACGAATTCGGAATCGACGATTTTTTCTAAGTCAAGCCCATGCATTAGAAGCACTTGATCGGAAGTGCAATCACGACTATCATAGAATTTTAAAAAACAGGGATACAATTCAACTTTATTTTTTTGCTGCCAATTTTGACAGGTTTGAACATTGGAAAAATTTGATATATTTATTGGATATATAATTTGAATAATGGCCCTGGCCGCTCACCAGCTTTATCAAAAAGACTCACGGAAAGTGCCGTTTTGGCACACCAATTTCCAAATTTAAAAATGCAGCAGAGAAGCGGCTGGAACCTCCCCATCGCGTGGATCTTTGTATTCTGTGTAGATAGTAGTCATTTCAACAGAATTTTTTAAAACCTTGACTAATTTCGCAATTTTCTGACAAATACTAACGTCACCTCGGACATCACCCATCACATTTGACAATATGTTCATTTTAAGGTTAATCTTTTGCCACCTTTTTGACAATAACTGCCACTTTATGTCATCCACTGTCAGCCCGCTCCCTTTTAATGAGATAGAATTTTTTCCCCATTTTCCACTGAAATGGCAGAAACTGTGAACATATTTTTAGAACCAGAATTTGATCGCCTTTCTAATGGCGACATAAAAAAGGAGGTCTTGTATTTAAAATTTTAAGTTGATATGCTTAAATGGGACTTCCCGTGGGCCAATTGCTTTCAAAAGCCTTTCAGGTCTTCAACGGGTCACCCAATCTCCATGTACCAAATTTCAGCCAAATCGATTCAGTAATTTGGGCTATAATGTATTTTTACTGTTTCTATAAAATTTCGATTTTTTGAACTAAAAAGCGCTAAATGCGAATTAATTTTGTCCTATTTGAAACCAGAATTTGAAGACCTTTCTGATAGTGACAATAAATCTTTCAAAAACTTGTTTTTAATGGTTAAATGAGGGAATAATTTTAAATTTGGAAATTGGTGTGCCAAAACGGCACTTTCCGTGGGCCGATTGAATTCAAAATTTGTTCAGGTCTTCGACGTGTAATGCAATCACCTTGTGCAAAATTTCAGCCAAATCGGTTCTTGGGCTTGGGCTGTACCGAGATTTTAAAGTCCGATAAAAATCAATTTTTTTTAAATTTTGGTCAAAAGGGCACTAAGAATGAATACATTTTTAGAAGCAGAATTTGAAGATCTTTTTTACGGTGACGTGAAAAATGGAGGTTTACATTTAAAATTGAAAAGTTCAGCCAAATCGGTCTAGTAGTTTTGGCTATGGCGTGTTTACAAATGTTCGAACGTACGTACGTACGTACGTACATACATACAGACACATTTTAAAAACCACTTTTTTGGGTTCCTGAGACCTCAAAACGTATAGATCCGGTCTTATCTCGAAATCGAAAATTTTAGTGATTGCAGTAACCTCCCATTTTTTTTAAATTGTGATGGGGTTGGGGAGGTTAAAATAAGGTTGTTTTTGCGTTTTCCAAAAATTTTAATTCTTCTCCGAGTATTTTGATGTTTTTGAAAATCTAGGGTGGCCGTGACTTGACTTTTGATCAAGTATGATAGTATTTATATGTAACTTAAGAAAAATTCGTGAACTCCAAATCCGTTAAAAAAATTAGGTTTCCATTTGAAAAAACGAAGTTAGATTCGTTTCAGGTTTAAGCGAAATTCTTTATTTCCAAATGAGTGATAACGACTACTATCCGGTGATGTTGCCATAAGTTGAGAAGAGGATTTAATGTAATCTTTGATTTATTTTTAACTTACGCGTTGGCGTTAGCTCCAAAAGTTACTAAAATGGGTACCTAATAAATTTTCACAAATTCTTAAAAATTAATAATTCACCAATCAAATAAATATCGCTATCGTTAGACTCAGCTCGTTAGTCTTCACCGGAATACATATTATTTTACAAGGTACATGGTTTCCGCTGAACTAACGTCCCTTATTGACTTTGTTTTAGTGGAAACCTGTAACTTAGCAACAGTGCGTTTGCGCAAGAAAAATCGGGTACCGTTAGACTCAGCTCATCACTCTGAACGGGAATATGTACAGTTTCAGTACGTACAAGGTTTCCGTTAAAATAAAGTTGACCCAACCTTTCGCAATTTTCATTTAGAAATTAAGGACTCGGCTCCTGCGTCGTCTCGTTCTGAAACAACGAAACGTCTCTCTTACTGTAAAATTGGATTTGCCGAGCTTTTAACGTAAATAACTATTAAAATTCCTACTAACAAAGAAATTTGAAGTACCCTGCCCCATTATGTATTGTGTGCAACCCTAATTTTTTGCCCGCCTTTCTAGCATTTAACTCATCCATCACAGCGTCAGGCTATACGCGAAACGGTTTTCAGAAATGCATTGTTCTGGACGTCATGTTTTTACAGTTATGTTAATATTTTCAAGCGTGACACTCTGCTACATGCTTTGTACGTGAAAGCACGTCACGCAAATTAATTAATATTTAAAAAGGAAAAGTTTTTGCGTTTTAACTTTCATTTTAAACGGCTGACAGATGTTCCTGCGAGGAAGATAAGTTCTATCGCAGCCTGATTTTTTGCAAACACAAAGAACCAAAAGCCAGAGAGCTTTGCCATCAATTGTCAGCGGAACTAGGCCACGGTCGCTGAAAGCTCCTCTCGTGTATGTTTCACTAACGCGGCTAATATTTCGCATACATATCCCCATTAAAACACTTTATATTAATTATAACGATACCACGATTATTGTCATAAACACGACACTGGAAAGGAAGTAACCAGGGAATAACTTTCAAATTAAACGCAAATTAACCCCTGAATGACACCTGTTTTTTATCAGATTATGCACGGCCACCGGGCATCGATATGGAAACTATCGTTATGATTTATGATTTGGCTTGTGCCGTTGGGATACGTATTTTACGAGTTAATATGGAAATCTCAAATACATTTTTCGATTTGTACGATTTGTACGACCTATGCACAAATTTGCATCGAAACTTGTTAGGATTCTATTTTTGTATAAATAGGGTGGTGGTAAATATTTCCTATGGATTTCCTCTAGTATAAATTCTACAAATTATGTATTGTGTTGCTGCCGTATCCAAGTCTGTTGAATAATCCAAGAGGGGATGTGGGTAACAAATTAATTAAAACTACTCGCTCTGCGTCGTATCCCTTTAATTCAGGGCGATAGCCCTTTCACTGTTAATGTTATGTTCTACATGTTTTACCAGAGGGTGGACACAGGATAAATTTGTATGGTACAGCGTCTCTTTTGGTAATTCCCTTATGAAAACTTTGGTCAAAAACCTCGTTTAAGTAAATCGACTGAAAATTCGAGGTGGCCAGATTAATGAGCCGGAATCGCTTTCAAGCCTTGGAAGACTATCAATGTATCCTGTGTTTCTTAAGAAAGCCACCGGAAGATGTACATCGATGCGATGTGTCTTTTTGTAGATGTTTATCACGTTAATGTATGTAGGGGAGACCTGGATTTAGTGGTAGAATCGCGCAGGTGCAGATTTTATAAATCTGTACCTAGTAGTAGTGCCTCCGCAGGCGCCAGATGTATCAAAAAGAAAAGGCTCATTGTTCAAAAATAGTTTTACGGTAAGTAAAGTATTAAAAAACTTAATTGGGATGGGAAACCGGAAATGATCCTTTACAGTGTTTACAGTAGAAAATGAACAAAAAAACAAAAATTTTGAGAAGTCTGTAGAATACTTAAGCACTTGCCATATATTAGAGGGGATGAGAAGACTGAAGAAGTACAAATAGGTATCAATAAAGTAACATGGAAAAGAAGACAATTTTGCAAATTTATGTTTTGGAGGGGATGCAATATTGTGAAGAGGGTTAAGAAGTTGTAAAAATGAGACTTTTGTGGGGGCTGAAATACTCCTACACCTATTGCGAAGGGAGCTGAAAAATTGTAATATGTAAACTGAATCCAAATAAGTTCAATTTGTTGGTGAAGAATAACGAAATTACGCGAATTTTACCAAATTAACATTTAGTAGGTTGAAAAATTGTAAAGGGAGATGAAAAGTCGAAGGGGGGTGAGGATTGATCGTAGTTATGTAGAATTACAGAAAATACCCGAGAATAAGCCAATTATGCAAATTTAGCTTTTGAGGGGTGGAAACATTGCTACAGGGGGTCGAAAGATGAAAAAAGGCAAGCAAAATCTAAATGAATAAAATTTATTACGGAAAAGAGACAAAATTACGGGCGAACTTTACAAAATTAACGCTCGGCGGCTCGGTTTGAAAAATTGGGAAGGGGAATGAAAAGTTAAGGGGGGTGAAAATTAACTGTAGTTAAGTAGAAGTAGAGAATATTACACGAAAAGAAAGCGGTCTGCGTAAATTTTGCTTTTTAATGGTTCACATATCGTGAAGGGGGTTGAAAATTAATGAAAATGACTTTGAAGTACCGAAAAATCACAAAACAGCCCGAAAAAATAGATAAAATGTATATACTCCGCTTGTTAGGGTTTAGGGGTTTAGGGCCTAGGGGTTAGTTTTAAGTTGAAGATTCATAAGACCTTTTCTCAACGGTTGACCGAAATCTATCGAACATTTTTTTTATACCAACATTTACCTGAAGGAATTTCCAGTTTCAATCCTTAAATTTCACCCCCTTTGTTAGGTCATAATGAAAATTTGCTCATCCGCCTACAATGTCACTGTAAATTATCCCACCAAATTCTGCATTGATACGTTGGGCAGTTCTTGAATTCTCGTATTTAACTGTGTCTGCTTGTTAGGGATGTAGCGCCTTTAAGGGTGGTTTTTCGCAAATTATGATAAAGACCTTTTTTATATCATTAATAGAAAACTATCGAACGATATTAAGTTTAACCCTACATTATTCAGTAAAAATTCGAGTATCTACGGAATTTAAACGTCACTTATCTTTAAGGAACCCCTTAAAATTACGATGCAATCGCCCATCAATCCCTAAACTCCAACCCCCTATTTCACCACCCCCACATGCTCTAAAGAAAGTTGTGTTTTCAGTTTCACCACCTTAATTCAATGCGTTGAGAAATTGCGTCGATTTAGAGATTCATGTTTTCAACCCTTTATAATTTCATTCCTTTGTGATCTACAGGGGTGAGTTTATTTCTACTGTGTCTACGAGTAATGGTGAAGTGTACTGCTGGTGGCACCAGCTCGCGGATTAAATGAAGAATTATATACAAAATTTTTAGTTGGAAATTATTTTACCGACATTATGATGTGTTATTATACTGGGTTAAGTACATAACTTCTTGCGTATTTGCTTAGTTTGTTTGTTCATAAATAAATTAATAGAATTTCAGAAAACTGAAGAAGTCGGGGTACTTTTTTGCAATTGTTTTTCATCTAAGTTTAGGTTGATTTTACAAATTGTTCATACCAATTTTCAAATTCTGACATCTGTCAAAAAAGTTCACGTTGACTACATTTTTGAAAAGCCAATTTTTTTGTGTATTTGACGGTATCAAAATTCATTATGGCGGCCATAACAGAATCAAAAGGTGACTGCCGTTATTCAAAATCTAGAAAGCCTAGAAATTTTCTGTCACTGTCATTCAATTGACAGCTGTCAAAAATATAAAAGTTCCAAGTTTCATTTAAATAGCATCAAACGTTAGGAAGATATTAATTTTTCTTCAAATTGAAAATTTTGAGATTTTTTGTTGTAACTCAAGAACGAATCCAAATATCGAGGAATTCTCTTCAGAATCTTAATCACCAAGAAATAGCGCAACTTTTCTCCAATTTAAACTACTCTCCAGCTATTGTGGTTTCCGAGTTACTGCTAGTGAGCATCGAAAAATCACCCACCCTGTATGTAGGTTATAGAAGCAAGAATGATAGCGCATCGTTAAAAAATTCAACCGAAACGTTAAACTGATTGAACACAATAGAATGAATCGGGTGTCCCAAAAAAATCGGACAAAATATTTTTGGGCCAGCCAGGCTTTCGAACTCTCTTAGAAACTTCGACAGATAGCGCTGCCGTAGTATTCTTACTAATAGTTGTTTTTAAGGCTTATTTTTAAGTGCGTGCATGGGGATTGGTGAGAAAACAACCAATGAGACTCAGATATCCTTGAAGATCGTTCTTTTGCCTTCAAAAACCTTTTTTCAGAAGTTGATTCGATTTAAGTGATTTTGTGATTTTTTGAAAGAATTTAAAATTGTTCTCTCATTTTAATCAAAACAAGTTTTTGAAACATTTATTGTCACCATCAGAAAGGTCTTCAAATTCTGGTTTTAAATGAGACAAAATTCATTCGCATTTAGTACCCTTAGCGTAAAAAAATTGAAATTTTATTTTGTAATAACACTAAAACCACGTTATAGCCCAAGCTGCTGGAGATATTTACCTGAAATTTGGTACATGGAGATTAGGTGACCCGTTGAATAGCTCAAAGGCTTTTAGGAGCAATTGGTTCACGGGAAGTGCCATTTGGGCATAACAACTTTAAAATTTTAAACACAAGACACGGAAATCAAAAAGCCACGCGATGGGAAGGTTCCAGCCGTTTCTCTGCAGCCTTTTTTTTCATCAAAGTGAAAGAGTATAACAGTATTCTATTTGCTACAGATTTAATTAGACTGCTGCAGCAGGGAATCATTAAACTTCAGTAGGTACGCTCAATATCAACTTGAAAGGGCACAGTGAACTTCATCTACATCCTGGCGCTTTATGAATTGTTTATGAGGAAGGAAGCTGGTTGGTAATTTGGTGAAAATATTCCGGTGCTGTTGCAATAACCAATTAAATGCAGACGATTACGTGTCAGATGCAGTTTGCACCCTCAGGCATTCACACCGCGAAGGGTGTGGTAAAATGTAGGAAACACACCCTTTATGGACGCCCCACATGATTACCGCTCATAGACATTGTGCGGGGTTGAATAAATATACGGCTCCCCAGATACTTATCGGTGGTCAAAGGTTGGATATAAAATAAAGTGCTTTTCTTCGTCGAAGGGGTAAACTGTTTAAAGGTCGAACTTATATTGCTAGCGGATAACTTTTGAATGTTCTTTAATTCGCTATTCGTTCTTGACTTTTTTAGAACTTTTATACCTAGTTAGCAATGTTATGTTTGTTCCAGATTGAAATATGAAGCTGTGAAACGGAGGATCATAATGGAGTTTCCTGCTGTCCTGCTGACCGTCTTACTAAGTCACATTGCTGCATCTTTAGGGGATGACTGCACCACGTAAGTAGATATGCGATAAAATAATACTGAACCGAGATTATACATTCTCCTCAATTTGAATATTTGAATATCCGCTGCAGACTCACTACTTTGTTTGATTTTGTCTCATTATCAATTCTATAAGTCTGCACAATGAAAGATGCAAATTTCTTGATTGCATCAGGAAAGCTCGTTCTGTATAATAATTGGATATTAGAGAATAGTAATTCCATGAATCCGGCTGCGCTTCGCTGAAACTTGATTTTACTACACATTCATAATTTCAGCTGTTAAATGTAATTGGCAGAAAATTAGTGTTACAACGTTATGAAAGTATTAGGGGCGCAAATTAAGCTGTAAGTTATAGATTACGGGTTTCTTAATTCCGGAGATTAACGGGGCTTTAATCCCAAAGCCTGCAAATTGTATTTGCCCATTCATTTGACTGAACATTTTGGCCAGGAATCATGCAAGTGTGCACAATTATTAGAGCTTGGGACAATGTTAACCCTGGACTTTACTTGGATAGGTAAACGGATCTTCTTGCTATCTGATGGACAACTAGTCAACGCAGTCTATTGCCCACAAACCGCGTCTATTATTCCCTTTTGATTCGATGCATCAAAATGCATGAGAATTGCACACACATTGAAGATAGTCATTTAGATAGGAACTCCTCTCGAAACTCCGCCAACACTTTAGATTATCCTGTACGAGCCGCAGAAATGAGAATAGCTGAATAAGATGCATTCATGTGGTTGCTACCAACCGAGAATCCCAATTTTCATCTTATTGCTGGCATTTCATAAACTTTTTATTTAGCTTTATTCAGATTCAATTTGTAGGCTGCACGAGCTTGGTTTCTGAAAATCACCTACTTTCTGTCAATAATTTTTTAGACAAAGCTTTTCTGAACTTTTCTATGACGAGAAAGTGTCATAGTACTCATCAAGTACTCATCAAAACTTATTAAGTGTGCTGATCGAGGGTAGTTCCAATTTTTGCCCAATTTTTTTGCAACGTTCAAGCAGATAAGAGAGATTAATTTCAGGCAGCTCAACTAAATTGTTTTTGGAGAAGTGACAATCCGTCGCAAGAATTTTAGTTCAAATCAACTGAACAATAGGTCGCGGGAGCACCCGCTATGGCAATACAGTAGCAAAAAATATGGCAAAAATATGGCAACAGCGACGAGTGGTCAAAATTCACATCCGCCATCTTGGGCTCCGGTGACCTTATGGCAGCTGGCATTCAAATTGCAAATGTGAAAATGTGCGCCAAGAAAACAATAAATCAGATTTAAAAGAGGATACGATACGATTACCACCTTTGTACCTAGAGAAAGATGTTGGGTAATTTTAAACTGTAGGCAGGTATCTTCACACAAAAAAAGTTCTTCTTACGTTAGGAATTGTGGTATTTTTAAAATTATTTAATGTTTTTATATTTAAGTCAAGAGTAAATAATCTCCAAAAGCAGATGGAAATGCTAAGCTCAACAATATAGCTTTATCCATAAATATTAAGGAAGTTAGCGTAGCATATAAGTATGAGTAACATTTTCATACCAAGGATCATTTTCTTTGGGGAAGAATTGTAATTCTTGGTTTTAGTATAGGCATCAATTGATAGGTGTGCGGTCTATGGGAAGCAACGAGGTCACGTAGTCACTATATGCATGGTGTTGTGTCATGTACTGAGTGTGAATACTGTGAATGACAATAATGGAGTTTTACTTTGTGTCCTGAGGATCCTCCAAATGGGAAAAAACTTATTTGGAAAAGTTATTAACATTTTTGAAAGTTATGTTTTGTGTTATTGTTCTCAATGTTCGTTAAGGTTTTGTATAGTAAGTCATATGTATGCAGTGTTGTTAAGTAACTAGATACAAGTATCTAGATATATTTGATGTATCTAAATACATTTATCGTAACAGTATCTTATCTGTATCTAGATACATTTTTTATAGTATCTTGTATCTAAGACATTTCACAGATACTTAGATACACAATACCGTAACTCGCATTTTAATAATTGTTAACTACCTCGAGAAAACGACAACTTTAAAATGTGAGATGTTTTTTTTCTCGGTTATAAGCCTCAAAAATGCAGATGTTTGGTTTCTTCTACACTCGCAAATAATCAATATCTTTGTGTTAAGGAGTCCTTTCCGGTGGGATCCTAAACAGGTATAGAAACACAAAGGGATACTCTATTCGAAGAAGCTGGGTTTTCCCCAAAATACCGTTACCGAACTAATGAGTTTTTAATTGCTTTACTCTTTCTTGATACCCGTATCGTACACGAGCTTTATTAGACCCCCTTTTACAATTTTTTAAATAATGTGCTTTTGTTTCCAAAAAACTTCGCGTTGCTTGCGTCATTCTGTTTATTCTGATGGGTATCGATGGTCAGGCGGATTAGCGTTTCTCTAGTAATTGCCTGCATTCTGCATCCTAATACCTAACAGGTATTCATACCTACCCTAAATGAAATTTTTCTGTTTATTAATAATTCAGCTATATGTATAGGTGCATAACTGTAAAATATAGAAAACCGGAACCGGTAGGTAATATATTTAATATCAACTATTTCAGAGACTAATTGTTTTTATAAAAAAACAACATAAAGGTTGTACTTTTTTTAATTTTTTAAATTCAGATGCAGGTATCTGAAATGTATCTATATGTATCTAGATACTTATTGCAAGTATCTGTATCTGGATCTAGATACTGATGAAAAATATGTATCTGCCTAAGGTCTAAATTTCAAGTTAGGTTGCGTCGGTGCAAAATTTTGGTGCAACTCAAATCGCCTGTTTTGATTGGTCATTGATTACCGTATAGCAACAGCCGCCAAGTTAAAATCAGCCCCTTAGTATCTAGATACTCCGTCCGAAAAGTAGGTATCTGTATCTGTATCTAGATACTTCAAAAAATGTATCTTTAAGTTGTGCCATATTAGGAGTGAAAAACTGAAAAACTGTTAACTGCAATAACTCGAGAACTAGTGGAGGTATCTTGCTGAAACTTGGTATGTATGTCCAGTGCCAATTTCGGGGAAGAAATTTAGGGGATGAAAACCACAAAAAATATGATAACTCCGTAAGGGATGCACACGGCAATTTGAAACTCAACGTCACATTCACATATTGTATAAATAATATATAACAAAATCTTGCGGGGATGCATTTTTCGCAAAATCGAACAGATGGGTTGGGAATTAGGGGTTGCAACTCAAAATTCCGCTTAATAAGTATCGGTCGAAATTAGAGTAGGTCATTCGATAGGTTTCCATAAATAATTTAAGAAAGATGTTATTCATATTTTGCGAAAAAACACCGTTAAAGGCGCTACAACCCCTAACACGCAGAAACACAAAAATATGAGAACTCAAAAACTGCTCAAAAACTGCAAGGCAGATTGACAAAACAAGGGTGATGAAATTTAAGGGTTCTTCAAGTACCTAAATGGTACAAAATTACGGGGTTCATAAATTTCGGTCAATTAATGAACAATAAAGGTCTTATGAGTTTTCAACCTGAAACCAACCCCTAACTCTTTGCAAGCGGATAAATACGTTTTATTTATTTTGTCCACAACTTGTCTATTATTAGGTATTAAAGTATAAAATCATTGTTTGCACTCTATAATCGCTTATAATGCCACAGGTGCATGCTGTTTAATCGGTTAAATTTTTAAAATGATTACGAAAGCTCGTTCCCGGTGGTAAAATAGTGAGAACTAAACCGTCATTTATTATCTGATTAAAGCCCGAGAGCTTTAGCTCGAGGGCTTTAGTCTTTGATAATAAATGGTAATTTAGTTCGAATTGTTTTACCTATACGGCAACAAAGCTTGAGTAATTATTTCTAAAATTGAACCGGTTGCAATGACGATACACGAGTGGTATTCGGTAGGATTATTTCACAAATTAAACTCCTTATTTTGATAAAACTATGATTTTTTAAACCGGAGTTGCCTATACTCAAAAGCCCAATATGATGTTACGAACGAGCCTTTATAGTTCCAGAAAAAATCAGCGCCCTCTATTTCCAAAAACATCTAAAATATGGTTTGTGGAAGGAAGACGTTACCTACATGCTTGTAGGATTTGTGGTGGTCGTATTTGTGGACCTTTATTTCCCATAATTTTGTTTATAGTAGTCCAAATCCTGTAAGGTTATATGGCCCTCATAAAAATTTTGCATTGTCTGAAAGCCAATTGAGGGAACAATGGGCCAGCAGTGATGATAATGTAAACAAATCAGGTAAAGCAGCCAGAGCCGGACTCCAACTTAACGCCAGTCAAGGCCGCATCGATTATATACGATTCCAGCGCGTATCTTGTTCTATTTCAGTAATTATTTGATGTATTAATTGTAGGTATAGTCTTAATAAATGATTAATTAAATAAATAAATTTTTCTGGTGTTAATTTTATTTCATTGGGGAAAGAAATTTTGAAGCCGGGTCTGCGAGGCTACCAAACGTGCAGTGAGGGAAAACTCCTGGTAATGACCTATTAGGATTATTTACAAATTTTATTGTTGCCATATAACCTTACAGCTTTTGGACTACTATACATGGTGACTTTCAGCAGTGAAAAAACTGTTTTTTGCAAGCTTGGTCGGAATGTTACTCCATCTTCAGCTAGAAAAGGAATTAACAAAATACGAAACAGTTTCCTGAAAAACGAAAAAACGTTTGTGTCAACGAAAAAAAAAAGGAAAAGAAAAAGAACAGCCTTTGAGTCACACTATGCAAATTCATCGAAAGACGCTCAAACATTGAAGAAAGGCGCGAAAATTTAGCGCAACACAGGCGCCGCCCGACCACCGATCCTGGCAAGCGCGAAAAACCGTTCGCGAAGTTGCGACCAGAGGAGCTGTGATCTGTCACCTGTCACAGAAAACCTAACCTGTAAGAAAAAATCGATGGGTCGATGAAATTAAGAATGTGAAGAAAGAAATTTTTGAATCTACTTATTAAAACAGAGCTGAAATAACTGGGGTCATAAAACTAACTTAATCGTTAAGGAGAGAAGATTGTGGCACATTCCAGAATTTTTTTCTTTGGCCCAAACGTTTTTTCGTTTTCCCGGCAACTGTTTTGTATTTTGTGTTAATTTATTTTCTAGCTGAAGATGGAGTAACACACCGAAACTCATCCCAAACAGTACAATTTGTGGAACAAGACTTTGAACATACCCTGTGTAATGAAAAAAATGTGTTTAAAATCAAGTCGTCAGCTGAAACGATTATTATAAGTAAATGACTCCGATAAAATGCATTAATCGCTCTTAAATGAATTTGATTGGATATAAATTTTAAAATAAGTCTAATTGATTGGTTTAAAAAGGGAGTTGGAAATAATCTATGCTATAAGATACTAGTGTTTTATTTTTCATAAAACACTCCACAGGTTGCTACGGTAGCAACGAGGGTAGTAAATAGATATCTCATCATGACCGCTTAGTTTTGCGATATTGACATTAGAATAAATTGCCATTTTTATATAATTTCTAATTTTATTTATGCCCTAATAAGTAGACAGTTTGTGGATAAAACGTTATATGGCACTAGTGTCTTATCAGCATTTTAGACACTTAAGAAATTAGACACTCGACCTTCGGTCTCGTGCCTAAACTTTTCTAAATGCCTTATATGATGCATGTACCATAAATAAAATTTTTCGGCTGGTCCCAAGACTAATCCAAGAGCGGAGAATTTAGCCGAAAAAGACTAGCCAAAAATTATCCATATTTTTTCATCAAAAGGTCGAGATCTACAACAAGTCCGCTGAAAGATACTTTCAGGAAAAGCAAAAGCATCGTTTCCATAATACTCCTCACTAAAATTCAGAAGGGTGGACAAAAGGGGTTCTGTACTGTGTGAAACCAAATTAAAATTGACGAGCGTCAGGCCTTTTCTTGTATCGGCAAGTCCGAAAAGGTGAAATGGGCTTGTGATTTATACGTTTTTTTTACAAGGTGAGGGTTGTAGAAACCCGAGCCGCAATGTTACGACTTCAGGGTGCTTGTTAAGGGTCACTCCGTACACCAACTCCGTTGTCTGGAGATACATAAAACATGAACGCATCGTTAAGGAGTGCCACAACTAA
Source organism: Pycnomerus fuliginosus (assembly GCA_963924575.1). Taxonomy (NCBI): domain Eukaryota; kingdom Metazoa; phylum Arthropoda; class Insecta; order Coleoptera; family Zopheridae; genus Pycnomerus; species Pycnomerus fuliginosus. The sequence continues at coordinate 33,013,936 of OZ004620.1, forward strand.
AACACACAACGCTTCATAATTTAGTTAGGCTGAAGTTGGGAACCAGCCGAGCTTAGTAATGTGGAAGGCGCCTGGGGCCGAAGCGAAAGAAGCAGAGCAGACTCCAATATTGACATTGACATGTTTACAGTGAATCTTGACGAAAATATTTTTATAAGTAAACAACAAATAAATGCGTTGAAGTAAGTGGACGTAATTGTGTTTAGCGAGGGAAAACGAAAATGTGTGCTCGCAGCTCGTCTCGCACAGAAATTGAATTATTTTCAGGAATTAGCTGATGTGGCCGACTGCTGAAATATAAATTCTTTTTCACCTCGCGGTAAAATCAATAGAGGGTTCTATGGTTTCATCCTGGCGGACCCTCGAATAAAATTTCATAAATTCGGTGTTTTGCACCGACCATTTTCTCTTTGGGTTTTCCGAACGTGATGGTCATATTTTACCGTTTCCGCTGAGACTACGACTTCATTACCGGCGCATCTAGTGAGACGGAAATGCTTGGGTAGCATTTTCGGATGTTAGAATCTTTTTGAATAGTAGTGAGTAGAATTAGTTTCAATCTTTTCTGACGAATTTGAACGTCGATAACTGAAGCTTTTGTTGAGTTATTGATAGATTGTGTCTGTGTTCCTATTATTTTTTTCTTGCAGCAAGTGGGACTTTCACAGTGCTATATGTATGTTTGCCACGGATGCTTTCTGGTGTAGATTTAGAATTATTCCTCCTCTTGGACTATAGGGTGATAAATTTATATCTGCTTAGTTGTGATGTACGAAGTGTCCTGTGGTAACACAAAATCTATGGAAAAAATTCTATTATTTTCGAAAGAAGATCCGTACCTACGGAAAAAATATTTAGATACCCCGCCCTGGGTGCATCGTTTACTTGAATATGCATGAGCTAAGGTTTATTTTTCATTTAATGATGTCACACAAAGTTAAGGTTAACTTTCTTATTAAAACCGGACGATGTCAATTATTTTGTAACAACGGAAAATGTGTCGATTGTAACATATGTTAATACTTGTGCCAATAAGTAATAAAAGCAAGGAGGAATGGATTCAAAGCAGGGAATGTAAAGATTGGCCACACTATCTGTTAATAAAGTTCTTTATATTTTTGCTATTAATTATTGCGATGAGTACCTAAAATATTTTTTTGTGACGAACTTTTCTTAATATGTATATCTACAATCGAGTCTACAATCTAAATTGACACCACGGCGGTGTCAATCGTAACACTTTGTTTTTGAAGACATTTAATTTTTTTAACTAGTACAATGACGTGACTTTAGAGACACGTTTTCCTATCTAAAATGTTAGAAAATGCTTGTGACTAAAAGTCATTCGCTGTACTAGTTTTTTCTGATCGCGATAGTATAGGTACATTAATGTGTCTTTGCTACTTTAATTGTCAAATATTGACGGGCTCAAGGTGCATTTTTAATTAAGAATTATATGTTTGTTTGGGGAGTTAAAACCAAAAGAAATAGGTAGGGGAGATCCGGATCAATTGATTTCAAAAATCCGTGATTATAAAAAGGAACTCGTAATTACGGATTCTTCAAAAGATGCTTATTTTGGATCGGAGTGTCATATTTCTTAGTTACAAAAATCCGCAATTACGAAATGAAATCCGTCTGTAATTATAGATTTTTAAAAGACGCTTATTTTGGACCATCTTTTGGATAATACGTGTTCTGGGGGTCCATCAGGGTACATTTCACCTCCTCAGCCATACTTCCAAGGCGTATAGTTAAAAAAACCGGTGTTACAAAAATCTGGATTTACGGATTATCATGAATTTTCTTGTTTTAATTACGGAGTTTTTTGACGTTTTTAGCATTTTTTCCTTTTTTTACGAGTTTTTTCCGTAATTACGTTTTTTTATAGTATTTTAATTACGTCCGGATTTTTTCCTAATTACGAAAATAATAAATGATGATTATCAAAAAATAATTTCAAGCAGTGTGGTGGAAGCGTGCGAGATCAACTTCTGCTTGTTTACGATTGCGTTTTGTTTAGGGGAAAGTTGGGGAATATCGACCACTTAAGAACTACTCAGTGCCATTTTTTCTAAACGTCACCAATCAATTTCCAAAAAAGGTTTTATCATTGCCCAAATAACGTTCTTCGGCTCATTTCTCTCAAAAAAGGAACCCGCACGATTCTCATGGAAAGTGACTTTCTGTGAAATTGTCTCAATTTTTCATGATTCAGAACAAAACTTATCATTGCGCCAACCTCCAAAAATGGACAGTTTTTGTTACAGAATCCAGAAAATAAAATTTCGCCATAAAGGTTTTACACACTTAAAAATAATGATTAAATTTTCAATCAATTTCAAATCATTATTTATTAAATCCAGGTCCACGCCAGAATGATTAAGAAATTTACACTATTGGAATGATTAAAGGGCAGGAAAATTGATTAAAATGTTGCTAATCATTTTAGAGTATATTTTAATCAGTACGTCGATTAAACTGTAATCAATTTTTAGTAATATTTCATTTTAAATTAATCTTTTTTGATTAAAAAACAATCATTTTTGGGTGTCGGTCATAATTATTGAGACTCAAAGATGTGTTATTTTTTTTATTTTTGAGAAGACAAATACAAATGGAAGTAAACACAACACTCATACATAACTTTAGCCTTTGGCACAAACACATTTCATACGGTTCTTTGTACAACACGGAGTTTCTAACACGTATGACCATATCTTCGCCATCTTCTTAATTTTCATTGATTTCATTCACCTCAAAGCTGTGGAAAACAGCGTCAAACTTCAAACTGTACCTATACATGTATCACTATTCACCTCGCTATACATTGTATTAAACATTAAACAATCAAAAAAACCAAAACCACTGATGGAAATGGAAAAGTATCTACAACGCCAACATGTCGCTGCAAGTGACGCGCCCGCACGTAGTGAACTGTTGAGCTACTTAGTGCGCTCTGCGCTTGCGCCTAATCAAAATAGTAGAAAATGATTGCTTTATAATCAGAATTTGGCTTATCATAATCAAAATTAATTACGATCATAATAAAATAATCATTATTGTTTCAATTGTAATAAAAGATTTAGTAAGTAGGAGGTGATTACAAAAATGATTAAAAGTTTAATCAATTTTTTAATCAAATTAAATAAATCAAAAGCTTATACAACTTTAATCGATAGAATTTTTTACCGTGTACACGTTTTTCGGCGCGCCGTTTCCTACTCTTCCCGACATAATATTCAAATAAGCCCAAAAGGCTTCCATCCCAAGTAACACACAAATGTCTTATGTACGTCCATTATTCATCCATTTTGGTCCGTGAGGTGGTTCTAGGACCATCCAGTGGTCGGCCTGTGGACAATAAATGGACGTTCATAGAACATTCCCGGTGCACAAAAATGGACAGATTCAGAACCATCTGGTCGGACTCGGACGACACATGTGCGGTTATGGCACTATGTAGGGATGATTCGTGAACGTCATATGGACGATTTTTGATTAATCTGGAAGCATAACGGACCATAATCGTACGATTTAGAGATCATTGTGGACGATTTTAGGACCATCTAAGAACAAATTATTGGTCCCGTTGTAGTCCACAGTCCATCCATTGGTCGTCCTCTGATGGACAGTCAATGAATTTCCAGCGAACGACCTATGTACCATTATGGTACTATCTACAAAATGCTTTCTGAACGTCATACGGATCACTTTTTGAACATACGCCAGGATGGGCATAATAATTAATAAAATAAATAGATCTATGTTTTATAAAATATGTAGGTTTATTTAATAGCTTATTACAATATAATATGGGACCATTAATGGCGAAAATTCGTTAAAACACATCAAAACTTGAACAATAAGTAACATGTAAGTACTTGCACTATCACTAGAAACACCCCACTACACCGAAACACTTGATTTTCACTAGTGCATTTTTCCACCGACTATTAAATTAAATAATAATGTGCTCCTCTCGTACGCATTTCTCCACGCCTTTCTCTGTTGTGTTGGAAATCCTGGTCAATTTCCGTTGATTCTGAAATAAGACAATTACGAATTAAAATAGATTCCAGGCTCATTAGTCATTAATAAGACGGAAAATTTTACATTTACAAGAATTTTCAAAATCGATCATGAAATATCAATAAGAAGTATTACCTAAATGTTTATGATGGACGCATTTAATTGAATGTGAGTGAATTTTTGATCGTGAAATGCAATTTCTAAAAAAATGTAGGTATACTCTTATGACTATAGGTACTTATGATGAGCGTTACAAACCTTTGTTTGCCTTTGTGCTGATTGCTGATGATGTCACGATGTTTGTAAAGACGATGGCCAATTGGTCTGGAATTCTAAAATTTCTTTATGATGCACTCACGTTAACACCTCCACGGAAAACACTCCCAATAATACACAAATGGATTTAATTAATATATTGGCATACCAACCATTACACATGACCCAGGGCAAATTTCTCGTAGAGACTAACTTAAAACCTACAAGTGTCCCTGTTCCTCGGACTACCTGCGTTTACCCTCCGCAAGTGGACAAAAGAGTCGCAGCAATAAATACCATCTGCAGTCTGCACGACCTTGCATTCCCTAGTCGGCTAAATAAATAATAATCACAACACTTAATTGTTCATCAGCCCAGATTCATTTCGTTCCATTTGGTTGTTCAATCGGCTCGAAAATAAAAGAAAGTGTAGATAATGATAGATACTTAGTACCTGCATTATATAAATATCTCAAATAATTCATGTAAATTTATAGATCTTGCGGAGACTTTGTTAATCATAAGCAGCACAACGGTTGTATTTTCATTGCTGCATTTCAGGGATGCAAACTATTTTACAAAAATTTTGGTTAGTCCGTAAAAAGTACGAAAGCGAACGTCCATAGAATCTACATTATTAAATTCATCATTCATCCGAAGACTGTTTATATAGGGACGCACGTGGAACATCCTACTTAAGTCTGTTCAGAAACAATCCGTGATCGAACGTCCACTGTACGGCAGTTTCTGTTTCGTCCAGGAACGATACGTCTGAAAACGTACATGCAATGACCTTCAGCGGACGTCCAGAAACCGTCGAAAGATGGACCATTACTGGGTATTCTGACTATTGCTTTACAGAGAGCAATTCAGGGACAAACAGATGCAGTCTGTTTAATATTACAATTTTTACACAGCGATGTAAACATTTTACAATTTTTTTTGTTTATCCGTAAAGAGTTCGAGCGAAAACGTCCATTGAATGTACATTATCGGTTCATCCAAGGACTGTTTATATAGGGACGTACATAAAACGTCCTAAGTAGGTTTGTTCGCAAACAGTTCATGAGCGAATATCCATCGTACATCCATTTTTGGTTCGGTCAGGAACCGTCCAGCTGAGAACGTACATAGAATGTCCGTTTGATGTTCGTTCGAAAATCGTCCGCAAATGTACGTCCATGATACGACCATAAATAGTACGGTCCCGTAAAGGACGAATATGGACGTTTGGTGGACGTCCAGTCGCCGTCCTGTGTTACTTGGGATATAGGCGTATGTTAGTAATATGTGTAAGAAAGGTGCTCCTGGACTTATCCTGTAGAATTATAATGGCCAAACGGCCTATTACTTTTTCGTTACCTAATTATGTACCTACTTATTGGAAAAATTCTATCTTCGGGATTTTTTGTAGCAGAAACTGTCCATGTCTGGAAGTAGGCGCAATAATAACTTTTGTTCAGAATCATGAAAACTACAACATATCAATAATTCAGACAATTTCACCGAAAGCCACTTGTCATAACAATCGTGCGGTGTCCTTTGTCGTCAATTTTAAAAAATTAAAAGATTAAATTTTCGGGTAAAACGGATCGACAGAATTTTTTTTCCATTTAGCGAAAATGTTTTTCAAAGTGGTCGGTTATTAGATGTAAGTCGTAATTTTTTATACAGTGATTCACAAAATAGGTTAAAAGATTGACTTTCCAGAACCTTCCTAAATAGCTGTAATTAGGCTGTTATTAGCACGGCGCAGGTTAATGTTAGACTAGCAAAAATTAGAAGAAAGGTCCAACAAACTCAAAGCTGCTCATACACAAAACATGGTCTAATAAATTTTTGGACCAAAGACACTTATCATGTCAGCGCCCCCTATTGGCAATGTAAGGAACGTATAACTTTCTGTGTGTACACTATTTACCGTCAATTTTGAACTTTGAGGGTGGTCAAAATTACCCAAATGTCGATATTCCCCTACGTTCCCCTATAACTAGACCAACGCTGTCGGGCAGTTTATCAAAAGCCTGTTGTCAATGAGATATTAGATGTTTACACAATCGGCCCTTTTACTTTGTTGACTTTAGTCAATATTTAAATCAATCGAAAATAATTTATTATTTAGCAACATCATTCTTTACGTTGTTCCCTTGGAGATTTCAATTTTGATGTCAATATTTTTCACAAAGTCAACTGACATTAAACAAGACCCAACCATCACTTGCTTAAAATGTTTATTTTCAGAGAAACATTGATGTCTCCTAGACAGCAACTAATAATGATATAGTCACATTACACAATGCAGTTCTCTCAATTGATTTCAATCGGCTTGATTCTGTAATTTGTTGATAACTAGTCAATTGAAACCAATTGTGAAAACTTATTGGAGGTGTAGGTAAGTATTGTTTACGTCGTTTCCCTGGAAATATCAATTTTTATATCAATATTAACCTCCCCAACTCCATCACAATTTTTAAAAAATGGGAGGTTACTACAATCACTAAAATTTTCGAATTTGAGATAGCACCAGATCTTCACGTTTTGGGGTCTCAGGAACCCAAAAAAGCTGTTTTCAAAATGTGTCTGTGTGTGTGTACGTACGTACGTATGTACGTATGTACGTACGTACGTACGTACGTTTGTAAACACGCCACAGCCAAAACTACTAGACCGATTTAGCTGAAATTTGGTGCGTAGGCATCTCATAACCCAACTTAGATCTGAAAAGCTTTTGGAGCCAATCGCGCAACTAGAAATGCCATTTTGGCACATCAACTTTTTAATTTTAAATGCAAACCCCCATTTTTCACGTCACGATAGGAAAGGTCTTCAAATTCTGCTTCTAAAAATGTATTCACTCTCAGTGCCCTTTTGACCAAAAATTTAAAAAAAATTGATTTTTATCGGATTTTAAAATCGCGGTACAGCCCAAGCCCCTGAACCGATTTAGCTGAAATTTTGCACATGGGGATTGTATTGCACGTCAAAGAGCTGAACAAATTTTGGATTCAATCGGCCCACGGAAAGTGCCGTTTTGGCACACCAATGTCCAACTTTAAATTATTCACTTATTTAACCATCCAAAACAAGCTTTTGAAAGATTTATTGTCACCATCAGAAAGGTCTTCAAATTCTGGTTTCAAAAAAAAATGCAGCAGTGAAGCGGCTGGAACCTCCCCATCGTGTGGATCTTTGACTTGTGTTTCTAGCCGAATTAGCACAGAAATTGTATAAGACTGGTTTCAACGACGGTTTTAGAACTGCCTAAAAAGGACTTACTTATACCTACTTTTCTCTAATGAATGTTTCAATTTGTGTGTTCTAAAAAAGTTCTAAAACCATCATGGAAACCAGTCATACATTTTCTTTGCTAATTCGACTAGAAACCCAAGTCAAAGATCCACGCGATGGGGAGGTTCCAGCCGCTTCACTGCTGCATTTTTTTTCACAAGTCAATGAAGCAACAGCGTAAACAATAGTCACATTCGCCAATCAGTTTTCTCAATTGATTTCAATGTTGACTACTTAGTTATCAACAAATTACAGAATTAGGCCGAATGTTGACTACAATCAATAAAAAACAGATAGGAGCGTATATTACGTAACTGTATACTGTATGGTCTCGAGCCACACTCGGTTCTGTTATAATATACATTTTTTCTTGTTATTAAACAAATAGACCGGTAATTACGTTTCGACCCGCGTTTATTTAGGGCGTGTTGGAAGCCCTCAAATTCTGTAATTTTAACAGCGATTTAATTAACTCCTAGACGGAATAGCCAATTAATTACAATAATAATGTTTTTATGGAATACTTAACTGACAGAACGGTGCTTTCCAATGAAACAGCAACAAAATATCGGTTAAATTAGATATTAAGCTTCGAATATTTCCCATAAAATCAGTAAGAGACGAATTAAAGCCAAATGTGCTACGTATTATTTGCAGTAAATGCAAACGTTTTGAGGTCTTGAATTGAAATCGAAATGGATCTCCAAAATCTGTGTGTATTCGAATAACTATCAAAAAATAATAAATCATAATCAATTCATTGCGATAGTATTCGAAACACTTTATTTATTTTTAATAAAAAGTTAGAAAAGTCCACCGGAGCGAGGTGGAATTGTTAAGAAATTCGTCAACTCTGAACAATGCGGTATTCGTGTAAGATCTCAATCGAAAAGTCGTAACTTGAAAGGGCAATTTCCTATTAGCACAGAAAGTGCAATTTTCACATCGAATGACATCGTTCTAAATAGTTTTATTTCTGATCCAAATTCAAAGAAAATAAATTATTTCAGACGTGTTTCTTTTTGCTTCGCTGAACTTTTCCAAGAACTTTATTGCCATTTCTTTTAATTGCATTTTTTCTTATCGAAACTCGCAGTTCATTAAGAGTCTTTTGGGATTTGTAGATATTTGAATCGGTGAAGCTTTTAAACGAATCATTTAGAGATATCGCCTACCCTTCTCTTAAAAATACCAACGAATTTATTTTGATATTTTCAAATAGTTGGAAATTCGAATTCGGGCTTCACATGAGCTAGTCCTAACTTAATTTCGAGCTTAATTTATTTGGTTTTGAAGCTCTCGACTACAAAATGACTGATTGCGAGGGGAAATAACGACAGTTTAATTGTCGCTATACATATTCAGCAGGAATCTCGGTTTTCCTTTGTGAAATTTAAAAATAAATTGATGTCCCCTATAGGTAAATCTTAATTTGAATATGACGTGGGTTTAACGCGAATAACAAGGAACAAGAGGGGAGAATCTTCCCCGTAAACCACAGACAGCCGTCTGCCAACGCCTTCGGCTAAGTCGCAGCAATTAGCAAATGCTGAAAGCAGGAGAATTCAAACTTTATTAATAAGTTTCAAATTTTCTATTTTCCAAATGTGTTAGGTCTTAATTCAGCGGCACACTTTGCGATTGACCACATCAGTCTGATGAAACCCATATCCTTGGGCTTCTCCAGTCCTCTTAACAAACGATTCTTCATAACTGCAATGAATTCTTTATTGCTTAATTGTCCGTCGTTGTTGTCATCGAAGATTGAGAAAATTACATCTATCATGTGCTCAGTTAGTTCTATTTCAGACACTGTTCTAGCAACGTGCTGGAAAGTTTTCTTGTCGATTGAAGCTCCAGCGATGTGGTAGAAGGTTAAAGCAGTATCCACGTCATTAATGTTGCTCAGGAATTTGTAGAAATTTAAATATTCCTTCAAAGAAATCCCCTGGGAATCTTCTTTATAATCCCTCTTAACTTTCTTCAATATTCGTACTTTTTTAACGTCGACGTAACCAGCATAAGCTAAAATCAGCTCTGCGAAGTTCACTTCACTTATCCTACCATGCTCATCTGGCTCCTTCCTAATAAATTCCAATTTCAAAATTTCCTTCTGAACCCTTTCTTGGAACTGCAAAAATTTCTCTATTGTCAATTTATGATCCTTGTTCGGTCCGAAGAAATATTCAGTTATGGTTGTATTTAAACCCTTAAAAGTATTTCCAGTGGTAGAGTGATCGCGGTGGCGAGAACCCGTCGTCGTTTGTTGAATAATTATGGAAGTGACCTTTTCGAACTCCTCATAGTCAACATCACCGTCTCCCTTGAGATCAAACATGCGAAACGCGACTTCAAAATGTTTCTTTGAAGTGGATAATACAGTCAACAGAAATAGATAATCAGAAAAGGAGATCAACCCAGAAGTGCCAATTTTCTTGAAAATGCTATCCACCGCAATAATATCTTGAATTTTCCTTTTTATTGACTCACGGTCGTACTTCTTGAAGCGATCCAAGCAAAGATTTTCGGGTTGTTTGATGCCGGGGATCAACGATCTCAGGAAATCATTCGGAGTCATGAAAACTTCACTTCCACCAGTTTCATCCACAAGTTGTATAGTCGCAAAGTAGCGAAACACCTTATCGGGGGTTGAATACTGGCGAATTCGGTTCTCGTATTCCACAATTTTGCGCATACGAAAGCCCGCGATTGATTCTCGACCCTTCATCTTTTGGTACTCTTTCACGTTTTCGATGGATTCTTCTTCAGTTTCTGCGTCCTCGTCACGACTTTCTGCTTCAACTTTTGGAAAAAGGGTTTTCGAAATTCGTTCTTTTCCCGCGATGACTATGTTGAGGAGGGTTAAACTTGCAATGCTTGTGATTAGTATCCCCTTTGACGGCTGATCAAAAACTTTTTGATGCTTATTGTGATAATTCCTTGAATGGGGAGACTGCGGAAATCGGCTCAACTTCGTGGACGAATAATGATGAATTCGCATCTTTCGTACAAGTCTTAAAAGCATCTCCAAGTTGTAACTGAGTGGCAGTCACGAATGTGTCACGGTCGACGGGTGAAATTGTCAAATTTTATTTGATGAGGTTATATGTTTTATGGTCTGTCCGGGATCCACACGACCGGGATTCACCCTATTTCCATGGCGAATCATTGTTGTCAACAATGAATCGCCATGGAAATAGGGTGAATCTCGGTCGTGTGGATCCCGGACAGACCATAGATAGTTTTTATTTTGTTTTGTTTTGATGAACCTGAAAAAGTTATAATACAAATTTTTGGTAGTGATTCAGTTACCAGTTGGGCAAGGAAGATTTCAAGAGTATTGGCCGCTTTGTTCTTCTTTCTGTTGACGGAGGGTGGATGCCACAAATGTTGAGAAGTTCAAAAGTAGCGAAAACTAATTCACAAGAGCCTTACTAATGTAGTGTGGAGATCCAGGAGTACTCTATTTTCCCCCACTGCGAACCTATAGTTACCCTCCTTTCTACCCCTTTACCAAGCCAATAAACCCCTAATTAATTAGTGAATTTTTCACTTCCCTTGATGGTTTACCTTTGTGATTGTCTAAGTGAGATTTAGGACCATTGAGTTTACTTATCCAGTTGTGAAAGGTGGTTATTTGTTTAAACAAATTAATTTTGCAAAAATGATTTAGGTAGCTAATCTCTTGTTTCCCTCCCCTGCAGGATCTTTTATCTAAAGTAGCAACTTGATGAAGGTCAGGTCAACAAAAGAGAGTGAATTGTTCGACTTGGATTTATTCAAGAAAATTATGATGTTTCTTTTTGCTTGCGGCCGCTGCCGACTTGAATTGAATCTTTTAATACAACTCGGATTCCCACAGATCGAATCCTCGATAGAGAAATTGTTTGTCAAAGCTTTTTCGAAATGTAAACGAGGGAAACAACGGAAAACACCGTTTGAGATTGGGTGACAATAATCACAATTGACTTAAATTGATTGACACGATTAATTTACGAAATATGTTGAATAAAATGATAGACAAAAACATAAAATTTAAACAAACTGAAATTAAGCGAATTAAAATCAACTGTCAAGTCTAAGTCAAGGTTCCATTGTGGCACTGTGGGGCTGTAAAGATTGTGGCATTTTCCTTTTGAAAAGAGATTGACAAGAAAATGGCGGTCGGTAAAGAAGATGGCGGACAGATAGCTTTATTTTTTAACTAAGACAAGTTAATTAGCCTAATTAAGCCCTAGCAGTTGGTAATTAAGAATTTAAAATTTTGTGCATCTTGTTTCACAAATCCCCCCCTTCGAATTTCCGCGGCATTTACGTTGGCAGCACCTATAATAAATATTTGTGCTAGAGGTGAAACCTGACCCCATTCCACATCTAGGAGTCCCGAGGCCCGAGAGCTGAGTTACCTAATTGATTTATAACAATTCGAACATTGTTATTATTTTTTCTGTTGTGTGTGAACATACTCATGAGGGCTAATCGCCCCAAATCGTCTGTTTGATTACTGATGGCAAAAAGGAAGCCTTCAGCCCTAATAATGGCCCAGGTAAAAGGGTTAATTGACCAGGTTGGGTTGTGGTGTTTGTGAGCGTTTGTGAGCTCTGCCAGAAGTTCAAATAGTTTGGTGGTGTTATGACCCTCAGGTGACATTAATTAATTACAGGTAATTAATCGAAAGTTAGGCAGGTGAGAAAAGCCCACCTCACTGTGGCTTTAGGCGCATTGAAAGTACTTTGGGTTGCCTTAAGAAAGGGTTATGACTTTAATGAATTAATTGAATTATCAATTAATTAAATTGGATTGAATTTATAAATGTATATGAATTCTGCCATTTTGGGGATGGTCAAAAAATTCAACGTAGTTTTCAAATAGTACCATAATATATAGAACAAGCGTCTGCCTACAAGTATTTCTACAAAGCATCGCCGCGTCAGTGCAAATAAATCGTATCCGTATATAGGTATAGGTATAGGTGTTGGCCTTCGTAGTGCCTTCGAGGTAAGTTGCCAACATCTATAAAACGGTAAATAGTTGGGTATAGTTAGGTAATGACCGTGAGATTTGAGTGTATGACAGTTTTGTAATTTTTGTATTATTCTCTCCAGCCTTTGAAGAAGGAGACAAATATATCGCCGAAACGTTGGCCTGAAAAGGCGTTTTAGGTACTGAGTTTTTTCCCCGTCCCATTCCCTGAGAAACCATCAATATTATAATAATATTAACAATCATTGTCTTACCTAGTAAGCTCAAGTTCAAAAGTTAGGGATATTTCTGAAAAATCACACTATAACCAGACATCGAGCCAGACATTCGGTGATTCACGAAGACCGTTCATTAGAAACTTTTGGGAATCCACTTGTAGTAGAATTTTGAAATTTGGTAATACACCATAACCGCACACCAAAAATAAAATATACCCAAACACCCATCACTTAATGTTTTACCGGAAGTGGCCGCCATCTTTGTTATTAAATAATAGCAAGTTATTTCAACATTTGTGCTTGAAGACTTCAAAATACCGCAAACAAGCTTATGGGACAGTTCTTTACTTCATTCTAGAAAGAAAAGTTCTTATGTAAATGGGTCGAAAAATGCTTCCTGAGTCTTGGAAAGCATGTTCTCTGAAGAACTCCCATAGGAAGCATTTTTCGACCCATTTCCATAAGAACTTTTTTTTCTAGAATGAAGTAAGGAACCGCCCCGTGAACTTGTTTGAAAAGACATTTATTTCGAAAAGGGCGCATCCTATCTATGTCAAATAAGAGCAGGTACCATTTTTACGTAAAAAACCTCAAATTTTCAGATTCTGGTATCAAAGAGAAAAAACTATACTTACAAAAAATGTATGAGCAAATTTAGTCCTAAGCCTCTCATGTACGAGACTGTGCAAGAAAGAAGAAGAAACAGTACGTCACCTACTGACTTTTGAAGATAGAAGATATTGGAAGTGGATTGAATTGGATGAAGGCGGTAATCCAGAGAAAACAGCAAATTTGTAATAATTGTTATAAATAAGCTCACTGTCCTTCTGAATGTAAATAGTTTTACAAGGAAATAAATGTTTTATCTATCTACCTATCTACAAAATCTTCTTCTAATTTCTGTTGCTTGCCACTTTGTCAATTATGAAAATAACTCCAGAGGTTTAAAATTTATTTAAACGCCGATCACAATAGAAATGACGGTTATAAACGTGACATTTTTAAACTTATAATTGCAGTTGGCGGTGCCCGGGGTGACTCATGTCGAAATTTGAGTCTGGCTGTAACCTCTGTTCCGCGCCCACGTCGAGCCATGTGCTCTGCGTTCTTCCTTCCTGTTACAAACAGGCGACCTACCCTCTGGATCATCATCGCTTCATCCCCAGGGGGTATTTAAGTGCCGGCCAACTCCTCCATTTAGTTTTTAAGTTTGTACGGAACAGATCATCGTTTTTGTGAAGTGTGGTTTTTTTCTCTCGTGGTTTTAAAACCGAATAACTTTTCTGATACCGATCTTATATGTTTGTGAACTGTCTCCGGGTTGTTAGCATTCATGCCGGTAACCAGGCCGGATGTGCTCGGATAGCACGTGTTAGCCGCCCCTCTGATATCGCCTTATAATTTTTGAAAAATTTAAATTTAATCTTTTCAACGGTAAAAACGTGTGATGACCTTGAGTCAGACCCGTTTCACTTCGACGGACATGCTTTTTTCCCGAACTCTTTGGAGTGGTTTTTGCCACACTGGCTAAGTTGCTGAGGCCAAGTTAAATTGAATGTGATGTGATGTGATGATGTCGAAACTTAGTTAGATTATGTCAAAAAAAGGCGGTCTCGGAGACGGCAGGAACTTCTACACTGAAAGAAATACATGGCTAGGGTGAACAAAAAAATTGTAATGACAACAAATAATATACCTTAAAATAGCGACAGCGAAAAATGTTGTCACAACAGCAAATTTTTTTTGCTCCAAAATTTATTTTGCCACAGCAAATTATTATTTGCTCGTGTAACAAATATGTTTGTACTAAAGAAAATAATTATTTGTTGCATTTGATTATACTATTTGTACTCATGACAAAACTATTATCGCCGGCAACCAAGCCATTTTGCAAAAAGGACAAATATTTTTGGCATACAAAAACGATGACATTTGTCCTTCAAAATAATAAATTTTTGCTTCACAGCAAATGATTATTTGCTCGTAGGGCAAATAAGTTTGCCCTAAATAATGAAATTCGATTGGTATCTCTGGGTTGTTTTATTTGTATTCGTGGCAAAACAATTCTCTTCTACAACAAAATGATTTAATGAATGGAGCAATTATTTTTGGTCGTCAAAAGTAATAAATATAATTGGTATACAAAATTTTTATTATTACGCATAGGTACATATAGGTATAATTACTGAGTAAAAAAATTATAGATTACAGCATCTGTCTTAGTGTTGCATAGGGATTCACATCTGCACATACAGAACACATCACCGGTTCCTCTGGGTTCCTCCTCTTTACACGACGAGTTACCACCAGTTGCAGCGGCACGCGCATCGTAGATTGCATCAGACGCTGCAACAAATGGAAAAAAACACTTCAATAATCAATAAAGAACAATAATTGACAAAATATGTTGTATGCTTACATTTTGATTCTGACTAGGGCTGTGCGATATCGGAATTTGAATATCGAATATCGATATTTAAAATTTAATCGATATACCGATATATCGATATATGTATGTGTATTGATCCTTTTGGGGAGGGTATGTTTATACTATGATCCGTTTGGGGAGCCAATGGACCCTTTGGGGAACTCCTCGAACTGCCGTAGCTAGATATTGATCCCTTTGGGGAGTGCATCCGCACCGCCTCAGCGGCATAGCATGTAATTACCGGAAGACAGTCGGTATTACAGACAGCGTAACCCTCAAACGCCTGATGCAAATAAAATGGCAACCAAACATACTAATAATAATATTAATAATCATAATGGTTTCAGCTATGAGAATGTGGTTGCTTAACGATAACAACATACAGGTTGTCCCAAAACGCTCCCACTCTATTAAAATTCTGTCACGGAACGTATTTTCGTAATTGTTATATACGGGATAGTATAGGAACCTCATAATTTCCTGAATACTACTAAATTTCGCTAAACTGACGTATTTTCAAAAATTGGTGCTTCTAACCTTCCGAGGCTGTTCCTGGGCACTTAGATTTTTTTCCAAATTTTCTTGAATAGTCATTTTAAACAACTGGTTATTAAAATTAAATATCCATCTCCGATCACACTTTCAATTAGCTAAGCCGGATTTTATCACCCTCCCCCCTCGGAAACTACCCCTGAATTTTGCTGAACAGATGCATTTTAAACGACCGCTTATTAGAATTATTGCAAATACGGGTTTTATCATCGTCCACTACCGAAAACTACCCCATGTCATTTCGAATTTAGCCGAATGTTTTTGAGCTTTGATGAACCCCTCATTTTGAACAACGGGCCATTAAAGATAACTTTTTCAAAAATCTGGTTTCCCCAAATTGACCAATGAATAGACAAAAGTATATGTGCAATGATCCCTTCGGGAAAGCTTTTCCTAATGCCGAAAAAAGCCACATCTTTGAGGATTCGTCGCAGGAAACCACCACAAATCACTACATAAACGCTTCATAATGGTTCTTGTTCGAGTAGGAGGCTCAATGCTGACCCCTTTCCACGAATAGTTGTGTTGCATTCCCAAAATGAACCTCTTCTCCAACGTGGTGACACTGGACTGTGTAGAAGCCCTTCCAATGTGGAAAAAAGTACCATAAATAAGGAATTCAGAGCCCCACCCATCTTCCACAAATAGGGGTGCTACCGTCCAGGACACTGAATAAATGCTTCCCCGCTCAGTAGGGGTCTCAAGGCTAACGTTTTTCCACAAATAGATGCGTTACATTCCACAAATAGGGGTGTTACATTAAACAAATCGGGCCCCCTTCCGCGCCGTGAACGGAGTCTATCCAGGAACCCTTCTAACGTAGAAAAATTTAGCATAAGCCGGAAAATTAAATTTTCTCCTGAATTTGAGTTCCCCAAAGGGATCAATTCATAGACAATAAATGTCAGTAGTGCATGTGCATTGATCCATTTGGGGAAGCTTTCCCTAATATCGAGATAAATAACATTTTTGATGTTTCCTCGGAGAAAACCTCACGGAACCACCTCAAATAACTGCCTGAAGCCTCATGATGTTTTCTAAATGAGTGACGTTACTCATTTGCAATATCCTAGCTAATCCCTATCCTCAGATAGTCGTGTTACATTCCCCAAAGTGACTCTACCTTCCGCTTGATGAACCAGGCCTACTCAGGAGTCCTCCCAATGCACAAAAAATTAGCCTACGCCCAAAATTATTATATTCTCTAAAATTTTAGTTCTTCAAAGGGATCAATACATAGAAAACTAATGTCAATAGTGTATGGGCATTGATCCCTTTTTTCTGCTTCGAATCACGGCCTGAAGCTTCATGATGTCTTTTAAGTGATTGACGTACTCAATTGCAGTGTCATATCTGAATTAAAGCTACAAATTTGCCCAAACTAGTAGATAATCCGTAGGATGCTAGTACAGGGTACAATCCGAAGATTTTTGGAATTCGTGTACCTACTTTTGGTACTGGCCAATACTGGGAACCCTAGTTTTAAACTACAATACAGTTGAAAGCTACTAGGGCACAACAAAGCACCAGAAAGGGTGAAATTAATTTTTAATTAGAAAATTAAATTCCCCAAAAGGACCAATACATAGATAATAAACGTCACTAATGCATGTACATTGATCCCTTTGGGGAAGCGTTCCCAAGTATCGAGAAAAGCAACGCATTTGAGGTTTCTTCGCAGAAAACCTCACAAAAACCACCGCAAATCTTTTCCCGAAGCTTCATGAAGGTTCCCAAGTGAGTGTCGTACTCAAAGCTAATCCCATTCTGCATACAGGGGTGTTACGTTCCTCAAATTGACTCTCTCTTCAGGGTGGTGAACAGGCCTGTTCAGGAGTCCTCCAAATGTAGAAAAAAATAGTTTACGCCCAAAAATGTGATTTTCTCTAAAATTAGAGTTTCCCAAAGGGACCAATAGATAGACAATATACGTCAATAGGGTATGTACATTGATCCCTTTGGGGAAGCTTTCTCTAATATCGATATATGCAACATTTTTGAGGTTTCCTAGCCGAAACCTCGCAAGAACCACCTCAAACCATTGCCCGAAGCCGCATGATGGTTTCTAAGGGAGTGTCGTACTCAAAGCTAATCCCTTTCCGCAGATAGGGGTGCTACATTCCCCAAATAGACTCTCCCTTCCGGGTGGTGAACGGGTCTGTTCAGGAGTCCTCCCAATGTAGAAAAAAATAGCTTACGCCCAAAAATGTGATTTTCTCTAAAATTAGAGTTTCCCAAAGGGACCAATAGATAGACAATATACGTCAATATGGTATGTACATTGATCTCTTTGGGGAAGCGTTCCCAAATATCGAGAAATGCAACATTTTTGAGGCAGAAACCTTGCAAGAACCACCTCAAACCCTTGCCCGAAGCCTCATGATGGTTCCTAAGGTAGTGTCGTACTCAAAGCTAATCCCTTTTCGCAGATAGGGGTGCTACATTCCCAAAACAGGCTCTCCCTTCCGGGTGGTGAACGGGCCTGTTCAGGAGTCCTCCCAATGTAGAAAAAAATAGCTTACGCCCAAAAATTTGATTTTCTCTAAAATTAGAGTTTCCCAAAGGGACCAATAGATAGACAATATACGTCAATATGGTATGTACATTGATCCCTTTGGGGAAGCGTTCCCAAATATCGAGAAATGCAACATTTTTGAGGCAGAAACCTTGCAAGAACCACCTCAAACCTTTGCCCGAAGCCTCATGATGGTTCCTAAGGGAGTGTCGTACTCAAAGCTAATCCCTTTTCGCAGATAGGAGTGCTACATTCCCAAAACAGGCTCTCCCTTCCGGGTGGTGAACGGGCCTGTTCAGGAGTCCTCCCAATGTAGAAAAAAATAGCTTACGCCCAAAAATTTTATTTACTCTAAAATTAGAGTTTCCCAAAGGGACCAATAGATAGACAATATACGTCAATAGGGTATGTACATTGATCCCTTTGGGGAAGCTTTCTCTAATATCGAGAAATGCAAAATTTTTGAGGCAGAAACCTTGCCAGAACCACCTCAAACCGTTGCTCGAAGCCTCATGATGGTTCCTAAGGGAGTGTCGTACCCAAAGCTAATCCCTTTTCGCAGATAGAGGTGCTACATTCCCCAGATAGGCTCTCCCTTCCGGGTGGTGAACGGGCCTGTTCAGGAGTCCTCCTAATGTAGAAAAAAATAGCTTACGCCCAAAAATGTGATTTTCTGTAAAATTAGAGTTTCCCGAAGGGACCAATAGATAGACAGTATACGTCAATAGGGTATGTACATTGATCCCTTTGGGGAGGCTTTCTCTAATATCGAGAAATGCAACATTTTTGAGGCAGAAACCTTGCAAGAACCACCTCAAACCGTTGCCCGAAGCCTCATGATGGTTCCTAAGGGAGCGTCGTACCCAAAGCTAATCCCTTTTCGCAGATAGGGGTGCTATATTCCCCAAATACACTCTCCCTTCCGGGTGGTGAACGGGCCTGTTCAGGAGTCCTCCCAATGTAGAAAAAAATAGCTTACGCCCAAAAATGTGATTTTCTCTAAAATTAGAGTTTCCCAAAGGGACCAATAGATAGACAATATACGTCAATAGGGTATGTACATTGATCCCTTTGGGGAAGCCTTCCCTAATATCGAGAAAAGCAACACTTTTGAGGTTTTGTGCTAGAAAACCTCACAAGACCACCTCGAATCACGGCCTGAAGTTTCATGATGTCTTTTAAGTGATTGACGTACTCAATTGCAATGTCATATCTGAATTAAAGCTTCAAATTTGCCCAAACTAGTAGATAATCCGTAGGATGCTAGTATAGGGTACAATCCGAAGATTTTTGGAACTCGTGTACCTACTTTTGGTACTGACCAATACTAGGAACCCTAGTTTTATACTACAAAACAGTTGAAAGCTACTAAGGCACAATAAAGCACCAGAAAGGGTGAAATAGATTTTTTATTAGAAAATTAAATTCTCCAAAGGGACCAATAGATAGACAATTTACGTCAATAGGGTATGTACATTGATCCCTTTTTGGAAGCTTTCTCTAATATCGAGAAATGCAACATTTTTGAGGCAGAAACCTTGCCAGAACCACCTCAAATCTTTGCTCGAAGCCTCATGATGGTTCCTAAGGGAGTGTCGTACCCAAAGCTAATCCCTTTTCGCAGATAGGGGTGCTACATTCCCCAAATAGACTCTCCCTTCCGGGTGGTGAACGGGCCTGTTCAGTAGTCCTCCCAATGTAGAAAAAAATAGCTTACGCCCAAAAATGTGATTTTCTCTAAAATTAGAGTTTCCCAAAGGGACCAATAGACAGACAATATACGTCAATAGGGTATGTACATTGATCCCTTTGGGGAAGCTTTCTCTAATATCGAGAAATGCAACATTTTTGAGGCAGAAACCTTGCCAGAACCACCTCAAACCGTTGCTCGAAGCCTCATGATGGTTCCTAAGGGAGTGTCGTACCCAAAGCTAATCCCTTTTCGCAGATAGGGGTGCTACATTCCTCAAATAGACTCTCCATTCCGGGTGGTGAACGGGCCTGTTCAGGAGTCCTCCCAATGTAGAAAAACATAGCTAACGCCCAAAAATGTGATTTTTTCTAAAATTAGAGTTTCCCAAACGGACCAATAGATAGACAATATACGTCAATAGGGTATGTACATTGATCCCTTTGGAGAGGCTTTCTCTAATATCGAGAAATGCAACATTTTTGAGGCAGGAACCTTGCAAGAACCACCTCAAACCGTTGCCCGAAGCCTCATGATGGTTCCTAAGGGAGTGTCGTACCCAAAGCTAATCCCTTTTCGCAGATAGGGGTGCTACATTCCCCAAATAGACTCTCCCTTCCGGGTGGTGAACGGGCCTGTTCAGGAGTCCTCCCAATGTAGAAAAAAATAGCTTACGCCCAAAAATGTGATTTTCTCTAAAATTAGAGTTTCCCAAAGGGACCAATAGATAGACAATATACGTCAATAGGGTATGTACATTGATCCCTTTGGGGAAGCCTTCCCTAATATCGAGAAAAGAAACACTTTTGAGGTTTTGTGCTAGAAAACCTCACAAGACCACCTCGAATCACAGCCTGAAGTTTCATGATGTCTTTTAAGTGATTGACGTACTCAATTGCAATGTCATATCTGAATTAAAGCTTCAAATTTGCCCAAACTAGTAGATAATCCGTAGGATGCTAGTATAGGGTACAACCCGAAAATTTTTGGAACTCGTGTACCTACTTTTGGTACTGACCAATACTAGGAACCCTAGTTTTATACTACAAAACAGTTGAAAGCTACTGGGGCACAATAAAGCACCAGAAAGGGTGAAATAGATTTTTTATTAAAAAATTAAATTCCCCAAAGGGACCAATAGATAGACAATATACGTCAATAAGGTATGTACATTGATCCCTTTGGGGAAGCTTTCTCTAATATCGAGAAATGCAACATTTTTGAGGCAGAAACCTTGCCAGAACCACCTCAAACCGTTGCTCGAAGCCTCATGATGGTTCCTAAGGGAGTGTCGTACCCAAAGCTAATCCCTTTTCGCAGATAGGGGTGCTACATTCCTCAAATAGACTCTCCATTCCGGGTGGTGAACGGGCTTGTTCAGGAGTCCTCCCAATGTAGAAAAACATAGCTAACGCCCAAAAATGTGATTTTTTCTAAAATTAGAGTTTCCCAAAGGGACCAATAGATAGACAATATACGTCAATAGGGTATGTACATTGATCCCTTTGGGGAAGCCTTCCCTAATATCGAGAAAAGCAACACTTTTGAGGTTTTGTGCTAGAAAACCTCACAAGACCACCTCGAATCACGGCCTGAAGTTTCATGATGTCTTTTAAGTGATTGACGTACTCAATTGCAATGTCATATCTGAATTAAAGCTTCAAATTTGCCCAAACTAGTAGATAATCCGTAGGATGCTAGTATAGGGTACAACCCGAAAATTTTTGGAACTCGTGTACCTACTTTTGGTACTGACCAATACTAGGAACCCTAGTTTTATACTACAAAACAGTTGAAAGCTACTGGGGCACAGTAAAGCACCAGAAGGGGTGAAATAGATTTTTTATTAGAAAATTAAATTCCCCAAAGGGACCAATAGATAGACAATATACGTCAATAAGGTATGTACATTGATCCCTTTGGGGAAGCTTTCTCTAATATCGAGAAATGCAACATTTTTGAGGCAGAAACCTTGCCAGAACCACCTCAAACCGTTGCTCGAAGCCTCATGATGGTTCCTAAGGGAGTGTCGTACCCAAAGCTAATCCTTTTTCGCAGATAGGGGTGCTACATTCCCCAAATAGACTCTCCCTTCCGGGTGGTAAAGGAGCCCTCCCAATGTAGAAAAAAATAGCTTACGCCCAAAAATGTGATTTTCTCTAAAATTAGAGTTTCCCAAAGGGACCAATAGATAGACAATATACGTCAATAGGGTATGTACATTGATCCCTTTGGGGAAGCCTTCCCTAATATCGAGAAAAGCAACACTTTTGAGGTTTTGTGCTAGAGAACCTCCCAAGACCACCTCGAATCACGGCCTGAAATTTCATGATGTCTTTTAAGTGATTGACGTACTCAATTGCAATGTCATATCTGAATTAAAGCTTCAAATTTGCCCAAACTAGTAGATAATCCGTAGGATGCTAGTATAGGGTACAACCCGAAAATTTTTGGAACTCGTGTACCTACTTTTGGTACTGACCAATACTAGGAACCCTAGTTTTATACTACAAAACAGTTGAAAGCTACTGGGGCCCAATAAAGCACCAGAAAGGGTGAAATAGATTTTTTATTAGAAAATTAAATTCCCCAAAGGGACCAATAGATAGACAATATACGTCAGTAAGGTATGTACATTGATCCCTTTGGGGAAGCTTTCTCTAATATCGAGAAATGCAACATTTTTGAGGCAGAAACCTTGCCAGAACCACCTCAAACCGTTGCTCGAAGCCTCATGATGGTTCCTAAGGGAGTCTCGTACCCAAAGCTAATCCCTTTTCGCAGATAGGGGTGCTACATTCCTCAAATAGACTCTCCATTCCTGGTGGTGAACGGGCCTGTTCAGGAGTCCTCCCAATGTAGAAAAACATAGCTAACGCCCAAAAATGTGATTTTTTCTAAAATTAGAGTTACCCAAAGGGACCAATAGATAGACAATATACGTCAATAGGGTATGTACATTGATCCCTTTGGGGAGGCTTTCTCTAATATCGAGAAATGCAACATTTTTGAGACAGGAACCTTGCAAGAACCACCTCAAACCGTTGCCCGAAGCCTCATGATGGTTCCTAAGGGAGTGTCGTACCCAAAGCTAATCCCTTTTCGCAGATAGGGGTGCTACATTCCCCAAATAGACTCTCCCTTCCGGGTGGTGAACGGGCCTGTTCAGGAGTCCTCCCAATGTAGAAAAAGATAGCTTACGCCCAAAAATGTGATTTTCTCTAAAATTAGAGTTCCCCAAAGGGACCAATAGATAGACAATATACGTCAATAGGGTATGTACATTGATCCCTTTGGGAAGCCTTCCCTAATATCGAGAAAAGCAACACTTTTGAGGTTTTGTGCTAGAAAACCTCACAAGACCACCTCGAATCACGGCCTGAAGTTTCATGATGTCTTTTAAGTGATTGACGTACTCAATTGCAATGTCATATCTGAATTAAAGCTTCAAATTTGCCCAAACTAGTAGATAATCCGTAGGATGCTAGTATAGGGTACAACCCGAAAATTTTTGGAACTCGTGTACCTACTTTTGGTACTGACCAATACTAGGTACCCTAGTTTTATACTACAAAACAGTTGAAAGCTACTGGGGCACAATAAAGCACCAGAAAGGGTGAAATAGATTTTTTATTAGAAAATTAAATTCCCCAAAGGGACCAATAGATAGACAATATACGTCAATAAGGTATGTACATTGATCCCTTTGGGGAAGCTTTCTCTAATATCGAGAAATGCAACATTTTTGAGGCAGAAACCTTGCCAGAACCACCTCAAACCGTTGCTCGAAGCCTCATGATGGTTCCTAAGGGAGTGTCGTACCCAAAGCTAATCCCTTTTCGCAGATAGGGGTGCTACATTCCTCAAATAGACTCTCCATTCCGGGTGGTGAACGGGCCTGTTCAGGAGTCCTCCCAATGTAGAAAAACATAGCTAGCGCCCAAAAATGTGATTTTTTCTAAAATTAGAGTTACCCAAAGGGACCAATAGATAGACAATATACGTCAATAGGGTATGTACATTGATCCCTTTGGGGAGGCTTTCTCTAATATCGAGAAATGCAACATTTTTGAGGCAGGAACCTTGCAAGAACCACCTCAAACCGTTGCCCGAAGCCTCATGATGGTTCCTAAGGGAGTGTCGTACCCAAAGCTAATCCCTTTTCGCAGATAGGGGTGCTACATTCCCCAAATAGACTCTCCCTTCCGGGTGGTGAACGGGCCTGTTCAGGAGTCCTCCCAATGTAGAAAAAAATAGCTTACGCCCAAAAATGTGATTTTCTCTAAAATTAGAGTTCCCCAAAGGGACCAATAAATAGACAATATACGTCAATAGGGTATGTACATTGATCCCTTTGGGGAAGCCTTCCCTAATATCGAGAATAGCAACACTTTTGAGGTTTTGTGCTAGAAAACCTCACAAGACCACCTCGAATCACGGCCTGAAGTTTCATGATGTCTTTTAAGTGATTGACGTACTCAATTGCAATGTCATATCTGAATTAAAGCTTCAAATTTGCCCAAACTAGTAGATAATCCGTAGGATGCTAGTATAGGGTACAACCCGAAAATTTTTGGAACTCGTGTACCTACTTTTGGTACTGACCAATACTAGGTACCCTAGTTTTATACTACAAAACAGTTGAAAGCTACTGGGGCACAATAAAGCACCAGAAAGGGTGAAATAGATTTTTTATTAGAAAATTAAATTCCCCAAAGGGACCAATAGATAGACAATATACGTCAATAAGGTATGTACATTGATCCCTTTGGGGAAGCTTTCTCTAATATCGAGAAATGCAACATTTTTGAGGCAGAAACCTTGCCAGAACCACCTCAAACCGTTGCTCGAAGCCTCATGATGGTTCCTAAGGGAGTGTCGTACCCAAAGCTAATCCTTTTTCGCAGATAGGGGTGCTACATTCCTCAAATAGACTCTCCCTTCCGGGTGGTGAACGGGCCTGTTCAGGAGTCCTCCCAATGTAGAAAAACATAGCTTACGCCCAAAAATGTGATTTTTTCTAAAATTAGAGTTTCCCAAAGGGACCAATAGGTAGACAATATACGTCTATAGGGTATGTACATTGATCCCTTTGGGAAGCTTTCTCTAATATCGAGAAACGCAACATTTTTGAGGCAGAAACCTTGCCAGAACCACCTGAAACCGTTGCTCGAAGCCTCATGATGGTTCCTAAGGGAGTGTCGTACCCAAAGCTAATCCCTTTTCGCAGATAGGGGTGCTACATTCCCCAAATAGACTCTCCCTTCCGGGTGGTGAACGGGCCTGTTCAGGAGCCCTCCCAATGTAGAAAAAAATAGCTTACGCCCAAAAATGTGATTTTCTCTAAAATTAGAGTTTCCCAAAGGGACCAATAGATAGACAATATACGTCAATAGGGTATGTACATTGATCCCTTTGGGGAAGCCTTCCCTAATATCGAGAAAAGCAACACTTTTGAGGTTTTGTGCTAGAAAACCTCCCAAGACCACCTCGAATCACGGCCTGAAGTTTCATGATGTCTTTTAAGTGATTGACGTACTCAATTGCAATGTCATATCTGAATTAAAGCTTCAAATTTGCCCAAACTAGTAGATAATCCGTAGGATGCTAGTATAGGGTACAACCCGAAAATTTTTGGAACTCGTGTACCTACTTTTGGTACTGACCAATACTAGGAACCCTAGTTTTATACTACAAAACAGTTGAAAGCTACTGGGGCACAATAAAGCACCAGAAAGAGTGAAATAGATTTTTTATTAGAAAATTAAATTCCCCAAAGGGACCAATAGATAGACAATATACGTCAATAAGGTATGTACATTGATCCCTTTGGGGAAGCTTTCTCTAATATCGAGAAATGCAACATTTTTGAGGCAGAAACCTTGCCTGAACCACCTCAAACCGTTGCTCGAAGCCTCATGATGGTTCCTAAGGGAGTGTCGTACCCAAAGCTAATCCCTTTTCGCAGATAGGGGTGCTACATTCCTCAAATAGACTCTCCATTCCGGGTGGTGAACGGGCCTGTTCAGGAGTCCTCCCAATGTAGAAAAACATAGCTAACGCCCAAAAATGTGATTTTTTCTAAAATTAGAGTTACCCAAAGGGACCAATAGATAGACAATATACGTCAATAGGGTATGTACATTGATCCCTTTGGGGAAGCTTTCTCTAATATCGAGAAATGCAACATTTTTGAGGCAGGAACCTTGCAAGAACCACCTCAAACCGTTGCCCGAAGCCTCATGATGGTTCCTAAGGGAGTGTCGTACCCAAAGCTAATCCCTTTTCGCAGATAGGGGTGCTACATTCCCCAAATAGACTCTCCCTTCCGGGTGGTGAACGGGCCTGTTCAGGAGTCCTCCCAATGTAGAAAAAAATAGCTTACGCCCAAAAATGTGATTTTCTCTAAAATTAGAGTTCCCCAAAGGGACCAATAGATAGACAATATACGTCAATAGGGTATGTACATTGATCCCTTTGGGGAAGCCTTCCCTAATATCGAGAAAAGCAACATTTTTGAGGTTTTGTGCTAGAAAACCTCACAAGACCACCTCGAATCACGGCCTGAAGTTTCATGATGTCTTTTAAGTGATTGACGTACTCAATTGCAATGTCATATCTGAATTAAAGCTTCAAATTTGCCCAAACTAGTAGATAATCCGTAGGATGCTAGTATAGGGTACAACCCGAAAATTTTTGGAACTCGTGTACCTACTTTTGGTACTGACCAATACTAGGTACCCTAGTTTTATACTACAAAACAGTTGAAAGCTACTGGGGCACAATAAAGCACCAGAAAGGGTGAAATAGATTTTTTATTAGAAAATTAAATTCCCCAAAGGGACCAATAGATAGACAATATACGTCAATAAGGTATGTACATTGATCCCTTTGGGGAAGCTTTCTCTAATATCGAGAAATGCAACATTTTTGAGGCAGAAACCTTGCCAGAACCACCTCAAACCGTTGCTCGAAGCCTCATGATGGTTCCTAAGGGAGTGTCGTACCCAAAGCTAATCCTTTTTCGCAGATAGGGGTGCTACATTCCTCAAATAGACTCTCCCTTCCGGGTGGTGAACGGGCCTGTTCAGGAGTCCTCCCAATGTAGAAAAACATAGCTTACGCCCAAAAATGTGATTTTTTCTAAAATTAGAGTTTCCCAAAGGGACCAATAGATAGACAATTTACGTCAGTAGGGTATGTACATTGATCCCTTTGGGGAGGCTTTCTCTAATATCGAGAAATGTAACATTTTTGAGGCAGGAACCTTGCAAGAACCACCTCAAACCGTTGCCCGAAGCCTCATAATGGTTCCTAAGGGAGTGTCGTACCCAAAGCTAATCCCTTTTCGCAGATAGGGGTGCTACATTCCCCAAATAGACTATCCCTTCCGGGTGGTGAACGGGCCTGTTCAGGAGCCCTCTCAATGTAGAAAAAAATAGCTTACGCCCAAAAATGTGATTTTCTCTAAAATTAGAGTTTCCCAAAGGGACCAATAGATAGACAATATACGTCAATAGGGTATGTACAATGATCCCTTTGGGGAAGCCTTCCCTAATATCGAGAAAAGCAACACTTTTGAGGTTTTGTGCTAGAAAACCTCACAAGACCACCTCGAATCACGGCCTGAAGTTTCATGATGTCTTTTAAGTGATTGACGTACTCAATTGCAATGTCATATCTGAATTAAAGCTTCAAATTTGCCCAAACTAGTAGATAATCCGTAGGATGCTAGTATAGGGTACAATCCGAAAATTTTTGGAACTCGTGTACCTACTTTTGGTACTGACCATTACTAGGAACCCTAGTTTTATACTACAAAACAGTTGATAGCTACTAGGGCACAATAAAGCACCAGAAAGGGTGAAATAGATTTTTTATTAGAAAATTAAATTCCCCAAAGGTACCAATAGATAGACAATATACGTCAATAGGGTATGTACATTGATCCCTTTGGGGAAGCTTTCTCTAATATCGAGAAATGCAACATTTTTGAGGCAGAAACCTTGCCAGAACCACCTCAAACCGTTGCTCGAAGCCTCATGA
The DNA here is from genome assembly GCA_963924575.1 of Pycnomerus fuliginosus. Classification (NCBI taxonomy): domain Eukaryota; kingdom Metazoa; phylum Arthropoda; class Insecta; order Coleoptera; family Zopheridae; genus Pycnomerus; species Pycnomerus fuliginosus. The sequence continues at coordinate 33,041,943 of OZ004620.1, forward strand.
TGGTTCCTAAGGGAGTGTCGTACTCAAAGCTAATCCTTTTTCGCAGATAGGGGTGCTACATTCCTCAAATAGACTCTCCCTTCCGGGTGATGAACGGGCCTGTTCAGGAGTCCTCCCAATGTAGAAAAACATAGCTTACGCCCAAAAATGTGATTTTTTCTAAAATTAGAGTTTCCCAAAGGGACCAATAGATAGACAATATACGTCAATAGGGTATGTACATTGATCCCTTTGGGGAGGCTTTCTCTAATATCGAGAAATGCAACATTTTTGAGGCAGGAACCTTGCAAGAACCACCTCAAACCGTTGCCCGAAGCCTCATAATGGTTCCTAAGGGAGTGTCGTACCCTTTTCGCAGATAGAGGTGCTACATTCCCCAAATAGACTCTCCCTTCCGGGTGGTGAACGGGCCTGTTCAGGAGCCCTCCCAATGTAGAAAAAAATAGCTTACGCCCAAAAATGTGATTTTCTCTAAAATTAGAGTTTCCCAAAGGGACCAATAGATAGACAATATACGTCAATAGGGTATGTACATTGATCCCTTTGGGGAAGCCTTCCCTAATATCGAGAAAAGCAACACTTTTGAGGTTTTGTGCTAGAAAACCTCACAAGACCACCTCGAATCACGGCCTGAAGTTTCATGATGTCTTTTAAGTGATTGACGTACTCAATTGCAATGTCATATCTGAATTAAAGCTTCAAATTTGCCCAAACTAGTAGATAATCCGTAGGATGCTAGTATAGGGTACAATCCGAAAATTTTTGGAACTCGTGTAGGTACCTACTTTTGGTACTGACCAATACTAGGAACCCTAGTTTTATACTACAAAACAGTTGAAAGCTACTAGGGCACAATAAAGCACCAGAAAGGGCGAAATAGATTTTTTATTAGAAAATTAAATTCCCCAAAGGGACCAATAGATAGGCAATATACGTCAATAGGGTATGTACATTGATCCCTTTGGGGAAGCCTTCCCTAATATCGAGAAAAGCAACACTTTTGAGGCAGAAACCTTGCAAGAACCACCTCAAACCGTTGCCCGAAGCCTCATGACGGTTCCTAAGGGCGTGTCGTACCCAAAGCTAATCCCTTTTCGCAGATAGGGGTGCTACATTCCCCAGATAAACTCTCCCTTCCGGGTGGTGAACGGGCCTGTTCAGGAGTCCTCCCAATGTAGAAAAAAATAGCTTACGCTCAAAAATGTGATTTTCTCTAAAATTAGAGTTTCCCAAAGGGACCAATAGATAGACAATATACGTCAATAGGGTATGTACATTGATCCCTTTGGGGAAGCCTTCCCTAATATCGAGAAAAGCAACACTTTTGAGGTTTTGTGCTAGAAAACCTCACAAGACCACCTCGAATCACGGCCTGAAGTTTCATGATGTCTTTTAAGTGATTGACGTACTCAATTGCAATGTCATATCTTAATTAAAGCTTCAAATTTGCCCAAACTAGTAGATAATCCGTAGGATGCTAGTATAGGGTACAATCCGAAAATCTTTGGAACTCGTGTGCCTACTTTTGGTACTGACTAATACTAGGAACCCTAGTTTTATACTACAATACAGTTGAAAGCTACTAGGGCACAATAAAGCACCAGAAAGGGTGAAATAGATTTTTTATTAGAAAATTAAATTCCCCAAAGGGACAAATACATAGGTAATAGCGTCACTAATGTATGTACATTGATCCCTTTGGGGAAGCGTTCCCAAATATCGAGAAATGCAACATTTTTGAGGCAGAAACCTTGCAAGAACCACCTCAAACCGTTGCCCGAAGCCTCATGATGGTTCCTAAGGGAGTGTCGTAGTTAAAGCTAATCCCTTTTCGCAGATAGGGGTGCTACATTCCTCAAATAGACCTCCCTTCAGGGTGGTGAACGGGCCTGTTCAGGAGTCCTCCCAATGTAGAAAAAAAATAGCTTACGCCCAAAAATGTGATTTTCTCTAAAATTAGAGTTTCCCAAAGGGACCAATATATAGACAATATACGTCAATAGGGTATGTACATTGATCTCTTTGGGGAAGCTTTCTCTAATATCGAGAAATGCAACATTTTTGAGGTTTCCTAGCAGAAACCTCGCAAGAACCACCTCAAATCATTGCCCGAAGCCTCATGATGGTTTCTAAGGGAGTGTCGTACTCAAAGCTAATCCCTTTCCGCAGATAGGGGTGCTACATTCCACAAATAGACTCTCCCTTGCGGGTGGTGAACGGGCCTGTTCAGGAGTCCTCCTAATGTAGAACAAAATTGTTTACGCCAAAAAATATTCTTTTCCCTAAAATTGGAGTTTCCCAAAGGGACCAATAGATAGACAATAAGTGTCAATAGGGCATATACATTGATCCCTTTGGGGAAGCTTTGCATAACATCGAGAAAGGTAACATTTTTGAGGTTTCCTAGCAGAAACCTCACAAGAACCACCTCAAAGCACTGCTGGAAACCTCATGATAGTCCCTAAGTGAGCGTCGCACTCAAAGCTAATCCCTTTCCTCAGATAGGGGTGTTGCATTGCCCAAATTGACTCTCCCTTATGCTTGATGAACCAGGCTTACTCAGGAGTCCTCCCAATGTACAAAAAATTAGCCTACGCCCAAAAATGTTAGGTTCCCCAAAATTTTAGTTCCTCAAAGGGACTAATACATAGACAATAGTCAATAGTCAATAGTGTATGTGCATTGATCCCTTTGGGGAAGCTTTCCCTAATATCGATAAATACAACATCTTTGAGGTTTCCTAGCAGAAACCTCACAAGGGCCACCTCAAATCACTACCCCAAACATAATAAAATTATTTGTTCGCAGAAAAGCTCACAGAACTACCTTCCGTCCCCCTACTTGTGGGGAACAGAACCCTTTCAAAGCAGAAAAAATTGTTTATGTCCAAAAATGTGACTGTCAACAAAAGCGCCAAAGCGCCGTTCCTAAGGTTTTTCTCAGAAAATCAGAAATCAACGCACGATTGCCTCATGAAAGTTCCTAATTGAGTAGGGACTCACTCTTTCCACAAATAGGGGCGTTACATTCCCCAGAGCGAATCCTTACTTCGAGTAATAAGTCGGATCACCCTAAGGGTTCTTTCAGTGTAAAAAGTAGTATCAAAAGCCTATTGTCCACTAAAACCATTTACCCCAAACGTCATGAAACATATCTGTGGAAAGTGGGAACTACTGATATGTTCCTCTAGAAAAAACGTCTCTATTTGCAGTAATTGTTAAGGAATACTTCCTCAAAGGGATCGTTGTACATATACTGTTGTCTATGGATTCGTCAATTTAGGCAACCAGTTATATATCCATTGGAGAAAAATATATACTGGTCAGTTTGGGAATGCAGAATCACTAGCCGAGATCAGAACCAGGTCACCTCCCCAAACTGACCATTATATGATTAATGAGCACAGCTTCGAAACGGATTGCCCTAGGGCAGTAAAAGTCGGAGCAAATCAACAATCGCGGTCAATTCTTTGATTTCAGTCGATAAAAGAACCCCCTGAATTTGCCTCCCCAAAGGGATCAATACGCATACATATATATCGATATACCGATATATCGATATACCGATGTATCGATATATCGATATACCGATGTATCGATATATCGATATATCGATATACCGATATATCGATATACCGATTTATCGATATATCGATATATCGATATACCGATACACCGATTTATCGATATATCGATATACCGATAACTAAATATACCGACTTATCGATATATCGCCTTATCGGTACTTATACAATTGTATCGACATCGTTACTGTGGTATTATATCTGTAATCGAGTAACATCTTAGTTTTAAGAGCTAGATAGGTATGAATAGGTAATAGTCCTTTTTCTGTAGTTTCTTGATGTTAGTTAGTTAATAATATTGAAATCAATTATTGATTGAATCGATTGGATTGGAGCGCTCAAACATTATTGTTTACGTTGTGCCCTGGAAAATAACGTAGGATTCGAAATAAACGATTATGGACCCAAGGGTGCTTTGAAAAACATCAGTTGCGATGTCCAATTTTCTACAAGTCGTTTAAATAAGTATAATAATTCCTACCATCACTTGTTTAAATTGTTTATATACTAATTGTTTATACACTGCACGAAAATATTGATATCTCCAACGCAAAGATTCCTCAATTTTGTCGATTCATTTCAATGTTAGCCAGTTGTCAACAAATGACTGAATCAGGCCGAATACCTACTCCTACATTTAAAAGAAGTCAGAACTTCAGAAGTGTCATTATAGGTATCGATATACGGGACACCGGTTATTGATATACCGGTATATCGATATATCGATATATCGATATATCAATAACTTATCGATATATCGGTATATCGATATATCAATATATCGATATATCGATATATCGATATACCGATATATCGATATACCGATATATCGATATATTATCGATAACTTATCGATATATCGATATATCGATATTTCGGTATATCGATAACACACTTTTATCGATATATCGATATATCGATAATCGATATATCGATATATCAATTGAAAGTCGCAGGCCTAATTCTGACTGGAATGATGGAGTAATATTCGGTGGTAATTCCTCTTTATCCTCTCTTAAATCCACATCAGCATCAGATAACACATGTCGACTAGATTATCATCCAACCCCATCTCCATTTTAGGCAGGAACAAAACACAAAAATAAAAGAATTTATGTGTGGAAACAGAAAATCAAAATATCAAAATCGAACAATGATGGATGAGAGCACACTACCAAGCCAACAGCCGACCAAGAATCAACTAAATGTTAAAACTTAAAATTACTGAGTCGCTGAAGAATATTTTGTTAGGTACAAAAGTGAAAATAGTCCCAGAAACCATCAGAAAGCCAGATGTTAGAGCTTGGGTGATTTATGATGGGATTTCGGAAGACTTGGGAGGCATATAGTTTTATGGTGCTTTACAAACACTTCCTATCAAATCTCAATTCAAAAACATGTCAAGACCATGAAAAGAACAGGAAAAAATAATAAATAGGTACTTACCTATCTGAGGCTGTTTACGTGACAGATGCAATTGATTTGCAATTGCAACAGAATCCACAGGTCGAAAAAATACGTTTACACAAACTAATAAAACATCTGCAGAGGCCTAATAAAGTCATAAACCAAAATGGTTTATGCCAGGGCTCTCTGATGTTTACCATGCCGTTATATTTTGAAGGCAATATCTAAAGTGATTTCAATTCCCAGAAAAGAAAATTAAGTTATGAAACGGACATCAAAGAACATAGGTATATGCTTGGTATATGTATTTGCTTATTATTTTACATAATATGCAAATCGCGAAAATACTGTTCTGTTGCACATGTTTAACCCGAGGCTTAACCGTATACTATATATACCTATACATGATCTATATATTGTTAAAATAATAGTTTAAAAGTTATAATAATGCCACCATGTACTTGATTGTTTACTGAAATTTGCTTTTAGAGCAAAATCCTAAATACAAAACACTATTCGTTCAGCTGACAGATGTAAATTTGCTA